>BSDZ01000013.1:3125000-3845000 GCA_030268105.1 Volvox africanus | reverse complement strand
CACATTTAGTGGATACCACGCTTATCACCAGAGTACGAGTGCACCTCAATCTCAACCTCAATCTTACAGGGGACATAGGTCTTATGACGGCGCAGGGGATGAGTACGACAGATGAGTACGATAGTTGATTGAACATCTGCGGTTACGGCTGCTGCTGCTGGTTGCTAGAGGTGTACCAACCAGTCTGTTTCCATGTACATTTCCGGGTAATGAAAATAATTCCATTCAAAGTAGAAGTCTTTTGATCAACATACGTACGGCAACAACTTGAGCACACAACGTTGTCGTACTTTCTTCACGTGCCGTCCTGCGCAACCGTACATGCCACGTGGTACTGGCAATGCCAATTTGGAAGAATGACTCACCTGACCACCTGAGCGGGAGCGCGTTATAGATTTTACAGCTAATGGAGTTATAGATATTACAGCTTTATGTCCGTATATTTTGCGCAGGTGAACTCTTCACACATCATACGACACCCTCACCTTGATTATCGTATCCTTTTTCCAGTACTACTTCACCATCATCATGTCGTCGCAAATACCAACCCCGATGCAACCCTAATTATGAGAACTCACGTTTTGCCTTCCTAAGGAGATGTGCCGTACTCCCCAGAAACTACCGTACAAGGAACGTTTACAAACTACGACTTTGAAATCTATATGACAAGAACTTGTACGGCATTATGCTTAACATGATTCGCAGCTCTTTATTCATGCCCCGCACGCAACAAACATCATCAATGCACAAACCGCCCTTAAAAAGAAGTATTATTATTATTATTATTATTATTATTATTATTATTATTATTATTATTATTATTATTATTATTATTATTATTATTATTATTATTATTATTATTATTATTATTATTATTATTATTATTATTATTATTATTATTATTATTATTATTATTATTATTATTATTATTATTATTATTATTATTATTATTATTATTATTATTATTATTATTATTATTATTATTATTATTATTATTATTATTATTATTATTATATATGTTTTTACACCGAGAAAATACATCACTTATTATTCCACGAAACAAATTAGTCTTAAATTCGCCGCACAGCGGCGAGAAAGGTGCCGGACCTGGGGACTGACTGTGGGAAAAGAAAAATAAAGCTCTCACACACAGAGTTATGTACGTCGCAGAACGGCCACACTAGCACATGCCGTACAAGACCGTTTTTATTGTGCTCCTCCACTCCGCTCCCTTCACGCTGATGTGTCTCACTCACATTACCGCGTCACAATGATCCCAGGCGTTAAGGTGGACCGTGGTGATGCCAAGGGTCACTACGACAAGTACGACGAAGTCGGTCTCCTGATGTTTGCCGAACAGCGGGTGCACAGAAACACAGGACACACAGGTGTGTATGTCGTCATGCCACGCACCAGTCACGTCACACACACACACACACACACAAGCAGACACATCCTCGCCCGTCCCAATTTAGGACACGCAGCTAGACCCCATCCATAGCTGGCAGTTAGGAATCTGGAGATACACGGCTGGACGGCGTGTATTAACATGCACCGCCTTCACGGTAGCTGTACGACATTCCGTACATATGTACGACACGTAACAAAAAATTTCAGAACAAGGAGATGTCCCGACCGAAGACCCGGGCCTTCATCCAATCGAACAAAATCAGGACGCGGTTGCGGAAGGAGACCTGGTGCCACATGGTGAAGTGGTGTAGGGGGTGGGTGGGTGGGGATGAGACGGTTTAGAAAATTAACGGATAACGAATAAATGACAAATGTCACACAGCACGTGGTGAGAAGAGGAAGCAACCAAGAGCTGCTGTGTGTCGAGTGGTGGGTTGGACGAGCGGAAGAGGTCCAGGGGTGGTGTGTTGGAACAATGTGACGCGGGATTAAATACATCACTTTACTTTGTGATTAATGCCGTATAAGTACGAAAACGTACATATATCGTACAAACCTGCTTCGTGATGTACACAGACTTCCATAGGAGATACGCCACGCTGCCGTACAGCTTGAGGTTAATGACGTCGAAGGCTTCTACCTGAGTGAGGGCCTTATCGCTTCCTCTCGATTCGATGGAGCAGGGGGATGGGAACAAGGGGGAAACAAAGATTCGTCGTACAGTTTGATCGCGTACGGATCCCTGCATGCCCCTTCGCAAGTACATTCTGCAATGAGGGCTATTCTGCAACCAGTCCCATATGCACCTCTTAACCTCTCACGTCGTCGACCATTCTCAGAGAGCGATGTATCGGCCCTGGGCGTTTCCAAATGTCGACCTCTCACCCGCACCCTAACGCAACGAACTCACGTACAAACGAACTTTGTGCTCTCCATGGATGCGCGTTAAATTGATCAACCAAAAACTACTATTGCGCGTTTGTGCACGTGTCTGTGTGTGTATGTGTATGCGATATATGTGTGTGCACAGGGGGAGAAGGGGGGATGTGCAATGCAAGGGTGGGAAGGGGAGGGGGGATACCGACGTGGACTACTCAGCCCCCCCAGCACCAAGGAGGGACAGGCCCCATGTTTCGTTTCGGCGATAAATGGCGAAAAGGGCCAAAGATAAGGCCCGCAGGTTCCAGTCCTGTTGACTCGTACATGTCTGGAGAGTTGCGGAGGCCGATGTCAATCCACGACGGTGATATCCTTACATCGCCAACAAAATCACACATACACATAAATAACCAAGGCACATAGACACAAAATGGATACAAGCGACTGCAATACACACACACTCCCTTCCCCTCTTCCCCCTCCCATTTTAACCTACCCACGTACGCCATGATCCCCAAACTCAGGAATTCGAAAGGTCGGTCCCAGTACCGTACTTCTTGGGCCTCAGCCCCCTCCCTGGCCAGCCTCTGCTCCTCCTCCAGGCTTCGAATGCACTCCCGCGCAGCCCGGGAAATGGACTCGGGCGTGGCACCCCCCGCCGCCGCCGCCGCCTCACGTACGGCAGTGATATCGCACACAGCCGCGGCCTGGACGGACTGGTCCAAGGGAGTCGCGGCGGTGAGGGTCTCGGAATGCACGCGGATCCAGGGAGGGGCGTCCATCCGGAAGAGCGCATCAGACACCTGAAACAGGGTCCAGGGAGGAGGGGGAGGAGTGGAAGCAACGGTAAGGGGGGTTGTGTGCGTGGGAATGAGGTGGCGAGGGAGGGGGGTAAGGGGGGAGGTGAATAGACAGCAACTGGTGCTGATGTTGAGGAGCACAAATAACTAAGCGTGTGCGTGTGTGCGTGTGTGTGTGTGTATGGGGGTGGGTAGCGGGAGGTGAGTGGATAAGAAGGTGGGGAGGGGGAAGAGGCGAACATACCCACCCGTCCCCTTACCCCTGTTCCTCATTCCCTCCCCCCCTCCCACCTCGCTCGCCACCTCAATACGCTTCTTGCCTCCCATCATCGCGAAAGCCAGCCATTGAAGCGCCGCACTTTGCTCCGTCAACGCCTTTGAGGGTGCGCGCGTGTGTGTGGGGGTGCGTGTGTGTGAGGTGGGGGTGGGGTGGGGTGGGAGGGGTGAAGGGTTGATGTCATTCATTAGGGGGGGGGAAGTTAAGACGAAACACAAGCACTCACCTCAGGCCTAGTTAGCTGCCACACTGTGAATAACGAGCACCTCAAATCAAAGCGTGGGGCCTGAATCCCCAAACCCCAAGAACACCCCGCCCAACCGGTCAACCCAAAGCACACAAGCAAATCATCCCCCTCTCTGCCCCCTTCTCCCCAACAAAGCCCAGGCCAGACCGCACATACATACACGCACATACCTGCAGCTTATTCCTCTTCACAATCTGAAAGGGCGGCGGCTGGGTAAATCCCCCCACACCCAAATTGTATCCGCTGTTGAGCAGATGCGCCAGGAAGGCCCCCTGCTGCCCTGCCACCTGAGCAGTTGCTGGAAGGCGGTTGCCCAGTACCAACGAACAGTCTCCGAGTGCCAGAATGTCAGTTGCACCAACCACCCGCAGGAAGGAGTCCACGCACAGCTTCGAGCCGGGCGCGATTCCGGAGGCCTGTGGCATCAAGGGGGGAGGGTGCGGGTGCGGGTGAGGGTGAGGGGGAGTAGAAACCCACCACCACCACCACCACCGCTCACACTCTTCACGCTTAAAAACACACAGCGTTTGCACGATATTTAACACATTCACCCCTCCATCCTTCCGTCTCATCACCCCTCACCCATACCCAATCGTTCCCTACCCCGGGAGCTCCTACCGAGTAGAGAGTACGACCATAATTAACCTCCCCCCAAAACGCTCCGAAACCGTACCTCAGCTGCCCGAATCTGTTGGGACACCTGGGAGGCAATCTGGGTCACCAGGGGGCGGGGGGCATTCCCCGCCGACCAAACACACACGCCGCACGGAATTTCCTCTCCACCCTTCAGAACCACCTGCAGGTGGAGGAGCGGAGGGTGGACAGTGTGGTGGGAAAGGGGTGGGGGAAATGCATGTGTGTGTTTTGTGTGTTCCAAAGTGTTTGGATATATACACCTTCCCCCCCTCCTTGTGATGAGTCATGAGTCTGATGGCCACTGCCATCCGGAGGTGAGCGCGCAGCGCTACCGACCGCGCTACCGACCGACCTAACCGTGTGTGTATTGACTGTTAGGCTCAGTGGGGGAGTGGGGAGAGACGCGGCAGCGGCCTTGGTGCCGAGATCTGAACGCAACTCCTCCACCCATCCACCCGCTCCCGTCACGTTCCAAAGTTTGCACCTTCTCAACCATCTTGGACGGAGCTACACGTCGCCTCCACCATCGCGGTTAGCCATGCTTAACAGCAGCGCCTCTACAGCGGTATCGTGCCTTGTGTATTCGTCTTCCCCCCCCCCGTTCCCGCCCTTTCCCCTTCTCGGCTTTGCTGAAATCACCGGAGTGTGTCTGTCCGCACCATCTCCTCATGCATCATATCGTACTCTGCGCCCGCCTAATCTTACGCATCATAAGCCCCTCCCCGCCAGCCCACCCAGCTCTCATCATCTGCATGTAAATGACCTCATCCAACCTGACCCTCACCTTGTTGGCCGTAACCTGCACCACTCGCACGCCCGTCCGGACCGCCACACCGGAGGAAGTCAGCGCCTCGAGGGCCCTCTGACCCAACCCTTCATCAAACTGTGTCAGGATTTGCTGAGCGCTCTGTGCCGGGGTACGTGTGTGTGTGTGTGTGTGTGTGTGTGTTGGGGGGGGAGGAACGATGGGGGGGGAAGGGAGAGGGGGAATGAAGAATGCGAAAACCCAATGAAGCCAAATTAGTGAAATAGAGAAAGAAATATGGGATCATGGAGGACAGGATGATGATGATGATGATGAGGAGGGTGGTAAACGGTAAGGGGTAAATCTGGGTTTGAGAACGGGGCGTGAACGGGAGGCCCAAGACAAGTGTATCTGTACTTGTGTACTTGTGTACCTGCAGCGGGGAGGCTACGACGATCAAGCAAATTAGAAAGGCCTTATATCCGGTTCACAATTATTTCCTCACGACCTTCCCGATCGCCCCCAACCGTGTCCCAGCACATCTTCCGCGGCTCCACACCTGCAACAGCGTCACTCGTACGTACGGCATGAGGGCCGGGTATTTTCTCCGCAGATCTTCCCGGACGAAGTCACTGAGTGTGCCTGCAAACTCCACTCCTGTGGGCCCTCCTCCCACGACCACGAAGTGCAGCGCGGCGCGTCTGGTCGGCAGAAGGGGGTTCAGAGGGGAAGGGGAGGGGCCGAGCTGATGATGAGGAAGGAACACATACACATAGACAGCCACCATGCAGGCACACAAAAAGAGACATAAGTACGGACATACACACACACACACACACTCTCTCTCTCTCTGAAAGATGCGCACAGAAATGCCGCCACAGAACTCGCCATCACGCACACATAGACATTCATGCATGTCTGTACACCTGTTGACAATACTTAGGGTTTTAGGGTTTTACACACACGTCTGTTGGGTCCCCCCTCCGCCCCCACCTGTCGTCTTCAGAAGTCCCCGGCAAACTGGCAAGTTCGAATTTCTCCGCGATGCGGCTTCGGAGCGCTACCGCGTCGCTGATTTCTGCCGGAATGGGGATTCGGAGGTTTTGCATCACTCAGATCAGCGTGATGGAGTGAGTGAGGGATGACGCGAAATGTTGGCGCTACCGCCGGTGGGCTGAGTAATTGCGGAGCTGACAGATGTGGAGAGGGACGAGGATCGTACGAAATGAGTCCCTCTCTCGCGGTTTGATAAGTCAGAAGAGGACAAGGGGATGGAGGTGACCTTCCTCTCCCCCCCCACCTAACGGTCTTCTCCCTCCCAGCCAACCGAACAGGTCGGCCAGTTGGACAGTTGGTCAGTTAGGACAGTGCTCCCTACATCCCCTCAACCCCCAACCCAAGCCCGCGACCCACCCTTCATAAAGAAACAGTGTTCCTTTACACCAGCCACACCAAAGGTTGCGGGCTGCTCGCCAACTGCCACAACCGCTTTATCGTACTGGATCTGTAGTAAGTTTAAGTGCATGTGTGGGATAGTGTAGCAGGGGAAGGATAGGGCGCTGACGGATCTAATTTGTGATGTTAAGTCTCTTACTCCTTCTCTATACGGAAGGTATTTCACACATAAATCTAACCAGGTAGGGGTAAAAGTAAATGCATGTCGTCCTCATGGGTGTTGTGTTCCCGCTCGCCCTGGGATGTCCCTGATGTTCGGAGAATCCCCATAAATCAGAAATACGGCATCCCAGAGTACTTCTTCTGACGAAATCCGTACGAATAAATTGACAAGGTGGGCAAAATGTTAATTCATTGAAACCCCTATTGCCCTCCTCTTTCTCCACGCCTCTCTCGTCCCCTCCCCTCCTTTTGCTCACTCCCCTTCCTCTCCGCAATAACCCCACCGCGACCCAACCATTAGCCCCTCCCGGTGTTGACGACGCCCTGGAAGACTGAGCAACGACCCGGTTTCCCAACCCGAACTGCGGGTCTGCGGGTCTGCTAAGCTCCCCCCTCCCGCGTCTCCCCCTCCCTCCCGCCCTCTCTCTCAAAAGCCGCCAGAGGACATTACCTCAAATTGCGGTCGCCTGCCATCATCGTAAGCAAAGGAGGAGGTGCAAACCGCAATTTTGGCTGCGTGCGTGCGTGTATGTGTGTGTTTCGGGGAGGGGGCACCGAGGGGGGGCCCGGGGGTAAGTCGGGAATCCTACACAAGAGACGGCGGAAGGGACAATGCCAAAACACAAAAGCTGCAGCTGTGTGGATTCAGTCAGCTCTCCCCTCTCCCCTCGCCCTCAGCCCCTGGAACACCTCACCCTTTTTGCATCTTGTACTGCTGCAAAGCGAACACCTTGGAAACCCCCTCCCCCATTCTTTGCCATCCCTATCTTTGATGCCAGCCGCTATCATCCACCATGACGGTTCGTAATTGTACTTTTTAACAGCTTCTATGCAGCAGTATCAGATATCTCATGTATTCGCCTTTCCCCAATCCTCTTCCCCCCCCCTCTCTTCCTCCCACTCTTTCCCGTTGCCCCCTCCCCCAACACACCCTCTGGATTCAAGCTGTTACACTCCGCTTCCAAATATGTCACGCAAGGGTTGGATGTACGGATGGGTTCCAGCAGGGAGCGGAACTCCACGGTGCCCACGGCGGTGGACGGGAGCATGGGGGTGAACACAAAGTGGTTTCGGGGTGATACGACAACGACGTCGTACATGTCTGTATCAATGACCTGTGTGTAAGGGAGTGGGGAGGGTGGCGGAATGGAGGGTAGCCTGGGAACAGGGGGAAGGCGAGAAGATGACAACTGCAGCTGCAGGCTGCAGAGCTGTAAAGTACCAAATGTACGTTGGCGAGCCATGCATTTGGCGGCGCGGAGGGGTGCGGGGAAACCAGTACCCAAATACATGGCAATAAACCCCCGTCCATTCTCTTTTCCCCACCCTCTTCCCCACCCCCCACCCCACACAGCTAATACCGTACCTTGATCAGTGAGTGCGCTCCCCAACCGCTCCCGAGTACCAGCACCACCGGCTTGGTGGCGGCGCGCAGCCGCATGCAGCCGTTACCTCCTGCGTGGGGGAGCGAGGGGTAAGGGACAGGTTTGGGGTTGGAATTTGTGAGCCAGGTGTACAGCACAAAGCATGTACGGCACAAAGGACTTGAAAGTGCTGCAGTGCAGCAGCGCATCTGTACAGAAAACCCTGCCTAGGTGCAAAACCAATGCATGTGTTTGGGCAAGTACGGGAAAAACACAGAGAACCGTCAAAATGGAACACTGCGTGTGCGTGTGTTTATTGGGTGATGCACGAAAACCCAAATGGGCACGGCGGACCTCGGGTGCCTGCGGTAGCATGTGCGGAAGAATCCTCCCGCATTATTCATCCATGAAAGTGAATGCGAGTCCAAGTGCGATCACCCTCCCCATAAAATAGCCAAAGCATGGACAGTTCAGGGAGTTGGGTGTTGGGAGTTAGGGTTTTGAAGTTGTTGCATGGTTTTGTTTTCCCGTCCCCGGTCTTCTCCCCACGGTTTCACCGGGCAGCAGCTGCTCCTGCTGAACGGACACCTCGGACGCGACATTCATGCGCCGCAAGTGGCGACCGATATCGATAACGGAGTCCAACAAATTGTCCAGCGCTACGGCGGCGAAGGCGCGCTGCGGCGGCCACTGCGGATCCCCCGGCCTGGGGAACAGGATGTCCCCGGCGGAGGAAGAGGGGGCTGCCGTGGCGGCGGAGGAGAGTGCTGGCTCCGAAACCTGCTTTGGAGGCATGGGCATCGAGGAGGGGGGTCGGGATGACAGCTCGGGGCCATGACGGGGCACGAGCAAGCGCAGTTATCGTGTGATAGCGAGGTGGAGGCAGGGGAGGGACGGGAAGGGAAGGACGGGGTGGGCGCGGAAGAAGGGATAGAAAAATGATCAGTTCACCGCATGAGGAGCAGGGGTCAGCAAAGGCTTACGAAATCAACTCACCTGTTTTGACGGGGCGACCTTCAGGATTGTTTGTGCACCCCTTCCATCGCGGTCACCATCCCCGGGGGCTTCTGCTCGCACACGAACAACAACAGTGCGACCGAGCGCTCCGCGACTTCCTGGCAACAGAGTTACAGGCAGGAAATCTTACAAACAATTAACGTTATCAGTAAATATGTAGGCGGTTTTAAATGATGCCAGGAACGATTCGACAGTAATCCTTTCCTTCAAGTACAAGATGTTGTCATCGGAACCCTCCGAGATTATGTACAAGTGTTATGTCCCTTGACCCTCATAACTGCTAACCTGCTCTGAACGCTACTCGTGGTAGAAATTTGGAGTGCAAGGACCCCTGACAGACCCCTGTTCCTGCTGTTCGCATCGCCAAAATTGTGTTCGCGACTGCTCGGTTTCGATCTCGTCAATCTGCCCCTATTGAATGCGAGACTAAAATTTAACAATAATTGTGACTGTTAAGGAAAACATACGTTTCGTGCAGCCTTGTTTTGAGCCGTGACGGACCTCAACCACACGTTGGTGACAACTGAAACACTCATTTGATATTATATAAGTAGAATGATAGGGTGTTGTTTTCAAAGGACGTGTAGTAGATCTATCTTGTTTCGGATGGAAGCTTACGTGGCAAACAGTACTGCTGCAGCCGCTTGCATGCAGGTACTGTACTCGACACAGTCCAAGATATAGAATCGGCGTTTGTTTGCCATTACATGTTATACGTGTTAGCCATAAAGTCGATGTCGGAAGGACAGGCGCAGCCAATCCAGGAACCCTAACTCCTGACGGAAAACACCTTTTCACTTTTTTCTATTTTCTGTCCTTCGTTAACTCTTGCGGTCTTGCTCTTGCGATCCTTTGATGCACCAAATTTGTACGGGCAACTGGGTATAAGGAGCTGTTCTGAGCTGTGAAGCAAACTTGTCGGGACAACAACAAATCGACAACGGGCGCTTAACCGTATGTTCGTGAAAACTTTAACCTCAGCAGAGGCACTTAAATCGATACCTTTGAAGACAATCCGTTCTGAAAATGAAGTTGTTGTAGATAGCGATGCTTGCTTGGTGACCAGGCTGTCAAAGGGTTCAAAGTGAGACGTTATCATATATCCATATGTGTGTGTGTCTGTCTATGTGTTTTATTATGGTCCCTGACGTTTCCCACAGAAACTTTCCGGGCAGCTAGCCGTGCGTGTGCAGCAGACCTTCTTTTCCTATTCGTGCGAGAACCCTCCCTGTCGATAGAGGCTATTCATTCAAATAGCAGGAAAAAGCCTATCTGAGCTTGTGCCTATCTGCCACCTAGCTGAAGGTTAGCATGGGCCCTGCAAGGCAGGTAGTAGGGCCACTGGGTTGCTTTAGCTGCTAGTGTATCTGGATACACTAGATACGGGGGAGACAATGCGTTCAGAGGCCTGAGAGGGTTGGCACTTGGCAAGATGGCGGTCCTCTTAGATCCTATCTTGATTGCTTCCTGCCAATCGTCATGGCCC
This sequence comes from Volvox africanus, assembly GCA_030268105.1. Lineage (NCBI taxonomy): Eukaryota > Viridiplantae > Chlorophyta > Chlorophyceae > Chlamydomonadales > Volvocaceae > Volvox > Volvox africanus. Next base: position 3,834,522 of record BSDZ01000013.1, on the reverse strand, counting down.
AGCTATTAGCTGACCTAGACGGCAAGCAGTCGGGGACCTAGCTAGCAGCTCAAGCTGCTAGGGCCTTGGTAGCCTATCAACATCGGCTCCTAGGCTATCTGCTAGGGGGGTTCTACTAAATCTTGTTGCATGTTATTGTCCCAGTTAGGTGATGAAGTAGCCATGGGTCGATCCGAAGGGAGCCACGCACCAAGCTTAAAAACCAGACACTACTAATCTCATGTAGTGATGGATGAGAGCCGCCGCAAAGTCCTCTATCTCCGAAGGAATGCTGAGAATGAAGGTCCCTCTGAACTTTAACATCCTGGAAGATTGTGCCGTACATGTACGACTACACCCCGCACCTTCATAATCCTTTTTACATACTGGACATCTATCTGGAGCCGGCTGGCTCCTATCCGAATAACGATCGGGCAGCATCTATAATCACTAGTCCCCATGTATGGGCACGGAACCACTGGGTATTCCCACCTCCCTACCCCTGCTGTAGTAGTTGAGAGCCGCAAAGGCCTTTTGAGATGCTGACAGGGTGCTTCTGCACACTTACATCGTGGAAGTGTGTTGCCGGACGGCACGGAGACTACCCCTGCTGCGGCCATCATTTTGTACCTCCATCCCGAGCGACCTCACTCCCGGCCGCGAACTGTTCAACCTCTAGAACCATGACATCCGTCATTGGCACCTCGCTCTGGACTACACCACGAGCGTCAGCAGCACGCGCCACCTTGCACAAAATGCGTTAGGAAAACCATACCAACTTACAGGGGGTATGGACAGTTGCCAACATGGTACAACAGGAGGTCAGAAGCTGGTTAGATGGGGGCTGTTTAGCGCTATTAGTTTGGCACCGGTTATACACTGTATAACTTGGTAGGGAAAACATTCCTGTCCGCCTAAGCAAAGGCCCAACCAGAAGATGACCATACACGGTCCATCTTATCCTGGACACTACCCGTAGACACTGCAAGATACTAACATGTACCGCCCCTTCGAAACATAAACCTAAGAAACTGATGAGGTGCTGCTCAACCATTGATCCGTTCTGCCAGATATGCCCCATTGCTTTCCTTAGCAGCATAGCCTGTATCCAGAAGGGCACGGCTCCTGGCCGGCCCCAGGCTTCACACCACTTTGAAGCTTCTGGCCTCACTACTCCCACCCACAACGCACGTTGGCATGCTGCCATATAGACTAATATTAAGTTCACACACAGAAACTAATGTTTAATTGATATTGACATGCAAAACCTCTCTTCTATTATAACGCATCATTTTCATGTGCGAGCGGTAGTGTAAAGCAGCTTTTCTTCAGTCCTCGGTCAGGGCTCGTCCGCCAGTCGTCATGGGACAGAACTTTGGTGCAATGGGTAAATTGCTACTGCGGATTGTGCTCATATACATGTGAGATCGCCATGCAGTACAGTTTGTCATGCATCTTCAGTTGTGAAGGGTTACTGCCGTACGCAATGTCCTAAAATGTCCTACTTCATCCTACAATAGTTACCCAGTCAACTTAAGTAACTGACATAGGTCCGTACTAAAAGAGGACCATCAGCCCCGGGTCTGTAGTAATTGAGAGCCGCAAAGGCCTCTCAAGATGCTGACAGGGTGCTTCTGCACCTTGATATCATGCTGATGTGTGGGCCATACATGTACGACTACTACACTCTCCCCCCTCTGGAGGGCACGTCTCAGGCATATTGACCCTTTCAACTGATGCTAACCATCACCTACCGCGGCCATGGGAGGTTACAGACTCTTCCCACGTCACGACATGTGCCACGCTCACATACGTCCTAGCACTCACGGACTTTTTAAGTATCAAGTCCTTTATGGTCGTCTCTTTAACTACTCTCTGACTTTTAGTAGGGAAACCAGGATCTCGTCAGACCAGTTGTGCAGTAAACTACATATCTCAGACAGCTGCAGTCTGTTGGGACGAAACCAGGTACCCCAGGATCCAAACCTGACAGTCACGTCTTGATACCATTGTAGTGGTTGAGAGCCACAGAGGCCTCTCCAGATGCTGATGTGGTGCTTCTGCACCTTGATATTGTGCTGGTGTGTTGGCCATACATGTACGACTACTACTGGGTCCATTAAGCTCCTAACAACTCGTGTATCGGGTGGGGGACATGCGTATACCATAATTGCTTCTTGGTGATCGCAAATGTGATCTGGACTGCCAATGACTTGCTTGTTCCTTAAGGAGAACCAGAGGAGAGTCGGGGTGGTGAAGGGTCTGCAGGCCTGCCAAGTGAGAGTATGAGCAGCAGGGATAGCACAGCTCTTCAGTCATATCCTTAACTGCACAATGGCTGTGGGTGGATTAATTTACGAAGCAATTGAGCTCGGGTCTGATCCTGGGCTTCAAAAAACAATTACTGGAAAAGCAAAACAGACACTGTACAACATACTATCCTTCTTAAAAAATATATAGGCGGTCATAATGATCTTCTGAAAGTTATTAAGGAAATAAACCATAGATAAAAAATGAAACATATTTGCAATATTAACTTTGAAAATTGATTGCAAACAATAGTACACCAAACTCCCTATATACATACCTGATTATAAATTATAAGATATAGGTCTTACTTGCTCTTGGTTTCTTGCTTGTTATAATGAGAACGTCGTTAAAAAAATAGATTTAATTGTACTTTCTTTTCAACTTAAGTTGTTTGTGGTTAAAATATGAGTGGTATATTGACACTATCAGCAGATACTAACCATCACCTACCGCCGCAATGGGAGATTACAGACTCTTCCCACATCATGACATGTGTCGAACTCACATGGGTCCTACCTCTCACGATTTTTATAAGCTACTCAACAACTCTCCTTCTTCCGTAGGGAACCAAGATCACGTCAGACCAGTTGCCTCAGACAGATGGTGTATACTAGGATCGAATTGGGAACTTAAGGATATAAAATTATTGGTTCTGTCTTGATACTAACGTAGTAGTTGAGTGTCGCAAAGGGCTCTCGAGATGCTGACAAGGTATGCCGCTGCACCCTAATATTGTGCTAGTGTGTGGGCGGTACATGTACTACTTCTTCCGATCGGGCCTTTGCTTATCCGGGACGGACCGTGTATGGATATCTACTTCCGATCGGGCCTTTGCATCATGTCGGCGGATATTATTACAGGGATACAACAGGGACTCTTTTTGTTCGCAACACATAAGACATGCTACCACCTCCGTACCTACCCTGCTCCAGAGTACAGACCCCCACAACCATTCAGAGCTCGAGTGTAGCAGAAAACCGCAGTCTTATTTCATTCAAAAAGCTGATCAGTTTACATTCATAATCAGTTTTCTCACCTAGGGCTTGCTTGACCTTACCATTATGCTTCATGTTGCAGTGTACCACCATTACATACACCAATCAAGGCAGGCCCTAAGTACCAGCTACGTACATGGCTTCATGCACCTATCCAAACAAGGGTATCACGCAGCAGCAATACCTTGGTGCAGAGCCTTGGCGAAATCTGTGACCTTGTTTGTCAGAAGCAACCTTTAGTCTTACGGGCAAGGAGCCCTTGAAGGCTGCAGGAGTATCAAGAAAAAAAGACAAAAGGAATAGGAGGAAACACTGCTGGCCGAAATGCGAGTATTTAATGATCATTGCGGCCTGCCTAATCATGAAGTTATGATCAAGCATCACTTGACTAATATCTTCTACTCATGCCTGAGCAGTTGGGTTAGAAGATGAAGCTTTGACTCTGATAGCCTCTGCACTTCATTATTCTGCTATACCATAATAACCTTTATGCTTCCAAGTCTTCCACTGTCTTTGATCCGTGTGCCTGAGTTAGGTATGCTTCCCTTTGGACAAGCCTTACTCTACACCGAGTTTATGAGCTTCAGCGAGAGGTATGCAACAGCATGCATACAACTCGTGGTGCTAAACACGCTTGCACATAAAGCGCAGACATAAGAGATATGTCAGGACGCACCATCTCGGGATGGAAGACCTGCGTTGCATACTGTTGTCGACCAGGGATGTAAGCTATATAAAGGCTCATTAAGGATGGAAGATCAACATATACAGTCATCAGCAGTGCGCATTTTATAGCTATAATGGCTGACATAATGGATGATAGGTAGACCTCCGCGCCGCCCAGCAGGCAGATGATCAAACCCGTATCAACAAAACCTCCGATCAGCCTCACGTAGCTTCAAGACAGTTTCTACAACTGGCATGACATGACATGACATGACATGCTGCATGCTAATAAACACGTGAATCACGACACGATCCACATGTTCGTGATATCACCTTAACACTCATGGGCTCATGTGAACGGAGGCCTCCAGTGCAGCTACCTTCACAGCCAAGCAAGCAAGTTCTACACATGCGTCTACGAGCCTAAATACACCCGACGCAAACAAACACTGGTGATCAACCAGATCATTACACCCATGCCCCAACTTTCAAGACTCCCCATCCCAAGCTTTGTCCATACACACCATATACTAGTTGCTCGTTCAACTCGCTCAGACCCAATCAGCGGTGGCGATTGCTTGGTGAAGGCACCAGCACCCGGGCTATCCCCCTGGCTGCCAGCTCCTCTGCAATGTCCTTGTTCACCTCCTTGTCCAGCACATTGTGGGTGCTGTCCCCCCGAATACGCTGCCGCGTATTGGTATCCTGGACGAGATACCTGCACGGTAAGGGAGCGTAGGGTAGGGTAGGTAGATTTCGGTCAGGATGCGTTCCGTGGGGAGGAGAATGGCAGCAGGAACCCTGAAGTACGGTGGTACGATGGCGGTGCATGAATGGCTGGGCCATACCTGTTGGCCTGAATCTTGTGTCCCCTCATTCCCGAGAGGACACAGAGTCAGGCCAGCAGGGATGGCCTAGCCACTGATGCGCCAGGTGAGATTGTGCAGTGAACCAAGTAAAAAGGTGGCATCGCATTCCGATCGGCTTCGGCTTCTACTGAGTGATTAAGAAAGGGGTGGCTTGTCGGTGACAAAGTGCCGTCGCGGTGCAGAGCAGGTTCCAAAACTCTATCGTGCCCATCCCCACCCCCAACCCGGCGCACCTTGCCCCGCAGTCACACAAGAGGCACAGGGCCAAGCTCTCAGTTCCCAGTTCTGCCTGAAAGTCCTATGTCGCAATGGAGGAGGGGTCGTGCCGGGTGTAGATATCTCACGGGCGCAAGAGAGTAGGCTAGTCTAATCCTTCACAATGAAACACGCTTCGTGCGGGTAGAAGTTATGGAACGGGTGCGGTGTGACGAACAACTGAATTGTATGCTGCTGCACCGATACGGCAATAATGCCATCTGAACGTTCCTCCCCATTAGCTGCGGCACGGAGGAATGCTTTTGCTCTTAAGCTATGTCACTTGCCTCAAGGCCCTTCACAATGTTTCGCTCTACTCCCTTGATATATTTGAGGTCCGCAACACGGAGGAACTCGTAAGTTGACGAGGATTCTTGACAAAGGCATTTCAGGGTTACTCCAAGGCCTGTTATTTACAGGTTGATCGCATCTCTGCGTAAAATATTTTTCAAGGATGGACATGGTCGAGACAGGCACCCACCTCCGTTTGGTGAGTCCCCGTTACTGCATTTCTTGCAGGAACCTATAGAAACATCAAAATTCTTACAGAATGAAAAATAATATAAGGCGAAATAGCGTTTGGATAGGCTTGCAGTTACAGCCTACCATAGACTTTTTCTTGGGCTGTGTTGAAATGGCTAAGCTGACCCTTTCCATGGCATTTAGTACAGACCTTTAGATATGGACGTTCATGTTTCTTAGACTTGAACATCTTCGGGCCTGCTGTTAGCGGCTGACATTACTAATCCGAAGCGATAGGATGGAAGCTACAATTTTCTGCATTTTTAATTAGGTTACTTAAAATTATATGTAATGTTTATGCATATTAAAAATTGGAAACGGATGAAAACAGTCGTCGCTCCGTACTCAACTCCGTATTCCCGAACACCGGGATGTCACAATTGAATATTGGACATCGTGTTAAGTCTTCTTGCGCTTCATTAATCTATGACCTATCAGTCACTTCAAGAATGTCTTTAGAGCTATTGGTCGTTCAGGTGTTCATTGGGATAACACGCCAGTGACAAGAAATCGAAGAACGACGAACTTCAACATGTTCGCAATAATCCTGACGCAAGGATGACATCATCCACTGATGCCCTGTCGTGTCCATGATACAACATGCATTGCGTGTATCCTGCATACTCGTCATACATATATATGGCATGTGTATGAGAGGAGGAATCGACTTTTAAAGTAATCAGGCTTTGCACGCATCGGGTACATGCCACTTACTATACAATAATAACATGACATGGTTGGCCAAACGGTTCATTACATGGGGACGTCTTGGGCGCGCAAATAAACTGGCATCAATTCTCTCAATTATGTAGATTGACATGAAGCCCAACGGGAAAATGGGCCGAGTTAAAGTAATGGAAGGCTCTCCTTTATGCCAGAGCGCAACGAAGATGTTTTATCATACAAATGATAAGATAGATATACACCTGTAGGTACATATGCATGCCATCACCCTCCGTTACGCGGGGCGCAGGATCGTGCTTTCCTTCAGGGTCTCCCAGCATGCCCCTCATGCCCCAACAAGCACGTGTGCGCGTTTCTGAGCGCTGGACACGATTGTTGGGGTATATTAGGAGCATCTGAAAGACACTCCGCTTTATGATGAAACAATTTAGCGATACTGTAGTAGATCGACTGAGCATGTGAGTTGCACACAAGTGATGAAAACATGGCTTATTGGGTTTTTATATATGCATATACAGACACACAAGAATGCGTTCAGATCATCGAGAAGTAACAACGACATAAAACGTAGCTGACTTCATCCTCGTTTTCCATCCGTACGTACATGACGACATCTTTATCTTCCTATGTTCATTGCTCTTCATATGACCTGAGTCTAATTCGTATATAGCCCACAAAAAATGTTTTAGTTGTTTCAGAGATGAGAAGAGAGGATGATCTGCTGGATTGGTGATGAATCGGTGCGTGGCTAGCGTAGGTACAGTACAGGTTGGTGTGCGATATGGTCTCATCCAGCTGGTCCAAAGTGCCCAGGTAGTGCTCGTACTTATTCCAGAGGATAGGCGCAAACCATCGGAAACATATACTATGTGCAATCCGAGTCATCATGCAGCGAGGAACGACAATATGTTTATATGTGAGGGCGTGGCGCAATGGATAGCGCACCAGACTTCTAATCTGGGGGTTGTGGGTTCGAGTCCCACCGTCTTCGTTGACGATAGTATGATTGCAACTAATTGTATCATGAACTCAGACTGGAAATGCTATATAATATCTAGGGATAATGATGTAATTATGTCTAGTAACATATCATATGTTTTGGAAGGATTTCTCAGTATATCTTAACGTACAGATGTTGGCTTGTATGAGTGACAAACCGTGCGGATTGAGTATGAAAATGGACCAAGCTGATCAAATTAGTATGGCCAAACTTGTATACATAATTACTACTCTAGCAAAGCATTAGATATATTATTAATAATAAGCAAATACAAGCTGATCAATTCGTCTCACCATCACATACATACTTACAATGTTATTTCCACTAATTTCCCCAACTTCAGGCAGGGGTCCCAACATGCATGCTAGGTTCTCTCAGCCTTCACCCATGCGTGTCAGCCCCGACCGTGCCATACGGTCTCTCTGGTACGCTTTGGGCAACCTCCTTCACTGGTACACTTGGGTTGCCTTGTCTTCTTTCATCTAGCAACGCAAGGCTAAGTATAACCACTCCTTCATGCACATAACTGCAAATCACAACAACCAAGCAACTGAAACCATGGGCAAACTTTACTTTGCATGTTACCTTGCATGTTACCCTCCTGATAGTGCTTACCCAACGGCTTGCTATCCTTAGTCATTGCATACTGAGGATACCTTTCTTACAATTAGGACAGCCCTGCCCCGCTATGCCGGCGGTAAGAGCGGTCACTTGTTATTGCTGCCGGTGCACGTTCCCTTTTTCCTCTGGGCCCATGCATTTTCCATACTGATGACCGTCAAGAACCCTCGTCAGTTCCCAGTCGATGGCTCTAGAAACGCGCTCCCTGTGTGCCAATTTTAAAAACAACGGGTAATTTATTTCCCAACAAGGAATTTGGTGAACTGCACATTGGGATCCCACCCTGCTGGACTCCAGTATGCTGGACGCCAGTATCAGTCATTTTGAGTGAGAGTTGTGTGTCAGAATCGATGGGTGAATGGGTCGGCTGACCCCCGCTTTGTTGTAATTGGACTTGAATGTATTCATGTATGTTCGTCGCCCGTGTAGCTCAGTCGGTTAGAGCGGTGGTCTTATGTCATACAATCAGGGAGGGAGCCGCAGATCCTGGGTTCGAGCCCCAGCACGGGTACAATTTACCGCACATGATTATTAAGTAAATTATAACATTTTACTCTTTAACATTTGGTCGCCACCCCCCTATCATTCTACGGCTTTGGAGTTGCTAGGGTATTCGGCAGAAGGGTCATACCCCAGCCGTACTTTTCCCATGTTCATGTACGACACGTAATGTCCTGTTCATCACCAAATTCTGAGTAGGCTACAATACATGAACGCGGATATGTGTTTGGGTCTTGATTTATCATTATTTTGCCGATGAAGCAGTCCGTTATATCTGGTCCGTGCGTAAGCTGGCGTTCCTCCACGTGTAACCATACTCGCTTGTCCGTGTCCTGACTTCGTTACTTCTATTTGCTCTTGCTCTTGCTTATTACTTAATTTCGCATATAAATATGTATGCATGCGCTAAATGAGACATTTACTAGTCTGCCACATTCGGTCTGTGACTCGGATTGCCCTCGAGAATGAACCTACACTCCTGGGGTGAATCCTCGCCCACATCGCTCACAACGGTGATTGCAAGAGCAACGTCCTGCTCAGGATTCGCGTCTGCCTTATGGTGGATGTTCGGGGTGGTGTGACATTCTGCAAAGTTGCACTCCGAGGACGACCTTTTAGAGGGTTATAGATTTCGTCAAACGTCAAAATGCGGTTCGGGGTTACGGGGCGGTACGGGTGCGTGGGTTCGTGGAGTCCATACATACAAGTATCTCTATGGGAAGTCTGTATGGACTCAATGAAAGGGTTCCACCAGATACCACCAGGTGATGATAACTCCCATGTACGATATGACACGGCATGGCACCGCACCGCACGGCAAGGCAAGGCACGGCGGGATGTGGAAACTTTAACCCACGGACGGTTACCCACATATCCCGTAACGATATAAAGGCAATAAACAGATTACATAGATTGGATGGCTGAATTCCATGAACGGATGGATAAACAACATTTGTAGATGGAAATCGTTTTTGTCCTCAGTTAGTTACGATAATAAAGCATCACGGGCGGCGGCAGCAATGCTCCGCTACTCTGGCACTCTTCCCTGTGTCAGAACTGCGCCGCTGATCGGTTTGCATGGCACGTCCCCGTGTATACCACCTGCCGCGATCAACTGTCAACCTCGCACCTACATCTGATAAGCCCCACACAACCCCGCGATTCCTGCCTGCGAAAACCCAACTCTCCCGAGGGCCATGTTAACAGCCAATAAATTGTTTCAGGTTGTAACAGCAGTGGCCGTGCAGTCATCATGACCACATCCCGCTTGCAGGAACCACCTTCAAGCTCACTTTCTTGGAGTAGACGCGCTGGCACTATCCAACAGGGAGCGTTGTGGCTTCCTTAGACGTGAAGACAGACATTTATAAACGTCCAAGGATGTGTCATATCAAGGCGAATAACCGTGCGTGTATTCCATACCCTGCTGGTGGCAACATTCATGCTTATGGATACCAGCCATAATGATGATAAAAATTTTATTATTTACATGGAGGCCAGCAGCTGGCTGTGTCACGGGGGCAGGACGATGGGCCTTATGGAAGCAAGCCGCTGGACCTCCCCCTGCTTTCCCAGAGCGGCACGTAGGGATTCCCCGTCCTCAGTACGAATAACCGTACTATCATCCAGGAACCCACCTACCATCTGACTTCTCATGCATTAGGACAGAGGGCACACTTCAACGGCTGTTTACAAATTCAATCCGCTGGCTAATCCTAAGTACAGGAATCTGTATATCGATGCAGCAGGACCCGCCGTACCACTGCTCATGTTCACTTATGAGCTAGCCGTCCATAATGACCATATTTGCAACCCCCACTCATCCCCAAGCAAACAGCTTCCATCTAGCGATCTATCTACAGGTTGTGCTCCATCATATAAGCAACTGACGCACAGGGAACGCTTTATCTGGTGAATCTGGTCGAAAAATCAAGCACGCGCATCCGTTATCAATAACAGCTTGCAGCCGCAGCGAACGAACGAACTTTGCTTTATTTATTTGGTCGTCTTCAGGCGGTAATAATCAAAGTAAATCTTCGCTCTGTCAGTGTAATGCTGCCGCGGTTATATTCTCAATTATCGCGGGGGAGGTCCTCGTATTTCAGCTGTCGAGCCCGGAATCAATTTCGTAGGTTTGGATTCATCATCTGCACGCATCACCCCTAAAACGGTTGGAGATCGAACTACCATACATTTTTACTTGCCGACCTGCGTCCGTTGGAATGTTTCTGGACTTGTCTTGTAAGGACTGGAGTTTTCAGAGAAATTATGGTCTAGTCGTATGCAGGCGATAGGCGGCATGTATGTACATCCGGTTTCACTTCGAGCAGGTTAGAGCAAGCACCTCGTCAACCCCTAGCTAGCCACGACGGCAACGTCGTTCAGGGATGAATGGCACACGGATAAATCAGGACAATTACCACTACATGTAAGTAAAAATAATTATTATAATTACCAATACTATGTCGCATAATTATGTACGCAGAGATGTCGCACAGAAATAATCGACTGCTTTATATCCGCCATCGCTCTCTGGGCGACTGCTGGTGTCCACAGCCACCTAACGGGTAGAAGGAACGACTCTCCATTGCGCTTTTGTGCAATTAATGAAAAACATGAAAGCAACCAAAAAATATTTTTTTATAATTGTGGAGATAGCCATTATTTTCTTGCGCAGAACAATTGTTGCAACTTTTGCGGTTCCTTGTTCTTCATCGCAATCGAGGAGAGACTTGTTCCCGGCGCTCTTTTCGCCTTAGATAAATGAGACTATAAATCTAACATTACTTAGTATAATTTGCGTATCGATGAAAGAATCCGGTAACGTAAGCGAAAACGGTTCAGTGGGTGGTCGCTCAAGCAGTCACTCCGAAACGTCCAGCCAAGTGGAGGCCAGCAATTTTTTGAATAAAAGGTGAGACATGATGATATAAGCAACACATGTCTTGATTGCGTAGGAGGAAAGGCCCGCTTTGATTGAATGTCTAGGATCGCTCTACTCTATACATGTGCGTGCTGCCGCAAGAGCGAGGTAACGGGATGAACTTTATTTCCAATGTACTATCTGACGGTGGATGCATGGGGCGAGCAGACCAGATACTATCTATCTAAGTTAACCGCTTCCAGTCAGCAAGTCTATCCGGATACTTATTTATGATAATAATATCAATTAAAATGTTGCTTTCGAAATTTTGTTGTTTAGCTCAGAACCTTGCTTCCGCTGCAAGTTCACAGGGATGATGCAAACTGACCATGCACACGCATGCATGCGTGGCCGGGTTGGTCATACTGTTTCTTTGGATAAAGATCCCATAATGCTCGGCCGCCGCATATCAGCTGCTTCCATGTACCATACGCAGGCCATAGAGATATATAGTCCAAAAAGTTTGCAGTTTGGTTGTATGAGATCTTCTAAAAACAGAATCGTATGTAGATAGATAGGCCGTTACGGATAGACACAACATACGTACATCTATCAAAATGAAGTACCTTCGCGTGTGCACGCATTAAAAGCATCGCAAATGCCGTACTAAGCAAGAATCGCAAGAACGGCGCGACCTGCCCTGACAGGCGTCTCACGCACTGATCAGATAGAGCTCGAGTTACTCGCCCACCCGCCCGGGGTTATGTAGTCATGGAAGGTCTGAATGTAATAATTTGCCCCTAGACATAAGTGCAAGTAAGGAGACTATACATCGCAGACTCGCCGCATCTCGCATCATCAGCTGGATGGAGGAGGGGTCCCTGCTGGCGGGCATCTAGCTATCTGCCTAGCAGCGGCGGCATCTCTCTAGATACAAGCCGCATCTACCTAGATACGACAGATTTGCTTTTTATTAGATACCGATATGGCACCCAGCCCTTTGCCTCCGGGATGTTTAGGTCTAACTGACAACGTACCCTACATGCCTATATCGGGCTAGCTGTCGCTGAGCTGTACTTATTAGCTCCCACTACTCGCTGTCCTGCTATTTGCTGAATTTTTTCTTCTCCGACGGCGGTGCGTACATATATACATATATACATATATACATATATACGTATACACATATATATATATATGTATATATATGTATATATACACACATATATATATGTATATATATATGTATATATACACATATATATGTATATATATATATATATACACATACATATACATACATACGTACGTACATATATACCATTACATTATAATCATACACCCATTCCATCCAATCATGCTCCCCTAGCTAGGTACCTGCTAGTGCTGCTTCCTTGGGTACGTGCGCACAATCCGCGATCGCTCACTTGCATGCCCCGCGATTGAAGCAAGACGTTCACCCCATACACAACTAACAACGTTACATGCGCAGGCACCAAAATGCAAATGGGGCGGAAGAGGACGACCTCCTGGAACAGAGCCGGACACTCCAAGAGGCAATCTTCCACAGCATGTGTGCGAAGTAGCTGTAATAGCATTAGAGATAGAGATAGAGATATAGAGATAGAGATAGAGATAGAGATTACACAGATACGGTAGACATCTAGACGACTTGCACCCAGCCTCATCACAGCGCAGGAGGGGGGTATACGTGTACTGCCGCATGTTGCCCCACCACGCATGGGATCCCCTGAACATCCGCAATAATGGCTTCATCCGTAGTCCCCCCGCACGGGCGACGGACAGCCCTTGCAAGCATGCACATAACCACACAACATACAGCACAGGGCCTACCATGAGCACGATGTCCCACATCGTACCTATATGTATGCATGCGTACAGAAGCCACCGATGATGTGATGGTGTGAGCGCCTTTTGGACGCTGGACACGAACCCAGACACGCACGCACAGCAAACACACGTGTATGTACCTACATACGCATAAGTCACACTTGATGTCGTGAAAACCCATACACATCCACACACACATGCACTCCGCCCCACCATCCTTCACCCTCCCCACATAGAGATGCACTCCCCACCCACCCAAACCCCACCCTCCCCGCAAACAGGTACATCTTGGTCCGGGCGCGGGTTACAGAGCATTGGAAGTTGGCCGTTGGAAAACTGGTTTTGGAACTTTTAATTCCGTTCCTGATCGTATTCAATCCCTCCGGTGGTTGGCCGATTGACACGTCCAACCCAGTTTGGTTGGTTGTGAGATGGGCCCTCCCTCGAGTGCCCGTCCTCAAAATTTGGGTGAGTGCAAGTACGGTGCGTATGTATGATGTACCTTTGTGATTGTACACGTTTTGAATAGACTGCCGCGTCTGGGAGGCCAGCCGGGCGGGGGCGGAGGACGACAGATTCGGGTATGTACGTGCGGACGCGTGTGTGTGTGTGTGTGTGTGTGTGCGTGACTTAAGATAAGCGAGGACGAAGTATGAGGAGTGGAGAAGAGCTGCAAGTTAAGGGGCCAGTGTCCACCGCTGCTGTCCGCATCCCTCTATCCATCTGGCCACCCAAGAGTACGGCATCACCCAGCAGGCGGTATGTAATGTATGTATGTATGTACACATATCTACACTGTATGTATGTACATACATACATACAAGTATATATAAGAAACCCTATATATATATATATATATATATATATATATATATATATATATATATATATAGCCTCAATAACCCCACCCCAGGTACCAACCCCTGAAGGGCACGTCGCTGCGTCCACTAATGTCATCACCACCTCTACCCCTCAGGACTATAACACGTACATTGTCATTTTCTATCTCCTGGTGGGCCTTATATACGCCGTACTCGTGGCGGTTGCCGTGCTGACACTGGCGATGAGGCGACAGGTGCGCATTTCCATTTATAAGTACGTATTCCGTACAGATGCGTGCGTATGTACTCATCCTATATACACTTATGTACGTACTGCATGTCGTTGTTCATTCCTTGGCTTAAGAATAATTGCTTCATCGTTAGTTGCAATTATTCCTATCTAGCTATCAAACTATCTAGCTATCAAGCTAGGAGCACTTACCCATTCGGAGATACGAAGATCCCATCCCATCCCAAGATCCCATCCCACGTCAGCATACATTGCAGTACGGAATGAAGGGATTCGAGAGTACGTAACTGCAAGACAGTATCGTGAATGTCGTTTGTTCGTCGAAACTGTCGAAAATGGTGCAACCGAAGCAATGGTCTCTGATAAGCGAAGGGAATATTGTCCAAAAGAGTTTTAATTCTACGACTACTAAATCTACTAAATCTATTCTCGTTGCGGTCAAAGTAGCTAATAGCAAACCTGCCTAGCTTTGGCCGTTCTTCATCACCCTAGCTATCTTTATCTAAATAAACTCTCCACTTTCCTTTGTGCGCACAGGAGCATTCTCGTTGGCTGCGCAAATTTGGTTCGTTGCTACAGTTGGTGACCGACACGTTGTTCTGTGTTCTGTTCGCAGCGGTGCTCGACTTCCTTGTCTTTTTATTTGATTGTGATTTCGGAGCAAAACAATCGAACCACAAATTTTGGATCGACAAGAGTACGTAGGTTTTGGATAGGGGAGGGGGTGCTTTACTTCATTCATCCGGGCCACTACCACCACCCGGCAGTAGTCCCCACCTTCCCCTGCCTGTATTTCAGTACACCCTCATCCCGTCGTTCACCCAGTCCCTTGGCATGTTGACTTTTCCGAAAAAAGGTAATTTTCACGGTAGGTAGGTGTTTCAGCACCCACCACCGCGTAGGTAGGTGCATGTATCTATGTACCTATGTATGTACCTATGTATGTGGTAAATTTATCGATCTATCGATCCATCGATCCATCGATCCATCGATCCATCGATCCATCCATCCATCGATCCATCGATCCATCGATCCATCGATCGATCAACGCGATCAATCCATACAATAAGGGGATGCCTGGATGGGCTCTAGATGGGCACTAGATGATGAATCAGACAAGCAACGAATGAACCAATCCTATCTAATCGTGAAATGGAATCATCAGGAAATACCGGCAGTTGGAATCTGGGCCTGTTGAAATAAATTGTATAAATAATAAACACAAAAATATCGGTAATCGACCCGGGCCATAAATATACATGCATGCAATAAGAATTTTACGTAAGTGTTCCGGAGTGGTGGTGGTGGTGGTGGTGGCTTCCTCAGCAGCAGCGGCTATATACACACATGGGATACCGCCGCTCAACAAACATATGAGCGAGGCAGGGGAAATATGCATATATACATACACCTTAGGTGTTACACTGTATGTGGGAGACTGCCCTGCAAGGACAAGCACCGGGGCCCCTGACCTGCGGGCCGAACCACAGCGCAGGGGGTTTGGCCACGTGGCTTAGTCTGTTTGTCCTTCTCGCTCCTCCCTCCACTACAGATTGTGTGGATGGCGATTACATCATACACTTGTGTGTGGCTGGTACGACAACCATCGTGTACTTTGCTGCGTCAATGACCCTGGTACGACATACATACATCTATAAAAGACATACATTCTGCTGGCTGTTGTACAATGCAGAAACAGATGCATATGCATGTCCCTGCCTGCTTAGGCAATGGGCTCATGAGCGATCGACTTAATGACTGACACGTACGTTATCAATTAGGAATATTCTATCTTTATTATTATCTGTCATGATAATACAGCGGGGGTGGGCGTTAGAATTGCTGGGCGTGAGTGGGTGCCGACATCGATCAGCGGCCGGATCCCTCGCGACCAGGCATCACCGTATGTGGAGGGGGGTGGGATGCATGGATGCGTGAAGCGCGCATGAAGCGCATGATGACGAGAATCACGAATGGGAAATGGAGGAGACCGCGACGGGGTTTCATGACCGAGCAAGAACAGATCGTTTTTGCTTATTATTACACCATCGTTTCACATTGTCATACGCCGTGCGCCATGTTGTGACGTACATAAGTATATACTATAGATATGCTCGTGTGTTTAGAAATATATACATGCATGTGTCTGACGACCTATGTACACATATATATTCATGTTCGCTCGTTCAGTTGGTTGATTGTAGGTTCTTTTTCGAATCTATTTGAACATGTGCATGTGCAATAATGTAATGAAACAGCTGGTGGCGAGTTGCGAGCTCAACCCCGTGGCGAAGGGCCTTCTGGCTTGTCCTGCTGCTATCACCCGCGTCAAGATTCTGGTCTTCAAGGTGTGTGCATTATCATCATCATCATTATTGTTTTTATTGTTATGATTGTTATTATTATTGTTATTATTGTTATCATTATCGTATGTTGTTATTATTATCATATGTTGTTATTATTATCATTATTATTGTTATCATTGATATTATACTATTAAGACTATGACCCCGGGGGCAGGCAATCCGGATTGCTTGCATGCCGTGCCAGCATGGGGTGGCATGTATATATGTATGTAGCAATCCGTATTGGTGTGGACTGCACGGCTCATCCATGCCTATATATCCCACGGTATGTGACATGCATATGGACCAGCGAGATTGACTTCATACATATTTGATCTGTACGAATTTAGGATCCTCGCTCCCTATCGTTCCCCCCTTGCCGAGTCCCAATTAAAATGGACAACATAAAGCCACGCCGACGCAGGAGAGGACGATTGGTCATTCGCTTCACTTCCTGTTTTAATTTGTTATAATCCTACCATCCGGCTGTGTGTGCCGCACGGGCTATTTATCCTGTGTATAATTGTCGGGTTCATGTACGCGTCATCCACATCTTGTTACATACATTTATATGTATATACAATTACGCACCGCCGTATGTACATGTTGCAGGCCGCGCTCGTCATTGCTGCTTGCACCCTGGACAGTGTTCCACGCATTCAGGTGCTGTCGTACATGTGTCTGTATGTGCGATATGATAGTTGTCCAATACCTATGCGCGTGTCTGTGTGCATGCTTGGTGCAAATCGAGGTATAAAGAGAGAGAGAAGGTGTTCACTTCTGAGCGCTATGAGGGCTATCATCTCTGACTTAGGGAGTCATGGAGTGATGTAGTCTGGGAGTGATGTAGTAGTCGTACACATACGGCATACGTTTCCACGATATAAAGGTACAGAAGCACCTTCATTCTCAGTATCTCGGGAGGCCTTTGCAGCGGCTCTCAACTACCGCAAGTGGCTGGTGCAACAGATAACTTCCCCTGAAAGGGACGGGCATCACCCCATCCATTTGGGATGACGTCAGCCATCTTTCTCCACCTTCACGTTAGTCCTCGTTCCTTGAGCACCAGGACCAGCATCTGTCAGGACTCGTTTATTCGTCGCCTCTGGTGCTGGTCCATCCACATCTGCCCGCGACGCCGCCTGACGCACACGCACCCCGGGGCCCTACTGTCCAGGCGATCGTGATGCTCGTCGCGGTTGGCTACATCTCTTGGCTCAGCTTTTCCAAGGCAGGCGCTGGGTCCATGTGGGGCGGGGAAGGCGACTACGAAATAGTCGGGCGGGGCCAGGGCCGAGGGGCGGGGGTAAGCGACCATGAAATCGAGAACAGAGGACGTGGAAAATAATGAAATAGCTCGAGTCCATTACTAATGACAAAGCCTACTCCAGATCCTTTATACCACGATATAAATATCTTGATATGTAATGAATGAATAAGTTCCATGTCGGGAGAGAGAGAGAGATATAGAAAAACACCGCTCAGGGAGGAAGTACCGGGATGGAAAGGATGACATGAAACGGGCCGACAAGTAATAAAAAGGCCCAGCAAACGAACGCATACCCCAGCAGTTGATTCATCCTCCTAGCGACGCACCCCACATTGTTGCCCTTTCCCCTCCGTCCCTCTCCCCTCCACCCACGGGTGCTGCAGCTTCCCTTTCTCAGAACCTACATTAACGAAGCATGGACTGGTGGATGGATCGGGGTGTCGTACACCGTGATTTTAAACGCAGCTTGGAAGTTCCAGCACAAACACATCGACCCACGGGATGGTCACGCGTACATGAAGAAGGTTCTGTACGGCATCTTTCCTTCGGTGCTGGTTGGCGCAATGTTGACGGAGTGTTGGTGGCGGTGGCGGATGCGGGCAGTCGGAAAATTCCGCGAGTTGGCTCCGAATGTTAAATTGAAGAAAGTTCATAAGTTCTCGACTTCTGGTGAGTACTGGTGCTGATTTCTGTGGCGGTGGAGGGAGGCTGGGTCCCGGGAAAGAGTGGTGGGAAGGGGAGGGGGCACAATAGCAGCAATACATACATACACATACACACACCCCGCCAACGTCTCCATCTCCCCCCAGAGGACGTGGAGCTGTTGTCCCGGTCCATGAGGAAGTTCGACATTGATGGGCTCGTGGTGGAGGAAATGGTGCAGCTGGGAGAGACCATCATCAAGGTACGTGTGTATATGTGCGTGTGTAGCAGAAGTTTGGAATGGTTGCATCTGTTCATATATTTGGGTTACATATACATATATACGTATATCCCTGTAACCCTGCAAAATCATATATATTTTTTGTAGTCTTACCTGACCGCCGGCGTGTTCTTTCCTAAGTAAGCACCCGCATTCAAGGTACTGACCCCGCGCCCAAATGAACCCCGCACCCCATCTATTCCTCCTTTCTCCCACGGGCCTACGATTCCGTCTCCCAACCACCACCACCTTCCGTAGTGCGGCATGGCCGTATTCCCTGGAGATGTCGGTTTGCTGATTCTAACCGCCAACTACCTGATGGAGGTCAGGAGGGACGGACCCGCAGCGAGGACTCAGCTGCAACTGGCGCTCAAGGGGGGCCCCAGGTGGGTTGGATGGACATGGGTTATATACTGGTGTTTTGTGCGTCGTGTGTCCATCTGTCGTACTCCATCTGTTGTTGTGTGTGCATGTAGGCTTGGATGCGCAGCAATGCATGAGTGGTATGAGTTTTGTCCGTTAGGGATATGTATTTGTCCCGCACTCTTCCTCATCTAAATGTCGGTTCCATGCCAACATTCCGGTTGCACCGCGCGCGTAGCGACCCATGCCGGTGTGATGGAGCCATTCCCGTACATCACACGTGCAAACACACAATCTTAGGCATACATACACACACCGATTCCACCCGCGTTATACGACTCTTCCCATTTCATGAGGACTTGACAATTTCTTGATACCAATCCGTACTTTGTTTTCTGGCTTCTTTGCGTTGAAACTTGCACATATCTAGATCCCATTATTACCCCATTTGAAATGCATCTGCTCATAAACCAAAAACCTTATCGCACGTCCCCTTCCACCCACACTACTCCCCCCCGCTGCTGCATGCAATTTTATTTGGACATGCGGTTTGACGCACAGCCTGGTTCAGCGCTATCAGATCTTCAGCACCATTGAAAACAGCAAGCGGCTCAAGGACAGTCAGGAGGGGCAGCTGGACCTCCAGAGCTACGTCGAGTTCAAGAGGAACTACCGGTGAGTGGGGAGAGGAGAGGGAGGGGGAGAGGAAGGCGAATACACCTGAAACCCGACACTGCTAGAGCTGAATAATATGATGACTAACCGTAATGGTTGGGAAAGGGGAGATAGGACCCCCATTTCAGTAAGAGACTTACGGGCGTGGGATGCAGATGCATGCTTTTGTTGTGTGGATAGCCCGTAGGAGTTTGATACAACTGAATACAGGTGAATGTCTTAAGTCAGTCGTACGCCTCTCCTGTAGTATCCTGGGGTGTTTACAACCTGGGGTTCCAGGATGGACCGGGTCTATCTGGTTGACATCTTCCCATCGGGCCTCCGCTGCACGCATGTAGGCGGATAGAACATACAGAGATACAACATTTTCTGCGTGTCTCCGTCCACGAATCATCAGCAGATACCTTTGTTGTTGTTTGCGACCGGCGCCCCATGCATCCATCCCGCACCTGCCCCGCCGTATTTGACTACTAGGTGCCCTGCCACCGCCGCGCGTCATTGCTTAATGCCACGAGTACGCGAGTGATGTATTCGTACATATTCGTACATCTTTTCAATTTCTCCCTCGCCATCCGATTTTCCCTACCGCCGCGTCTCCCCGTCTTCACCCCAAGTGCCGTCATTCGGCTCCATAAGGAGGCTCTCAGTGCCCAGAGGGACTACTGGCAGCTGCTGACGCGATCCCAAGTGAAGACGGGAGCGATCAGGTCAGCGCTGGACGCAATGGATCAGGCGGCGGACGCGGCTCAGCATGTTTATAGAAGGTGGGTATAATCTCACACACATATTTTTTATTAATATCATATATTGTACGTAAGCGCCCCTGATTATTCCGTACAGGGTTTTGGAGCGCTACCCCAATAACGGCAAACTGCTTCGTTGTTACGGCAAATTCCTGGAGGACGTTCAGAACAACCCCGCCGCTGCGGGTCGGGTATACATGGAGGCCGCCCGAAATGGCGGCGCAGATGGGCTGCTATCGCTCGACCTCAACGTAAGTAACGATCCTCTACGTAAGTAACGATCCTCTAGGCATTTCCTCTTTGCAACCTTGATTTGTTTTGACTGATGGGGTGACTAGCAGGGCGGGGGCAGGGCAGGGTCAAGCCTATGTGGCATGGGGAATGGGTCAGGTAGGTAGGTAGTTAGGTTTAATCATATATGCACACATACGCGGGGCCGCCGATCGAGGGTCGGAATGCATGGAGGCAGGGAGGGAAAGGCAGGTGGTTTTCTTTATTTCATTATTTTGATGGAATTCGCTCTCAGAAGAGAGGCTCCATTCGTCGTTCCGTCGCCACTCTTAAGTCTAACGTTATTGTTACCATCATATATGTACCGATGCGTGGTGCTTTGCTTGGGTGGTACATATATACCTCCATTCGTACATCCTTCGTACAGATCCAGGGTGCTGACAAACCCGAGTTCCTGACCTCAATGGACCTTCATGAGGACGCGTGTGTCGTCATCAATGCCGAGGGGAAGATCCTGATGGTCAATGCGGTGAGGGTTTCGTTACACACACACACACACACACACACACACACATATATATATATATGTGTGTGTGTGTGTATATACATATATATATAGAGAGAGAGAGCTTAAAACCCTAAAATCCTAAAATCCTAGGGTCTGAAATAAAAGGGACACGAAGCAGTGTTGACACCGGGATGATACAGCAGAACGGAGGAGACAAGGGATCTGTCCTCTACCTGGGGTCTCAATTGGTGCAGCGGTAGGTGAGACGAGAAACATAGAAAACATTTTTAATTGGCAGGATAAGCCGGTGGAATTGGTAGACCGGTAGACTGAAGGGAAGCGGCGGCACGCTGGTGGTGGCGGCTCATGACGTACCCTCCGTTCTTTCTTCTACTCATGTGGATCGTAAGGCCATACACATACTCGAACGAAAGATTCCTACGTCCGATGTGAATCGAGCACATGTCCTGAATGTAAGAAATGCCTCGCGGCTTTGTTATATCTGGTTAACACCTTAAAGCGGCTAAATGGATAACAAAAGGGCCCCGTGCGCGGCCTTTGGTTTCACCATCCACCTACCAATGATAACCACCTGAGGTTTTCCTTTAGCATATTCCTTTCGCACATACACACATATGTATATATGTATATATGTATATATGTATATATGTATGTATGTATATATGTATATGGGTGTTACACTGTGGGCGACTCGCCCTCCAAAGACGAGCACCGGGAGTCCTGACTGGACCGAGCCACAGCGCAGGGGAGGAGAACGTGGCTTTGTCTGTCTGTCCTGCCACGTGCTCCCCCTCTCACTCGGGCCAGCGAAACCTCAGAGGCTCTCGCCTGGCCACTAACAGAGCACTCAGGTCACCAAGAAACCACAGAAGGACCCAATGGAAAACGGAGGACGACTAGCTGCTCAAAAGGAAGGGGAACCCTCTCCTCTAAACCGAAACTGACCTGGCAAGAGTCTGACAGGCACACACAGATCCCCTCAGAGGAGAAACACCAGCAGGAAAGCATACTCTTACATAGCCGAGCCGGAAGAACCCAACAAGGGGTGGAGGGGGGGATGACAAGCCAACCTGGCGCCCCCCTAGAAAGCCTTCCGGCCCCACCCAAAGCTGGCCCCGCAAACACCTGCACTGCACAAGAAGGAAAGACCTCTCTCGCTGACCCCTCCCAAAACCCTAAGGACCCGAAGCCTGGACACAGGTACCTCTAGCCACGATACCCTCCACCCTATCCCTTCCCCTCCTCAAGAACTAGACCGTCCTCCCCTTGTCTCTACCTCCCTGACTCTCTCCCTCTTTCCCCCCACAGAACCTCCTCCTCAAAACTCCTGTCATAAAGCCCCTGCTCTGTTCTTGCTGCTCCATTGCCGGTGATGTCAACCGGAACTGCACACCGCATTTGCGTGCCAACTATGGCTAGGATGGGATGTTGTGGTCCCACCTGATCCCAGCCATAGTGAGGGATACCCAACGCTGCAAAAGAATGCAAGCGTGCCCAAAAGTCGGCAACTGTACGGGCTCGTGCACGGTCCAGGGGTGAGGCTGATGTTTGTGTTGGAGTGTCCATTGCTGGCTTTGTCGTAGAGATGATTGGATGGGTGTTGGCATCTTCCTCTTCC
Source organism: Volvox africanus (assembly GCA_030268105.1). Classification (NCBI taxonomy): domain Eukaryota; kingdom Viridiplantae; phylum Chlorophyta; class Chlorophyceae; order Chlamydomonadales; family Volvocaceae; genus Volvox; species Volvox africanus. The sequence continues at coordinate 3,811,639 of BSDZ01000013.1, read as the reverse complement.
TCTTGAGTAAAACCCCCTGACCGATTGAAGAAGTCAGTAATAGCCCGTTGCGGGGGTCCATGCTCTGCTGTGTGGGTCTGTTGTTGTTGCTGCCGTCCGTGGGTAGAAGGCCCCTGTTGCCTTTGTTCCCTGGTTGCTGCCCGGAGACAGTGCCTGCCATATTCCATAGAAGATAAAGCAGCCATGGCTATCACGTCCCAAGGGGCCTGCTCGCAACTGGGAGGTGCTTGGACAAGTCATAGCTGTTGCCTGGTCATGCCCCCTTCAATGGTGGCTGATGACGGCAATGGCAGATGCCTGTCAATCTGTTCACGCACCGCCTTGGCTATAGGGCACTCCCAGAAGTGGTGCAGGCGCGGGGAGCAAGGTTGATCAGTATCATCTCCATAGCTGCCACACCCACATGGTTTGATGGACACCCTTGAAAGATGTGTGTTGCCAGGCATGGGTATCCCATCGACCACCAACCGCCACAGTGTCTCTTTGTTTTTATTTTCCCACCGAACTGCTGTCCACAGCCTGTCTAGGGTTGCCTGAAAGCGCTGGAGGTCAGCGGCAGGGCAGGGAGGAGTTGGTCCGTCTGTTGGCAACCCTAGCGCCTCCTGCACAAAAGCTGTCAACAGATCCAAACGCTCCTCCGCTGTTGAACCCCCTTGCAGCTGAGTAGCTTGGCTTACCGTGAGGTTGTAGAGAGGCACTATACCCGAGTCCCCTGGCAATTTCCAGCCCAGACGCCTGACAATCATGGCCATCACTGTGGTGCGGTCTGGTGGTGCTGGCATCTGCTGCTGCATTCTGTCCTCCACTCTGTCCAGCTGTTGGGGTTGTAAGCGGTTGACTACCTCCCGTGCTGCTGCTATCCTTGCTGGGCTGATATCGTTGCATAAAGCCGAGAGAGCCATAAGGGTAGACTCCTTGTCTCGCAGTTGGGTTGGGCTAGCTATGGGGTCTAGAAACTGTTGGGTCCAGTCTAGCCAGGTCATGTACTGAGGGAGGGGTATTTGGCCATGCTCCAGCATGTCGTACACCCTTACCAGGTCCCCAACTGTGAGCAGTTTTCTGCATGAAGCCATCAGTGGGTGACGTGTTTCCAGGCCTGGGCCGTGGTTGTTACCATTGATATTTCCCCCCATCATCCGAATTGTTGGGCAGCAAAGGATTTCCCCAGAGAGTAGCCGCCCAGCACCAGTCTCCAGGGGCTGAAGGTGGGTTGCTGACATCTTGTAGTGGTGGAAGGTGCCCCAAGGCCCCTACAATCCGGCTGATCTCCTCAGGCAAGTTCTCTCCACCCAGCCAGGGCCCAGTTGCATGGGCAGTGGTAAGGGCCCAAGGTTTAAACGCCGGATGGGTGATCTCCAGGTAGGTGGCCAGGGTCCGGATCCAGGAGTGGAGACTTCGATCATTACCACGAGTAGCAGGCTCCTCCTCCTCTTCTTCAGCAACTGTATTCATCGCCGTGTCCCTAAGCATTACTCTCTCTCCCTCACTCCTGGCCATCAGGGCCCCTCGGATGAAACGCACTGCCCACATGGCTTGCCTTGCCCGAATGTGTTGCCTGAGGGGCAGTAGGCCAAATCCACCAGTTGATGGGTGTCCCACCAAGAGTCTGCTAGGCACTCCAGTGAAGCGCTGGCCCTGATCTTCTGGGCCCTGTTGCCGATCTACAAGGCGAGCAGCTAAGCGTTCAATGTAGGTCAGAGTGGTATCTGGAGGTGGTCCACCATGCTCCATGTGCCAAGTGACTGTTTGCAGGCAATAGCTTGAGATTGCTACAGCCCGACCAAAGGCAGAGAGCGGATAATGGGCTAGGCATTGCATCCTCTTGTAGGCCAGTGCTAGCATCTCAGGCCAGTCTGGTTGGGACGGCTACAGTTGGTTGTCAATTGGCAAGTTAAGGGCTGTCGCAGTGGTGACCACCTTCAGGCCATTGATTGTGCTTCCCTGACGGTGGTCGTCCACAGCCCCTATGGGTAGGAGTTCCACCTTATCCAGGTTCAGGCGTTGACCTGATGCCCGGGCAAAGGTATCCATGGCTTCAAGGAAGGCTGGCACGGATTCCTCTCCTTCAAGGGCCACTTCTGCATCATCAGCAAACTGACAGGCTGTGACCCTGTCTTCATCTGAAGGCAATAGGCGGAGGCCTGTCTCATGGCTCTTTAGGCAGCAGAACAAGGCCTGGGCAACAAAGAGATACAGCAGGGGTGCTAGGGGATATCCCTGTCTTACCCCTGCTTCCATCTTAACAAGCCTGGATTTGAAACCGTTCACCATGGCTCTTGCCCGCGTGTTGCTAAGCAATATCCGGGTCCAACTGCAAAGCTGTGGGCCTGCTCCCATCACCTCCATCGCCCCCATCAGGAAGTTGCGGTCCACTGTGTCATAAGCTTTCGCGAAGTCCAGGAAGGCCAGCAGACCTTGGCGGTTCAATTTCCGTAAGAGATGAGGCAGATGGCGTATAATGAGAACACTGGCCCCAATGAGCCTCTTGGGCAAAAATGCTGACTGCTCAGGGCTGATGATTCACCCCAGGGCTGGCCCTAGGCGATTTGCCAGCACCTTGGCCAGCAGGTGGTAGTCCGAGCAAAGCAGTGTGATAGGGCGGTATTTGCCAGGCTGTTTGGGGTCTCCCTTCTTTTAAAGCACCTTAATGATACCGTCCAGAAAGCCTGTTGGCACCTGCCCTGTTTTGCCGATAGCCGTGAAGAGGGCTGCCATGGCCATATGGCCAATCTCTGGCCAGAACTTGCGGTACAGATCCGTTGGGATGCCATCCCATCCGGGTGCTTTGCCTGGCTGGCTCTTCTTCAGTGCGAAACCCAGCTCAGACACAGCGATGGTCGGGGACCCAACCACTTCGTCAGCTTCCTCAGGGAGTCGGATGTTGGCTGCTGCTAACTGGGTTAGCACTGACTGGCGGTCTTCAGGAGTGGTGAAGTCTGGGCCTCTGCATACCCCTGCCCAAAAGTCCGCTACTACCTGTGGTAGCTGAGCTGGATTAGTGGCCAGTCAGCCTGAGTGTACCTGGAGTGCCACTGGGGCTGTTTGCTGCTCCTGGATTTGGGTTTGCAGGAAGGTTGTCAGAGCTGGGTTAGGACGCTCTCCTGGATGCAACCAGTGGACCCGGGTCTTCTTTGCTGCCCTGGCGTTGTTCTCAATATGCACCCTAGCCAGTCTTGCTTGGGCATCTACTAGCTGCCGCAGGAGCTGTGGTGAGTGCGGCATAGCATTGAGGGCTTGTTTAGCCTGTTGGACTCCAAGGTAGGCCTCCTGGGTATGTGCACCTGGCTGCTGCCTGCGCTGTTGCGCTATCTTGTTGAGCTGGTGCGCTAGGACGGTTAGTCGGTGTTTAGGCCACCAAGCAATTAAGTTGCCCGGGTTGGATCCGAGCTTGCGATCACAAAGTCGCAGGTTTGAATCTGGGTCGGGGCAAAATGGCGTAGGGGGAATGGAGCTTGCATAGCTCGATTCTACGGAGTTGGGTCCGAGTCCGCCCCCGGCGTCTGAGAGGGTTAAATGCATAGCCCGTGAAGTGCGCGTCTGAGGCCCGTAACTGGGCTGATGGTGCGGGGTGGTTTGACACCTAAATGCCAGTAGATCCGAAGGGGCTGGCACATGGACAGGGGCCGTAGAGAGCAAGGAAACTCTGCGTAACCAAAAATCAGGTGATCTCTAGCGGCCTCAGATGAAGACGCTGAGGTATGCGTGCCCACTCGGTTCAAATTCCGGAGATCCCCATAATACACGCCAGCCCGCAAGGGCGGAGTAACCATAATAATAATAATAATAATAATAATAATAATTGCCCGGGTTCTCTTCGGCTGATGGTGCCTCTTGGCATTGGTTCCGGATCCACTCCGCCATGCTGGTAGCCAAATCTTCATGTTCAGTGAAGGCCATGCGTCTACGCTTGATGCCAGGGCCCTTGACCTCATTTCTGCGAGGTAGGAGATGAAGTGTGGCAAGACGGTGGTCTGAAGCTGTGTGGAAGGAGATGGCCGTGTGGCAAATATATGGCAGCATGGCTTCATTGATGTAGATGCGATCCAGGCGTGAACCGCCTGGGGTGGGTGCGTGGTACAGGTGAGTGAAGTCACGGTGCCTGGGGTGGAGGTATCGGTGGGTATCAACCATCTTTGGGCCTGCCCGCTGCCGCATCTCAGTGATAGGCCTATCCGCCTGCCGCCCATCTCTTCCTGCGGACGAGTCCCACTCTGGGCTCTCCACAAAATTGAAATCTCCTGCCCAGATAAGAGTGGTGTCCCTATTGTCCTCCATGGCTTGTGTAGTGGTGGCAGCCAGGGCATTCTCAAAGAGTTGCTGGCGGGTTTCCACAGCCGCTGAGGTAGTGCCAGGAGGGAGGTAGATATTACAGATGTGCAAGCGGTGTCCCCCCCAGTGGAGGATACAGTCGGTGAAACGGCCTCTCATCCACGTAGGCTGGGGTGTTGCCAGTTTTGGTGCCAAAGCTGAAGCTAGCCCATGTCTGATGAGGATGAGCACTCCTGCTGTGTGCGTCGAGTTAGACCAGGAGTAGGCTGCTACCTTCCAATTGTATGTATACATGTATATATAGGGTGTTGCACTGTGTGTGACTTGGGGGGCAAGGACAAGCACCTACGGGGCCCTGACCAGGTCGAGCGAACCACAGCGCAGGGGGTAACACACGGCTTTGTCTGTAATGTCTATGTATATGTAGATATGTGCATGTGCCCCATTCCACCCTCCGCAGTGTGTTACGACGCTTCTGGGGTACTCGAAGGCCGACCTGGAGGTGAGATATGGGGAAAAGGGGCGAGGGAAGTTAAGGGGGCTACTACTAACCAAGGGGAGGGCAAGAGCTATTAAACAAGTGGCCGTACGCTAACACACAGAAGTAACCCGCTTTAGAGATATCAATAAGGCATGATAGCTAGGACGGGAGTTGGTTTGTCGTCCAACTCGAGAGTTAGCTATCATGCCTTACTTGTTGATATATGAATATAACCCTATCCATAACCCTATATATGTCTCATGCAATATTTTCTGAACTCTGTTGTTTAATTTCACAACGTTTTTGGTACAAATGCATATATATTACATAATATATATGTAATATGTAATATGTAATATAATGTAATGTATGTGGACAACCCTAATATAATAAGTGTATGTGTACAAAAACGTTGTGAAATCAAACAATAGAGTTCAGAAAATATTGCATGATTTTTTTATTGCTTTCTCATGTGTTTTTCCGATTCAACACCGACTAATGAATTTGAATTTGAATTTCATTTTGGATTTCACGCATATATAGCTGATGCCTGCTACATGCACCCTATCGCAGGGAGCCAACGTGTCGGTGCTTATGCCGCAGCCGTTTTCCGGTCGTCACTCCAGCTATCTCAGCCGCTACGTTCAGGTGTGGAGGTAGCTGTGAACTGGCAATGGCGTTGTTGGAGGGGACGGAGGTTCTTGCATAATTCCGCATATAATACGGAATGTAGTTATGACATGATACTAACACAAATCAAATAAAACCAAAGGGGCGGTTCAAAAATCATAATAATGGGCTGCGTGGTCGCCATGACCCTGCTGGATATATATGTTGATTTCCCTTACTTGTCTCCAGTCCGCCCTCCCCTCCTGCACCGTCTTTTCTCTCACCCGCTTTCGTTTCTATATCCCAAGGGCGGCGAACCTCGCATACTGGACACTGTCCGTGACGTTGTGGCATTACACAAGGTGGGCGGTGGATAGGAGGGCGGATGGTGCGTTGCAGTGTTTGAGCAGCGGGAGACCGTATGTGTGTGGGGGGCTGGCAACAGCTGTGTGGGCAGGGGTTTGGGTAAATGGTGATATTCATCAAAAACAGTGAATGAACTGACCTGCAGTAGTTTAATATTACCAACATGCATATATAATTTATATTAATGCATTGTTGGAGATATAGGTTGTGTGGTTCCTAATAGGAATGGAAAAGGTTAATGTTTTGGCGGATGTGACGTCCCCAGTATGACCCTGGATGCCTGCCTGCCTGACACGGCCGGCCACTCAGTCCGCAAGAGTCAGCGAGTCGGCGAACCCGGATGGTTGCGACAAACTAATGTTCAACCTCCTTAAAATGGTTTATGATTTTGGTGGCCAGAAAATCATGGTTGCGGCAACTCGAGATAGTCCTGTCCTCATCGCCTTCGCCAGAGACTCAGCTTGCAAAAGATTTCATGAGGATATTTTGGATTATTGGATATTGCGGTGTAATCTAATTAATTGTTTCCAGGAAGTCGCTGTCGCCATCTTTGGCACTTACGTCTGTAATCACTCGACGCAGACACGCGTATCATGCCACACAAGCGATAAAATTTATAAGCAGGCAAATGACGAATAGCCCGATAACGGATGACAAGCTGTTGTCGAAGCATTTGAATACTACGTTGTCCCAAATATGCTCAATTTGCGCTTTTGGGATGCCATTAATCAACGTTTCTTTTATGAGGATTTGAGCAATTCTATGCCTTTCCCGAGAAGTCGGGCTTTGGCAGCATCGTTCCGACCGGGTTGTAGAACTAAGTGGTTTCCCGCACTATAACTTGCCATACATTGCAAGCTTGTTACATAGATTACACTGCAGGAGAGCTGAATGCGAAAGAAGCCAAAGACGTGTTCGCGACGTCCCGCTTTGCCACGCCTTGCAGATACCTCACTGTATTCCCTGGCCAAGCTGCCCACCCAAAGGCTTTCGGTGGTCAATGCCATAGAACCACTTACGACCAGCCAATCAAGAACCTATTGCCCAGATCGCCTGCCCCAGAGCCTCACCCGTGCAGATGCGAAGGGCTCCACCCTTCATCTAGAAGCTGACACCTGTCTAGTTTTTCTTTAACATCCCCCTTTAATTTGTATGTACCACAGGAGCGATACGTAATGCCGCTGCGATTATGTGTGACAAAAGTTTCCGGGGTTGGAATGTAAGTATGTCTAGTGCTGTATATGTGTTGACCTAATAGTATTGAAGAGCTCCTCGCTTATGGCGAGCTCAGAATGATAAGGATTACCTCTCGAGCTATACTTCTGTAGTGCCACCACCAGGTATCGTCTGGCTTGTGCCGCCCGATGTGGGGATCGAACCCACGACCACAAGGTTGCACTTCTTTTAAAAGCCTTGCGCTCTACCACTGAGCTAACCGGGCAGATGATGTGGAATCAGTTTTATAAATCATTTGGACTTGCTATCCTCAACGAAGACCAACTTCGAGTAGGGAGTATTGATATCGGCAATAATAGATGATGGTCCTTATATATTCTCGCCCTACCACACCCTATGGCTCTATAACTGTACATGCGGGATAGATGATCCCATAACCCATGCCGTAGTGGTGTCTTTTGCGTATCCACATTTTTTTGTTACAATTGTGCAGGTATGATGAAATAATATTTGTATTCCCACGTACACAATACATGCAGGGATGCAGTCTTCCTGGGTCTGCTTCGCCCCGAGCCGCTGGACATCCGCAACACCCGGGCCTGGGTTGCACCAAATGGTGTCATCCTCTGCACCGACCCGCAATTCTCATCCCTCACAGGGCTCATAAATGATGATATGGTGCGGATAATTAGCGAGGGACTACTGTATGGGCGGGGGTGGGCCTTACCCTCCAAATGGCTCTCAGGCAGGCACTGCTGTCCACCTAGTAGTTTGGAGGCTGGGGAAGATGGTTTCCATTCACGGTGCAAGGGCAGGACGGGGACTTGATGTTTGCGGGGCGAGCTCATCCTGGTGGAGCGCAGAAGCTGATGTCCACGTACGTAACCTCGAAAGAGGGAGAAAGTGTTGATTGGGTGCTTAGGGCCATACATGCACGTGCACACATAGGAGTAACTCGATACCGGGTCGGGTTGATAACGGTTAATAACCTGAGTAATATTGCTTCATTAATCTGCCCCCCATTAATGAAGCATGTGATGCATACATACACGCACACGTAGTTATACATATATATATATGTGTGTGTGTGTGTGTGTGTGTTAATGCAGTGAGCTTGCTGGGTGAGGTGCGCACACGAATGGACAAGGCGTGGGGTGATGACATGCATTATTAGCATTCTGGGGTATTATTGGCAAGCAATGCCTGGTATCTGATGTTTGGAAGTCTCGCTCACCAGCAGTGGAGTGAACATTTTCCGACCTCCTGTCCCTATTACATCATATTATATTATGAGAAGAATGTACGCACCCGAAGAGGCAAAAGCTCTGTTGTTATGTTTACATGGATGGGCTTTAAGGGATTCCTCCCGATGATGCATCCCGCAGCTTTGTTCAATATCTCTCCTAATTTGCATGCATGGACACAATTACACCATCTGGCTGCAGGTAGGACGCAGTTTCCAATCGCTCGTCACTGATGCGATGGAGGCGGACTCCCTCCTGGAGTTGTGCAAGGAGGCCGCTTACGAGACGCTGACATCGGGAACGATCGTACGGCATATGGACCTGCTGCACAAGTGAGTTATGCAACATTTGGTGGAGGTGATGCATGGCGGTGCATCGATGCCACACGCATGTAAACAGGCAAATCGATTGAGCGAGCAGAGGGAGCGCACCTATCTAGAAACATTGCCTTAACAGCAAACATATGTACGGCGGATACACGGTGCGTAGCCGTTACCGTGTATACATGTTGCACCAGTATACGTGACACGCATACGTGAACACATAAACATGGGGTCCTCGCGGCATCGTCTAAGACAAGTGCTGAAGTTGCATCTTCTTCACACCATCTCCCATTTCACCACTCCACGCACCTGGTTCGTTGCGGGATGGCTTCTCGGGCCGCGTCCATGTCCATGTCCAAGTCCGTATCCGCATCCACAGTTGATGGATGGAACATAATTCTGTCTGATAGCGAATCCAATTCCCAGTGTTGGAATGTGAGCAACACTCATATACGAAAGAATGTCAGAGCAAGTAATACGGCCCACGAGGGGCCGGGCGCTTTGCTGACTTCAACACCCAGCAAGGTGCTTTTGTGCTGTAACCTTTGTATGCACGCCGAAGAGCACGACAACCGTGTGATGATTAACATACTAAAATCTTTTTTCTTTTAACAAGCAAGATTGCATTTCTGTTATCAGATTTTAGCTTTTTGATTATAAAATTAAATTGACTTAGGGTTTTCCATTCATGGGTTCTGTTTAATAGCAATTGCGACATCTCCAGCTCATAATCTCATGCTTAGGGCCATCATGTTTGTTCTTTTCGTTTGGATATCTTTTATTCGATTTGCAATTTATATGGTTACCCTCAACCTGGGTGGGTACGCCGTTGCCGCCCGTACTCCCGTACGACAAATCGCAACAATGCAAACCGTACGCAGGTACCTGCCGCCTGTTCCTGTAGAGATTCGCGTCACGCTGGGTGGAACGGATCTGCAGCGCATCTTCGTGCTCAACGCGCGGCGTGTCCACGACACGGCGGAAGGCCTTATGGTGGTGGATCACCATGGGGCGCTTAGCTTCGCTACATGGGATTTGGCAGCTATGTTGGGATATTCCCTCAAGAGCTTCCTCAAGATGAAGCTGGAGCAGCTTCTGCCGCAGCCCTTCTCGACAATGCATGGGCGGCTCCTCAGGGTGGGACTCTTTTGTGGTGGTGAACGCGTGGTTGGGTAGCGAGTAGCGAGTAGCGGGTAGCGGAACCAGGGGCTGACTCCCAAGCTTCTACAGCTCCACACATCTTTCCTGCGACTTCACTCACCTCGGGGTATATTTTCTAGGTGGGAAATCGCTGCGTGCGATGATGCTTTTGCTACCGACCGACATTACATTTCCACACCCAGGGGTGTGCGTGTGGGGTGGGGTGGGGGGCTGGATGGGGCTTGGGAGGTTGGGGGGAGATGGGGGAGAACCCCAGGTTATCGGTGCCCGTTATGGTAGTGGGAGACTAGGCCAGTGGGAGTGGTTCTAGTAGAATACCATCCCACCGGATAACCATTTACGTTAATGATGTTGCTGGTAACCCCTACCCCCCCCCCCATACACGCACATACACACACACATGCGAGAAAATTCTACCTGCCGGTATCCCGCCCTGCCTCCCTGCCTTCTTTTCGCCTTCCTGGACCTCAGGACCAGCCCATTCTGCTGCCCCCAGTAAGCTGTCGGGCGGGCTCCGTGGTTCACTTCGTCAACAGCAACGGGGCCAATGTCCACGTTAGACTCAAGATCACGGCAAAGGTGTACGTGGGGTGGGGTGGGGTGGGGTGAGGTGGGGTGGGGTGGGGTGGGGTGGGGTGGGGTATAGATTGCCGCTGCAGACAATGCAACAGCTCCCCATCGCAATGCATCCGATGGACATCATGAAAGACGCGGTGTGAAGGGCTCGGGGTGTTGGTGCGCATCCCATGTGATCCCACCTCCGACGGAGGTGGGGAGGCGACCGGTTCGCATTCACATCTGCAGCGGGGCTATCGACTCGAGCGGAGCTCATTTCTCCCGGCTTTACACCCCCAACCTCTTACTTGCCTTGGACCCAATACCATCGCTATAGGGCGTCACCTTGTATGTCCTCTTGCCTTCTTTGTGGGTCGCTCGGTCCCATCTGCATGCGCAGGATGACGATCACGGAGAACATGTGCGTCACGTGGTGCAGGTGGGACGGTGGTTTGAGCGGTCGGTGTCCGGATCAGGCCCTGGGGGGGGGCCGGGGGAACGCGAGGGGGGAATGCGTCTGTGCATGTGTGTGTGTGTTTCGCTGAGGAGGGGAGAGGAGTGAAAGGCGGTCCATCATACGAAACTTCCAACGAAGAATCTTAGTGACTTTAAAAACTTGTGCTTCCCCGACCTCCCCGACCTACCTGCCGTACCTGCCGTACCTGACCTGAATCCGACACACCAGGTCTCAAAGGTGGACGTCACTTCCCAAGAAGCTATGTACGGCGATAAACGACTCCAGTTGTTCTGTTCAATGGAAGGGAAAATTCTCTCTGTGGACTGCCCCAACTCCTCTGTGTTGGGAATTCTCGCCTCCGAACTCGTGGGATCAAGCCTTGCAGACTGCATTGATGTTTTCAACGACTGGCGCGCACAGGCTGGTGCGCACCAGCTGGACATCCTGCTGTGGAGCCTACTGGGTAAGGAAGCGGAAATGCCCGGCACCAGCTGGCAGGTCAAGGTTCTCAGACACTCGCACGACGAAGAGGGCCTTATACTTCCCAATATCAATCGCAAGGCGCCCGCACGCTTATCGGCCATCCATAGCGGGGGGGTCGCCGCGTGTATGCAAGCTGAGTTGATAGATCCGAGTGAGCTGGAAAGTGAGGGCAGCTTGCTACTTGCATTGGGAAAACAAGCCGGCGACGGAATCGATGGAGTGACGGGCGCGACGTTCCGCACTAGCGCCGCTGGCGGCAAGCCAGGCTTGCGGCGGGTGAGTGAAGCTGGAGTGCGAAGGGGCGACATGCCGCGTGCACCGACCGGCGGCAGTGGCGGTGTGGGAGCACCAGCAGCAGCGGCGGCAGCGAGCAGTTGGGCTAGGATTACATTGTAAGTGTCAGGTAACGGATCGGGGACATGAGGCCCCCGACGGACTGAGGCCCGTTTGGGTAATGTCTCGTTATGTCGTTAGTTGACCCCACCGTGGGGATGAAGTATCGGAGGAGCGAGACCGTGTACGGAAGAGTAGTACGAAAAAGTACGGAAGAGCGAGACCGGGTAGGGCTCTACCCAAACTCTATCTGGATCCCCCTTTGCGTCTGTCCCCACGCCTGCGTCTCCCAATCGCATACGAATCCCAAACGACCCCGAACCCCAACCAAACCCGTAATCCTCAGATGGCGCCGAAACCTACTGAGCGGGGTTCTGGAGCTCGATGAAAGCCTCGTCATTCGCAAAGCGGACGCCAATACAGGGCTTATCACGGGTCAGCCACCGTCCATGTTACCTCGAATGCCTCTGGGCAGGTGCGCCGGTGTGCTGACAGGTGTGGGCCCTTGTCGACCTCGACCGTGGATTGAGTTGTACAACCTTCGGGTCGTACAGCATTCGGGTCGGCGGGGTTTCTGTCGAGGATTCGAACCGGGAGGGGTTTGTCCAGGCAGGGTTCCGGTCGGCGTGCTCGTGCTGAGCGGGCCGTCACCTGGGGTGGACGGAAGCTGGCTGCGGAGAAACCAGCATCTGCAGTTGCCGCTCTCTCCGAAGCCAATTAGGGGGAGAAATGTGCCACGCCAAACTACCTTCCTGCCGACCCAGCCATAACATGACTTACTCAGATAGGCCTTGCCAGAGCTAGCTAGCACGTACCTCCTTATTGGCGGCGTGTCCTCATGTACGTTGGCATCTGAGTATAGACGATTTAGCATCACACTACAGGTTTTCGTACCAGTAAGGCTTGAGTGCCCCCAACCCCCTCATCAGGTTGATCGACATCCCTAGGGGTGGTTCCTGGGACGACCTCATGCACAGGGGCCGCAAGAGGAAGAGCGCTCTAAAGGGGGGGACCTCGGCGGTGGTCTCCCCCATGAGGCGTTTCCTGGGAAAGCTACCGGACGGGGGAACCATCTGGTTGTCATTTCAGGTGGGCCTGATGAAGATCTGTACGTGCGTCTGTGTATATATGCGTGCGTAACATCGCTTGGAGGAACACGTCTTTGTGAAAAGGCGGGATGTGTGCGTGAATGCCTGTGTGCCCGTATGTATATACTACCGAGGTTCTTAAACTTTACGTATTCAGAATATATACTGATTCAGCGCAGCTCTATCCGAAAACGTGGAACACGTTCATCAACAGCTTGCCGAAATTTGCTGCCCAGCTGGCGATTCACAGGCACCCCTCACCGCCCCGGAGCCCCCTCTGTTCCTTTTTCCTCTTCCTTGCTGCTGTGCTGCTGTGCAGGGAGTCGCGGGTGTGAGCGCCACCGGGCGTATCATCGCCACCATCCGCCCGGACAGCTCCGTCTCTGGAAAGCCAGGGAACATCTTCCGTGCGCTGGGCTTGGAGGCCACCATATCTCGCCATAAGAAAGGGGCAGCGACCGACGCGGGCGGCTATAAAAAGAAGAGTAACGGGAGAAGAGGGGAGGAGAAGCAGCAACAGGAGGAGGACGAGGAGGAGGGTAATGGCAGTGAAGGTGTGCTGCTGCCGCTGCGTCGAAAACAGAATGATCAAGATGCGCTGCAAGCTGAGGGGAAGCAGTCGAAGCAGAAGGGCAGCAAGAAGAAGGGCGGGTACGTTTCAGAGCAGGCTATCCGGTTTCGGAGCAGTGATGGTGGTCATGGCCGTGCACCTGCGGATTCTGAAGCAGGATTGCCGCAGGAGGGTGTCGGCTCGCCTGGCGGCAGGAAGGCACATTCCCACATCCCGACTGCACCGGAAGGCGACCGGGACAGTGGCATGGGTGCAGGCGAAGACGGAAGCGATGATGGCGGCAATATCGGTGAGCCGAGGGGTGCTGGCGGAGACTTCAGAAGGGGCGGGAGGGACGGGAGGGACGGGAGGGACGGGAGGGAGGATGGGGAAGGGGTTCTAAAGGGATTAGTTCAGTGAAAGGTTAATGAAGTGAGGTCGGTGAACGTTTTCCGTCGCCTGGTTCTCTGAGTCATTAAGCTAGTTTTTCCCGATGGCGCGCCAATTTTAGTGCGCGGTGGGGTTGTCAAACGGAAGGGGTTTTCGGACGGCCTGTACAGAGAGAGGGCCTGGCGTACCTTGGCGCACCGTGTAGGCTGAACGGCAAAATGATTGAAAAGATGAAGTGAGGCAATCCACGGTGGCGATGGGGCGGAGGAGGGAGGAGGGAGGAGGGAGGAGGGAGGAGGGAGGAGGGAGGAGGGAGGAGGGAGGAGGGAGGAGGGAGGAGGGAGGAGGGAGGAGGGAGGAGGGAGGAGGGAGGAGGGAGGAGGGAGGAGGGAGGAGGGAGGAGGGAGGAGGGAGGAGGGAGGAGGGAGGAGGGAGGAGGGAGGAGGGAGGAGGGAGGAGGGAGGAGGGAGGAGGGAGGAGGGAGGAGGGAGGAGGGAGGAGGGAGGAGGGAGGAGGGAGGAGGGAGGAGGGAGGAGGGAGGAGGGAGGAGGGAGGAGGGAGGAGGGAGGAGGGAGGAGGGAGGAGGGAGGAGGGAGGAGGGAGGAGGGAGGAGGGAGGAGGGAGGAGGGAGGAGGGAGGAGGGAGGAGGGAGGAGGGACGTATGCATTCGTTCCTAATGATCAGCCATCTCCGCCCCTCATCACCGCCCCTCCAACGAAAGGCCATCAGCCGAACCTCCCTCACTCCACTGTTGTTCAAATATGGCTTGCGCAATACCGTGGTCCCCTTCAACCGAGTCCATTGTCACATCTTCCAACCCAGGTAAACTCCACCCGCATGCCTCTTTTTTAAGCACGGACGCACCCACGGGCTGCGAATCCGCCCATTATCCTCACCTGGCATGCCCCTGGTGCATTTCAACCATATTACTTAATTACTACCCTGATCACCATCGCAACAACCCCAATGGTGACAGATGGCTCCAGCGTGGCAGCCTCCTTCGAAGGCAGTGCTCAGATCAGCAGCGGCCTCAGCAACGATAGGGATCAAGACGATATGGAAGAGGAAGAGGAGGCTCAGGAGGTCATGGGGGAGGAGGGGGTAGAGGAGGAGGACGACGACGACGGCGTCGGTAGGCGGCGGAGAGGCAGTTCTTCTGGTTCTCAGAAACATGGTGGCCATTATCGCAGGGGTGCAGAGGTGGACGCCGGGGGAATGGCTGGCCAGCCGCATCTGCACCGCGTGAGCGCTTGTGTGGGGAGGACGACGGGGGAGGGGGAGTGTGTGTGTTTGACATCTTGGAACATTGGCTGATTTGTAACTGATATCTTATTTCGGGAAAATAAGTCCCCGAGTCCCCTTGTGGGTTTAAGAACGTTGTACCGCTAACACGGCCCACAAGGGACAAGGGAGCATCAGCGCGTAGAGGTCGGGGAGATGAGAAGGAACCCCACAACTCGGCCCACAACTCGGATGCTCCGAGCTCGAGTGCTCCCACCACCTCGCCCTCTCCGTTCCAACATTCCTGTGTGTCTGTGTGTCTGTGTGTGTGTACGTACTGCAGGACGCCCGTTCGCATCCGGATTTCATCGCCATGTGGGCCCGATGGCTTTCGCGCGCCATGACATCCGCCCTGGCAGCTAAGGCACACGCGCTACTCGAGCACGTGGAGGCGGAGGAGGGGTCAGACGGCGGCGGTGACGGGCAACTCGGGGAGGCTCTCCATGTGGGTCGTACGGGTCCAAACCGACCTGCACCTCGGGAGCGGGGCGCTGGCGGCACCACCATCCCCACCACTACCAACAACAACAACAATACCTTCTGTAAACTGGGTAACAACGGGACGGCTGCGTTGTCCCTACCCGCTGGGAGCCCCGCTGAGGTGGGTGGGGAACCCCCGGTGGAGTCTCGTTTTCAAAGTCATCCTGTATCCGTCCACTGCATCCCCCCGCACCACCCCTCCGTATATCCGCCTCAAGGAAAGCCGCTCTTGGGACACCCCTCCCAAACACACACCTACTCGGTCATTAACGACCTAACGCATTGTCCCCATCACTGTCGTCCAAACCTCTGTCGTACCAACCAATTTCGTTCCAACGACTGTCGTCCTAACCTCTGTCGTACCAACCAACCCAACATCCCCAGGACCCATTAGAAGTATACGATGGCCACCTCACGTCGCGACACCACTACCCGGGTTTAAGAGCGTCTATGGAGGCGGGGTCTGACCTCCCCCTTCGAGGGTCACAGTCGGGCGGGGCCCCCCAGCGGGCTGACTCAGCGGAAGCAGCTCCTGGCGAAACCCAACCAGTGCAGCGCCCCCTCCAGACGGAAACTGAAACGGATGTTCCATCGCCGGCAGCGGCCGCGGCCGCAGCTATGGAAATGCACAAGGGCGAAGGGGCGAAGGGATTTGGGCGAAGTCTTTCTGGAAACGGAAAGCGGAAGTTCTCACCGCGTTTGGGATTCAAAGACCGTAAGGACGACGAAGATGATGGCGATGATGACGATGGTAATGGTGATGGTGACGGTGATGGTGATAATGGTGGTTCTAGCCAGAAAAAAGACGGTAACCACCGCCATAACCACGACAAAGGTGGCGACGATTATGATGACGGTGGTGATGACGGCTGGGGCGCGAGGGGCGACTCGGTTGGGGCGCCGTTGCCGATCGGTCGGCGAGCCGTTCGAATCCAGTCGGGCCCGGCTCCAGGGAGGCGTCGCGGCGACGTGGAGGGGCGGGTGTTGCGATTCGCCGACACGACCCCCGGGGGCTCCCCCAGACGGCGTGTGGGTTCCCCGCCGCAGCGGCGTAGCAGTGCCGTACAGCAGGCGGCGGAGGCGGAGGCGGAGGCGGAGGCGGAGGCGGAAGGGGAGGAGGACGACGACGAGGCGTACCGGGAGATTCAGCGGCGTGCGTCCATGATCGAAACCAACAAGATGTTGGCGGCTGCTGAGGAGGGATGGAACCCTGTGAAAGCAGGGGGGGGTGAGCGCATGAGGGGGCATATGAGGGGTGGGGGTTATGAGGGTACGCATGCAGCGAGAACCTGGGATGAGGGAAAACGGGGCCTGCGTCTGGATCTGGATCTGGATCTCGAACTGTATCTGGATCTAGCTTCAACTGAATGGTACCGGGCTCCAAAAAGGGATGTGCGCGTCATGTTCATGATGTGATGTACTCGCGGGGATTCAGGTGCTGAAAAGCACATGGTTGAATTAAAGCAATAGGATGTTGTGATTGGTAGGTTTGGTTATGGCCGTTTCGCAAATCTGGATTCTCACGTCATGATGAGCGTCGTAATGAACGTCATACGCACCAACATTTACCTATTCGGGTGTGTGGCATTTATATATTTGTGTTGTGTTATGTTGTAATACATACATATGTTATATCCATATACAACATATATGCATATATACATATATTTATTTATCTATACATGTTGTGTGTGTATGTTTGTGTTTTTGTCAATCTGCACGCACCTTGCGGTCAATGTCGTCCTCGAAACTCCGTTCCGACATCCCCACTCACCACAGCCTCCGAAACCCCAAACACGCAGGCGGCGGTGGTGGCGGCGACGGCGGCAGCAATGCTAGCGGCGGCGGTGGGCGAGGCGGCGGCGGCGGAGTGTCGGTAAATGACGGCACCAGCAGCCAAGCCGATGACGACGACACAGCCTCCAAAGGTCCCGGCAGCAGCGCCTTTTCTGATTCAAGCTCGACAGCGGATGCGGAAGCCGCCGCTACTGCGGATCCACGCAGAGCGAGACTCCTAAGGCGCATCACCAAGGTGCAGTTAGTCGTTAACCTTTGTTTCAGGTTCTGTCGTTACGAAGGTTGGCTGCTCCTCCGGAAGCTGTCCCACCACCTCGATCGCCGCATGAGGTTCATACGGGCCTTTCAAGCCCCTCCACCTGACGCGCCACGCGCGACACCGTCCGTTGTCTCCTCCTCATATATAGCTCCAAGACCCCCACCCCCCATTCCCGCTCCCCCCATTGCCGCTCCCTCCCCATCTCAACTTGCTCGTTGTCCTCAGCTGGTCGCAGGCACAGGTTTGGCCGAGGTGCTGTGGCGGCTCAAATCCCGCGTTTTGCTGCTGCTGGCCGCCATGCTCGTCACCCATATCGTGCGTCTCTAAGAAGCAACATGCTCCGACCCGAGGAGGGACAGCATCAGGGGGTTTCACGGGGAGGGGGGAGGGGGGAGGGGGGAGGGCGATGACAGATCCGTTGTAAGAGCAGGGTGAGTGCTGACTTCCCTTTGACAAACCCGCTACGTCCGTCTCCCTTCTTCTCACACGTCCCAACCTTACGCCTGCTGGGCCCTGTGCCCGGGTCCGTCGTGTTTGGGCATTCATTTCCAGATGAATGCAAAACCCCATTCTCTCGCAACTCCGCCCAACCTCACCCCATCCCCTCTCTTGCTGTCCCCAGACATGCTACATCATCCTGTTCAGGTTGATGAAGGGTCAGTTTTCCTACGTGAGTGGGGTGCACCAGCTGGCACTGGTGGCCGATAGGACGCAGGTGTGTCTGTACGTGTGTAGGTATGTATGTGTACGTGACTACGTGTATGTGTACGTGTGTACGTGTATGTATATATGTGAGCGTAGTAATTTAAATGGCGATGTTTATGCTCTTTACACAGGTAGTAGATGACTTATAGGACTTAGATGAATTATAAGAGCTTAGTCCCAAGAGAATCAGGAATCATCACTCATGTAACACATATGTACGGATGCGCTTGGATATGCTGACGTAGGCATATCGTCGTATGTCGTACACATCTTACTGGGCCTGCGTGACGCTGCGTTACCTCCACAGGGGGCTCCCCAGATACTCGCTGCCAACCCGAACAGAACATACCGACAGACGTTACGTCTCAAGCGGGCACACTTGCGTGTGTGTGTGTGTATGTGTGCCTATGTGTGTTGTCCCACCTGCTCTTGTGGATTTGGGGGTCTTGAACGTCTTGAAGGAGGACCTCGGATGGTTCCCGCTTACAAATTTTCCTTGTTTGCTACCCTTCCCCCCCCTCCCCAAACACACCATTTGGACGGAAATGTAATGGTTGGTGTCACAAGGTGGCTGTGGCTCGCTCTGCTGTAATTGAGTTCTGCTCGCGCCCAGGGGTTACCCCCGAGGGAGTCTGCGAGATGCCACTGGATGCCGTCGTAAACGACGTACGGCATGCACTTGACGATCTGGAGTCGTATCACCAAGCCATTTACCTGGGGACCTCATCGGGATCCGGCTCCCCCATCACGGGACGCGAAATGTTCAGCCTTTGGACGGATCCCGTGTACGACTATCGAGTAAGTGGGCGGGGGTAGGGGAGGAGGGGAGGGAGGGGGAGGGTACTTATCGGGTTTAAAATCCTCGGAATTTAGATCCGAAATTGATGTGTTGACGGATATAGGGAACACATTATGTCCAATGAAGCCAAGCAAACCAGCCCCACGAGCGCGGGGGGGGGGTTCAAACACTCGCCGTTAATAGATGTGACGGTCTGGTTTGCTAATACATGTTGCCGCTTGAATACCAGAGTATCGAGTGAAGTTGATATATGTCTGAGGTGGTCAGATCTGGTCTGACTGGATAGGCCGGATAGGTGGCTGCTTGGGTAGGTGGGGTTTGGGACGGGTGGCATGGATGTAAACGTTTGGGGTAGCCGGTCGGGTTATGGAGGGGGGGGGATGGGGCTGGAGAGAAATGGATGGGCGGAGGGTGAGCGGGGCGGGTGAATGGTGTAGCTGGGTGGGGGCTGGACTGGCAAGAGCCGGGAGGCGTACACGACAACGGAAACACCCGCGATTGCCCTCCATCACCTCGAGCCCCCTCCGGGTCATCGTTACTCTAAAACCAACTTTTTCTCTCCACAACCATGACCAACCATTCCTTCTTGTCGTACATTGTTCATCGTACATCGTACTTAAGTTCTTCCTGGATGTGGCCAATTCCCGATGGATAAATCGGAGCTTGGGTTTGTTCCAGCTGGGCAACCGCTTCATCGCCGCGGGGAGGGAGCTACTGTACTGGGCGCCACATAACAAGGGGAACATCAGGTGCATGCGCGCGCGCGTGCGCGCACGTGTGTGTGTATGTGTATGTTTGTGTGTGTGGGGGGGTCTTCACACAACAACGCTTATGCATGTAAAAGGTGCTTTAGATAAACCCCGATTTCCCCTCACCCCTCCTTACACATCTCCCTCCTAACCTCAACCCCTCTTAATTCCTCTTCCCTTTCTCCCAACCCTCCTCCCCCCTTTGTTGTGCCCCCGTTTTCACCCCACCCCCCCTTCCACCCCTCTCCCGATGCATTGCAGCCACCTCCGCTCCTTTCAGTTCATTCAGGCCAATGGCCCCTGGTCCCTCTTCCAGGCATACACTGTCAGCCTGGACTACCTCTCGGAAGAGGCTCTGGGACACATCTCACGACTGCAGCTGTGTAAGGGCTTACGTCCACTTCCACCAACCCCTTCGTGATGCAGATTTCAAAGTATATATAAAGCATGCATATATTGACACATTATGGGATGGATGATTTCATCATATTATGTATCATATCATGTATCATATCATATATCATATCATGTATCATATTTCGGTCCGCAACAGTTTTCCGTTTAAGTTTCAAATAACCTAGTGACCCAACTAATCGCCGTCATTAGGGGTACTGGTGCTGTTGGTTGTTGAGGCGGCGGTCGTTCAGTGCTCTTGCGTCACCTTTCAATGGTTGATGATTTGGCGAATGGAGAAGGAACGACGAGGCGCTCTGCTTATTGGGCTCAGCCTTCCCGCGCCCATCATGCGCATATTGGCCAACAGACCGCTGGCGGTGCTGGAAGTGAGAGCGGGCACGGGCCATCCATGGAAGAGGGGGAGTGTGTGTGCGTGTTTTAAGGGGAAAGAAGGGGGTTATTATCGGCGGGAGGAATATCTATTCGAGATTAGCTTTTTCGATTGAAAGGATAGGGGGGAGGGAAGAGGCGCCTTATCTTTACACCCCAACGTGCAGCGGGACGTCGAGGAGGGTTCGGTGTGTGTGTATGTGATATCAAATGAAAAGAGAACGAGCATCTTATCATGCAGATTTTACTTTTATTTCATTCACGTCTCCACATGCAGCGCCGCCTCAGGCTAAACTTACCTACATTTATGTTTTACGTTGGCGCTTTTGGTTGAATTTTGTTCACGGATTTCGGGGCCACGCACTCCCGGTCTCTACCTGACCATATCCCCGGCCCGCGTTGTCCAAAACCGCAACCCATAGGATAGTGATGGTGAGGAAGAGGACGTAAAGCGGTAAGTGCGTGTCTGATGTGATCCAGTTCACATACACACACAGGCGTCATTCCTCCATGCGCTCGCGCAAGTGCACATCGTGTCTGAACGAGGTTCTCATTCCCTCCTTCCGCTCCTCCAACTTCTCTTTGGGTCCAGCCCATCTTACCCGTATCTTCCAATACATAACGGGTGAAGCAACCACAACCAAATGTTAACGTGCGTCAGCTCCTAGGGTTTTATCAGCTACGGAACATCGACTTTTTCCGTGTACGCTGGCTATTACTATGACTCTTCATGATATGGATTTTGGTAATTGGTAACATAGATTATGGTTTTGGTAATTGGCTTTGGGGCGATGGGCACTTGTTAAGGAGGTCTGAAGGGATTTTGCGCTGGGCCGGGAGGGGGAAGGGAGGGGGGAACTGTCCCCCAGGTAGGAGACAGTTCCCCTCCCTGGCCTCCTCCTACTGTCAAACATTGCTCCGAAACACACAGGGTGGTGAAAACCCGGTTGTTCCGTGCCTTCACGTGCCATGACATGCCATAACGTGTCATTACCCACATTTATACACACTGTGGATCAGACGTGGTGAGGAGAACGTTGACGGGGAGGACGGTGGTGGCGGTGGCTCCGTCCGAAGTGGCGGCAGTGGCAGCAGGAGTGGCGGCGGCAGTGGCAGCGGGAGTGGCAGCGGGAGTGCTGGGGGCCACACCGATCGTGCGCTGTCGGCAGGTGGTGCCCCGGGGGGAACAAAGATGACGTACGGCCGACAGGATGCCGTATCTTCCGCAGTCACCAGCGGTGGCGGCCTCCAGCGAATCCCCAGTGAACGAGTGGCGGGAGTGGAGGAACTGCTGGGGAAGTTCGGTATCGGTGGTGGCGGCGGTGATGGCGGCAGCGGAAACGGCCGCAGCACAGGTTCAATGACAGCGGCCAAGAGTAACGGCCTTCTGATTCAAACGCAAGGGTGGGGTGTTCGTGTCAACGGCAAGCTCCTCGGACCCAGTGCTGCCAACTTGCTCAAATTTATGGTGCGTCCATTTGGGGTGGGATGGGGTTTTAATATGGGTTGGTGGTGAGGGGATGAAGTGGCGGTGATGAAAAAGGCACATACCTGAATGGACGGGACGGATGAAAGACGTCTCAAAAGCTAATCTGCACTACTTGGGCTGATTCAGCCACTCCCGCAGGATGCATTTTGGGATCCAAAAATAATCATTAACTTCAATCAAAAAATACATAGTAAAATCATACACCTGACATTCACGTAAATCTAATAATTTAAAATTCTAAGGAAGTTTTAAGTTAAGTCTAGAAATATTGTCCGCTAAGTTGGGAAAAGAACAAAATCCTCAGTGGTTTGTCGTCGCGAGCACAGGCCCGCCCATCCCGTTCCCCCTTCTCTTCTCCTGAGCCCCTTAAATTAGTTCTCGTTCCCAATTGTCATTAACCCTTCTCTTCACCCCCTTGCCGCCGCTGCCACCTCGGCCGCCAGATCCCCCTGGCGCTTTGGCAGGTTGCTCTTGGCGGTATCTTATCAGTGTCATACAGTGATCTACACCGAATGCAACAGCCGTTGGTGATCCTCAACATGGCCTCACGCGTCATCTACCGCTACAGCCGACTTCGAATGGTGGCCCTCCTATTGGTGGCGGCGGCTTTGCCTACTCAGAGAGCGGAGTGGCGTGCCGTACTTTTGGACGAGATTGGGAACTTGCAGAGCGAGTACGAGACCCTGATGTACGGCGGAATGGCAAAGACACAGGTATCATGTCACGGTTCTGTCGTACACGTAGAGATCAATGTGAGCGATCGCAAACGCACGAGTGCTCTCTCGTTAATATCTATCGTACGTCAACGTCACCTGTGCCTCAGCTGCCATTCCAAGGTCGCCACGTCACCCGTAAGCCCCTTCATTAGCACTCGTACGTTGATTCGTTCCCAACTATCGCGTCCTAGACCCCGTTGAGGACCCTCTACGGAACACAGGGTGCAATATCCCGCGTGCTGAGGTGCGAATTCTCCAATGCGCCCTGCGCTGTTTGTGTGTGCTGTGTGCGGTGAGTGCAGGAGGGCTCTGTGTTCCAGCACGAAGTGCCAGCCTCTACTTTCGAAGCCAGTACCATAGCGCGGGACTTCTTCAGGCAGAAGCGCTGCTTCCGGTGGGACCAGAGCCAGTGCTACACGCCGGACAGCCCCTACTACGCGGTGCGGGAGCGGGAAAGGGGGGGGAGGTAAATGTCGCATTCATCTTCATCTGCTGACTCCTGCATCTTTTCCTAAGCCTCGCTCTGTGCCTGTTCGTGTGTCTGTCTGTCCCTCTCTGTCTCTGTGTACGTACAAGTCGGTCTGTCTATGTATCGGTCGTTCTCTGTCTGTCTGTCTATCTGTCTGTCTGTCCTTCTGTGTGTCTGTCTGTCTGTCTGTGTGTCTGTCTGTCCGTCTCTCTGTGCGTCTGTCTGTGTGTCTGTGTGCCTGTGTCTCTGTCTGTCCGTCGGGGTGTATGTGTGTGTGTGTGTGTCTCTGTCTGTCTGTCCATACCTTTACCTATGCCTCTCCGTGTTTGTCCCTTTCACATGCCGCTTGCAAGCGGCATCTTTTGCGCCGCACAAGTGCTGGTCGGTCCAATCCTCCTTCACCCTCCTCGTGTTGATTCCCTCGAGTAACACACAGACACAGGCACAACTTCTTCCTGTCATATTCGTACATGTACGGCAACACACTTCCTCGATATAAAGGTGCAGAAGCCCCATATCATCAGAATCTCGAGAGGCCTTTGCGGCTCCCAAGTACTACAGTTCCCGTCATCCATCCCCCTTCCTTGCCGTACAGGTGACTCACCATGGTCTGGATGTGATGCTTCGACGTGTCCTGTCTGAAATGACACTGTTAGCAAAGGACGATGATGTGGACGCTGTATATAATGGAACTCGCTACACAACCATGTAAGTCACTAAAGAAGCAATAAGAGGATGAGAGGAGATTGCAGCGGAGGTGCAGAACGGTAAATATCAAGGAACTATAGCCCTAGAACTGTCAGTCCAGGGGTGGTTCACCATGTCTGTGTCTATGTCTGTGTCTTTGTCTGTGTGCACCCGTAAGGAGATTGACAGCCTGAAAGACAGCGAGTGGAGGCAGATGGGAGGGGGATGATTAGGAAGACGACGCCCTTCCCCTCCCCGCGTTGTACTAGTTTCCAAGATCCACCCCTCCCTCTCTCTCACACACACATATACACATACAAAAGCATATGAACACGGAAACACGGGGTGGACAAATACTTTGCAGGATGGAGCAGCTGGTCCCTGGGACAGGACTGCATCTTCGTGTCTTCATTATTGTTTTCAGTATGGTTGCATCATGGCCAAGTTGAGAGCATATTTGGCTCTCAACCCTGATCTCTCACGATCCGGCCCCAGCCCCAAAACCTGCCCCGGATTGCATTGCGCGCTGATGTACTGATTGCCGTAGGTACCGGGTGGGAGTACGGGATTTATACGAGGGCCTGCATACCAGTGCTTCACTCTTCCAAAGCGTGATGTTGGACCGGTGAGCTGAAGTTACAGTTACCGAAATTTGTTAGTTGTCATAACCGTCACCTAAAAATAACAGAACCCGTAATCCTGTAATGCCGGAAGGTTTTCGGGAGGATGTTGGTAAGCACGGGGGAAGAGCCGTTGCCGTTAATTGGGGGCCGTTAGGGAAATTAACGGTGTGGCTGCTTGCGGCTTTGTTAAGACTCCGCATGCCCCACATCCGCGCACCGCTATCCGCGCAAACCCTGCATCTCCCCCACTTCACCCCAACACACCGTCTTCCCTCCTTCCACTCCATATAGGGGTAATGTAACATCCCGCCCATCTCGTAGTTATGCTGTATATATGTCTTCAGGTTTCAGCTGCACTTGTTCGTACACCCTCTGCCCACACATCACCTCAACACGCCGTCATCCTCCCCCCTCCCAGCTCTGAGCTTGCGTCTCCCCTGAAACCCCCTCTCATCCCTCCCTTCCCCCGCCATGTACCCAATAGATACCATTCCATTAAAATGCTGCACATCATCATGCTCATAATCACCATTCTACTCGTCTTGTCATATACGACGCTCGTACTTCGGCCATACTTGGCGTCTGTTGCCCGGGAAGCACATCGCTTGGCGGGACTCCTAAGCCACGTACCCGCGGAGTGCGACGTGCTGGCTCATACACGGCAGGTGCTGAAGGCACATGCAAAGTTACTAACACCCCCCCGCCGCCGTCATCGCTCCAAGAAGGGTTACATGGTTAAGAAGGCACTGGGGAAGAACCGGCAAGACAGCGCGCTACTGCTTCTAGAAGGTCGAACGGGCAGTGGCAGGAAAGTGGCCGGGGCGGGAGACGTGTTCTCTGAGGAGAGGCTGCATCGTCGGGGCTCGGGGGCAAGCTTGGGAACTATCGTGCGGCAGGGAAGTGGCTTAAGTACGGTCAGCGCAGGGAATGCATCTGCGGCTGGTGGAAAATGGACGGGGATGGGGGTGGGGAAGGGCGGTGTGGCGGCGTTGATGAAAGGTAAGGTGTAATGTTCGGCATGATAATACATCGGGATAAATTGGGCAAGGGAACGAGGCGAGGCGTATGGTGGCGGATTCTTGGCGCTGGGGATAGGGACAGCTGGGAAGGAAGCGTAGGGATGGATTGAGCTGAGGGTGCAGAGATGGATCCAGAGAGGGGGGAGGGATGTGGAGGTGTGCGTATTTTATATCGTATCTGGCCGGGCCACCTGCCCCACACTGATAAAAAAATTGATTAGACAGGAAAACGCGCTCACGTGTGTGCACGCGTGTGTCTGTGTGCAAGTAGCTTTCGATATGGTACGTCGAAAATGGTTAGGGAGGTGGTGTAAGTGGCTGGTGAGGGGGTGGGGTTGGGGGAGTCATGTGAGAAATGGTGGGGTTGGTTATGGCTGCAGGGCTGTGTATGTGGATGGACAAATTCGTTTCTGTTGCCACCACGCATCCGACGTTCATGTGGCCGTCAAAGCAAACGTTCAGTTGACCCAAAACGCGCCAACAGGTCCACATATTATGCGGTTTGCGTGAGGCAGCGACAGAAACGATATTGAGGACGAACGACGGGAGCAATGCAGTCGCGGATACAGCACGTATGGTTGTGAGGGTCTGTGTGTGCATTTTGAGTGGATCAAGGTTGGGGGGGGGGCTCGTGCCAGAAGTGCAACTGTGCGACTTACCAGCACACATATATAGCTTACGATATGACGGAGCCACATCCGCGGCAAGTGTGGATACTCGCGTGGTTGTGATCGAAAGCCGTGGGTGTTGATGTTCAGATTTAGCGTGGCGTTTCTTCAGGTGAAGGAAATAAACAGAGTTCAGTAGACGACCGTGGGTAGCTTAACAACTAGTTCACGGCGCGTGCGTGTCCTTGCCGCTTATTGGATGAGACCAGAGTAACACCCTGCTAAGCCCCTTCCATTCAATATAAAGAACATAATGAAATTATTTTGCTAATTCCAACCCACCCCTAACTGCTCCTTAACTGAGGATTTAACCAATAACCTATTGCCACGATTATTTAACGCCCTTCACTTCGAAACATATTACATACTTGTAATGTGTGTGGGGCGGGTGAGATAGGGGGCTTTGCTTCACCACCGCCAGCATCCAGTGGAATCTGCCAGATCAACGGCGGCCTCAACTCCACTCCTGATCGGCTCGCAAGTCTCTATAACTGGGGTCCTCACCATCGATCAACATCTGGGACACATCCATCCTCATCCTTTATCCCGCCCTCAATCAGAATCGATCCAGGAATTTCCAGGGACACAGTGTCATGCCGAACCGTTTGTGTTTGGACACAATCCACTTATGTGCATAATAACCTATGTTAGGCATTCACCTTCACTGCAAAGGTGCCCCGACCCGACCCTTGACCGCGAGGGTCACGAGCAAGAACCGACTCTTTCACCGCATCAACGGATACCCATACACCAAATTCGCTATGCTAAATCCTCCCAGACTCGTCTAGTCTGCATTTTCAATGCATTTCCCGCATTCATACTAGCTTTGTCCGGATGACGTGGCAACTGGTTTCGGTGCAGGTGTCACATAATGATTGGATCTTCAACAGGCAAACCATGCACCACCTAGTCGGACAGTATGTAGTCACAAGGGGCGGCTGATTGGAACTAACCCCCCTCTTATGTCGTTAGGAAATTCTAGAAGTGCAAGAAGTGCTATGTCCTTTGGTTAAGCAAGCTGGAACAGAGATGGAGGGAGGATCCACCACCGGTATGTTAATTAGTCAGAAAGACCATGCCTATGCTTGCTGGTACTTCATCTACCGAACATGCTACAGGAAAGCAATAGTGAAAGAGAATTGACTGTTGTCCGGGGCTGACATGTCAAATGACTCAGTCAGTCCTTACCGAGTTAACCTTGTCAAGGGCCAACACGTGGACCATTCAGCGTGCGGGATGCCGCCCTCTCCTGGATGCCCTACCAAATCTCCATGCCGCCTGCCAAGTTGAGGCCCACGTGCAGCCAGCCCGCCACAACGTCGTGCACTTGCAACGCCGAGGCAACGAACGCGGCCCCAACAATCACAACAGGCGCTCCCACCAGCAACACCGCCACCGCCACCTTCGCCCATCCGCTCAATAGCTCCTTCATGTGCATGACGTAGCCAGCTCCGCACCATATCCACCAGCCTGCTAGCCATACTGTCCATTGACCCCCTAGGCAGTGGATCGTGACGCAGCCGGCAACAGCCCACAGGCCACCCAGGACCACCGGGACATCAATGCGCCAGGAGTGGCGCATATTGACAGACAGCATGTTGCGCAACAGCGGGTGCAGCAGAAACACAACAAGCAGGATTCCAAACGCCTGGAGGCCTGCACAGGGCGCGGAAAGGGAGCCATGGATGGGAGGTCACGCAGGGAAGAGGAAATCATCATAGTGGAATATTCAACTTTTTCGAATGTTGTTCTCCAAGGGAGAAAGAACTGTTTATGCCCCAGGGAGGTGCAGCCTGCTTGCCAAGTTAAACAAATACGGGTAAGGATCACAGGGAGCGAAGTTAGCTGATTGTGCAAAAAGCGCTCCAGCTGTTTCACGCTCAAGAAACCTTGTCATTCGCAAGACGTTCGGGCTGTAATGACTCACACCCCGCACCCTCGCTCCACTTACCCAGCTCTTGAACGAAGCAGAGAGCCGTTTTCAAAAAGGACGGGTACAGGCGCGAACTCAACAGCGACGCCATCTGATTCCAGCCCCAGGAGCTCCACCTACTGCCAGTGCTAGTGACACGGGGACTAGTGCCACTGGGGGTGTTGTCCCGGCCGGATAAACCCAGAGCCCACTTCGTCAGACGCAGGCCCCACCAGCCCGCAGACCTCAGGACAGAGGTGCGGCCAAACTCGGGAGCACGAGCAGGGACATCATGGGAACAGGTCCTGCGGCAACGGGTTATGAGGACGATGGAAAAATGAATCACTCGAAGCCGGAACGGGAAGAATTTAAGGGAAGGAGCAGCGACGAAGTCGGTGAGAAAGGACAGGGTCAGCGGATAATAAACATCCTGATATCGCGCCTGTTGGCTAATCGACTAATCCCGTAGCGCGGAATTCCCAGCCGCGCTTGGCACGTCATTGAGATGCGGTGGATAGGGAGTGTACAAGGCGCCAGGGCTTCAGGCGCCTAAGTGTATGGTGAAGTCCCTTCCCGATCCCTCCCATCCAACCAACCCCTTATCCAGAACCACCTTATTCTAAAGCCGCAATGCTCTTAACATAGACCAAGTCGCCACAATTTCTAGTATTGCATGATCCCCCGTCCATCACCCAAAACCCTGGCGAACCCAAGCCACGCACCACGCCACATCCTTCAGCCGGCCCAGACGCAGAGAGGCGACGACCAGCGAAATCCACATGACCACCATTCCTCGCTACGGGGTTGAAGTGGCGGGACCAACATTAAGAGGGCGGGAAGAAGCGCCTTTGGAAAATAACGTTAGATGCGAGTCTAACAGTCTAACAGGAGTTTTGTGCAATATGGTTGGCCCTTCAAACCGCCGTCGCCTAAGGGCAGGTTCAAGTGCATTAAGGCAAGCGCGTGACAGAGCGAACTGTGTTACCGTGACTGCCGCCTCCATTCCCGACAAACTCGTCTCACTCATGTATTCGCACTAACCTCGTGCCAGCAACTTTCAATCACAAACGACATCTGACCTTTTTGCACGTGCCGCTGCGCTCTCTTTCACGCTTGCTCCCTTCCTGCCTCTCTACACCAATTGAAACACGTCTCTTTTATCGAAGCCCAACATGTTGTTCCGTTCCTCACACCTGCATGCAGGCCATGACCCAGTTCCTCTGTTCCTCCAGTGCCTTGACGCTGATGACACGCCGCATGTTGCTGTTCAACTGTTGTACAGCGCCCGTGTTCTCCGAAACCACTCCCACAAACTCCGTCATCCGTCTGGCGCGACAAGGTGGCGGGTGGGACGTATTTTCCATAAGCGTGCCGTATTCGAAAAGAGACAGCGGAACAAAAGCATCTGGAACACGGCGTGTCCGTGTTTCAAGGACTTGCTGCGCATTAAGCACAGCAAACCGCACTTAAGCAGCTAACACGCCATCGACCCGTGTTCAAGTAGTTGCGGGTAATCAAGGCGGAATGCGCCAGGGTCTTGTACAGTGTTATGCAGCCCAGCAGATGGTTTTCGCCTCGGCGGGGAGCATCTCCAGATCTCGGCGGGGACCACCCATGACCGAAAGCCACTCACGAGTTGAAGGCCTCCATCATCTTGGCCACCATCGCCATCATGTGCCGCTCAGTAAGTTGCAGTTGCTGCTGCTGTATCTGTAGTTGTTGGGCCTACGCAGGATTAGGAATGCAAAGAAATGCGAGGGGTAGGAGAGGTAGGAGGGGTAGGAGAGGTAGGAAAGGTGAGTAAATATGTAGGCAGGCATGCCATGCCTATGGGCCAGATGCAGAGGGGCAACCGCCGGGGGAGGAACCTGTGGGAGTCCTTGCGTGGACGTGAACGTTTGGCAAATGGTTTCGGCAGGAGAAAGGAGTCGCTCCGGGATCTTTCCCCATGTAAGCCAGGCCCACGAGGTCTCGTTAGCTGATGACGGTGAATGGTGGCCTCCCAGAGAAATTGGAGTAAGCAATGCAGAACCGAACCGATCATAATATTACGAACTCCACTCCAGTTCTGTTACAGTGCGATGTCCCACAAGGTGCACCAGCTTCCGCGGGGTTAATGCTTCATCCAAACTATTCCAGCCCGAGGCCCCACACCGTGCTGGGGTCACCTCCGCCGACTGACATCGTAAAAGGCTGGGAATCGGTCGGTTAGGTAAGGACTGACGACGCCGAATCCATCAGGGATAGTACCACACGTTGTGTCCCCAGGCGTGGGTCCAGGCGCCGCCAGCACAGCTTCCGCTGACAATTGGTGGGGCTGCCGTTTCGGCAACGACAGCGGCGCAGCTGACGGCTCGGGTTCCGCTGCCGCCACTGCCACTACTGGGCGTCCCACCATCTGTGATTGGGTAAAAACAGATGTCATGGACGCCGATGCCTTTACGGGCGGTGAGACGGTGCAGCTGTCAAATTCCTCAGCGCTACCATGCTCGGGTATAGACGCCTCTGCTGCAGGCAGTGTGGGAGAGCTACTCACACAGCCGCCGTGCTCGGAGTGCACGTCGCTGCTGCTGCCGCTCACGGCCTCGTCCGCTTCCTCACTCGTGGCCTTAGTGTGGGCCTTGGTTGCCCCAGTCCCGCAGCCGCACAAATCAGCGGCCTCAGCCGACATCGATGGTTTTGATACTGCAGTGCAGCCCACATCGCCGCTGTCGTCGCTGCTTCTGCTGCTTCCTCCATTACTGCCGCTGCCGCTATCGCTGAGCCTCCTTGTTGGCCGGGCGGCATGGGTTACGAGGCAACTGCTGAAGCCCACAGCGTTAATGCTATTGGACAAGACCGTTCCGTCCCGGTCGCTGCCGCCGCTGTTCACCATTTGTTTGCATGCGGTAACGCGGAACGATCTTGGAGACATGACAGTTACCGCTCTTTGAAGAGCCTCAACATGACACTCTGCAGACGCCTCTACCTTTCCATTTTTTGGCACATCCAAAGCATCTAACCGCGAAAGATTACTTGTCGTTGAAGCCTTGGCTTCCGACAAATGGGCCTCTAGATGAACAGGTGGTGCCGGAATGCTGGCGGCTCGGCGTGTCTGGCGTTTGCTATATACCCAGTAGAGGACAAACCCTACCACGAGGGTAGCCACCATTATTCGAGCGGCGGCGATAAAGAAAGCGTTGGTGGCGACAGGTGGGCACGTGTGTGTAGTGGCTCTAGTGTCTTCTAGATCGATGCTTGCGGCTTCCTCCCCGGCCGTTGTCACGTCCTTACTGTGCATACTAAGAACCGCGTCGGTGCCAGAAGCTGAGGCTAGGGTTTTTTTCTGATGGTCATCGACATGCCCTGAAACACCATACACGACGACGGTTGACAAAAGACAAACAGCAAGGTTATTTTGTCCCAGGATACTCACCAGAGCTGTCTTCCCCTGCTGAGGATTCGCGTTTTGTTGGCCCTGGTAAATCG
The DNA here is from genome assembly GCA_030268105.1 of Volvox africanus. NCBI lineage: Eukaryota > Viridiplantae > Chlorophyta > Chlorophyceae > Chlamydomonadales > Volvocaceae > Volvox > Volvox africanus. Next base: position 3,780,247 of record BSDZ01000013.1, on the reverse strand, counting down.
ATGAGCTCGGCCTCGGCTTTATTGAGGCCTGCGGGTTCTGCTATACCCCTCTGGCGCTCCCGCAGCCAATCCCAAATCCGCAGTCGCGACATCTCTAGCCCAGTATCAGCTTCATTATCATTAGCACGATATGTAACGGTGCCAATCAGGATCGGTGGGCGATCGCTGTTACCGGTGTCGAAGGCCGTACGTGAGGACTTCGTCTTAGTCAATATTGCCTGGCGCTCCCGCAGGAGACTCCAATAGTTGGCTGGTTCAGAACATTTAGCATTAGTTTCTCCAGGGCAATCAGCATCGAAAATGCTGCCGTCGTTTTCCGTGGCTTTGCCGGCTGTCGCAACAACGCCGGGACTGAATTGTGATAAGGCTGCCATGGCATAAGTATACCCATGGACATGAATAATGATACCTATGAATAGGAATCCATGCAAATAGCAGTTGAGTTTGGGGCGGTGCGTGGCTGTCGCTGCCATTCCAGAAACGAGTCTAAAAGCTACAGTAATGCAGTTTCAGCAGGATCATGCCAGTCTTAAATCCTTAACAAAACACATATAACAACTATGAGTGCTTGACACAATCATCGCTTGCGTGACGCTCCGCCTACTGATACAGTGATAGACCCATATATACGATAATTGAAAGGGACAATCTTGTTATTTGGCATCAGCTTTTGCTGACTGCCTCTGGATTGGCATGGCTATCCGATTAATTGTTTGCCAGGATTGATTTATACGACAAATTCAGCGCCAAAATAGTAAGTACAAGCTTCTAGGGAAACTTTCTCAGTTGGGACACGAGCATCCAGGTGATCGTTACGTATGATCTAAAAAAAGGCTGGGGCACCAGCTCAGGGCATTAGCGTGGGGCCATAGAGTGTTCAGGGCACGATAGTGTTACGCATCTTAGCTTCAAGCAAACATGGCCTTTTCACTTATTCGTTCGTTACCCATTAAGGGTCATAAATCCATGAGTTTGGGGCCTCCACATTGGCCGTGCCCAATGTTGGTTGCACGGGGACAGTCGTTCCGGCCCTTCACCGTTTTTGTTGATTTTAGTTTTAGAAGAGTCCGCTGTCACGGATTCCTTGGCGGACTCTTCGGGTAAGTACCATGATGGGCACTTTTTCTTCTCACGGTGGTCTGCAAGCAATTATCTGCCCTGAGCACGCTGTGCTGACACAGGCGGGGCGGAACAACTACGAAACAATCGCCGAAACCATCACTTGAAGACAATCTTGGTCCTGACGTTGTGAGTGGCGATATCTGCGGGATGTATGCCAACTCTTCCCATAGTGGGTCCGTCGACCACATACGGCCTGCAGGGTAGCCCCGCAGACATCTCCACGCAGGGGGGAAGGAATGTGGGACTGTACTCACTCGAGATGGAGCAGTTGCGTGCCATCCGCCGTTAAGTTCCCCTAGTTACGATATCTAAGAGGCAGGATATCGGTGATATCAGTTTCAACCTTAGATATCAGTTTCAAGCGATGGTGATTGGCGCATTTCTGCCAGCAATCATATACGCTGCATCATACAAACCCACAGTGACCCAAATTCATCCACCAGTTACCATCGCCAGGTGGTAGGACGGCAAACGCACTGATCCCTTGCCCGAAAGTGGCAAGAACTTCTGTACACTGTCTGGGATGGTCACTGCTGAATACACTACCATCAACTGATGACACATTACCTCCATCACCTGCGCCGTATCGGCACCTAGGCATCTGGCCACTTTTCAGTCACCGCAACCCCTTGCGTCTGAACCTGGCACCTGGCATGTGACAGTAATTGTCAAGAACACAACCCATCTAGTGGCGCCTTTGCTCGTCGACTGGCTGATGACGTTTCAATGTTCTTCGCCCGGGTCCCAGGATGAGCTGCTGTTGGCGGAGACGTCACAACCCGACGGAAGCAAAGCACAGATCTTGTACCGTAACGGGGGCCCTGTAGCGGCGGCGGATCTGGAGAAGCTGTGCACCAAGGTGCCTTTCAGGCGAAGCGAGGGCGCTGTGTGGGGAGGGGGTCGGGAGGTTGGTACGAGGTTGAGACAAAATATCCGCGGAGCTCCAAATCCAAAGAGGCCGTCTGGGATGTCCTTGTCCCCATAGGCGTAGGTGCACGCACTACCTAGGCTTGCGCTCAGCCTTAACAGCTAGGCCACGGGAGTTGGCGCTTTGGAAAAGACCATTTTCCTGAACATTTTTGACGTGCAAGGTTGATCTCATGAATGCAGCTGCCACATGATGCTAGGCTTTTAAGCTGTCGGAGGTTTGTGTTGCCGCTACCGGGAGTGATTGGGGGGGTGAAAGTGCAGTGAAAGGGGGTTCTCCTGGGGGTTTCGCATCTAGCGCAGTTTCGCCCTTAACGCCAGCTGCCCCGAGATCTTGGTTTCCAACTCCAACGCTTGAACCTCACAATTTCCTCACAATCTCCGAAATTCTCCCAAATCTCTCTGGCGCCAAATCGATTGGTTCCTTACCCGTTCTCCCATTTTGCCCTTTTCCGTTTCCCTTTCCTATCTCAGAAACAAACGAATTCGCCAAGGATTTCACTCTTCCCAAGCGCCGTCCACCAGGCTCCTTACCAGAAATGTTTAATTTCGCATCATTTATTGAGAAGCTCGGAAACCCACCTATCTGATGCGGGTGACATGACTGTCCCGCAGGTCGGGTGGCCCGCACGCCCATTAACCAAGGTGGAGGCTGCGCTCCGAAACAGCTTCATGGTATCTAGCCTGGTGCTGCGGGTCACATTGCCGCCCCTACCAGGCTCACCAGCGGAAGTGGCGGGTGCTGACACCGCGGTCTCGGAGCAGCTCATCGGCCTGGCGCGCGCTACCAGCGACCACGCCTTCAATGCCACCATCTGGGACGTGCTCGTAGACCCGGAGTTTCAGGTGCGTAGTGGGATCACGGGAAGAATGGCGCTGGCAGAACCTGAAGGCGGAAACATGCCTCTCGGAAAGCCTCTTGGGATCGGCGCGGCTTTGGGAGCGACCAGTCAAAAAGGAAAGCGTGGGGTGTAATGGCGTGCAACGCGTGTGGATGGATCAGGAAGCTACCATTGTTCGATAGCACGCAAGGGCAGGCAGACAGGGGCCACGGAACAGGCCAACAAGGATATGTAATCTTGGGGAGTCGGTTAAGAAGCAATGGCAGGTGGCGCCCCGCTCCTCTGGACCTCGGAAATCGGTACCCCAGTTACGGCTGCATTTGAGTTGGGTTGGTTAATCCTGAACCTGAAGGTTGGGTGCTGGTACGAAAATGACGCTTTCAAGATGGAACGTGCGAGCAAATAGCAGCGGCTGGTTTCCTAGGCCTGCGCGAAGCCAGCCGGTAGTGGATGTAACTGTGCGTGCCGTATTTCGTGTAGGGAGAACTGATTGTTCAGAAAGAGGTCAGGAAGTGGTAAGGGGTATGTGGGTGGCGCTTCCGGGTTACGGCCTTCCGTCCCGGGTAGAGCTGTCTTGCAACTGGGACCGATCCTTGAGGACAGCAGCCTCCACATGTACGATCATCTCCCCATCCGAATTACATGTTTTAAGGTGACGGGTTCCGGGATGGTCTCTCTCTGCTTGAAAGTCGCATGCAAATTCCTCGTTGGGGTCTCATCCACGGGCTCCCCGTAAGGGCTTGGATGATATGCGCTCCGCCTTCCTGCAACGTCCCGGCGCGTTTTACTACCCCACCCATGCGCTTACACATGGGAAAGAACTAAGAACAAGCGCGGGCCGTCTAACGGCAGGAACACCATCAACAATCGCACGTAGGTCGCATCACGTTCACTTTGCCCCTTCTTCTTCATCTTTCTCGTCCTCGTCCTCGTCTTCAAAATGCCCCTACGCCAGCGCAACACGCTTAAAGCTGTTTTGCATTCCTGCATCCTCCGGCAGGTTCCACATTTGTTTGGGGTTGCATATGGGTCCGTATCGCAGCTTCCGGCTTTTGCCCTGACTTCACTTGCGGGCATCACCCCATTAGCCTAAGCACGACGGGACCTTGTTACCGTCAGCCAGGTTATGGGCCTGGTGTGTGCACGAGTTGGCAGAAACGGAAGACTTACTTGGTCAGTCCTGAGGAGCTCGGTTAGCCTGCCTGGGCGGGCTACTAGGTTTCCTGCTGTTCATATTCGTGACCAACATATCACATATCATGTGATATATTATCATGATTTATCACATGTATATGTTTGAACTTGCAGCCGCCGCAGCAGCAGCCGCATTCGTCGCATGCTCCGGAAGTTGGGATTCGGTTCAAGGTGCCCTGCAACAGCCAAACGTTTTTTTATTGCTTTAATGCTGCATTTGCGCCAAGCTTTTGGTTGATTGGACCTCCGCCTCTTTTGCGTCGCCGCTCCGAGATACTCTTGTCCGCCACACCTCGCCCGCCTGCGCACAGGGTCAAGGGCTAGGCAAGGCGCTCGTGGAGCAGATGGTTCGGTCCTTGCTGCGGCAAGACATCAGCAACATCACGCTCTTTGCTGACTCCAAGGTAAGGCCTCATATTCCGACAAGCTTTCCTGTAGCAGATGCTGCTGCTTCATAAACGTGCTGCCGGCGTTGCCGGCGCAGTGCTGCAGCCAAATAGCCAAATCGTAAGCCAATTAATGATGGCTCGGCATCGATTGAATGGGTCTTAATTCAGTAGGACGCCGCTGCCCGTCCGTCCATCCGTTCACGTCACCCAATGTGTACTTCCTTAGGCTTCGCAAAGTAGTCGTACTGCTCGCGTGAGATTAGGTAGTTTAGAAGGCTACAGGTGCCCAGACAAGGATCTTCAGGCTGGCGACTGCTGGCGGTATCGCCCAGATGTTGGACTGATGACTGGATTTCTATGCTGCACCTACGGGCCCAAGCTAACTGAGCATTCTCTGACCGTGTCTAGGTGCTGGATTTTTACCGGCAAATGGGATTTGAGGCGGACCCCGAAGGAATCAAGGGCATGTTCTGGTACCCCAAGTTTTAAAGCCCCCATGTGTCTGGTGAGGTGAGCTTAGAGCCTTGTAAACCATAGGGGTGAGTGCGAAGAGTGCAGTGATATTGTCGACGAGTGTCCAGTTGAAGCAATTGTTGGGCCATCATGTCAGAGAATGTTGTTGTGTGTGATGGCCGGCGCTGCCAGCGAGACCCTACAGGGCAATTGTAGGCTGCGCACCATCTTGGTGAGGTTAGGAAGCCAACACCACAGGCAGTTCTTTGCCCTAGCGGTGGCAGTAATGTCGCAGTGTGTAACACGGCTGTCACGCGTAGGAGGGGCGAGTCCGCTACCTCATGGGGATGTGGCTTTTGGAAAGCCACGGGGAAAGGGACGGTTGTCTCCTGTATCAGCGTGACACATCTACATGACTACGTTGACGACCTGCGCCGTGTAGCCCTATGGATGTTGAATTGGCAACAAAGCCATCCAGCGTAACCTGCTTTAATTGTGGAAGGAGAGTTGAGAAGAGAATGGCTAATCGGGTGGAAAACAGCGTGAACCAATCGGGCGGAAGGGTGCGTAGGTCCATAGCCCCCACTCCTGCTGTCATTGATGGTTTTGAGAATGACCCTGGTTTGAAGGCGGTTTGACGGCAGTCGGTACGGCAAGTGGAGTTCTGTGCTCTGGCATGCAGATGGCTCGTGGTCTCGTTCCAGTGAGCCCCCGCTGCATATCACAGTGCGGCATCCTTCCTAGCTGCCGGAGCTGTTGTTTTAGGATTTCGAGGCTCGGACGTTTTCGCAACATATAGCTATAAGCACTGGATGTCTTGGCGAAAAAGCGGCGTACTGCACGAGTTGGTTGCGTTACGCCGCCGCAGCGTGGGGAGAGGAAGACAAATTTTGTTATCAAACAGCAGGCCTGGGCTGGCGGGGCCCTGCTTTCGGGTCCAATGTAAGGAATTGTAGCTCCGAGTTATTGGGATTTCACGCACCATGTTGCGTGTGGTGTTGGCCTTTCGGATAGGAAAACGTGGATGTGAAAGGTCCACTAGTCCGTATATGTAGGAACAGATGTAGCAACAATAGGGAGGTTGCAGCTACAAAAGACCCTTACATATGGACACAAAGTTTGTGGGTATGTCCCGTACCGTATTTAATAATACCGATCGGGGCGCCAATGGAGCTGCCAACTTATCTCTGGGCAATCAAGGCTCGTTCGAAGTCGCAGTGTAAGCACCTCCAGCTTCTTCCACGACATCGAATTCATTCTCGCAAAAGCCTTATCCCCAACAACCTCACGTGATGACTACGAGGCGCAAACTATACAAGGCCCTGCAGGCCTGCTATCCGCTAATCTTGCTATCCTCATGAGGTCCCAATCTCATCCAGCTACACACCGGATGGCCCCTTCGGGAAAATCACGAATATCCTCGGCACATTAGGTAGCCTTTTGTTTGTTACTAGCATACCTGCCACCCAGGCACGTCCTCGTCTGTCTTTATCTCGTCACAACCTGTCCTCAGGAACGTGCCAGATCTCCACCAATAAGCAAACAGCAAGTCACATGCCAAATGCCCTATTCACTCAGTGTGCCAGTTCAGCATGTCGTCAGCCGGACCAGAGCCAACGGAGTCAGAGTCGGCTTTGAGCCGGACTTGTTATCGGACATTGAGTTTGCCGATTGCACCTTCTGCGTCATTAGTACGGTAATACGATGTGGGACACGGACTTGTCAGCGCTTCCCACCGACAGCTCCCACCGACACTTTTGGGATCTGAGTGGGCCCGGACCACACACGTGGCAATAATGGCCCCATTACTCAGGAGGCTAGAGCTAATGACCTGTCACTGGTCCTGTGCCCATCTGATTAGCACCCCTGGTCACGTGGTCGGTCAGTAATGGTGTGCCGAGAGCGCCTTAACTTGTCGACTGCGCATCAATGACAGCCGCTCCCGCTGCTCCTCCTTGCGCTTAACAAAGTCTTCCAATTCCAGCGCGCCCTTGTGGTTCAGGTAGGCCGACATGTTAGCGCGGTAGGCAGCGTCCTCCGCAGCTTTGCGTGCCTTAGCCTCCGCCTGCGCTTGCTTAGCCTGGTCGTGGTTATTGTGTAGAAGGGAAGAGGTCCAGAGGTGGCACCAGGGACGATTAGCAAGAGACGTGTGTAAGGATGATATGTCGCTGTTGGGCAACGCGGTTGCGGTATACAGGGTGTGACAGCGAAGTGTTGCAGCGAGGTGCTGCAGCGAGGTGTGGCTTCCTGGGGATAGGAAGTGTTGAGATGAGCGATACGTGTATAAGAGGAGAATGAGAAGGAAGAAAGAAGTAATACCGCGAGGGAGAAGGAGAGGGCGCTTCTCTTTCTGATATGAGGGGCAGATCTATAATCTACAGAGAGAGACGGAAAGCAGAACTGTACATTGGAAGCAGGGGCACAAGCCGCGCTATTCGTATGCAAGACACTACATGTCGTATCTATATATGTATCCACATTAAGCAAAAAACGTATCTTCACGACGAGGCAAGGCTGAAGGCTCGTTTTCGTTGCCGTCCATTTCGCACAGTCTGCCCCTTCCACGAACTTCCCGAACACAGCCTGCCGCCATAACTCCTTTCCCAACGCCTCTAAACTTCAACTGCTCAGGGATAGGGATAGGATGGAGGAAGCAATCACCAGGTGTTTGAACCCGCACGCCCCCGACCGTCATACCCATCCGAACACAGCCACATGCCACAGTAGACTTCCTTTACAAACATGTAACAAAGGCGGATATTCGGCGCGTTGGCTCCACGTTTTATTCTCCTAACCCCCAAAACGCACAAAACCGTGTCTCCCACACCACAACCACACCCGCACTTCAAATGCCCCGAAACATCGCACGTCTGCACACCTCCATCTTATGCTGCCTGAACGCCGCCAGCTGTTCCTCCGCCCGGCGCTTCTCCTCGGCATGCTCTGCCTGTCGCCGCTCCTCCGCAAGCCGGCTGATGACCAGCTGGTCTGTCTTCCAGCGGGCCCACTCCACCGGGTCAGGCAGGTTGGCGACCACCTGTCCGGGTGTCAGTAGGCACGCAGGGAGTGGAGTGATGGCCGAGATTGGCAGCCCTGACAGTTGTTGACCAGGTGGGGTGGAGACGGCGGCATGAGAAGTCCATGAGAGTGGGTTCCTTTCCAAACTCTAAATCGGATTTCCACTAAACCCCGGTTAGCTTTGCTTAGGGTCATGTGTCCGTTGTGCTATCACCCGATTTCCCTTTTATCGACACGCATCTCTGATCTAGTCCATTCCGAAAGAGGTCGCTTGCAGCCGCCGAGCTTTATCCCGTCCTGTTCGCACAGCCGCACTCCCTGTCCTGCCCCATTTCGCCGGTCAGTCCTATCACACATGCACACACATACACATCCTTCAATTTCCATGGTCCAGCTGCTTCCTAAGCCATCATTACTACGTTCTCATTACTGTTTTTTCGTTCCTGTCCATTGCATTTCTTATTTTCGCTTGGCATTTCGGTTTTGCTGAAGGCCGACTACATCCGAGGCTGCGGCTAGGACAGGCCCCACCTGGGGATCGGGCTGTGATCCCGGCCTCAGCTTGGGCTGCGCCAATTGCGCCAACGACTCAGCTGAAAGCGCTGGCGGTCCCTTGACGTGTTGCTGGTACGCCCGATTGCGCGCCAGCATGCGCTTGATGTCCCGCTGCACGCGCTTGCGCAGTGCGGCTTGCTGTACCTCGTGAGCTGCCTGGGCGGCGGCCGCCAAGCCACCCCCCCCGTACGGTCCCACGCCAATTGCAACGCCAGCCTGGCTCAGGATCTGCAAGTAAGGATTGTTGTGTTGTAGCAGCGCGTGCTGCTCCTGTTGCTGCTGTTGTTGCTGCTCCATGTCCAGGAGCTCTTCTTCGTCCTGGTTCTCCTCCGTCAACAGCTCCTCCGCTGTGGACTGTTCTGTTAGTCCTCGTTCTTGCACCCTCCCTGGATCATATTGATCTGGATCATAGGGTCTCAATTCATCCTGAAGCTGTTGTTGTGGCTGTTGTAGAGGTGGCTGAGACGCCCGCGCCAACCACTGTGCGTCTCTCAGCGGATCATTACCTTCGTCAAAGGTATTGTGGCTTCGTCCATAGCCGTTGTTGTGGTTATCCCCTGCGCTGCCGTTGCGACGGGTGGGTGACGCAGTCTGGCCGGACGGAGCATGACTGTTTGTAGTATCAGCGGAGCGAGTTGTGTTGGCGGCAGGTCTATTTGCAGCGCCTGTGCCAGCTATCCGTGCGCTGTTTGGTGCGAAGCCTGGGCCGCCTGGACCTCCTGCTAGTTTCCTGCCACCTGAAGTAGATGCAGGCCAGGGCTGCGTTTGCGGCTGCTGCAGGGACTTTTGAGCGGCGCCAGGGTTTGTGGGAAGGGGTGGAAGCATTCCACCTACAGTTTTTGTCCAAAGGAGGGAGGTTGGGATGAGAGGTGGGATGCAGCGCGCACATTGATGTGGCAATTTAGTCTGCAATTGATTTGGGTAAAGACAATCGACTTAAGGCTTTTCGAGACGTTAATTTGGGTGCAAACGAAAATTTTACGAACTTAGACGAGAGGTTGCATGCATGGTCGATATACAGACTAAGAGTATAGAGGACATCCCGCACCGTGCCCGCGTGCCCAGAAGTATGGCGTGGTTTTGAGTTAATGAGGATCTTTTTGAATCACCTGATGCACGTCCTCCAGGAAATGCACATGTTACTGCGGGTTCTTGGCGGTCTGCAAACGCCATGGTACATCCAGGGAAATGCGACCCAGCTGCTTACATCTGACTAAGACGTCTCATTTTACCATTAATAATCTTAATCTTAATGATGCGAGATAGATATAAATGTTAATGGTATCTACGTTCCCGTCGCTTTGTCACGCTGACTACTTACTACGCAAACTAAAGACGTAATGCGACAAGTAATAGACATGATTGTGTGGCCTAAAAAGAGAAGCATATATACATGGGCAAAAACACCTGAAAAATGAGAATACATGAAAACGTCTTCGAGCCGTACATTGCACGAATGACATAGTACTGAACGTCAAGACCATGTGTAAGGCTTAGAGACTCCAAACGTGAATCACAAACGTGTTTATTACATATTCACCGGATGTTTGATGGGTAATGGGGAGTTATAACTTGCCCGGTGACCAGGGGCGCGAGGTGGCCAGATTAGTAACTGTTCAATTGCAGTAAAGCAAGAGATATGGGTTCCGGTTCGAGCAAAGCCAGAGCAAAGCGTGAGGTCAGCGTAAGCGGGAGCAACCGGCCAACAAGTTGTTGTGGTCTTTGCCTGGTGGGGTTATGCATCCAGCATAAAAAGATCATAAAGTGTAAGTTCATCGGTTGCGCATGTGCCTGTGCATCTGCAACAGGCCCCAACCTCGCCAACGACGGGGGGCGCGGCGCCTGCGGATACGACCTCGAGTGACAAGATAAAGACCACGCAGCCCTTGGCGGCGCAAACCCCAACACGTTCATCAATTCCGGTTGCTAAAATCTCCACATCAAATGAATCAAATGGACAGGACGAGCCCGAGCATAAAGGTGCCGAACCGCCGCTTAACGAGGAGGAACGAATGGGCTTCCTGTGCAAACTGGGCATCCTGGACACGGTAAGATGATGTTGGTGCTCTGATTATCCCCATTCGAGATAAATGTGCTTTGCTCCAAACTCGCCGGTCGGTGGTTTTCCACGGCTTAACCCTATCTGCAAACTGAAAACCCTGCTCTGCAGGAACCCGAGAAACGGTTCGATGACATCACGCGCCTGTGCTGCCTGGTTTTCAAGGTAATTCATAAACCCTGTTGGCTCACACATTTGTTACCGGACCCAAAACTACGGTCGGTCGGCCGCGCGCCCGCATCCCTCGTGCCCTTTTGCCATCCCCCTGTGCCAAGTCCCGCCTCCCGCTCGATAGCGGCGCACCTTGCGCTTCTATCTCCGATACGAAGGAAGCACATACCAGCAAAATGCCACGGCAATCCTGCGCCATAAGATTTGCACGTTCCCCCCCTGCCCTCTCGTCAGCCATCATTCAACCCTCACGGTTAGTCCTCGTTCCTCAAGTATCAGCACCAGAATTCATTTTATTCGACTCCCCCCCCCATCCTCTTACGGATCACCCTTGACTGAGTGTTGTCTTTACGTCCGGCTCCGCCGCCGCGGCCGCAGACTCCCATAGCTCTTGTTTCTTTGGTGGACAAGGACCGGCAGTGGTTCAAGTCAGTGCAGGGCTTGCCGGTTCGCCAGACGGACAGGAAGTCCTCGTTCTGTGCATGGTAAGAATGTACAACAGGCGCACGTGGCTTGGGTGGGATGTCCCAACGTACTATGGAGGTCGGAATGAAGTGGCGGCTTTGTGAGGAGCCTTGTCATCATCCGATGCCATATGCGAGACAGGTTTTAAAACTGGCGGTTTTAAAACTGAGTGATGCCGTATACCGCCCCTTAGGACGTTATGAAGCCCGAGGCCCGCGGGGAGGGCGAACGAACGCGGCTTAGCATTCGTCCGCAACGAACTGTCCCGGATTATGAATGGGACATGTGCGTATGCGTCTGGCTAGTGTTGCTGGATGAACTGCCCCGCGGGGCAGCTCGACACGGATTTGGACCCATGAAACAGGGAGTATGAGGGAGCATGTGCGGGGAGGGCATCAGGCCGTAAGGATCTGTAGCCAGGACTAAGTCCAGACTCAGTCCATAGACTTCGTGGCTTATGTGTCTGACTATATTATACCTTCTCCGTGCATGACCTGTAAAAACCAACACCACCACCCACCCACCACCTACCACCTACCGCCACCCACCAACCAACACCAAAACCATCCGCCACAGCGCACGAGCCGCGTAGCCCGCACAGCCCATAGGCCAGGAGCTCCCCCGCCACCACCTCGCATGTATCCGATTATCCGATGTTCATCCTGCCGGTCTGCCCTTCCGCCCTCACGTCCCCCTCCTGCCGGCCTCCCCCCTCCAGGACCCTCCTGCCAGAGTACCCTGAGGTGCTGGTTGTGGAGAATGCTCTGGAGGACATCCGCTTTCGCAATAACCCTCTGGTTCTGGGCTCACCTCACATCCGCTTCTACGCGGGCTGCCCCTTGGTGGCCACGAACAAGCTGAGACTGGGATCCTTGTGCATTATCGACAACAAGCCACGATCGTTTGATGCGGAGAGCTGCAACATGTTGGCCAACATGGCGGAGATGGTGGTGCGGGAGATCGAGAAGGATATCCTGCTGGAGGCGCAGAAGGCCAAGAGCGAGCAGCTGTACCGGGAGAATAACCAGCTCATTCGGGCTCTGGATTGCTTCAAGTGCGTGTTGGAGGGATAGAGTGCATGTGTGCGTGTATGTATGTGTGTGTGTGAGAGAGTGTATGTGTATGTGTGTGTGTGTGTTGGGAGTTAGCGAATCCAAACGTTCGAATAAAGATGGGCAGAGGGCATGTCGTGCGCGCAACGGAGGAGATCTCACCGTTAGTTCACTTCAGTTCACTTCATGTCTGGAACCATCTCCACAACGTCTGGAACACTGCACTGCACTGCACTGCACTGCACTCTCCCACTTCACGCATGCCATCCACGCATCCTGTGCGTTCATGCGTTCAGGCATTCGTTTGCCCTCGCATTCCCATTCGTATTCCCCCCTCCTTTCCCCCCTCCCCCGCCCCCCGCTCAGTGAGGGCATCATGTTGGTGAACATGTCATTGCCCACCTGGCCCATCATGTTTGTCAACGAGGCCTGGGAGAAGGCCACCGGCATCCCCAAGGATAGCCTCGCGGGAGACGCGTTCTGGAAGGCATTCGCGGTGAGGGCGGCAGCGAGAATGTGTGCAGAATGACCTCAGGCGCTACCAATCGGGTTTAAGCACCCGTGTTGAGGCACCCGTGTATGTGTATGTGTGTCTGGGTTGGGGTGTGGAGTTGAGGAGAGAGTAGGGGGAAGGGGAGGGATAGGAGAATGGAGGAAAGAGCAAAGTGGTCCGCAAAGGGCTTGTTAGGTTGCAAAGTGTGACGCTTCGGTGCCCTTCAGCCAGACTGCTGGAAAGCTGCTACATTGCCGTTATTTCGGATTTCTTCCATTTCTCTTCCATTAAGAAGGCATAAGAAGGATTTCTTCCATTTCATACCTCACACCTGCGTCATACTTCACACATGCGGCTCCGACAGACATCGGACGAGTCCCCGGAGGCCTCACGTATGCGGTACAATGCAGCCATTGAGGGGCAGGAGTCTTTCAATCTGTCTGTATGCTACACGGCTGCAGCAGCAGCTTCGCCCGCGGGGCCCATTAGCGCGGGAGGCAGCCTGAGCGGCAGCCGAATCGACAGTGACAGCAGCTGCGCCGGGCTCACAGGCGGAGAAGGCGGTCGGCGGTACATCAATTTGCAGTTTCGGTGCGCACACAGCTCTACCATGGACTCATATATGCCGCTGGTGAGGAACTGGGGCCGGAATGAGTGAGAGCGGGGCAGATCGAGAAATTTGTGAGAAACTTTCACACACACACACTCAACAAGGGGCTGGGATAGGGCATTAGGGCTGTAACGGGATTCCGGTGGCCGAGAAGGGATTTGGGGCTGGCTTCGGGGGCCGGGAAGGGTGAGGGACTCGTGGCTGAAAAATAGTTGAAGCTGGGAGGGGGAAAGAGGGCGAGATTGCCACGGGGCCGAGGTTGGGGGGTGGGGGGAGGCGGGCAGAGGAGGGGCGGAAGGCAGTCTTTGCGGGACGGATGGACGCCAACAGAGGGGACTTTGTACGGATAAGGGGGGAGGGGGGTAGATCTCTTCTGTTGTTGGATAGTCTTTGTCTTGTCTGGGAGTCCAGTCTTCGGCCGCGGGGTTACGGGCTGCGTTCATCATCAGTTCAACCCATTTGAACTGATCTTCATGCTTTCATTTGCTCTACCCACCTCTTCTCCACGCCTCTCCATGCCTCTTCATGCCTCTCTATGCCTCTCCATGCCTCTCCATGCCTCCCCCCGCTTACACTGCCTGCAGGTTGGCATCCCCTCCATACTCTCCGCCGCCCCGGCAGCCGGCGGCCCGCTCTACTACTTCGTCACACTGACCTCGGGCCCCCGCAACTCCACCGAGCTCACTTCTCAGTCGCAGGTGCGAAGGGGTAGGGCACGTGCCAAGTGGCATGAAGCAATAGCTGTGAGCGGCCTTGCTTTGTCGCCCGTTGCTGTGTTGCCTCCCGGGTTGGTGTGTACCCGTATAACACCACCTCCACTACAGCAATTGAGCAAGGCCCCAGAACTTTCTATGCTCTGTCTGGGACGGGGAGCGTCCTGTACCCTCCCCGTGCATCTACATTTACAACAGCTTGTCTCTCTCGACGTTTTTTTACCAGGTCTCATTTATCGGGATTCACTCCCTCCCCTCCCCTCCCTCGCATTCCTGTTGGTTTCCCTTCCTGCGTTCCTTGCATATACACCGTTCTCCCCACCACCCTGCACTGCACAGCGCGGTCCCGGCTTCACCATCATCAACACCAAGATCGACCCCTTCGACGATGTCAAGTTGGGGCCGCTGCTGGGGAAGGGCTCCTACGGGCGGGTTTACAGAGGTAAGTGCGTGTGTGTATTGGTGTGTGTTATACATTGATGTGTATGTATGTGTGTTGTGCATGGGGTCTTCACACAGGGTTGTGGGCTCATCGCCCTGCATTGTACATCCAGCACGCGTATCTGTTGCCCTACATTTAGTTTTCACTTTCGCCTTCTCTCCCCAACCGCCAACCGCTCCCAACTGCTCGAGTTAAGGTGTGTGGAACGGGGCCCAGGTGGCGGTCAAAGTGTTGGAGACCATCCAGATGGACGATCAGCTGCAGGTGTTGGAGGCAGTGCTGGGGAGCCAGGTGACCAGGGAGGGAGGGGAGAGGGGGGAGGCGAACAATCAAGAGCTTGGTGCAGTGTTGTCGAAGAGCACACATTACAAAACGACGTTAGGGGTCTGGGTTTGGGGATGGGGGAGTTTGAAGTGGTGGTGCTGGAGGGGTTGGTGTTGGTGTTGGGGTAGATGGGCGATGGGGATATCTTTGAAGGAAAGGGCGGGGGATATGGTTGGTGATGTGGCATAGCACGTTGTGAGGAAAGAAAGGGTTTCGGAGGAAACCTTTCCTTCCCTGGGATGATGGTGGGTGATGCTAGGAACGCCTCCGATCCCTGTTGGCCTTGTTGCTGATCCGTGTCGATCGATTTGCTGATCCAGATCCGGATCCAGATGCAAATCAGATCCAGATCGTTACATTAACACGCCCACGTGTCCTGACTTCACTTCCTCGTGTCTGTGTGTGGTGCGTTTCGAAATTTCGGTTTGCCCCATTCAGATCAGCCATCCCAACATCGTACAGACGTACAAGCACTGCACCCGACCTATGGGTCAGGCCACCGACGCGGACAATGAGGGACGCACCATGCTGGAGACGTGGATGGTCATGGAGTTCTGCAACAAGGTACGGTTGGACGGACGGTGGCAGGGGTCCAGGGGGAGTTGGGAGTTGGGCTCGGGCCGCTTTTGAGGGTTTGGGCTACATGCTTGGATCCGAGGATGTAAGGCCCAGGGAGGGGGGCAGGGGAGGGGCGCGGCGGAGGTTGAAGGATGAAAATTTATCAGATAAACGATTTTGAAGAGAGGAGAGCGAGTGTGCATTTTGAATCTTTAGTCTCAATGCGTCCATGACCCCGATTCGTACCTCCGTCTTTCCTTTCCCTCTCCTCCTCCCTACTGTCACGTTCTGCTCCCCCCTTCCCCCTTCACGTTTAGTCCTCGGTCCTTCAGTATCAGCACCAGCTGGTTAATTGTATTAGCCCTCCCCCCTCATCCCCACGTGCACTTCTCCCAGCCTACCTATGTGGCCACTGTCTGCCGCGTCGCTTCCTCCCTCCAAGCCGAACTCGCTTCCATCGGATCTGCCGGTTACCGCGTCCTGGAAACCCTACAGCCTTCCAGGTCATCGGTTCCCCTGCCCTTCCGCGGACCTCCTCTCACCACTTAGGGTTTCAACTGGGGCCTACATCTATATGTCTTTCCGCTGTTTGCAAGATGTCAAATGTTTCAATGGCGGTGCCGCGCACGCCCTCTTTGTCCCCACCTTGTTCCCGTCCCGCTCTCGCATCATAAGCATCTTTGCTTGCTTGGTGCGTGTTGCAGCTGTGCCCTTTCAGCCCTTCAGCTGCCTCCTATCCCATCCCCGCCCCTCCTCCGCGGTTCATTAGGGCGGCTTGTCGGACGCCATCGAGCGCGGCTGGTTCCGCAAGCGCCACTCGCTGTTCGAAGTGGACTTTAGGGCTCTGGTGCTGACTGCCCGGGAGGTGGCGGCCGCAATGACCTACCTGCACTCCCAGAACATACTGCACGGGGATCTCACAGGTGCGGTCGGGTGGGGGGGGGGGACGACACTCACAAACCTACACCCCACACCCCACACAACGGACTGATGCATGTGAAGCTGCAATCCCCCTATCCAGGCAACAACGTGCTCCTCGCCGCTAGCGACCGCGACGGGCGGCATTTCTCCTCCAAGGTGGCGGACTTCGGACTGAGCCGGGTGATCCAGGGGGAGTCCATCACGACACGCTCATACGGCACCATAACCCACATGTGCCCAGGTGGGTGGGGGCTGGCTGGGCATGGGAGTACTGAATAGTGACGTAAATAGGACGGCGTGATGGTGAAAGTTAAGAGAGTGATCGGCGACTTCGTTCCTGTATTCCCTTATACCATTTCCTCCCTTCCCCCCTCCCTCCGAGCTCCGACTGCGCGTCCGGCAGATTGCCGAGCTCAAGGGCGGGTGAGATGTGGGTGTAATTACGTACGCGCCTGAAGGCCCTGTCCTGCACGCACACAAACCTCAAGACCTCCCTCTCGTGTCGTGTGCTGTGTTGTCAATATATTGCGTCATCAGATGAAAATTTATCTGCGTGACTCTCAAATTCTCCAAATACCAATCGATGTCCCCTGCGCCCCTCCTATCCCCGCTTAGAGCTCTTGGTGGACGGGTTGCTCTCAAAAGCCGCAGACGTGTACAGGTGGGGTGAACCGCCTGTGTGAGCACGCACGCGCGTGTGTGTGTATGTGCGCGCGCGCATGCGGACATTAGTGGCGGGTTCGACAACTGCGTACGGCACCCAAGGCCCATAGTAGTGGACACAGGATCGCAAGTCGGTGATGGGAGGTCCTCATAAACCACTTGAATGTTGACTGTGTGCACATAACCTGGTGAATAAAAAGAAAGTCATGGATCGTGGATGCGCTCTTTCACGTTCGCTCTTTTCATTAAATTCCTCGATTCTGTCCTCCTGCGCGTTTCACCCTGTCCCCTCCCCGTCCCTTTGCGCAGCTTCGGTGTGATCGTGTGGGAGATGTACACGGGCCAACGTCCGTACGGCGGGTTAACTCATGGACAGATCCTGCATGCCATCACGACTGGCAAGCCCCTGGCGCTTGGGACTAGCTGCCCGCAGGCACGTGCATCAGGTTGGGGTTGGGGTTGGGGAAGGCAATCACAAAAGCGGTGAAGGAGCGGGAAATTCCAGTGGGGAAGGGCGTCGTAGCCTCACAAAGCTCGATAGCCACATGGCCTTAGGTGCAGGGGCAACGCACGTAAATAAACAGGTGCTGCACATAACGTCATGGATATAACCAGGTAAGGTAAATACGTACTCTCTCTTTCTATAGAGGGAGATAGGTAGATGGCACTGGGTCTTGTGCGTGCGGATTGTCCCATGTGCATTGTGGGTACTGGTCTGAAGCCCCTGGCCCTCCCTCGCTCCCAATGTTTCCGTTCTCCCCTTCCCACCACCTCCCCTTCACTTCCTTCTCACCTTCCCTCACCTTCCCTCTTCTCACCTTACACTTACCCCCTTCCCTCTCCCCTTCACCCCCTCCCCTTTCCCCTTTCCCCTCTCCCCTCTCCCCTTCACCCCCTCCCCTTTCCCCTCTCCCCCCTCCCTCTCCCCGCAGCCCCTCAAGGTGTTCCTCAGCCGTTGTCTGGCTCCGAAGCCCGGAGACCGGCCAAACTTCCCACAGATCATTGAGATGCTGGAGGAGCTTGAGCAGGAGCTCTGTTAGATGGCCGAGGGTTGAAGGGCTAACCACTTGGTGTCAATCGTTGTGTCCCGGGTTTCACTCCGCATGCAGGCCTCCTGCCTCCGGGCGACATTAACCTTGCCTGCTCTGTCCTTTCCTGCTCTGCGACCCTCTGCCCTCCAATTCCGTGTAATGCAACAACCTGCCTCGCCTTGCCATTCGGAACGTTTTTCGAAAACGTTCGGACCCAGTCGGTGAGCAGCACGGGGTGAGCAGCACGGGGTGAGCGGCACGGGGAGAGAGAGAGGGAGAGGGAGAGACAGAGAAGCAATACCACCTATGGGTGGAAGCACATTGGGATCTCCGTCGTTCTAGCTGGGAAGCAGCTCCCTTCCTCGACGATTATGTACCAATAGAGGGTTGTGGCGTGCAGTTTATTGTCCCTCAACCCATCATCACGTGTGATGAGTTTCCCTTCGTTCTTAATGCCAGCTAAAGCGATATCACGCTTATCGAACCGATCCGCTGGAGCCTGATACGCGACAGCACGGCTTGGCTCCTAAGCTCTGGGGATAAGGGTCTCGTCCGCGGCCCTGTGAACGGGAATGGATCATTTTGTGTGATGGGCGCATTGGAGTGGGCTTGGTGGTCTTGATGCAGCGCTCGCATGCAGCAGGTGTACATCCCTGCCTTAGAATTTCGAACGGTTCCTCCTCAACGAGGGGGACAAAATTTAACGGAATCTGTCAACAAATAGTAGGATCGCAGGGGAGGCTTTTGCGATGTGTTTTCGGCGTGCCGGTAGGACAGATTCTGCTCTCCCGCGGACTTCAATAGGGCCGCCTTTGCCAGCCGGCGTTGGACAGATGGCCAAAGCTTTGCAGGCCCATGCCCTCCACCGTACCGCGCGCTTATTACTGCTTTCCAAATTACATCATTTTTGAGAGCTTCAATCACTATTACCACTACCACTACCACCATCATAATATCCAACGCACGACACGCGCAGTCCATACCGCGCTACCTGTGGCGTACATGTGATGTGCACTTCGCCGCTATCCGATAAGAACTTCCACCCGGCCATCGCCGGTGGGGACAGGGTTCCCTGGAGTGCTGGTTACAGCAACAGAAAATGTTTGTTGTTTCTAATTGTTCTAAGTGTTATCGAATGAGGGTTGCGGAGAGGCGTGGTCGATATGGCATGTAAAGGTAAAATGTGATGAGATTGTTGTTTGTCTGCGTTTTGATACACGCGGTGTCGGTGGTGCCGGGAAGGCAGCAAGAGGGCGCCTTGGTGACGTAAACCTGTCTGTCCATCTGTCTATATGTCGGTCTGTATGTCAGTTCCCAACGCGCAAGTGAGATGTATGCGTTGCGGTTGAGGTATGTTTAGAATATGAATGTTCAGTTGGATGAAGGTGGAGACGGCGTCGACGTGGCGTAAAGGCCCTCTCGTGATGTTGGAAGGGAAGCTGCGCTGTGAGGGTGTGGAGGGGCGTGCGCAGCATGACAGGGAGTCATTGGGGGTGACGATAGGGAGCGTCGCTCGACCGGTGTCGGGGAGGAACCTGTGGAAGACGGCGACAGATATGACAAGATGTGACGAAGACCAACATCTGCTGATTTTGGTTTTTGATATCTTAAAGTGGGCGAGAGTTGATGATTAAAGGACAGGGTTTGAAGGGGAGGTGGTGTCAGGAAATAGTGGCAAGGCAGGGGGGAAGGGGCGTGGTGAGGTGATGATGAAGGCTGTGATGGCGGTCGTACTGGGCCGCCATTGAGGAAAAAAGTTCAATAACGCGTGCCGCAAGCTGCTGTTTTTATGTTGGATATTTGTTGGCCACCTTGTGCTACTGTACCGCTCTGCACGCAGATAAGAGTTCGCCTCCATTCCTCGTCACTGTGCAACAGCTAACCCCCCGAAAGAGAGGTTGACCTGATCTAGTCCTTGTGTCCATATGCTTGTGTCCCCCATACTCCGCGTTACGCCCCCTGATACCTTAGCTCTTTGGCCAGCTTCCTTTCTCCCATCCAGGGCTCCACGTCCTGACGTGCGGTCTGACGTACACTGTACAGGATGTCCCAAAGAACTGGGGTAAAATAGCTAAGTACGGCGCAGGTGGCCCACGACGACCGGTAAAGAAGACAATGGCCGTGGGCCGATTTGGGCAATGGCAGTTTGGTGCGATAGGCCGAAAAGTTTGTCCGTGTGCACGCAGGGCAGCTATCGAGAGCATGGGGCACGTGGGTTGTTTGCTGGTGTGAGAGTGCGGGGAGATAAGTCAGGTAATCTGCGGAAAGAAAGGAGGGCGGATTGCTGGGCTGCCGTGCATACGCACAGAGCTTTATCGACGACGAGGACGCGGACTATTGTCACGACGAATTGCCGCTCATTTTATGTAGAATATGAAACGGTAGCCCGCCAGATTAGGTTTTACAGATGACGTCCTCTTCCCTTAATAGGCACTGGGGATTGACGTTCGGCAATACAAACGGAAGGGTAATTTTCGCGCGCGAGCGATGTTGGCGGTTTTCTCATGCGCATATATGTAATACTCGGGGCCAGGAACCTTCAAATGCGGAGTCCTAAACCCGGCAAAGGTATACCTGCGCTCACGTGATGGATGTAACGGTAGCTGTTCGTGTCAGGATGGCTCCAGCGGCATTCCGTGGCCTCCGGTGGAAGTCTGGCTGGCCTGGGTTCCGTTCGACACATACCCGCTGCGGCATACCCGCAGCGTCGTATACCCGCGGCAACATACCAGCGGCATACCCGCAGCAACTTACGTCGCACATATCCCATAAATCTCCGGAAACAAGCCCATGTGCGCGAACAAGCAAAATTATTACGGGGTTAGGATTCTGGAACAATGTATGTAACAATGTAAGTGAACAGGGATGATGACGTTTACGACGTATCGGTTCTCGTCCGGCACGCTATCACCCCGTGAGGTGTACCTTACATAGAAAGGTAAAAGAGCAAAGGGTCGTCGCTGCGCAGTTTCCCTTCAGCACCACGACTTGGGTGCATGAGTAAACAGGGGCGGAGGGTCGAGCTGCCCCGTGGGTCCAGTCGCCAGCTCTCACTGGGGCGTTATGCGTGCCGTCTTTTGTGCCGTCTTTTGCTTCCTCCAGCTTTCATCATGAAACACCCAGCACGCATGCTTCCGGGCATTCAGGGGCTCAGGCTAACAGCGAGCTTGACGGGTTTTAGTCCAACCATACAAATACAACACCATGGCAATGGGTAACAGGTGCAAATAAATACATACGATGCATAAAAATGTAAGGCGCAGGCAAGGACCGAAGAACGGTATGCAGGGTCCTCCTGGCTCTTCTGCGGGCTGAGTTCGACGTTTTATTGCTTAGCGTTGTTTCATACACCAGCAATTTCCTACACCAGGCAGCCGATTATTCCTTCGTTTCCGTTTGCCCTCTGTGCAATACTCTCTGCCTAGTTGTATAAGGATTCTCAACCATACGTATGGGCTCAAGACACGTGGCCTGTTGCGTGCTGCAGTCGGCCGCAGCGGAATGCGGAAAGATGACCACTCCCTTGACAACGAACGTGACAAGCGCTGTACGAACCGCCAGCGCCGCATCCACTCATCGTGTGGAAGGCTGATACCTGTCATCCGACATCGGCTGACAGACCATCTTCCTCCTTGATAATAAATATCACTTTCTGTCACGCGAGATCCACTCCACACCGTTTTTCTGTACTTGATTGGGCACCTCATTTGGCGGTCCTTGTAAGCTGACACAAACACAGCTCATCCCCAAAAACCCGTTACTTCACACGCAATGAAATAATTGGCCTCGGTCCCCTCGCCTTTGCTAGATTGCCGCCAAGGCTTGTAGCTGCAGGTACGTTAACGACGTGTTCCCGCCGGACAGGCTACTGAAAACCACCTCTCACCTCCTCACTATCCTATGCAGATCCGCGTTCGTGAATTTTGTCAGGCCAGCCAGGGTCAGAGGCAGCATCAGCCGTAGGAACACCAGCAGCAGCGGCAGCGGTGTGCTGACCAAGAAATTCGTTTCAGAATCAGGATCAGGTCAGAATCGGCTTCAATCGATTGTTCGGCGTCGCCGTTCATTGTCGTCGTCACGACTCTCGTAGCTAAATTTTCCGACCTCCCGACTGCATCGCCAACCTCACGCCCACCAGTGAGAAAATCCATTCACAGACAGCCCACACCACGACCCGCATCACGACCGGGAAACTCGCTCTGAAACGTCCCGACTCCGGAGAACCAAGGCACCGATACATCTGAGAGCAAGCGCGCCGATGACAACGCCCTGCACGCTCTCATATCCCCGTCGATTGTACGGCGGCTGTCGCCGTACAAATCCGACGGAGCCCTGCGCACTGGCTGCCTGGATCCTGACGGGGGTCGCTTTTGTAACCATCTTCGATTGCGCGAGAGCTGCAGAGTACGGCATGCGTCCCGTCCTGTACGGATCCAAGCTTGGCACTTCCAGAATACGACAGGGCAGGCGGCCGATGTCTGAGGACAAATTGGTCCCACTTGAGGCTGAAGATTTGGCGCAACTGTCTCCATGGCAACAGCAGGTGGAGCAGCGAAAAGGGGAGGGAGAGCAGACGACGGGATTACACAGACTAGATGCTTCGGCACAAGATGTCTCGGCTCCCTGGCCTCTCACCGATCAGTGAGTTACGGCACATTGCCGGGCATATCCGTAGGTAACCTGGACATGCCCGGCCCAGGGTTTTCTGGGCCCTACTTCATCGGTTTGAGAGCGACGGCCTCGTGTGTAGTTATATATATAATTATGTTCTTGCACAGCCACAACGTTAACATGTCCCTGTGCTTGTTGCGTAGTAGTGTATATACACTCCATACACTACTAGCCTCTGCTCTCAGAAAGATAATTTATGCCCCGCTCCGAAACCATCCTGCGTCCAAATCCTGAACCCGCACCTGGGTTTGCTTCCCGAGCCCTCAGCCATGTTGCCAATGCAAAACATATTGCAGTAATAGTACGTAAGCGTACTGTAACCGTACTCGTACCGTACCGACCCTGCGGCAGGTACGGGATCACCGCGCAACAAGATGTGGTGGGGGCAGCCGTTCAAGCCTCCCCACGCAACAGCAATGGCGACCCAGGTGCCATGATTACCTTTCCACCGCTCTTTCTGCAGTTACCTGGCTCCCAGCGGGAAACGCCGTCTCCAATTCCGTATGAGATGCAGCAGATGGCACCGGCACCGGCAGTAAGTGATCTGGATGTCAAAGCTAGTGCTGGCGGTACTGGCGGCGGTGGCGGGGGATTGATGACAGCGTCAGCAATGTGGCCGGGGCTGCATCAGCTTAGCGCTTCCGGACTCGGAAGTAGCGGCATCAGCGGCAGCCGCCTGGGCACCGCCGCCGCCGCCACTGGTGGTGGTGGTGGCAGTGGCGGCGTGCTGGGTAGCAGCAGCAGCGGGGTGATCGGTAGCCTCTCCAGCGGCGGCGGCAGCGGCAGCGGCATCTTAGGTGGTGCTCTCGGCAGCGGTCTCCAAGGCGGTGGTCTTGGAAGTAGTAGTCTGGGTCGGGGCAGTCGCTGGTGGCGAGTACTGGGAGGACAAGACGCCGACACGCGCAGGTGAGGTGGTTGCCACGCGCAGGTGGGGTGGTTGCCACGAGCAGGTGAGGTGGCTGCCACGAGCAGGTGAGGTGGCTGCAGGGGCACTGTCTTTAAAGACTGTCTTGCGGTTCCGTCGTGCGGTGTGTATCTGTGTGTGTGTGTGTACATTAAGCTGGATGCCAAACGTGTTTGCCTCGTGTGGAGGGGAGATGGTACCCAGCAGCAGGAGTGAAGGCAGGTTGTTCAGGTGGGTGGGGGAAAGGAAAGCGAATGCGAGGAAGCAGCCGGAAATGGGAGGGGTCCTCTTTGCCCCTGAGATTTAATCCTTGGAGCTTGATATAGGTCCAAAATAGGAATGTCTTTGTGAAAGACATTCAGACGGATAGCGACGTACGTACGTACGTAAAGATGGACGGACAGACAGACATATGCACACAGAAGTACCGGAGTCGATACTAATTGAGCAGAATGAAAATTTCTCCACCTGTTGAGGCCCCAATGATGAGCACCCAATGTTGATGGATGGTGAGGACCCCAGTTATTGTGACTTGCAAACCGACCAGGATTAAAGTTGAGGCCGCCGTTGATCTGGAAGTTTCCATTGGATGCTGGCGTTGGGTGCTGAACCCGGGAAACTCACTGATTCCGGAGCAGTCAAGATGGGTGAACGGATGAGGGTGTCCCGAAAACACAATAGGGGAGGGTAGGGATGTCAGGTAGTGGCCACGGTTGAAGGAAAGCCCGCCTATCCCACACATATATACACCATCAGCACTCACCGGAAGGGCCTCGAACAACGCAATAACGAATACATATCAAGGGGACAGAAGACAGCGACCCAACCCTCACCGTCCCCGCCGGCCTCGGCTGCTGCTGCTGCTACTGCTGCTGCGACTGCTTCCCCCTGCTGCTGCTGCTGCTGCCGCTGCCGCTCTCTTGCGCCCGCAGGGCCAATGTGGTCTCGGGCACAGAGGGGATTAGTGTACGGCAGCAACAGCAACAGCAACAGCAACAGCAACAGCAACAGCAACGGCAGCGGCAGCAGTCGGGGCTGGCGACGGGGGCATGGAATCACCGCGGGGCCGTTGAGCCATCATCATACCGGATTCTGGGGGGCGGTGATGCCCCTCCCACGAGGTACCATGTATGCGTCGTAGAACTCCCAGAACACAACAAGCGCACGACGAACGATTGGGACCTCCCCAGGGAAACAGCGCCCGCGTGTCACGGGTCACAGGATTCACCGCGCACGCTCACAAGGCAAAGACTTAGAGCTGCAGACCCTTCCCAAGACGTTTGCGACCGCACGTTTGTCGGCAAATTGTGCGTCTTGCATCCGACTGCTGCTCAGTGAGCTCATCATACAACAACACTCAGGTGATTTGTGAGCGTACAAACGGACACGCGCTCGCAGGTACCGTTTCATCGTCTCTCTTCGCGACGCCAACGGGCGGCACTTTTGCGGCGGGTCCTTGGTGGGGCCTTCTGTCGTGATGACCGCCGCCCATTGTCTCCAGAACATTCAAGATGGCTCCGTGCGGTATCCCACAGTCCACATCGGTCTCTACTTCACAGACGAGACGGACAGCCAGGGATATGATGTACGGAGGTGAGCATGTGGGTGTTGGTTGGTGAGGGAGGTGGGTATGTGGGTATGGTTGCTGAGGGAGGTGGGTATGTGGGTATGGTTGGTGATGGCGGCGTGGTTGGCGGTGGGCAACTGTGCTGAATGAGATACGTGTGGATGAGGGCGGCACCCAACGGTTCAAGTCCATGAAGCGCTTCGACGTCTGTGTTTCACTCGCTCAGACCGCCCCTCGAGCGCATAGCTGCGTACCAGTTTGCCGTCTTCACCCGCTCCTCGCTCTACACGCACACACAGTCGGTTCGTCGCTCCGTTGCCAGCGTCAACCATCCTCCAGAAGGGCATGCGCGCTGTACTGTATTCATAAATTTGAGCAGGACAGAAACAACACTGCTTGACAGGGCAGAACAGCAACGCAGGGCAGGACAGAAACACAGGGCCATGGAAGGCAAGGTAAGGTGCACGATATGATCTGCAGCATGAATCTCTATCTTTCTCTGTCTGTCTGTCTGCCTGCCAGGCTACATCCCCCCAGTCATGCTCCTCCCCTCCTGCTCCTGTTTATCCAACCATCTCCAGATGTACGACAAGCATCGTACACCCCGGTTGGTCTTTTAGTAAAGGCCGGGATGACCTATCGCTTTGCATTCTGGACAGTCCCTCCTCAAGACCCACCATTCCCCTGGCGTCAGGTGCATGAGTCAGGATAGCCTTAGGGTGGGGGAAGGGGGAGAACAACAGACCCATGGGTCATACGTACCCAAGGGCGCTGCGCACCTATCCAAAAAAGGGGGAGGGGTGAGTTGCTAAACGAGGTTGTGAAGGGCAGACGGAGGCGTTTGTGTTTAGGATTATCACCAGCGTGCTTTCCCACCACCCCACACTCACAACCCCACACCCACTGCTGGGTGGGCGGCCATCGGGACATGTAGCGATGTATGCGTTGCTGTGTGTGCTTCGGAGCTATGGGCTGTGCATGGTGGTCAGGTGCAAGGGGTTAAGGGCCTCACGGAGCGCGGTTCAGGGATCCGGATCCCGGGATGCACTCCACTGACGATGTTATAAGTGACCCAAATGCGGCTGATCAGACCGCGGCACGCACTAGGTTGCCCTGGCAGCTAGCATTGCGCCCCCGTTGTCCTTGTCACGTAGCCGCTATGGTGTACAGATACGTGCCTTCTGGAAGGGGGGAAACAAACGGGCGGAGACAAACACCACCACGGTTGCAAATACAGCGGCAAACCCTGTAGTAGTGCATTAGCATATCCGGCTGCTTCATCTTTTCATCATCTGCTGCTGTTTAATGCCGCCTTTACCACCATGAGCACTGGGATGCGCGTGCAGGTGCACTGCGGCTGAGCGGTCAGACACCGCTGGTGGTGGTGGGCTTCGGCGCCAAGCAAGAGGGCGCCGGAAACTATAATACGTTGCAGGTGATACGGAAGATAAGGAATGTACGGCGTGTACGACATGTAAGGAAGTATAGAAGAAATGTGGAGTCTCCACACAATAGAGCTGCTAGCTGATTAACAGAAGTGTTACATTGGTGACGAACGTGCTATATGTTTTATCATAAACGACTATGATAATGGATACCACCTAACGATTGCGACCGGTTGAGCTTTAATTGTACGGCCAGGTATGGCATACCCACGTCAGGACACGACCGCCTTGGCTGATACTAAAGGGATGACCGACAGCTTTCTTTAAGGGAAGGTGACCAGGTCATGTTTAGGCAACTAGATATCACCAGACGGAACTGGACAGAAATGGGTGCGAAGGACCACACGCAACCAGGATGCTCGTAATACCCCCTCTAGCGTGGTACGTTACCACGTGCACAACCATCATGTATTCTTAGACAGCCAGATTTATCCGTCCCCCCTCCCCCCTCTCTCTCGATGGGCGGCTAACTCTGCGCCCCTCAGGAAGCCGTTGTGTTTCCGCAAAATATGGCCTCCTGCAACAACACCTACAACGGTCTCATTGGAACCCGTCAGATCTGCGCAGGTGGGGTGGGATGCGGGTGGGGTGGGGGTGGGGGAAAGGGGTGCGAGGTTGGGGCAGGTGGAGGGCAGGGTGAGGGTGGGGCCTAGGAAAGAGGGTAAAGCACTGCGGCTGAGGTATATGAGACGACGAATCGATACCAGGTTATGTTTCTGTCCCTCTTATGTCACGACATAGATAGTACTTGAGACCTTACGAGGTATGCAAAGAACCGAGCTATGTCGTGACACCTCCTATTGTCTCTTTCAGGTAAGAGGGGCGTCTTTTCGCCTGCTGATCCCCCCCTTCCTCCTGACGGCTCCTGAAGGCTTGTTCCTGATTCCACTCCTGTTTCCTGATTCATTTCTTCAATAGTCCATACGCACTCGCTCCTGGCCCCGCTCCTGCCCCCCGCCACTGCACTTCTCATCACACTTCCCTGCCGCTGCTCACAAAACCCGCCCTCAGGTAGAATCCAGGGAGGGGTGGACGCCTGCCAGGGAGACTCGGGGGGACCCCTGCTGCTGCCCGCCGGCACCCCTCCCAACGTCTTCACGGACTCGGGCCCTGCAGCGGCGGCCGCTCCAGGGGGCTCCGAAACCGACCTGCTCCTGGGGGTGGTGTCCTGGGGCCGGGGGTGCGGACAGAAGGACCAGCCAGGGGTGTACACCGACCTAACGAAGTATCGCGCCTGGGTGGACCGGCATCTGGTGGTGAGGTTGCAGCTCGGCGTGTTGTTGGGAGTGGTGATGGAGGGGTTGTGGGTATGTGTTGCGTCTGGTTTGGACCTTTATCGGGGCGATGAAGATGTGGCGTTGCTTTGGAAAGTGGGGCCGGGGGCGACCCAAACCTAAACCCCCCTTTGATGGCGGGGTTGGAGCCAGGCGGGGTTGGAGCCAGGCGGGGTTGGAGCCAGGCGGGCGGGGTCTGTCAGGTCAGATCGGGGCTTGGGGCTGAAGGTATTGAGGTTTTGGGGTTTCGACGTGTCAATATTAGGGATCGCCACAACGGAGGGACTCTGCACCCAAGCACGTGGCGGCCCCAGCGGGGCACACATGCATCTCTCATGCGGCATCCTTCCATCCTCCACAGCTCTTCCTCGTTCATGAAGGTCGTCGTTAGGCATCATCCCAACGTCCCATGGAGCTCCTTATCGTGTCGTACATCGGGCCCTTTCCCCCTCCGCCTCTCCCCCCCCGTAGTCGGGTTTGCTCAATTCGGAGTTCAATACCTCAAGTGTATTCTTGTTACCTTCGGCCCCGCCCCTGCGGTACAGGCCAACCAGTTGCCGCCGTTGGCAGTCACCAGCTTCCCTAGCACAAATCAAGTCCAGGCTGCTATAAATTCGCAATACACATGTACGGCTGACCTGTCCCAAGAAGTCCTCACGGCAGTGGCGCTAATGATCTCGAATCAGGTAAGGTAGGATAAGATTGCCGTATTTCGTATCGTACGGTCATAATGTCCCTCCCAGCAAGCCACTCCTTGTCATTACCCACCAAACCTCTCTCCCTTTTCCCCCTGCCACACTCTCAACCCTTCCCCCTTTCCCTCAGGGCGTCGACCTCCCTTCCGCGCTGCGTCCCTACGGCTGCACCGACAAGCAACCCCCAAGTCCGGCCAACATTACTAATCCCGTCTCGCCAATCAGCCCCGCACCCGCTTCATCTCTCCCTTCGGTATCGCCTTCTGCCCCTGCGGTATCAGGGGCGGTTGGCGTCACCAAGCGCTGCCCCGATGGGAATGGCAACTGCCTCACATCTGCCGCAAATCCAACTCCTGCTCCCATCCCCGCACCACCTGCCACCCTGGACCCATGCAGCTGCAGTCCAGATGGCCGCAGCGGCCCCGCCGTCACGCCGCTGGTCGGCTGCGCCCAGCATGGGCTGGCGGCGGGAGACTCGCTATACTATTGTATGGTGGTCGGCGGCGCCGCAGGCTGCTCGTCAGCGACGCCTTCGGTTGTGTATGACGGGGCCGGATGGACGTCGTGTAGGCCTACGGATCGCGCGCCCACGACTGTTCCCCTGGTTGTAGCATATGACGGTTACAGCGGCGGTTACAGCGGTGGCTACAGCGGCGGGGGCATGGCTGCGCAGCTCCTCCAGCAGCTGTTGAGTACCTTCTCCGGCAGCATCAGCAGCGGCAGAGGAAGGCGATAGAAGAACTTTGCTCACAGCACAGTAGTCTCTGTTGGTATCAGGGGCCTCAATCATTGCCCGGTTCGTGGAGAGGCCATGTAAGTATGTCCCTACACAGCTCCTCGAGAAAGGAGGACCAGACGGAAGAGGCACAAGAGGTGGGATTAGAAGCATGGAAACGAAAGGCCTGATCGACCCGGGGCTGTCATGATTAATAAAGTGCATTGGCGACGAACGGGCTGTGTCAGGACGGAGAATGAGCCTTACGAATGGTACGTGATGTACTATGTACGGAACTTACACGAGGTGTGGGTGTGGCACCTACCGAGGTGTGCGATGTACTGAGTTTAAGGTGGAGTGGGGTGAAACCCCACTTAATAGCAACAAGGGTATCGACCAAATTAGACGTATGTTTCTGGTTTATATACGCGAACACACAACTTGTGGTCAGTTTAACTAGCAATCAAGATTTCTTCAAAAGCGCCGAGGGCCATGTTCTTGCGGCCGTGATGGATTGTGAATTGAGGGTGGCGCAGGGGTGCGATATGCGAAGCGTGGGATTATGTTTTGGGGGTGAGGGTGAGGTGAGGGGGGGGGTTAAGTAAGGGAAAGACGGAGAGAAAATAGGAAAGCAATTCATCCGTGCTCTAAGCAATGCGTCTGGGGACGCATAGGTCTATTTGCGCTGCTGTAATGACGATCTGTGCTGGCGCGATGTCTTCAGGTGCCGCCCGCCGCCCATCCATTCGGTCAAACTACAATTTGTTTCTCCCACGTGTTTATGGCTTCAGGGTGAAGGGAGGAGAGGTTAGAGCGCTGCAGATTACCTCCCAAGATTGTAATGAATGCTGATTTTTGCTCCTTGTTACCATAATATGCCATCACAACTATACAATGCGATTTGTTTGAAAGGGAACAGCAGCACCGCCTGATAAGAAGATACACCCGATAGTGCTTCTGGGAGATGCTAGATAGGGAAAAAATAGCTGTTGTCTGGCATGCAGGGACTTAGGCTTTGAGCCGCTGTAATAACCTGCCTCTCTCTCCGTGAGATAGACGAAAGTATTATTGCTGCTTTGTATGATAGTTAAACGTGATATATGGGAGACTAAGCCGTGCCTTTCCCCCCTGCGCTGCGGTTTGGCCTGGTCAGGGCCCCCCGTGCTTGCCTTTTTAGGGCAAGTCGCCCACAGTGTAACACCTAAAATATATTTCACACCTCAATACTACTGGGCGAAGCAACCACGCCGGGGGACACCCTTCCGACCTGACCCAACCCCACCGGACCCGACCCAACTCAAGCGGAGCCCCGGTAATGCCTCAGCTTGACATGACGTTTTAAACGACAGATAGAGTTACACATGCACGTGTCACATGATTGTTTTTGATTTATGATATCCTGTCTGTCCACGTACGCCTATGTTTAACATGTAGCGACATGCAATGAAGCTAAATATGCCAGGTTTGTCAGAGATGGTGTCAGGTTAGGATTCGACATCTTATGAGCAGGCAGGGGAATCAACAAATAAGCTGTAGACTTGCCTTACAAACAGAGTGGTTCCTAGGTTGAGTGCCCTTTCAGCTTGCATGGCGCTCACCTACACACACACATATATATATGTATATATAGGGTTTTAGGGTTTATATATATATATACCTAACCCGTTACATATATAAACCCTAAAACCCTATATATATGTGTGTGTAGGATAGGGGGGTACACACTAACCTGGCAGTCCCTACCTTCCCCGGTGTTTCGGGGCACCCTAATCCAGTCTCCCATGCCGACGTCTCCGAAATCAGTGGTTTTCCCAGGTTCAGCACCCACCACCAGCATCCAGCGGAATCTGCCGAATCAACTAAGGCGTCAACTCCGCTACTGGTCAGCTCGCAACTAAGGCGTCAACTCCGCTACTGGTCAGCTCGCAGGTCACTTTAATTGGGGTCGTCACCGTCCATCGACATGGGGGCACCCTGCCCTTAACTTTAGGGTCTTTGGCCCGCTCTTGGTCGTGGTAGAACCTGGAACTCCAGGGGCATATTAGTCGTGCCATAACAGTCGTGCCTGAACACCATAATATATAGCTTAGGGCTTTATAAACCCTAATATATAACCATATATATATATATATATCAAAAAGGACCTGGCCAGGGACGGGAGGGACCTCCGTCATCAGACTGCACTGTTGATGTGTCGTTTGAAGAGATGTCGTGCATAAAATCGTTGATGTGGAATTAAAACTCCCTGCTAGAGCGCGTCGTCGTCCATGCCATGCCATGGCAGGACAGATGGGCCCCACGAGATAGAGCAGTACGGTACGCCGCTGCTGTTAAGAGTTGCGCTTCTGGCAGCAGATGGCTACGTACTTGGGAAGCCTGCGTGCCTGGATGGTCTGATTTACAACTTGTGGATGAATAGCTCTGGTCCTGAGTTATGAGTTATGGTGGCTAACTTGCTTGATATCTGTGCTTGACGAGCAAACTATACCTCGTTCATCCTGCCTCACAGATACGTCACACACACTGCGTGAACCCAACTTGTGATGATATGACCGATGATTTATATAGCTCGGTATCCTGCGTGACTGCCCACGTCAGAGGTCACGTATCATTTGCCACCAGCAGGCAGGTTTCATTTGGCTTGGACTTATTTCTTCGTTGCTCATCTCGGCAACCCATGCGAGTACTTAGCCGTGTGCTGTGCTCTAGGGGTGGTTGTAGTTGCAGGTCTGGAGCCACTGGAAGTAGTATTTAAGGGTATGTGATGTCTGAGATATCTACGGGTAGTGTCCAGGATGGACCACGTATGGTCATCTTCCGATTGGGCCTTTGTAGGCGGACACAACAGAAATACAACATGCGTGACTCGCCCAGCAAACCACTCACCATCAAACCCCGCCGTCTGCTGAAAAAAGTGGCCTGCACATACAGTTATGGAAATCGATGCCCACCTACCTTTATTTACAGGTCCAAGGAAATGAGTTATTTACCCGACGCTTCATATGTACCCTGTGCATACCCTATCTAGGCAGGTTTAAAATTGGCAGGTTGTGCCTAGATCAATAGGCAGGTCGCTCGTAACTGTGAGTGATATACACGGCATCACCGGTAGCTATGCATTGCCATCCAAATGTCCGCGGTTGGTGTTTCAAGGGTACGTCAGGGATAAGTTTTAACCCTGGTTTATATGGCAACAGATGTGGTAGTTGAGAGCCACAAAGGCCTTTCAAGATCCTGCCATGTTGTTTCTGCACCCTTAAACCGTGGAAGTGTGTTGCCATACGTGTACGACTACTACAACAGGAGAAATAAGTGTATTCACCGTTCCAACAGCCACCACCGCTTTCCTAAAGCTCGACCCCACAATGCGCCTTTGTTCCGCCCTACGTCGATAGACCTCCGGTTAGCTCTCAGACGGATCGATGTCTTGAGGCCAACCAACGCCGGCGTGCATCCCTGCCCTGCCTGCCTGTTGAGCAAGCCAGAGATGCCAAGGGACTCTTGCACAGCTCAGGAAGCAAACCTGGGCTGTGGCCGTGCGTAATATAATATATAGTATATATATTATGTGTGCGGTGCTTCATCATATTACGTATACGTGGAACGAACAAAGAGTTATCTAACGGATGCTCGTTACCAGCCATTGAGTTAGTAGAGACCCTTCATTACACGTTTAAAACTACATAATTCGGAAATACAAAATTGAAAACAAAGGAGTAAACAAAGCCCGTTTTTTTCTTAAGCGAGCGGCTTATGTTTAGGCGAGAGCAATGTACGACATTATTTTACTCTTTGTTGTATCCCTCATCGCTGCTCATGCACTTATCTGCACGTCTGGACGTTAAGTGCCAAGTGCCGAAATGCTCACAAGACAGGCGAACGCATTTGGACGCGATCTCAGGGGCAGCGGAAGACTGCAGAGCAAAAAGGTTACAACTTACAGCCAATTAGACATGATGCGGTACATTCGGCTATCATAACCGTTGACAAGTGATCATCATCCAGCCGGCTAATGTTTTGCAAATTTGTTCTACTCGCAATACCGATATGCGGTACACTGACACCAGATCGTTGATCCGCAAGTATGATTAACTCTAGATATGCAGAACAATATATATTTTTGAATATGAATACATTAATTACGTTCGCTGATCGTCTTGTTAGGTCGCATCGACCAACATATTGACGATAATCGAAGCGTAATACAACACTCTGCATGTATGGTAGTCGCATTGGGCGCAAGCAGCGGCATCCTACTGCCGCTAGGAAGAGAAGTCAATCCTTCTCATTTGTGTTGTGTTGTGTGATGAATAGCTGGAAGATGGACGACCACCAACATACTAAAGGCGTGAGCATATCATCAATATGGTTTAGCTCATCATGTAATTATTGACAGACGCACGCAGGCATGGCACCTTATACCTGCCCGCTTACACGCACGTACAAATATAGAACAGATACGCGAACCGCCAATTGCAGATACAACGAAATACATGGGCAAATATTTGTTCATCTATCCGGTCACACGTATGCACCGCGCCCATAACTCAGCAGCAGACCATCACCTTACACGTCATTCCCATCAGCATTCTGAAGTGGGGCAGCACCCCGTGTCATCGCTTAGCTGGTACACGCAGGTGGGACCGGCACACAGGGTGGAGGGTCTGTTGCATTTGCTCCAGAGGCAGACATACGTACATACCATCACTCGGGATGGTGTTGATGAAGTCGCTGATGCGCTTAACCGTCAGCAGGCCGCAAGCCGTACCGCTGAACTGAGCCGGAGTGATTGTGGTGTTAAATGAGAATCCGTTTATAGTAATTGTCAACTTGTTACCCCTCCGGTTGTATTCTGAGACACAGTCGGCACCTGCAACCTGGATGCAACACATAGATGTGTGTGTGTAAATAAGACGCTCTGTACGAGACACGTATTTGTTTATACAAGCAATATATATAATATAATATAATATAATATAATATAATATAATATAATATAATATAATATAATATAATATAATATAATATAATATAATATAATATAATATAATATAATATAATATAATATAATATAATATAATATAATATAATATAATATAATATAATATAATATAATATAATATAATATAATATAATATAATATAATATAATATAATATAATATAATATAATATAATATATTTTCATAAAGTGGCTCCGACCACGTCGTTATTACTTGCAAAAGCAGCATCACATGATACAACAATAATACTAATTGCAAACAAAACCAAAAACAAACGCCATACCAAGTCCCGGTTAAGCTCAATTGATCTTATCCAGCAGCAGCTGATAACGTTGCGTATTTTCACTATTAAAAGCCTCTATATCATTGCCTGTAAGTCCGCTCGAGGTTATAGCGGCCGATAAAGCCTTTTCAAGCTCCAAGAATTCTGCTTATTACCTGGTATGTAGAATTACCTATGCCTTTAGCACAACTTAAACATTTCTAGTATGTCAACAATTAGAGAATTGCTGTATCAGCATATCAAAGGGAACAGCCAAAGACACTGGGGGCTTGAATATGACGCTTGATCTATCGATTTTTACATACGGCTACGGCGATGCCATGTACTATATTCTAAACGGTATTGCGATGATCATGAACAAGAAAGGCTTTATGGTGATGATCAGGAGTGTTGCCGTTGTAAGTATTTTATAATATAAATTATATATATAAATAATAAACTGAATATCAGTCATTTATTAGCTCCGGGATTAAAACCTTATGTAGAACTTCATAATTATAGATTAAAGGGAAAACCTGAATTTTACTCAGAGTTAAAATCAAGAAAAGTAAAAGGAGCTGTTGCTCTTATAGGTATCCTCATGTTATATGTTCACATGGCGGTCTTGCTTAATGAATTGTTTTTTCCTAAAACTGATCCTTTTACTACTTCATTAATTGCGGCCTTTACTTTTTGTTCTACATTTATTTTTAGACCTATAGGAGCACTCAGCAAAAATACACCACAGAAGATATACAGAAATTGTTAAATAGCGGAAAGTTTAAATCAGAGATAGTACGCCAGTTAAAAATAAATATACGGGCGTTTAATATTTATATAAAAGAACATAATCTTTCTGTTTTTTTATCTCTATGGATAAAGAAGCTATTAATAGAAGCGCAAAACGTCTGGAGATTTTACAAGGTAATTCAGAACGGTAAAATTCGTTAAGCAACTCGTTGCTCCTTATAAACTTTACCTTTTTATTACGCTGGCAAGCTAACATTCCAAGGGCCTGGGATAAATGTGTTTTTCCAGTGCCTACCGGTCCAATTTTTATAACTTTGGATAACGTTATATATTAATTAGCATTTCTGTTCTGTAAGCAAAACAGTAGCCCTGTAATAAACAGAGCGGCTAATCTCTACCATTTTACAGATTTCAGTCACCGAAAACTCTTTAGACTTTATTAATGATTTCAATTTCTTCAGTTTCTCGGCAGTAAGAGCTTTAGGCCTACCGCCTCTTCTACCTTTACTATGGGCGGCATCAAGGCCCGCTTTTACTCGCTCGGTAATCAGAGTTCTCTCCATTTCGGCAAAGGCTGCGCACATTGTAAATAATAGCATTCCCACCGGAGTAGTAGCTAATCAACTACTGGTTATATAATAAATATATTTTTAAACATGGAATTTGACACAGATTCAGGAATTTTTATTGGGTTTTTGGTAGCTACTATAATTCTAGGACTTGCTTCTAGTAGTGGCATTAAGAATATTAAAGAATATGCCATAGGTAATAGAAATTTTAGTACTGCCACTATTGCAGCTACTATAATTGCTACTTGGATTAGTATTTATATTTTAATTTTATATAAGTATTTCAAGTAACATCTCTAGGCTATCAGTATCTAGATCATTGGTTGGTTCATCTAGAATCAAAAAATTGCTGCTGCTTTAGCAAAGTTACTGCAATAAAGTTTCTATCTTGTACAACCGTGCTCAAGCTGGTTTATCTCACGTATTACTGGAAGCAACTTCTGACGGCAGGGATGGGATTTTCGAGGTTATAACTTGCTTATAGACCTTGCGGAGCGTAAGAAAAAACAAATAGCAATTTTAAGGAAAACGCCTTTATTTTTGATGATTTTTCTGATTTGACGATTTACCGATTCAATCACATTAGTAGTATATATGACCTTTCTAATTTCCGCAGGAAAGGCAATATTGAACTATAAGCTGCTACCGTCAATTTGGAAGGGTTGTGCCCTAACCTCTTTACCACTTCCTCTGCAAATTCTTTAGCGTTTGCTTTGAGAATTATAGAAAGAGGTGCTAAAAAAATATTATAAATAACAGCGGCTGTTTTTTTGTAAAAAACCCGGCCGTAGGTTACGCCGGAGCTTTTAAAAAAGTAATACAGGTAGCCGGGTCCGAGAATCTGGAAGAATCACGCCGGCACTTTTTTTCGAATTTATTGTTTGTTTTCTTTTTGTTATTTAAATCAGCGATTAGAGGCTGATATATAACCAGTTAACAACCCTGTAAAATTTATTGTTCCTTTAAACAGACTTTTTAAAGACTTACGCTCAGAAAGTAAATATTCCAATATAGAGCTATCATAATTTGCTTATACAGCGTTAAAAAAAGCTGGTATTTTAACAATAAATGATCTTGTTAAATACTCAAAAAATGATTTATTAAAAATTAATAATATAGGAAAGAACTCTTTAGTACTTATAGTAATTCCCTTGCTGCTTCAGGAGTCAGGTTTACCTGATTTAGGCCAGCTAAAGCTATCAGGTTCTCGAGAAGCGTAAGAATATGAAAGAGGCTAACGGCGAAATTGATACTCAACATCCAGGTTATTTAGGTTCCCAGGTTAAATTCAATCCTCAATTGCTTGGGCTGAATGAAACGTACCTTGAGAGCCGGTGAAACCCTGGCATATTACTTTTGTTTCCCCCGAGATAATAATATTGTAATCAACAAGGCCGTATACTTGGCAATTGCTGTAAACATAGAGGGTAAAAAGGAGCTACTGCCACTCAAACTTCTTTTCATTATTCAGCGGAATTTCATCGGACATGTAATGGAGCCAAGAATATAGCTGCGATTGAAAAAGATGCCGGAAAACATGTCTCCGTATTAATTAACAATGCCGGGGTAGCAACAGTTTGTTCCAGATGGTCAAGGCGGCTTTGTAATGATTTTATTTGTGCCGACTGTTTCTTAATAATAGCAACTAATTAAAAACATTTAGACTATTTCAGTAATAAAATCAAAAAAGGCCTATCGCGGCCAACAATATTTATGCCCCTATGGAACATAGGCGGATATTTGATGGGTCTAATTTAATAATTGTTTATTTTTTGCGATTTATAAAATCAATTATATGATTACCTAATTATGTTAATTTAATGGACATACTTTATATGGACCACGGTATCTGACATGTTGAGTCAATGATAAACTTTGTATAAGTTAAAAAAAGAATTGGAAAAGATTTAGGGTTACTTTGACAAGACGACAATATTATTGCAAGAAAAAATAACATTACTAGCGAGCTAGCATTATAAATATATATAAGTAACCTTTTACTAAATATACTTCCAAGCATCACCGAAAAAAATAGATTAGATTCAGCAAAAAAGTTTAAATCTTTAGCTATCATTTCTGCAGCTATTTTACACGAAGCCATATCGATCTGACTCCACCGGGAGAGACCATAACACGTTTTTGCTCATAACCAGGAACTGTATAAAAACCAGATAGATTTAGTTGCAGAATCTTTACAATTATTGCTCAAGCAGGGTACTGGTAATCGGCAAGTTATTGCTTGATCCGTATGCTCAGGCACTTTACTCAACCGATGATAATGATTTCAGGTATTTAAGGGAATTGGAATCAAGAGGCATCGGGCTTGATCAAGCTCTGTCACCTTATTTTATGCTTTAATAAAAGCTCTACCTGATCATATTGGTCTTTTATTAGTCGGTGATGTGGATCATACGCTCGCAAGCAAACTATTCCTTTAATATGGGAAATAAATAGTGAAGGTGTACCAAAGTGAGAGTTAGCATAAATAATAGCTTTCTCTAATTTTCTAAATTTTATCAGCTAAGTACAGCCAATTTAGTAATAACGATTTGTTAATGGTATCCTGATGCTCTTTGTTCATTAGTTTATTTCAAATACTTCAAGCTTTATTTAAATAAATATCAAAAGCTTGTAATATTTTTGGTTTAGGAGCTTCAGACCTGGCAATCATTCTGCTCGTCATCATCGGAGTTAGGGTAAGAGCCACAAAACCTGAAAATAATACACAAAATGCTAAAATTTTACTATTTAATGAAACAGACGGAATAAAAGCAAATATAATTACACCTATAATTATATATTTAATTAGAAAAATTCCATCAACTCATGCCCTCTAATAGTTCTCATTGCCGCTAAATTAGTAGCAATTGTAGTTTTGCCTGTACCACCTTTTTCTCCACCAACTAAAATTATCATTTGTCCCTACTAAGCAAGTTAATAACATGTAATATGTTTATATATTATAACATATTATGTTAACAGTAAATATAATAACACAACTGTTGTTATATAATATTATTACATCCCCCACCCATCAGTAAAATAAAAAGTAACTTTGAAATTTTCCAGTTTCTGAAGTAATGATTCTAATGTACTGTCACACCTTGTGCCAAAAGTATAAGCAACTACTTTTAACGAAATCTTATCCAAAGCATACCAGAGCCTATAAAACGGTTCTCCGCTTTTTTTCAGCTGTCCCTGATGATATTTTTTAGCAAAAGAAATAGCTTTATTAATTACCTTAAAATCTAGTACACCTTCAGTGTCTAATGACTTTAATTTCTCTATTAATCTTATTGAATAGTTACACGAAATAAAACAGTCCATAAATAAGGATTAATTAATAAATACAAATGTATAATAACTTATTATTAGTTAAATTATAAGTAAATTATGAATAACTTATTAAATTATTTTCTCTAATGTTATAATTACGTATTAAAAAATTAAACAATGGAAAAACATTTAATTAGGATATTTATAAACTCCGGCTCAAAATACCAGTAGGGAGAGAAGTAACAGTATCTAATAATTCAAGGCTTTATATTTTTATGGTTTGGCCCGGATGAATGATAACATTTTATCCCCATATTCCCCTATTTCTTGCATCTCTATAACACATTTATTTTGGTATTCTGGAGATTCAGGATAATATAAACGATTTTGAAGACCATGACGTTGAAGTTGATGATGACCATCTAAAGCGGATTATGGAATACTGGCTTGAGCTTAGAGGTTAAGTACAGTAACAAAATATGGCACTATAAAAACCGATCACATTTTATTTATAGCCTCCGGGGCTTTTAGATATGACTCGCAAGAAACCGATAAAAGCTAACAGAGTAGATCAAAAAGTATGGGTCCTTAATAATGCTTTGTGCTAAATCAGATTGGGGACTTGGTAATGTATTGGTAAAATTATTTACGCTCTTCCCGCAACATTTAGTATATTAGGAGTATCCGATGCCCAGTTTATTGCTCCTGGTTTGGACAGAATCAAATTCAGATTTTTGTAATATAACTGCCCCGGCTCCATCCCCAAATAAAACACAGGTTTTCAAAAGAGGCTCTTGAAAAGGCTAAGCAGAAACAGCTTGGGGAAGAACTGTATGCGGGATACCAGAATTTAAAACATGAAAGCTTAAAGGTACGTCTGCAGCTATCATAATGGATTTAAACAATGAAAAGAACGTCACCGCTCATAATATCAGAAGTACTGCTATGGCATATACCAAGTGGCTTGAACTTATTGATGAGAATGTAGCGCCCGATAAAAAGATCTGTTTTAAGGATTATTTCAGGATCAAAAAAATATTCAACAAAAAAAATTGCTTTAGAGCAGGCTCATTCCCAGGCAATAGAGGTAGGCAAATCTTCGCCGTAATTATTCCTAAAATCCACCAGATTTTCGGCAAAATATTTCGCTGCTAGCGGACTCCTTTTATCTAACCAGGATAGATCAACACTCCTCTCTTACGGTAGCAATGGATGCTCAATCAAAGAAAGAAAACCTAGTAATGACGGTCAAGGAACTATTGAAGGAATAGGCACAATTTGATCATTACTAGCTGAAATAATATATAATATAGGATTAGCATATCACAGGATCTTGAAAATGAGTATTAACTATATAATTAATTCCTAATTCGTTTAAGATTTTAATAGTTTCTAATAGAGAGGTAGAACTAGCAATTTTGCTCATTCTTTTGTCATATGCGTGGATAATTTTATGCTTAGTATATTTAAGATTTTCTCCTTGGCGCAAAACAAGTAGATGGTTAACATCAGGCATATTATTAAGAAAAGTGTTGGAATGTGAGCAACACTCATATACGAAAGAATGTCAAAGCAAGTAATACGGCCCACGAGGGGCCGGGCGCTTTGCTGACTTCAACAGGTTATGAGCCCCGAGCGCACGTGCGCGGCTGGCCGAGAGGTCGCCGGTTCGAATCCTGCTGGCTGTTGACCAGGGCAGGGAGGCCGGGACGAGGCAGCTATCGGGAGACCGTGAAGCTCGACGGAGTGTCGCTCACGTGGGGGTGTTGGAATGTGAGCAACACTCATATACGAAAGAATGTCAGAGCAAGTAATACGGCCCACGAGGGGCCGGGCGCTTTGCTGACTTCAACAAAAAGCAGTAACATTTCCTAGCGAAAGAGAACTACGAGCTAGTTTAGTATTCTCATTAATAGCGATTTTCAATGGTTGTGGAGCAGATGGGTGAATTTCCCTTAGGGCTGCAACTACTACTTGAGAGATTATAAGCAACAAGATTAAGCCTTTAAATAATGATACCAATATATTATTAGATGTTATAAATTTATATTATATAACAATTCCCTATTTAAAGAGTATTTATATAGGTCTAATTACTATACTTTTTCCTGTTAGTGTCACTATGAGCTTTATAACTAACTGGTCCGGAACATTAAATTGGACAGGAATATCATTATGTTTTTCCGCCTTATTGTTGAACTCCCAAAACAGTAGAATATTTTCATGATAAATATCTCAGCTTTTATAATTACGAAAAATGAGGCCGGGGCCTATATATAATATGACTGGGCATGCTTCTACATATTTATCAACTAAATCACGTTTAGAAGTTCTATTACCTATTAAACCAGCTAATCAAAACTATCACTCTCCTTATATGGTTCAGGTAGCAGAGAAGCTTAGTATCCTGAGCCAAACCTATCCGGTGCATTTTAGCCAGTATCCTGGTAGTCAGTAATGAGCTATTCTGCTTAAAAAATTAATAGTTAGATGTAATAAATTCTACGATTAATTAACGGAGTTATTGACGAGGTAACGAGATGGCAGAATCGGCCACTTGATAGCATCTACCCAATATTATATCTGGACTGCATTCATGTAAAATCCCGAGATAATAATATTGTAATCCAATAATCCTATTGTTATATAAGGAACTAAAAAGTAAAGAATACATAAGGCAGATTCTAAAAATTGATAAGCAATAAAAGTAATAACTATCCCACTTACAGAAGTTAAATAATATAACCAGACTGAGGGGGTTATTGACGAGGTAACGAGATGGCAGAATCGGCCACTTGATAGCGTATACCCAATATTATATCTGGACTTTGATTTAATCTCCTTTGTTTTAATTAGTTTTATTATACAAATGTCAGATTAAATCAAAGAAGGAATCTCAAGTCGTAAACTCGAATATATAGTTTATAAATTCGGGTTTGCTGATGCAAGAAAAAGATTAATTTTGACTAAAGGAAACAACTACTATAAGGATATTAATATAAAAACTATTCTACAGGAGAAAAGGCAGCTATTGCGATCATTACAGAAATCAATAAGGTAAACGGTTTGGTCAAAATATACTTCGAATCCCAACTTATCCTGTAGCTCCACCGGACGAATCCAAGTATTAAAAGTGCGTTAACTGAACTTATAAAATGTTTAGAAAAAGAGAGTATAAACATTCATGATAAAAAAATATTACAAGAAGAATTAAGAATAATAAAATAAACTTCTTACTCTTCACGCACGACTAATACAGACACAGATGAGTGCCTTACAATTTTAGAAGCATTCGGGAAGAAAGAGCGTAAGTCCGGCGAGCTTCTGAAAGACGCTTTTAATGAGGCAAAATCAATGGGTTTTGATATAAAAATCGTCAAGCATGTGCTAAAGCTTCGTAAGAAA
Organism: Volvox africanus; assembly: GCA_030268105.1. Classification (NCBI taxonomy): domain Eukaryota; kingdom Viridiplantae; phylum Chlorophyta; class Chlorophyceae; order Chlamydomonadales; family Volvocaceae; genus Volvox; species Volvox africanus. The sequence goes on along the minus strand of BSDZ01000013.1, from coordinate 3,737,711 downwards.
GACAAGGATCTGAGAAATAAGCAGGAGCCTCCTCACCGTTAACAGGATTACCGTTATAATAACCTGTCCATTGTCCTTGATATGATCTTTAACCTTATTTGTATAGTTTGTACTTTCTTGATAATCTTCTTTCAAAAATATTTACCTACAATATGTTTCTTATAAGGATTTAAAAGCGGTTGCAGCGGATCTTAAAAGGATTTACACTGCAAACAGCGAAGAAATAGGCTACCTGGAGCTAAAATCGTAAATTGGAGTAAAAGCGTCGTGGCTATAATTCCCCAAATTTTTACCGCCCAAGTTATGCATCGAAGACTATATATTTAAAGAGCTATAATATAAAATATGTTATAAACATTTAATTAGGATGTTAAATATAATATAATATAATATAATATAATATAATATAATATAATATAATATAATATAATATAATATAATATAATATAATATAATATAATATAATATAATATAATATAATATAATATAATATAATATAATATAATATAATATAATATAATATAATATAATATAATATAATATAATATAATATAATATAATATAAATATAGTATGTGTATGTGCAGTTCTTACAGATCGATTGTTTATATATATTTATTTATATATACAAATACTTACCGATGATCAAATGGAGTTTTCGCACCGTGTTCATAAATCTGCACTCTGAGCTGGGGCCAACCAAGGAGGCGTTGGTGGTGATGTTGAAGCAGTAGGTGGCGCTGCTAGCGGTGACATTGAAGGGGCCCCGGGGGGACGACATTCGGACTGGGGACTGGGATATGTTACGCCCGAGGATGCAGCTGCTGGGGAACTGGAACAAGTCCACAAGAAGGGCGTTGCTAGGCGGGGGGGGTAACGGGGGCCTAGGGGGAGGTGGTGGAGGAGGCTTGGGGACAGGAGGCTTAGGAGGGGGTGATGGTGACGGAGGTTTAAGGATGGAGGGGGAAGGAGGGGGCTTCTGCGGTGGAGGCGATGGCGGTGGAGGCAATGGAGATGGCGGTGGAGGCAATGGTGATGGTGGGGGAGACGATGGTGATGGTGGGGGAGGCGATGGTGATGCTGGGGGAGGCGGTGGTGAAGGTGGTGTGGGGCTGGGCGGGGGAGAAGGTGGTGGTGGTGATAGACTTGGTGGGGAAGGAGAAGGCGGTGGCGGCGAGGGTGGAGGTGGTTGCGGAGGTGCGATGGGAGGAGGGGATGGGGGTGGCGGTGGTGGGGTGGGCGGTGATGGTGGCGGGGACTTAAAGAAAGGAGGCGGTGGTGGTGGTGGTGGAGGCGATGGAGGACTGGGGCTTGGTGGTAGTGGAGAGGGGGGACGTGGGTTCGGTGGTAGTGGAGAGGGAGGAAGGGGGCTCGGTGGTAGTGGAGAGGGAGGAAGGGGGGGAGGTGGTGGTGGAGAGGGAGGACTGGGGGGAGGTGGGACATAGTAACTGAATGAGTAAGTTGTATATAAAGAGCTGGTACTGGTGATAACAATGGTGGTGACCCCGGTGCTGAAGCTTGTGGCCGTCCAAGTGATTGTCACCGTTGCGGAGCCGGCGGTGCTCCCTTGTACGGTGGTCAGATTAGCACCCGACGGCAGCGAACTGCTTGAGGCAGTGAGGGTGCCCGCAGGGGGGTCTGTGGCAGTGAGTACTACCTGCGGAAGGATGCACCAATAATCCCGCGTGGTAGTCAGATATTTCATTCCAAGTTATAAAAGGCGAATGGCATAAGCAAAAGAACATCTATCTATCTATCTATCTATCTATCTATCTATCTATCTATCTATCTATCTATCTATCTATCTATCTATCTATCTATCTATCTATCTATCTATCTATCTATCTATCTATCTATCTATCTATCTATCTATCTATCTATCTATCTATCTATCTATCTATCTATCTATCTATCTATCTATCTATCTATCTATCTATCTATCTATCTATCTATCTATCTATCTATCTATCTATCTATCTATCTATCTATCTATCTATCTATCTATCTATCTATCTATCTATCTATCTATCTATCTATCTATCTATCTATCTATCTATCTATCTATCTATCTATCTATCTATCTATCTATCTATCTATCTATCTATCTATCTATCTATCTATCTATCTATCTATCTATCTATCTATCTATCTATCTATCTATCTATCTATCTATCTATCTATCTATCTATCTATCTATCTATCTATCTATCTATCTATCTATCTATCTATCTATCTATCTATCTATCTATCTATCTATCTATCTATCTATCTATCTATCTATCTATCTATCTATCTATCTATCTATCTATCTATCTATCTATCTATCTATCTATCTATCTATCTATCTATCTATCTATCTATCTATCTATCTATCTATCTATCTATCTATCTATCTATCTATCTATCTATCTATCTATCTATCTATCTATCTATCTATCTATCTATCTATCTATCTATCTATCTATCTATCTATCTATCTATCTATCTATCTATCTATCTATCTATCTATCTATCTATCTATCTATCTATCTATCTATCTATCTATCTATCTATCTATCTATCTATCTATCTATCTATCTATCTATCTATCTATCTATCTATCTATCTATCTATCTATCTATCTATCTATCTATCTATCTATCTATCTATCTATCTATCTATCTATCTATCTATCTATCTATCTATCTATCTATCTATCTATCTATCTATCTATCTATCTATCTATCTATCTATCTATCTATCTATCTATCTATCACACTTCCTCGCGTGCTTGCAGCCTCACTCTATCTGGCTATGTGCATACGTACATTGCGGATATCGATGTTACACATTAGGGTTTGTCACACTTAGGATTGACCTCCTAGTGTGAGTTGTACTAAGTATCGACATCGCGTGTAATAGATGCGAGGATGGCCATTTCGAGCAGAACGACTTTGTATGTGTTGCATCCTTCCTTCTTCAATCATGCACTGAATCTGCACATCTGATTAATAGCTACAAGTGCTTCGTGCTTACGAACAGCAAGGCACTCCAGTGTGAGTAAGGTGATAGCGGAAGACTTTAGAACAAGGAAAGATTCAACTTACAATGATCCTCGATTACAGATTGTAGTTTGCCGTCAGACCCCGCGGGTTCATCACACGGCTGAAAATGGTGTGCTGAAATAGCTCAGGCCGATAATAAATGATTATAACGTATGTATGACAATCAAATGGAGTTAAGTACGCGAGTACTTATCCAAAGTAGCGTCGAGCCGACTTTGGTCTCTAGGCGGCCGTCCTCGCACCTATCACGCTTGCAATACCGATGTGCAGTACAAATCACACTGGATCCCGATGCTAAGTGTGAGTACTGTCAGAGCACTCTCCTGAATATCGCTTAATTCATGATATTAATGGATGCAACGTATGCAGGGTACAAAGGTCCGAATATCGATATTCGGTTGCCGACCAACCATCGCGATCGTCGCATTTCCGCATACGCAGAGATCATTGGGTCTGTGTGGCACGTAGACGAGCTTCCTCTGATAGGGGCTTCACATCTGGCGAAAAGTTGTGCGTCGGCTCCCAAGAGTTATGCTTGCTAGGATAACCAGTCCACTTGACCAGGTACTCGTGTACCGTCCGCTTGCGTCGGTGTCGACCTACACGTCGAGCCCGATAATCCAGTAAACCTTTTGCTTGCCTGCGATCCAGGTCTCAGGACCGGGGTCCATTACTGCAGGGGCATCGGTGTCATTTGAAATGGGTGCCGTACCACAATAGGGGTGAATGAGCGAAACATGAAACGTGGAGTGAATATTCATGTCAGAGGGTAGGGATAGCTCCACAGCTACATTCCCTACCATGCGTACAATGGGATATGGACCAATCCAGTGAGGTAACAGTTTTTGGGAACCGTAAGTTCTTAGTGCTCAATAAAACCATTTGTCCCACCGAAAATGTTACATCTTGTTTGGATTTATTATAGTAGTCCGTCGTCCATTGTCGTGCCCCATCCAAGCATGCCTTCACACCTGTCATGCGTGATAGGAACGACTTGGCAAAGGTTTTAGCCGCAGGGATATTCACTTCCAACTCTCGCCACACGGGTAGTGCAGGATGAAATCCGTATTTCAGAAAGAAGGGGCTTTGACCTGTAGAGCGGTTAACAGCATTGTTAAGCGTGAACTCTGCCAAAGTCAAGAATGTATCCCAGACAAGAGGTGTGCATCCCGCGAAATTCCTTAACATATCGCCCAGCGTGCGATTTGTGCGTTCGGTTTGCCCGTCGGATTGTGGATGATATGCTGTGCTCAAATGAACGCGCATACCGACGAGTTCACATAGCGCTTCCCAAAACTTAGATGTGAATTGACCGCCACGGTCTGATATCACATTTTTAGGAACGCCATGCAATCGGACCACGTTATTGAAAAATAATCGTGCTGTTTGCTCAGCGGTGCAAGACGAGGTGCAGGGGGCTATGTGAACCATTTTGGTCAATCGATCGACCATAACAAACACCGAGTCGTATCCCCCCTCAGTTTTGGGCACCGTGACCACGAAGTCCATTGAAACACTTTCCCAAGGGTCATCTGGTATAGGTAATGGTTGTGGAACTGAGCAAGAATATCGTAGTGTAGAGCATCGTCGTTTGGCTCGACGATCTGCATTACTGCACCATCTGCCCGCAACCAAAGATCGTTTCACTTGCGTATGTGCTCCACATTACTTGGGGTGGCGAATCATGGATCCATTCATACGCCACCTTCAGCCGCTCTGCAAGGTCCGATGCTATCAGCAACTCCTCGTTGCGTGAACATGTGACCGGCGCTGCTAAAATTGCAGCGTGTAACGACGGGTGTCGACTGAGGGTGTCGGAGATGTTAATCCGGCCGGCGATGAATTCCCATGTACAGTCGAAACGAGCTAGATATTCCATCCACCTAGCTTGCCGTCGGTTCAGCGTGGGGACACGTTGCAAAAATGTCAGAGGCTTGTGGTCGGTCTTCAGCGTGAATGGGCGGCCCTTGAGGCAGCAGCGCCATTCCTTCAGAGCATGTAGAACTGCAAACAGCTCCTGCTCTCTGGTAGTGTATCAGGTCTCCGCATCCAAGAATTTCTTACTTGTGAAGGCGATCGGTTGTCCTTCCTGCAACAATACAGCGCCACTTCCGTAGAGAGAGGCATCGGATACGACCTCTACGCAAAATGGCAACAAGTAGTCAGGAAATGAGAGGGTAACGTCGTCGGCGATGATACACTTGAGCTCTTCAAATGCCCGTTGACACTCGGGTGTCCTTGATTCGAGCAAAACAAAGCCTCCTTTCCTTGTCAAGTTCGTAAGCGGGGCCGCAAGGATGGAATATTTGTTAATAAACTTGCGGAAGTAGTCAAGCCCAGGAACTGACGTAATTCTGTGAGGTTCTGAGGCGTGGGCCACTCGCGAACCACAGCTACCTGTTGTATCCTTCCTTCTTCGATCATGCACCAAATCTGCGTGTCTGAGTGTTAGCTACAAGTGCATTGTGCTTACGAACAGCAGGACGATTCAATGCAAGCAATGTGACAGCAGAAGACTTATCAATAAGGAAAGATTCAGCTTACAATGATCTCTGGTTACCAAATAGAAGTCTGCCGTCAGACCCCGTGGGCAGCGTTCATCATACGGCTGGAAATGATATGCTGAAATAGCTCAGGCCGATAACAAATGAGTATATCGTATGTTTGTGTATTAGATTGAGTTAAGTACACGAGTACTTAATCCAAAATAGTTTCGAGCTGACTTCGGTCTCTAGGCGGCCGTCCTCGCACCTATCACGTTGTGATACCGATGTGCAGTACAAGTCTCACTGGATTCCGATCTCAAGTGTGAGTACTATTATATCACTGTCCTAAATATTGCGTAATCCGTGATATGAATGGATGCAACGTATGCAGTGTGCAAAGGTCCGAATATCGATATTCTGTTGCCGACCCAACCATCGCGATCGTCGTGTTTCCGCATACGGGTGTGGTTCATGATACGAATCATGTAATAATATTTGAAATATCATTACTTGATATATTATGCCGTAATGGATTCACACACCGATATCAACCTCAAGTCAAACATGTTGACCGACAGCGCGATGTTGTGAATGATAATGCGGCGTGCTACATTAGCTAGATATATTCGAATATATCATGCTAAAATGCTAATATCACGTTCAGTCATGCTTAGATGAGAGCAAGGCTATTTTGACATGAGCGGTGATCGGACCAGCATACAACACTACCTTCCGTGGGTCCATTCTTACCCCAGTGGCTGACACAATGTGGCCCAAATACTCCACCTGAGGCTGCGCCCAAAACCATTTGGCGCGTTTGGCAAACAATTGCTCCCGCTTCATCACCTCAAGCACAAGCTCAAGATGCTTCAGGTGCTCCTCACGCGTTTTGGAGTATATTAAAATATCATCCAAATAACAAACGACAAACCTGTCGATGTATGGTCTGAACATGTGGTCCATCACTGCTTGAAATGTGGCGGGCGCATTCGTAAGTCCAAACGACAAGACCATGTACTTGAAGTGACCAAAGGGGGTCCGACACGTGGTTTTCAGGATATCAGAAGCAGCAATGCGCATCTGATTATACCCCTGTTGCAGATCAATCAAGGAAAAATAAGCTGAGCGTTTCAGCTTATCGAGCAGGTCATCGACGCGCGGCAAAGGGTAGCGATTTTTAACCCTGGTCGCATTCAGGTGCTGATAATCGATACACATACGTAACATCCCGTCCTTCTTACCGACGAACAATATCGGTGCAGAATATGGAGATGTGCTGGGCCGAATCATACCCTTTGCGAGCAGATCCTCACTTGCCGCTTCACTTCGTCGAACTCCAATGGGCTTTACCTGTACATAGGTCATGAAACGGGTTGTGCTCCGGGCACAAGAGGGATCGTGTGGTCAACAGGTCGCATAGGTGGGAGCCCTGGGATGTCATGAAAGACATTGGCATAATTTTGCAAGAGGGCTTCGACCTCAGAATCCTTCACAGGAGACTGCGCGGTGGTAGCATTTGGTTGCACCCGAGGCCTCACAAGCAACACATGGGCGCCTTTCTTTGCGCCCAATTAGCTTGGGTTCTTCAGTTCGGCGGGCCAACGCGGCCACGGCAAAATGAACCTTAGGCTCCGCAACAGTTGCGCCCTCCTCTGGTGTGACATCTTGGTACGACAGGAAAGGTACCTTAGTCGATAGGTTCCCTTTGCACAAACTAAGTGTGGTGGACTCCATATCGATGCGCGCACGGTACTGTCGTAATGTCACGGCACCCAGAATGTACTGTGCCGTCTCCAAGAGACCTTGTAGCACATACGGTTGGGCCCTAACACGCAGAGAGCCTATCGATAGGCTCAGGGTGACTCTGCCCACGATGGGATGCTTACCTCCTGTTGTATCCTTCCTTCTTCAATCATGCACTGAATCTGCACGTCTGGATGTTAGCTAAGTGCACACCAAGCTTACGAACAGCAAGGCGATCCAATGCGAGGAAAGTGACAGCGGAAGACTCAACAATAAGGAAAGATCCAACTTACAATAGTCTATGTTTACAAATGGGTAGTCGGCCGTCAGACCCCGCGGGCAATGTTCATCATCCGGCTGCGGATGCTATGCTGGAATAGCTCAGGCCGAATATAAATGCATATAACGTTTGTATCCGAATTAGATTGTGTTAAGTACACGAGTACTTAATCCCAAAGTAGCGTCGAGCCGACTTCGGTCTCTAGGCGGCCATCCTCGCACCTATCACGTCGTGATACCGATGTGCAGTACAGGTCTCACTGGATTCCGATCTCAAGTGTGAGTACCTTCGTAGCACTATTCTAAATATCGCGTAATCCGTGATATTAATGGATGCAACGTATGTAATATGCGAAGGTCCGAATATCGATATTTGGTTGCTGACCCAACCATCGCGATCGTCACGTTCTCGCATACGCGTATGGTTTATGACACGGATGAGGTAATAATATTTTAAGTATTATTCCGTGAAATATTATGCCAACAGATAGATCGCGCATTAATTATCAACCTCGAGTCAAACATGTTGACTGACAGCGCGATGTCATGGATGATAATGCAACGTGCCTGATTAGCTAGATATACTCGAGTATATCATGCTAATATGATTATATCATGCTTCATAATGCTCAAATGGATTGCGGTCTACTTCGGTGTAAACGGTGATCGAACCCGCGTACAACAACTATCCCCCCTCCCGTATGCAGCGTCCTCACTGCATCGAACAGCATCGACTGCAAAGATCATTGGGTTTGCATGGCACGTAGATGAGCTTCCTCTAATAGGGGCTTCATCTCAGGCGAGAAATTACGCGTCGGCTCCCACGAGTTGTGCTTGCTAGAATAGCCAGTCCATTTGACCAGATACTCGTGCACGTTCCTCTTTCGTCGCTGTCGACCTATACGATGAACCCGATAATCTAGTATCCGTTCCACATCGTACACCTTTTGTTTGCCTGCGATCCAGGTCTCGGGACCGGGGTCCATTACTGCAGGGGCATCGGTGTCGTTTGTAACGGGTACTGTACCGCAATAAGGACGGATGAGGGAGATGTGAAACTTGGGGTGAATATTCATGTCAGAGGGATAGCTCCACAGCTACATTTCCTACCATGTGAACAACGGGATAAGGACTGATCCAGCGGGGCAGTAATTTTTGGGAACTGTCGGCGAGCGAACGCAGGTTCTTAGTGCTCAACAACACCATCTGTCCCACCGAAAATGTCACGTCTCGTTTGGATTTATTATAGTAGTCCGTCGTCCGTTGTTGTGCAACGTCCAAACATGCTTTCGCGTCTGTCATGCGTGATAGGAACGACTTGGCAAAGGTTTTAGCCGCAGGAATATTTACTTCCAATTCTCGCCACACGGGTAGCGCAGGATGAAATCCATAATTCAGAAAGAAGGGGCTTTGACCTGTAGAGCGGTTAACAGCGTTGTTAAGCGCGAATTCTGCTGAAATTCGAAACGTATCCCAAACGGAGGGTGTGCGTCCCGCGAAATTCCTTAACATATCGCCCAGCGTGCGGTTTGTGTGTTCGGTTTGCCCATCAGATTGTGGATGATATGCTGTGCTCAAATGAACGCGCATACCGACGAGTTCACATAGCGCTTCCCAAAACTTAGAAGTGAATTGACCGCCGTGATCGGATATCACATTTTTAGGAACGCCATGCAATCGGACCACGTTATCAAAAAATAATCGTGCTGTTTGCTCAGCGGTGCAAGACGAGGTGCAGGGGGCTAAATGAACCATCTTGGTCAAGCGATCGACCATAACGAACACCGAGTCGTATCCCCCCTCAGTTTTGGGCAGCACGACTACGAAGTCCATAGAAACACTTTCCCAAGGGGCATCTGGTATAGGTAAAGGTTGTAACAAACCCTGGCCCTTACCGGATAGTGCTTTATTGCGCTGACATAAACTGCACCTTTGCACGAAGTTTTCCGCATCCTTCACCATGCGCGGCCACCAGAACGAGCGTCATACAAGCTCTGCCAATCGCGTACTTCTAGGATGTCCTGCTAATGGGTCCTCGTGGAACCGAGCAAGAATATCGTAGCATAAAGAGTCATCGTTGGGCACGACGATTTGTGTGGTCGATCCATCCCTCTGCAGCCACAAATCGTTGCGCTTGTGCAAATGTTCCACATTACTTGGCGAAGCAAACCATGGATCTACTTCATACGCCACCTTGAGTCGTTGCGCAAGGTCCGCTGCTATCGGCACCTCCTGACTGCGCGAACGAGTAACCGGCGCTGCCAAAATCGCAGCGTGTAGCGATGGATGTCAACTGAGGGCGTCAGCAGTATTAATTCTGCCAGCGATATATTCCCATGTACAGTCGAAACGAGATAGATACTCCATCCACCGGGCTTGTCGTCGGTTGAGCGTGGGAACACTCTGTAAAAATGTCAGCGGCTTGTGGTCGGTCTTCAGTGTAAAAGGGCGGCCTTCGAGGTAACAGCACCATTCCTTTAAAGCATGCAGAACTGCCAACAGCTCCTGCTCTCCGGTCGTGTATCGGGTCTCCGCACCCGAGAATTTCTTACTCGTGAAGGCGATCGGTCGTCCTTCCTGCAACAATACAGCGCCGCTTCCATGCAGGGAAGCATCTGATATTACTTCAACACGAAATGGCAACGAGTAATCGGGGAAAGAGAGGGTAACATCGTCGGCGACGATTCGCTTGAGCTCTTCGAATGCCCGCTGGCACACGGGTGTCAAGGCCTCGAGAGAAGCGAAACCTCCTTTCCTCGTCAGATTTGTAAGCGGGGCCGCAATAATGGAGTATTTATTAATAAACTTACGGAAGTAGTTGGTCAAACCTAAGAACTGGCGTAGTTCTGTGAGATTCTGAGGTGCGGGCCATTCGCAAACCACAGCTACCTTCCGTGGGTCCATCCTTATTCCAGTGGCCGACACGATGTGGCCCAAATACTCCACTTGAGGCTGCGCCCAAAAACACTTGGTGCGTTTAGCAAACAATTGCTCCCGCTTCATCACCTCAAGCACGAGCTCGAGATGCTTCAGGTGCTCCTCTCGCGTCTTGGAATATATTAAAATATCATCCAAATAACAAATGACGAACCTGTCGATATACGGTCTGAACATGCGGTCCATCACTGCTTGAAATGTGGCGGGCGCATTAGTAAGTCCAAACGACAAGACCATGTACTTGAAGTGACCAAAGGGGGTCCGGAAAGCGGTTTTTCGGAATATCAGAGGCAGCAATGCATATCTGATTATACCCCTGTTGCAGATCAATCGAGGAAAAATAAGCTGAGCCTTTCAGCTTATCGAGCAGGTCATCGACGCGCGGCAAAGGGTAGCGATTTTTAATTGTAGTCGCATTCAAGCCCCGATAATCAATGCACATGCGCAACGTCCCATCCTTCTTACCGACGAACAATATCGGTGCAGAATATGGTGATGTGCTGGGCCGAACCATACCCTTTGCGAGCAGATCCCTCACTCGCTGCTTCATCCGCTCAACTTTAGCGGCCTTAACCTGTATATAGGTTGTGAAACGGGTTGTGCTCGGGCACAAGAGGGATCGTATAGTCAGCAGGTAACATAGGTGGGAGCCCCGGGATGACAAATGCATCAGTATAGTTTGGCAATGGAAGGGGGCTGCGACCTCAGAATCTTTCACAAGAGACTGCGCGGTGGTAGCAATCGATTGCACCCAAGGCCTCACAAGCAATTCATGGGTGCCTTCCCTTATCATTTGATAGGCTTCTTTTGCACCCTTCAAGCTTGGGTTCTTTATTTCGGCGGACGAACGCCGCTCAAGCGAAATGAACCACAGGCTCCGCAACAGTTCCGCCCTCCTCTGGTGTGACATCTTTGTACGACAGACAAGGTACCTTAGGCGATAGGTTCCCTTTTGCACAATGGCCAATTGTGTTGGACTCCATATCGATGAGCGCGCGGTACTGTCGTTATGTCACGGCACCCAATGTCCATGTAGTGCTGTCTCCGAGAGACCTTGTTGCACTCATTGGGCCCTAACACGCAGAGGGCCTATCGATAGGCTTAGGGTGATTCTGCCCACGATGGGATGCTTACCCTCATCAACGAGGGTAACCTGTCACAATCAGACGACTGTGGTGTCGACCCCAACACATTCACCTCCTTTGCCGAGATGAAGTCGTCACTGGCACTGGTATCCTCAAGTGCCTTCATCATTCGACCAGCGAGGCCGACTTCAATAACAGAAACACAATAACCTGTCGGAGTCGACTCCACAGATAACAAAAGTGATCCCAGGGCGGGCTCAAAATGAACAAAACCCGCCACAGGAGCTTCATACCAGACATCAAAGGCATAGGGCAACTCCGGCAACATAACTGCGGATTCCGCCACGTTCACATCATCAAGCAATACAGTGCCTGACTTGAATCGTTGGATACTGTTTAACAAAGCGGTAGCCCTACGCTGGCTGTGAAATGGTAGCAACAAACATGCGGGAGTGTCCAGACATTGATGTCTACATCTCATGTACCTGACCAGCTGTTCGAACGGCTCACTTTGAGATGAGGGGATGAACAAACGATACGTTCTCAAGGACTAAAAGCAACGATGCTTCACAGTTGGACATACGAATGACCACCGACCTTGCATTTGTTCAGCTGTCCCGGATGGAGTCAACTCCGCATCAATCCAGGCATCCCCCTACTTTGACCGTGGGGCCAAAGGCGGCAACAATTGCAATCCATCATGAGATAACCCACCGCACATCTCCAACAGGGAGTGATCTCCTTCCAACGCACAAGCTTGGATTGTGTACACTCCCATTTTGTCAGTCATGAGTCCGTCGGCGCGGTCTTGCATTTGAGGCGATAGCAAACCCCGTTGATCGGCAATTCCATCTGTAACCGTCAGGGCTGCCAAGTGTGGCGTAGAAAGATGGATAAGGGCCTGAAACACAAGAGGATCTTGAACAGTAATTGTGTCAATAGTCTCAGGATCCCTATCAAACGTTCTAGGAACGGTACCCGGCTCAGGTGGACATGCCAAGCCTACAAACGACGGGTCATCACGTCCCATCATCATGGAACACTGACCAATATATTCAAATTGCGTGACAATAAACGATGCACATAATTCTAAAGCAAGTGTGCAAGGGATTCACATGAATCTAGCACAAGAGTACAAGTAATTTGGCCAGCGCACAGACAATACTCAATACAATTGTGTTCAGGCACGACTGTTATGGCACGACTAATATGCCCCTGGAGTTCCAGGTTCTACCACGACTGTGAGCGGGCCAAAGACCCTAATGTTAAGGGCAGGGTGCCCCCATGTCGATGGACGGTGACGACCCCAATTAAAGTGACCTGCGAGCTGACCAGTAGCGGAGTTGACGCCATAGTTGATTCAGCAGATTCCGCTGGATGCTGGTGGTGGGTGCTGAACCTGGGAAAACCACTGATTTCGTAGAAGTCGGCATGGGAGACCGGATGAGGGTGCCCCGAAACACCGGGGAAGGTAGGGACTGCCAGGTTAGTGGCCACGGGTGATGTACCCCCCTATCCTACACACATAATACTCTTGCAGACTTCGAGTAGATATGGCAGATACGTACTCAGTTGGTCCCTGTAGTCCGCGCGATCAAAGCCTCCAGCTGATTAGCACGCAAGTTGTAACCAGGAGCTATCGCAAGCGGTGCCGGACCACTAGTTTCACCTGCAACTCAGAGCGAAGGCTCACACCACAATTGCAGTAAACTACAAAGGTATAAAAGCAATCACAATTTGGAAGCAACAGTATCTAATACGGAGTGGACAAGTTCTTTGGCGATAATGTCTAGTGGGCTACGTCGCCCATCGTCGACAGTCATCCTAGAAAGAACTTACTTCCGATCAAGCATCATTAGGCAGTCAGGCAACGAACCTGTCTCGATACCAAATTTGTTGTATCCTTCCTTCTTCAATCATGCACTGAATCTGCACGTCTGGATGTTAGCTAAGTGCACACCAAGCTTACGAACAGCAAGGCGATCCAATGCGAGGAAAGTGACAGCGGAAGACTCAACAATAAGGAAAGATCCAATTAACAATAGTCTTCGTTTACAAATGGGTAGTCGGCCGTCAGACCCCGCAGGCAATGTTCATCATCCGACTGCAGATGCTATGCTGGAATAGCTCAGGCCGAATATAAATGCATATAACGTATGTATCCGAATTAGATTGTGTTAAGTACACGAGTACTTAATCCCAAAGTAGCGTCGAGCCAACTTCGGTCTCTAGGCGGCCGTCCTCACACCTATCACGTAGTGATACCGATGTGCAGTACAGGTCTCACTGGATTCCGATCTCAAGTGTGAGTACCTTCGTAGCACTATTCTAAATATCGCGTAATCCGTGATATTAATGGATGCAACGTATGTAATATGCGAAGGTCCGAATATCGATATTCGGTTGCTGACCCAACCATCGTGATCGTTGCGTTCTCACATATCAACCTCGAGTCAAACAGGTTGACCGACAGCGCGATGTCGTAGATGATAATGCAACGTGCCTGATTAGCTAGATATACTCGAGTATATCATGCTAATATGATTATATCATGCTTCATAATGCTCAAATGGATTGCGGTCTACTTCGGTGTAAACGGTGATCGAACCCGGGTACAACACCTTCATCAGCGAGGGTAACCTGTGCACAGTCGGACGACTGAGGGGTCAACCCCAATGCGTTCACCTCCTTCGACGAGATGAAATCGTCACTGGCGCCAGTATCCACGAGTGCCTTCATCAATCGACCAGCGAGGCCGATCTCAATTACAGGGACACGATTTCCTGTCGGAGCCAACTCCGCGGAAAGTAAGAGTGACCCTAGAGTAGGTTCGAACCTGGTAAAGTTCGTCACAGGAGCTTCATACCAAACATCAACAGCATAGGATAACTTCGGTTATTGAACTGGGGTCCCCGCCACATCCACACCATTAAACAAAACGGTGTCTGACTCGAATCAAAGGACACATTGCAACCCTTCCAATAGCACAGCAGCCTTTTGCTGGCCGTAGGATGGTTGTGATGCTTATACCAATAAGCACGCATGCTGCTGTGCCCGGACTTTGGCGTCGACATCTTCTGTACTTGGTGAGCTGTTACAAGCTGTTCGCACAGCTCACGAAAAGATGAAGGGATAAACAAAGTAGCGTGGCCGGACAAATTGAGGGACGAAAGAGGACAAGGTGGTGTGAACAAGTTACACAGCGGGTCAAAGCAATTCAGTCCCATGCGGCTGTCAAGCGCAATAAACGTCGCCCGATAGCGTGTTCAATTTTTCCAAAAATAGAAGGTCTTCACAGCAGGTCGCATAGACAACCAACGACCACACACAAGTTTTTCAGTCCCGGGAGAAGTCCCTTCCTCCTCAAGCCGGGCAGTTTCCTAAGTTGGCCTTGGAACAAAAGGCGGCAACAATGGACAGTCTTGAGTGGGATGTTCCGCTCCACACCTCAGGCAGAGATTAGCAAACTTCCGACAATCAAACTCAGAACGTCGGCATTCCCACTTTTGCATGTACGGATCATCCGTACTTGGTTTCTTCACACTAGGGGCGGCGTTCTGTGCAGCAGCTACAGTCGGCGAGCTCCCCCTCCGTTTTCCTTTGTAAGGACCCGGGCTTGGTCCAGCTCCTGTGGACCCGCGAGCACCCGGGCTTTGACCTCCACGGACGTCACGACGTCTTTCCGTCCGTACGGCTGTCACAGCCGTCGTGGGTCGTTGATGAGCAGGGCTCTGGTCCTTGGGTGCCGTCTCCTGAAGCGGTTCCTGCACTCGCATTGCGTGTACACGAGGATGAGCTCGCTTAGCCTCGCACCCAGCCAAAGTACGAACTTCAGCACCTCTCGCAAACTTCACTCAAGCAGCGTAAGATTGGAATGGTTTCCCATTAGGGTTTAGATTATAAGATTCGGATAGGCCACGATGGAACCAAAATACGCGATCTTCTTTGGGCAGGTTAACGATAGGGGTTACCAGTGCCTCAAAGCGCGACTGGTAAGCGGGAACAGTCTCGTTTAGACGCATATGGTACGTGCCTTGTGCCAACGTCTTACAAGCCTCAATGCCGCGTGAGCGGACTTCAGTGGCAAAGCGAGCGAGAAAAGGTTCAATCAACTCATCAAACGTATATTCAACTCTAGCAGTGGTCCATTCATCATACCAATCCTTCACAACACCCTCAAGAGTGTTTCCGACAAAAAGGCATTTGATAGGATCGCATCCACCACCATGAACTGCTTGCAAGTATTTCCTCACATCGCGAATGTAAGCCCGCGTCCTATCCGCAACGCTACGTCCGGTACTCTTTACTTTTTTGTCAACCAAGATGTTCAGCTTCGGTACGGGAATAGACAACTTCATCACCTCCGGTATGCCGACGGGTTCTTGAGCCACATGCATTACCGGGGCTTGTTGTGCTCCAGCTCCCTCACTGGTTGTAGCCGCTGTAGATGTTGTATGCCGGTTCTATCACCGCCCATGCCGAAGTAGGCTTGAGTTAACCAAAGCATAGATAATCATGATATGAACATGCTAGCGTGATATATTCGTGTATATCTAGCTAAATTGGCATTTTGCATTACCATTCGTGACATCACGCCGTGAGTCAACATGTTTGACTTGAGGTCGACACCACAATCATTATGTTCAGGCACGACTGTTATGGCACGACTAATATGCCCCTGGAGTTCCAGGTTCTACCACGACAGAGAGCGGGCCAAAGACCCTAATGTTAAGGGCAGGGTGCCCCCATTTCGATGGACGGTGACGACCCCAATTAAAGTGACCTGCGAGCTGACCAGTAGCGGAGTTGACGCCTTAGTTGATTCGGCAGATTCCGCTGGATGCTGGTGGTGGGTGCTGAACCTGGGAAAACCACTGATATCGGAGAAGTTGGCATGGGAGACTGGATGAGGGTGCCCCGAAACACCAGGGAAGGTAGGGACTGCCAGGTTAGTGGCCACGGGTGATGAACCCCCCTATCCTACACACACAACACCATTATGGCATAACACATGAAGTAATAACAATTCAAATATTATTACATCATTCGTATCATAAACCAGTCGTGCATGTGGAAATGCGACGATCGCAATGGTTGGTCGGCAACCGAATATCAATATTCGGACCTTTGCACCTTGCATACATTGCATCCATTAACATCATGGATTACGTGATATTCAGGAGAGTGCTCTGATAGTACTCACACTTAGGATTGGGATCCAGTGTGATTTGTACTGCACCTCAGCATCGTGAACGTGATAGGTGCGAGGACGGCCGCCTAGAGACCGAAGTCGGCTTGACGCTACTTTGGATAAAGTACTCGCGTACTTAACTCAGTCTAATTCCCATACATACGATATATTCATTTATTATCGGCCCGAGCTATTCTAGCATTCCATTTCCAGCCGTATGATGAATGCTGCCTGTGGGGTCTGATGGCAGACTACTACTTTGTAATTGAGAATCATTGTAAGTTGAATCTTTCCTTGTCTTAAAGTCTTCCGCTGTCACATTACTCGCACTGGAGTGCCTTGCTGTTCGTAAGCACGAAGCACTTGTAGCTAACACTCAGACATGCAGATCGAAGAAGGAAGGATACAACAAATTTGGTATCGATACAGGTTCGTTGCCTGGCTGTCTAATAATGCTTGATTGGAAGTAAGCTCTTTCTAGGATGACTGTCGACGATGGGCGACGTAGCCCACTAGACATTATCGCCAAAGAACTTGTCCACGCTGTATTAGATACTGTTGCTTCCGAATTGTGATTGTTTTCGTCCCTTTGTAGTTTACTGCAATTGTGGTGTGAGCCTTCGCCCTGAGTTGCAGGCGAAACTAGTGGTCCGGCACTGCTTGCGGTAGCGCCTGGTTACAACTTGCGTTCTAACCAGCTGGAGGCTTTGATCGCGTGGACTACAGGGACCAACTGAGTACGTATCTGCCATATCTACTCGAAGTCTGCAAGAGTATTGTCGGTGCGCTGACCGAACTGCTTGTACTCTTGTGCTAGATTCGTGTGAATCGCTTGTACACTTGCTTTAGAATTATGTGCATCGCTTATTGTCACGCCATTTGAATATATTGGTCAGTGTTCCATCATGGCGGAACGTGACGACCTGTCATTCGTAGGCTTGGCATGTCAACCCAAGCCGGGTGCCGTTCCTAAACGTTTGATAGGGATCCTGAGGCTATTGACACAATTGCTGCTCAAGATCCTCTTGTGTTTCAGGCCCCTATCCATCTTACTACGCCACGCTCTGCAGCCATGACGGTTACAGATGGAACTGCTGATCAATGGGGTTTGCTGTCACCTCAAATGCAAGACCGCGTTGACGGTAATGAGGTGAGGAGGTTTGCTAATCCGGCACCGAAATTGTTTATCTTGCATGATATGAATGTTGAACGTGACATTGAGAATGCAACTCGTTCCTATCTACGTGATGTTAGGAAATACCTGCAGTTGGTCCGTGACGGTGAACATGATGAGGTGAGGTGTCTCTTTGTTGGGAATATACCTTCGAGGGTATGGCGAAGGCATTGTATGATCAATGGATCACTGCACGGGAAAACTTCACGTTTGATGAGTTGACTGCCACCCTGCTTGCACGCTTTACCCCAGAAGCTCAGTCACGTGATATTGAGGCACGCTGTATGTTAGCCTTCGGCTCATTTTTCATGTTTCCGAATGAAACTGTAACTGCCTACCAATCACGTTTTGAGGTTCTTGTGATATCTATACCTGACTTTTCTGAGATGGACTGTATCTACTGGTTCCAGCAAGGTCTGTCGGAGTCTGTGACTAGACAATGTGTCACTGACTTGATAGGGACAAGAGTCCAGTCGTATGTAGAATTGATGCCATTTGTCCTAAGAGCTGAGATGCGTATTTTAGCTAGACAAAATGCTTTGAGACTTGTGCCTCATGTGACTGCCATGCAAACACAGGACCCATGACTGACAAAATGGGAGTGCATGCAAACCAAGCTTGTGCATTGGAAGGAGATCACTCTCTGTTGGAGATGTGCGGTTGGTCATCTCACGAGGGATTGCCGTTGTTGCCGCCTTTGGCCCCACGGTCAAAGTAGGGGAGTGCCTGGATTGATGCGGAGTTGACTCCACTCGGGACAGCTGAACAAATGCATGGTCGGTGGTCGTTCGTACGTTCAGTTGTGAAGCATCGTTGCTTTTGGTCCTTGAGGACATATCGTTTTGTTCATCCCCTCATCTCAAAGTGAGCTGTCCGAACAGCTGGTCAGGTACAGGAGACGTAGACATCAATGTCCGGACACTGCCGCATGTGTGTTGCTACCATTTTACAGCCAATGTAGGGCTACTGCTCTGTTAGAAGATATGCAACGTGTCCTTGGATTCGAGTCGGGCACCGTATTGGTTGATGGTGTGGACGTGGCGGGATCCCCAGTTCCGTTGATGTCTGGTATGAAGCTCCTGTGGTGGGTCTTGTTAATTTTGAGCCCGCCCTGGGATCACTTTTGTTACCTGTGGAGTCAACTCCGACAGGTTATTGTGTTCCCGTTATTGAAGTCGGCCTCGCTGGTCAAATGATGAAGGCACTTGTGGATACCGGTGCCAGTGACGACTTCATCTCTGCGGTAGAGGTGAACGTGTTGGGGTCGACCCCACAGTCATCTGATTGTTCACAGGTTACCCTCGTTGATGGGGGTAAGCATCCCATCGTGGGGCAGAATCACCCTAAGCCTATCGACAGGACCTCTGCGTGTTAGGGCCCAATGAGTGCAACAAGGTCTCTCGGAGAGCACTATATGGACATTGGGTGCCGGGACATAACGACAGTACCGCTCGCATTGATAAGGAGTCTAGCACAACCGGCCACTGTGCAAAAGGGACCCTGTCGACTAAGGTACCTATCCTGTCGTACTAAGATGTCACACCAGAGGAGGGCAGAACTGTTGCGGAGCCTATGGTTAATTTCGCCGCGGCCACGTTGGCCCGCCGAACTGAAGAACCCAAGCTTGAAGGGTGCAAAAGAAGCCTATTGTTGTATCCTTCCTTCTTCAATCATGCACTGAATCTGCACGTCTGGGTGTTAGCTACGTGTGCATCGTGCCTACGAACAGCAAGGCGATTCAATGCAAGTAATGAGACAGCGGAAGACTCAGCAATAAGGAAAGATCCAACTTACAATAGTCTTCGATTACAGAATGGTAGTCTGCCGTCAGACCCCGCAGGCAATGTTCATCATCCGGCTGGAGATGGTATGCTAGAATAGTTCAGGCCGTATATATATGAGTAAAACGTACGTATGGGAATTATATCGAGTTAAGTACGTGAGTACTTAATCCAAAGTAGTGTCGAGCCGACTTTGGTCTCTAGGCAGCCATCCTCGCACCTATCACATCATGATACCGATGTGCAGTACAGGTCTCACTGGATTCCGATCTCAAGTGTGAGTACCTTCGTAGCACTATTCTAAATATCGCGTAATCCGTGATATTAATGGATGCAACGTATGTAATATGCGAAGGTCCGAATATCGATATTCGGTTGCTGACCCAACCATCGCGATCATTCGTTCTCACATATGCATATGGTTTATGGCACGGATGAGGTAATAATATTTAAAATATTATTATGTGATATATTCTGCCAATAGAGAGTTCGCGCATCGATATCAGCCTCGAGTCAAACATGTTGACCGACAGCGTGATGTCGTAGATGATAATACAACATGCATGATTAGCTAGATATACTCAAATACATCATGCTAATATGGTTATATCATGCTCAGTAGTGCTTGAATGGATTGCAGCCTACTTCGGCGTAAACGGTGATCGAACCGGCGTACAACAACTATCCCCCCTCCCGTATGCAGCATTCTTGCTGCATCGTACAGCATCGACTGCAGAGATCATTGGGTCTGTGTGGCACATAGACAAGCTTCCTCCAATAGGGGCTTCATTTCTGGCGAAAAATTACGTGTCGGCTCCCAAGAGTTGTGCTCGCTAGAGTAGCCAGTCCATTTGACCAGGTACTTGTGTACCACTCGCTTGCGTCGCTGTCGACCTATGCGTCGAATCTGATAATCTAGGATTTGCTCCACATTGTACACCTTTTCTTTGCCTGCGATCCAGGTCTCGGGACTGGGGTCCATTACTGCAGGGGCATCGGTGTCGTTTGTAGTGGGTGCTGTACTGTGATAAGGGTGAATGAGGGATACATGAAACGTGGGGTGGATATTCATGTCAGAGGGGAGGGATAGCTCCACAGCTGCATTTCCTACCATGCGTACAAAGGGATATGGACCAATCCAGCGAGGTAACAGTTTTCAGGAACCGTCGGCGAGCGAACGCAGGTTCTTAGTGCTCAATAAAACCATTTGTCCCACCAAAAATGTTACGTCTCGTTTGGATTTATTATAGTAGTCCGTCGTCTGTTGTTGTGCCGCATCCAAACATGCCTTCGCGTCTGTCATGCAGGATAGGAACGACTTGACAAAGGTTTTAGCCGCAGGAATATTTACTTCCAATTCTCGCCACACGGGTAGCGCAGGATGGAATCCATAATTCAGAAAGAAAGGGCTTTGACCTGTAGAGCGGTTAACAGCGTTGTTAAGCACGAATTCTGCCGAAGTCAGAAACATATCCCAAACGGAGGGTGTGCGTCCCGCAAAATTTCGTAACATGTCGCCCAATGTGCGATTTGTGTGTTCGGTTTGCCCATCAGATTGTGGATGATATGCTGTGCTCAAATGAACGCACATGCCGACGAGTTCACATAGCACTTCCCAAAACTTAGATGTGAATTGAAAACCGTGATCGGATATCACATTTTTAGGAACGCCATGCAATCGGACCACGTTATCGAAAAATAATCGTGCTGTTTGCTCAGCGGTGCAAGACGAGGTGCAGGGGGCTAAGTGAACCATCTTGGTCAAACGATCGACCATAACGAACACCGAGTCATATCCCCCCTCAGTTTTGGGCAGCGCGACTACAAAGTCCATAGAAACACTTTCCCAAGGGGCATCTGGTATAGGTAAAGGTTGTAATAACCCCTGGCCCTTACTGGATAGTGCTTTATTGCGCTGACATAAACTGCACCTTTGCACGAAGTTTTCCGCATCCTTCACCACGAGCGGCCACCAGAACGAGTGACGCACTAGCTCCGCCAAATGCGTGCTTCCAGGGTGTCCTGCCAACGGGTCCTTGTGGAACCGAGCGAGAATATCGTATCGCAGAGCATCGTTGTTGGGCATGACGATGTGTGTCGTCGAGCCATCTGTCCACAACCAAAGGTTGTTTTGCTTGCGTAGATTCTCCACATTACTTGGCGAAGCAAACCATGGATCTACTTCATACGCCACCTTGAGTCGCTGTGCAAGGTCCGACGCTATCGGCACCTCCTGACTGCGTGAACATGTGACCGGCGCTGCTAAAATTGCAGTGTGTAGCGACGGATGACGACTGAGGGTGTCAGCAATATTAATTCTGCCGGCGATATATTCCCATGTGCAGTCGAAACGAGATAGATATTCCATCCACCGGGCTTGTCGTCGGTTGAGCGTAGGGACACTCTGCAAGAATGTCAGCGGCTTATGATCGGTCTTCAGTGTAAAAGGGCGGCCTTCGAGGTAACAGCGCCATTCCTTTAGAGCGTGTAGAACTGCCAACAGCTCCTGCTCTCCGGTCGTGTATCGGGTCTCCACACCCGAGAATTTCTTACTTGTGAAGGTGATCGGTCGTCCTTCCTGCAACAATACAGCGCCGCTTCCATGCAGGGAAGCATCCGATATTACTTCAACACGAAATGGCAACGAGTAGTCAGGAAAAGAGAGGGTAACATCGTCGGCGACGATTCGCTTGAGCTCTTCGAATGCCCGCTGACACCCGGGTGTCCAGGCCTCGAGAGAAGCGAAACCTCCTTTCCTCGTCAGATTTGTAAGCGGGGCCGCAATAATGGAGTATTTATTAATAAACTTACGGAAGTAGTTGGTCAAACCTAAGAACTGGCGTAGTTCTGTGAGGTTCTGAGGCGCGGGCCATTCGCGAACCACAGCTACCTTCCGTGGGTCCATTCTTACCCCAGTGGCCGACACGATGTGGCCAAATATTCCACCTGAGGCTGCACCCAAGAACATTTGGCGCGTTTAGCAAACAATTGCTCCCGCTTCATCACCTCAAGCACGAGCTCGAGATGCTTCAGGTGCTCCTCGCGTGTCTTGGAATATATTAAAATATCATCCAAATAACAAATGACGAACCTGTCGATATACGGTCTGAACATGCGATCCATCACTGCTTGAAATGTGGCGGGCGCAACCTTCAGAAGTCACCACTACAACCGGAGGATCAGTGAACCAGGAACCAGGTGTTCCACCATTTACCATTCAGGCGGTAAATGGCCCAGTCCATACAGGTCGTGGACTAACCGACAGGTTCGGATGATTCGGGAAAGTGGTTTGTAACGTCAATGGTGTGGGATCCAGAAATCAAATAACAGATGGGAACCCGTAACGGTTGAACTGATAATTATTTGTAATTATTAATGATAAATGAATTATTATTATCTCTTAATGATTTACAGCAAAGCATTAAGGATACAACAATTATTCCCCCTCTAGATGCAGCGTCCCGATGCATGAGAAGAAAACAATCAGGATGAAGTAGGGCAGCATAAGAGAGAGCCCTCGTTAGACTGTGCCCGTCGTTTAGCTTCATCAAGCAGGGGTTTCATGTCAGGGGTGAAGTTACGTGCCGGTTCCCAGCTATTGTGCTCAGATGAATACCCAGCCCACTTAACCAGGTACTCATGCACGTTGCACTTGCGCTTACCCTTGCCCACATGTCGTGTACGGTAAACTAGGATACGTTCAACAGCATACAGAGTCTGCTTGCCAGATAACCAGGTTGAGGGACTAGCTTCCATAACAGAGGGAATGCTAACGTTAGCCTCATGCAGAGTACCCCGATATGGACGTACGAGTGGGATGAATGCGAAGGTCAGATGGGAGTTGTAATTCAACAGCCACAGACCCTGTTGTATCCTTCCTTCTTCAATCATGTATTAGCTCTGCACGTCTAGGTGTTAGCTGCGTGCGTACCAAGCTTACGAGCAAGGCAAGCCAATCCGAATAGTAGACAGCGGAAGACTCAATAGCAAGGAAAGATTCAACTTACAATGTTCTTCAGTTACAGAATTACAGTCTGCCGTCAGACCCGTGGGCAATGTTCATCACTCGGCTGCAGATGGAATGCTAGAATAGCTCAGGCCGAATGTAAATGATTATATCGTATGTATGCGTATCGAATAGAGTTAAGTACTCGAATACTTGGTCCAAAGTTAGCGTTGCGCCGACTTCGGTCTCTAGGCGGCCGTCCTCGCACCTATTGTTGTACCTCTCGTTCGCGTTTGCTCATAAGTATCTGCATGTCTAGAGACTATCGACACCGATGCGCGAGCACTTGCAAGTACAGCAAGGCAAGCGAGAGCAAACAGAGACAGCGGAAGACTTCAAGACGAAGAGAGATATAACTTACAGTTTTACGGATCAGAACGATGCAATGGACGAAATCGCCGTCAGCGCCGGAAGCAAGCAATCATCATGCGGCGGTGGTTAGCAAAGTTCAGGCTTAGCTCGGGCTAAGTAGAATAGTGTATAGAAATAGTAATTTAGAACACACGAGTGTTCTCCGGTATCGGATGTCTTGTCTAGCTTAGCCGTCCTCGCATCTGTTATACTCGCAGCATCGCAGTGCCGTACGATTCACATTAGGAGGCCGATCCTAGATGTGACAACCCTACTGCGTAGGGGCGATGTCTACTCGTAACAACGTATAAGCCTTTCCGGCATTCGCATGATGCAAGGGTCCGGATAACGATATCCGGTTGCAGGGCATGTATTGCGACGAGTGCGGCGCTCTCAACGTGTGCTTAAATGAAGTAATATTATATCAGATAATATTACTTATCGTTTCGTAGCACGAGCATAATGCGCACTTCAATGCTTCGGGCTTTCATGCATGCTAGGCGGATTTGCCATGGTGCGATGTCGCGATGGATAATGACAACATGCCAAATGCATATATAAATGTATGCGAATACATTTATATCATGCAGATTCATTCATATGTAATGCGTTCATCACAAAAGCACTTCGCCTCATAGGATCGCGTCGACCTACGCGTCGGCGGGAAATGAACCGTAGCACAACAATTATCCCCCCTCCCGTATGCAGCGTCCTCGCTGCATCATACAGCATCGACTGCAGGGGTCATTGGGCTTGCGTGGCACGTTTGCGGGCTTCTTCGAGCAGGGGTTTCGTGTCCTGTGAGAAGTTGCGTGCCGGTTCCCATGAGTTGTGCTCGTCGGTATACCCTGTCCACTTAACCAAGTACTCGTGTACTGTTCGCTTACGTCGGTGTCGGCCCACACGACGCGCGCGATAATCTAACACCCGCTCCACATCGTAAAACTTCTGTTTACCAGTGATCCAGGTCTCGGGAACTGGTTCGATCGCTGCGGGGGCGTTAGCAGGCTCAGGGACGGGTTCTGTACTACGATACGGACGAACAAGCGATACGTGAAACGTGGGGTGAATAGTCATATCAGTGGGCAATGCAAGCTCCACAGCCACATTCCCAACCATGCGCACGACAGGATACGGACCAATCCAACGGGGTAAGAGTTTTCGGGATCCGTCGGCCAAGGAACGCAAGTTCTTGGTGCTTAGCAACACGAGTTGCCCCTCCGAAAACGTCACATCCTGCTTGGATTTGTTGTAGTATTCCGTCGTTCGTTGCTGCGCCGCGTCCAAACACGACTTCGCGTCTGTGATTCGGGACATAAAAGACTTGGCAAAAAGTTTAGCAGCAGGCACGTTCACTTCCAACTCACGCCACACGGGTAGCGCGGGATGAAATCCGTAGTTAAGAAAGAACGGACTTTTGCCTGTAGAGCGGTTAACAGCGTTGTTAAGCGCGAATTCTGCCGCAGTCAAATATGTATCCCAAACGAGTGGTGTGCGACCAGCATAATTGCGCAACATATCACCCAACGTGCGGTTTGTGCGTTCGGTTTGACCATCAGTCTGCGGGTGGTACGCTGTGCTCAGATTGACACGCATGCCAACTAGCTTGCAGAGCGCTTCCCAAAACTTAGACGTGAACTGTCCTCCGCGGTCCGAGATCACATTTTTGGGAATCCCGTGTAACCGAACCACATTATCGAAAAACAAACGTGCGGTTTGCTCAGCCGTGCAGGATGATGTGCATGGTGCTAGGTGAACCATCTTAGTCAGACGGTCGACCATTACGAACACCGCATCGTATCCCCCCTCAGTTTTGGGCAGCGCGACTACGAAGTCCATGGAAACACTTTCCCAAGGCGCATCCGGGACAGGCAACGGTTGCAACAACCCATGGCCCTTACCGGACAAAGCCTTATTGCGCTGGCACAGACTGCATGTCTGGACGAAGTTCGCCGCATCCTTAGCCAAACGAGGCCACCAAAAGGAACGTTGCACCAAGTCGATCAATCGCTTGCTACCAGGGTGTCCTGCTAACGGGTCCTCGTGGAACCGCGCAAGGATGTCGTAGCGTAGCGCGTCGTCGTTCGGAACGACGATTTGCGTAGCTGCACCCTCCGTCCGTAGCCAAAGGCCATTCTGCTTGCGAAGGTTTTCTACATTAGCCGGGTCTGCGAACCAGGCGTCTGCGTTGTAGGCAACCTTCAACCGCTCCGCGAGGTCCGTCGCGATCGGTACCTCCTCGCTATGCGGCCGCACGACGGGCGCTGCCAAAATTGCAGCGTGTAGCGACGGATGTCGACTGAGAGCATCGGCAATATTCAATTTACCAGAAATATACTCCCAGGTGCAGTTGAACCTAGCTAGATATTCCATCCACCTAGCTTGACGGCGGTTCAACGTCGGAACGCTTTGCAAAAACGTTAGGGGCTTATGATCAGTCTTTAAAGTAAACGGGCGTCCCTCGAGGTAACAGCGCCATTCCTTTAAAGCATGCAGCACGGCCAGAAGCTCCTGTTCCCCGGTGGTGTAGCGAATCTCCGCACCAGAAAACTTCTTACTCGTGAAGGCGATCGGTCGCCCTTCCTGTAACAATACAGCGCCGCTTCCAAATATTGAGGCATCAGACACTACCTCAACACGAAATGGCAACGAGTAATCAGGGAATGCAAGGGTGACATCTTCGGCAACGATCCGTTTGAGCTCTTCGAATGCCCGCTGGCATTGCGATGTCCACGACTCGAGTGAAACAAAAACGCCTTTGCGAGTTAAGTTAGTAAGCGGGGCCGCAATGATGGAATATTTTTCAATGAACTTCCGGAAATAATTGGTCAAGCCAAGGAACTTACGCAGCTCCGTGAGGTTCTGAGGCGCGGGCCAATCGCGAACCACGGCGACCTTCCGCGGGTCCATCTTCACACCGGTGGCCGACACAATGTGGCCCAAATATTCCACCTGAGGCTGCGCCCAAAAGCATTTGGCGCGTTTAGCAAACAATTGCTCCCGCCTCATAACGTCGAGCACGAGCCGAAGATGCTCCAAGTGCTCCTCGCGCGTCTTAGAATATACCAAGATGTCATCCAGGTAGCAAACAACGAACCTGTCGATAAACGGCCTAAACATTCGGTCCATAACCGCCTGAAACGTCGCAGGGGCATTAGTCAAACCAAATGATAGGACCGTATACTCAAAGTGACCGAAGGGCGTCCGAAAAGCGGTTTTCGGGATATCAGAGGCAGCGATGCGAATCTGATTGTAGCCCTGTTGTAAGTCAATTGAGGAAAAATAAGCCGAGCCCTTCAGCTTATCCAACAGGTCGTCAACGCGTGGCAAAGGGTAGCGATTTTTCACCGTATTCACATTTAACCCCCGGTAATCGATGCACATGCGCAAGGTCCCATCCTTCTTACCGACAAACAAAATCGGTGCAGAATACGGGGATGTGCTGGGGCGTATCATACCCTTCGCGAGCAAATCCGTCACCTGGCGCTTCACCTCGTCCAGCTCCAATGGACTCAACCTGTACATTGGCCGGGCCGTAGGCTGCGCTCCAGGCATGAGAGGGATTGTGTGATCAACAGGACGCATAGGCGGTAGGCCGGGGATATCTTTAAAGACGTCCTCATACTGCGACAGTAGGGCCTCAACCTCAGGATCCACAGAAATCTGCGCGGTGGTGACACAACAGCTCACCCGCGGCCTTAAAAGCAGTCCGTGGGCACCCTTCCGTAACAAACGGACGGCCTCCTTACGCCCGACTAGCTCTGGTTCGATTCGCGCGGCCATTGCGGTCACAGCGAAATTAACCATAGGCACCGCCTCAGCTTTGCCCCCCTCAGGTGTGACATGTTCGAACGACAGGAAAGGTACCTTAATCGACAGAGTACCCTTGCACATATGCAGGGTTGCGGTCTCCATGTCGATGCGCGCGCGGTACTGTCGTAATGTCGACGACCCCATTATGTACGGTGCAGTCTCTGCTAAGCCCTGCAACACGTACGGCCGGGTCACAACACGCAAAGGGCCTAACGATAGGCTAAGGGTAATCCTGCCCACAATGGGATGCTTACCCCCGTCAGCAAGGGTAACCTGTGGACAATCAGACGACTCTGGGGACAACCCCAGCGCATTCACCTCTGCGACAGAGATGAAGTCGTCGCTGGCACCGGTGTCAACAAGTGCCTTCAGAGTACGGCCATTCAAACCGATCTGAACCACAGGGACACGGTTATCTACGAGCGAATGCCCAGCAGACAACATCAGTGCACTTAAGGCGGGTCCGTAACCAACGGCACCCCCATCAGGAGCTTCGTACCAAACGTCAACCGAGTAGGATAGGTGTGGCCACGGAGCCAGCGTGCCCTCCCGATCCACACCATTAAACAAAACGGTGCCCGGCTCGAACCGGTGGACATGCCGCATACCCCTTAACGATGCCTCTGCCTTGCGCCGACAGAAAGCGGGGAGTAATACACATGCGGCAGTGCCTGGATATTGACGCCTACATCTCCTGTATATGGCCAACTGTTCCGACATCTCACGCAGAGACGAGGGGATGAACAAAACCACGTGGTTAGACAGATCGATAGACGACAGGGGACGGCGAGGTGTAAACAAGTTACACAACGGGTCGAAGCAGAGAAGTCCTGTGCGTCCGTCAAGCGTGATGCGTCGCGCAATGACTCGCTCGATGTGTCCAAGTACACAAGGCAACAATGCCTTAACGGCTGGCCGTAAGGATGACCACCGACCACGCGTTAGTTCAGAAATCCCAGGTGGTGCCCCCTCCGCAGGAACCCGGGCAAGCCCCTATTTCGGCTGAGGTACAAACGGCGGCATTAGAGGGCAATCCTTCGTGGAATGATTCTCCGCACACCGTAGACAAACATTGGCCAATTTCCGACGCTCGAATTCGGAACGATTGCAATTCCATTTTGGCATGAATGTGTCGTCCGTACGAGTACGCTTCGCGTTGGGGTCGGAACGCTGTGCGGCTGCCGACGACGGCGCACCACCACGCTTCCTGTTCCTAGCTGGGTCCGAGCTCGGACCTGCTCCTCCTGTACCACGGACACCCGAGCTAGCGCCCCCGCGCGCCTTGCGTTGCCCGTTGCTGCGTCGCGTCGCGGCAGTAGGCGTGGGGCGGGTCGCGCCGAGGTCCTGGTCGAGAGTTACAGCTTCCCCAAGCGGATCCTGCACTTGCACGGCATTTGCACGAGGGGCAGACTTGACTTCTTCCTCGCCGGCAAGAAGTCGTATCTCCGCGCCCTTAGCAAAAGCGACCAACGCGTCATACGACTTGATCTGCGCTCCAACCAAGTCAGTGGCGCACCATTTAGCCAAAAGTTTCGTTAGGCCTCGCCTAAACCAAAAGACACGCTCAGATTCGGTGAGGTCAGCAATGGGAGTCACAAGTGCTTCGAAGCGTGACTGGTACGCAGGTACATTTTCATCCCGACGCATGTGGTAGCTACCGGCTGCCAAAACGTTACGAGCTTCCACATCGCGTGCTTGAACCTCAGTAGCGAATCGTGCGAGCAAAGCGGCGACTAACTCGTCAAAAGTATAGCTGCCCCGGGCGTTGGTCCAATTGCGATACCAGTCCTTCGCTGCGCCCTCGAGGGTGTTACCAACGAAGAGACACCTGATACCGTCATTATCGCCACCATGAACAGCTTGGAGGTACTTTTTAGCGTCACGCACGTACGCACGAGTTGCATCGGCTATGCTATGCCCTGGTGTCTTGTCGGTCAGCGAAATATTGAGCCTAGGAACGGGAATCGACAATCTCATCACCTCAGGGATGTCATCATGCCCTCGAGCTTGAGGTAATGGTAGAACCCTTGGTCCAGCAGTGTTGTCCATATTCGTGTTCACTGCTGAATGCGGCACAATTAAGTGAGCAGGGGTCTGAAGGAAAAGGGGCTCTTGAGTGGCTCGCGCGCCAACAGTCTCAAGACCTCTATCCGGCGCTCTAGCAGCTACAACGAAATCGGGTTGGCTAGCTAGGCTAGTGTGCGGCGTATCGTCGTGTTCCGCGGACATGGAGCACGAAACGATACCCTAGTTTTGCGTAATAGAAGCCGACTTCTATCGCAAAGGCAAGAGTACAAAGCGATTCGGTGAGCCTACCGACAGTACTCTTGAGAAGATTCAGCAAACTCAGCAAGTAATTGCCCAGCTGAGTCCTGATCTCCGTAGTTTGGGCAATGAGAGTCGCCAACTGGTCCGGACGAACGCCGGTCTCAGTCGCCGCGGCAAGCAATGCCGGTGCACTGAGATTACCTGCGACTCAGAGCGTACACTTACACAACAAGTGCAGCAATCTAAACAAAAGCAATTAAACAATTACAAACCGGAAGCGGTGGCGTCCAAAACGGCGCGACCTAGGTCTTCGGCCAAAGTATCTAGCGGTCCTCGTGGTTCGTCGCTGGAACTTGCCATAGAAAGAACCTACTTCCGATTAGACAAAGAGAGACAGTTAGGCAACGAACCTGTCTCGATACCAAATTGTTGTACCTCTCGTTCGCGTTTGCTCATAAGTATCTGCACGTCTAGAGACTATCGACACCGATGCGCGAGCACTTGCAAGTACAGCAAGGCAAGCGAGAGCAAACAGAGACAGCGGAAGACTTCAAGACGAAGAGAGATATAACTTACAGTTTTACGGATCAGAACGATGCAATGGACGAAATCACCGTCAGCGCCGGAAGCAAGCAATCATCATGCGGCGGTGGTTAGCGAAGTTCAGGCTTAGCTCGGGCTAAGTAGAATAGTGTATAGAAATAGTAATTTAGAACACACGAGTGTTCTCCGGTATCGGATGTCTTGTCTAGCTTAGCCGTCCTCGCATCTGTTATACTCGCAGCATCGCAGTGCCGTACGATTCACATTAGGAGGCCGATCCTAGATGTGACAACCCTACTGCGTAGGGGCGATGTCTACTCGTAACAACGTATAAGCCTTTCCGGCATTCGCATGATGCAAGGGTCCGGATAACGATATCCGGTTGCAGGGCATGTATTGCGACGAGTGCGGCGCTCTCAACGTGTGCTTAAATGAAGTAATATTATATCAGATAATATTACTTATCGTTTCGTAGCACGAGCATAATGCGCACTTCAATGATTTGGTCATTCATGCATGCTAGGCGGATTTGCCATGGTGCGATGTCGCGATGGATAATGACAACATGCCAAATGCATATATAAATGTATGCGAATACATTTAAATCATGCAGATTCATTCATATGTAATGCGTTCATCACAAAAGCACTTCGCCTCATAGGATCGCGTCGACCTACGCGTCGGCGGGAAATGAACCGTAGCACAACACCTATCACGTCGCGATACCGATGTGCAGTACAGGTCTCACTGGATTACGATCTCAAGTGTGAGTACCTTGGTAAGACTGCTCTAAATATCGTGTCATTCGTGATATTATTGGATGCAACGCATGCAATATGCAAAGGTCCGAATATCGATATTCGGTTGCCGACCCAACCATTGCGATCGTCGCATTCTTGCATACGCGTATGGTTTATGACACAGATGAGGTAATACTATTCAAAGTATTATTACGTGATATAATATGCCAATGGATAGGTCGCGCATTAATTATCAGCCTCGAGTCAAACATGTTGACCGACAGTGCGATGTCGTGAATGATGATGCGACATGCCTGATTAGCTAGATATACTCGAGTATATCATGATAATATGATTGTATTATGCTTCATGATATCTGAATGCATTGCGGCCTTCATAAATGTAAACGGTGATTGAACCTGCGTACAACAACTATCCCCCCTCCCGTATGCAGCGTCCTCCTCCATCGAACAGCATCGACTGCAAGGATCATTACGTTTGCGTGGCGCGTAGACGAGCTTCCTCGAACAGGGGCTTCATTTCCGGTGAGAAGTTCCGCATCGGCTCCCATGAATTATGCTCGCTAGAATAGCCAGTCCACTTGACCAGATATTCATGCACCTTCCGCTTTCATCGTTGTCGACCAATGCGACGAACCCGATAATCCAGTATGCGTTCCACATCATACACTTTTTGCTTACCTGCGATCCAGGTCTCGGGACCGGGGTCCATTACTGCAGGGGCATCGGTGTCGTTCGTAACAGGTGCTGTGCCGCGATAAGGGCGAATTAAAGAAATATGAAATGTGGGATGGATATTCATAGTAGGTAGGGATAGCTCCACGGCTACATTCCCTACCATGCGAACAACGGGATATGGACCGATCCAACGGGGCAGTAATTTTTGGGAACTGTTGGCGAGCGAACGCAGGTTCTTAGTGCTCAGTAATACCATTTGTCCCACCGAAAATGTTACGTCCCGTTTAGATTTATTATAATAGTCCGTCGTCCGTTGTTGTGCCGCGTCCAGGCATGCCTTCGCGTCTGTCATGCGGGATAGGAACGACATGGCAAAGGTTTTAGTAAGTCCAAACAACAAGACCGTGTACTCGAAGTGACCGAAGGGAGTCTGGAAAGCGGTTTTCGGAATATCAGAGGCAGCGATGCGTATCTGATTATACCCTTGTTGAAGGTCAATCGAGGAAAAATAAGCTGAGCCTTTCAGCTTATTGAGCAGGTCATCGACGCGCGGCAAAGGGTAACGGTTTTTAATCGTAGTCGCATTCAAGCCCCTATAATTAATGCACATACGCAGCGTCCCATCCTTCTTACCGACAAACAATATCGGAGCCGAATATGGCGACATGCTGGCCGAATCATACCCTTTGCGAGCAGATCCCTCACATGCCGTTTCATCCGCACTTTAGCGGACTTAGCCTGTACGTAGGTTGTGAATTGTGCTGGACTCCATATCGATGCGCGCGCGGTACTGTCGTTATGTCGCGGCACCCAATGTCCATGTAGTGCTGTCTCCGGGAGACCTTGTTGCACTCATTGGGCCCTAACACACAGAGGGTCCTTCGACGACTAAGGGTGATTCTGCCCACGATGGGATGCTTACCCTCATTAGCGAGGGTAACCTGAACGCTCAGACGACTAGGGGCCAACCCCATAATGCTTATCGCTCTTCATAATAGCAATAAGGTCGTCAGTGACACCTATAGCGCACGGGTGTCCGAAATTTCAAGGAACAAAATGACTTCATCGTCATTGGTAGAGTCAAACGTAGTGAACCCCCGCTACACTCCTGCGACCCACGATGCTCCACCGGTACGAATTCGTTAAGAACGCATATTTACCAGCCATCTGATCATCTAATCAACGGCAGTGGAGAGTCTTCTTCATGCCAGAATCACTGGGTACAATTAGGAGTAGTAGTGGTCAACACATAAGGCCTAACTCCTCGTCGGGTATCAGTCCCTTACTAATGCAACCTGGGTGACCCGACTACATCGACAGAAATCGTGCCCTGTGCTTCGTCCATCGGGTGTAGTTCTGCAGCTAACGGAGGTAAAAGTGGGCAGTTCCTTGTAAGATGGTTTGATGCGCACCGAAGACAAACTCCCAATTGTCGTCGCTGTGCGAACTCCGTCTGGGTGCATCCCCATTTAGCAAGCCATCGATTTTCTGTCCTCAACCGCTTCAATTCCGATGCAGCTCCACGTGATGCGACGGTATTCTGTGGCGTGTCTCTCCTCTTCCGTACATTCCGAGTTACTTGCGGATTTCGTGGACTTAATCCCCGGCTGCCAGAAACATGGACGCGACTGGTCGAAGGGGCGCCAGCCCGACACATAGGTGCAGGCGGTAGCGGGATGCCAGTAGTCTCAAGTGCTGGGTCAGTCTCATTGGAGGTATCTTGCGTCGTGTCCACTGGTAATGGTACTAAGGCTGTCGGGTGCTCTTGTCCCGTCCTAAGGCGAGCTTCGGCGTCGCGAACGATCTGAACACATCGCGTATACGATCTTGTCCTTTCCAGCGCCGGATCCGTAATACTCGCTCTGGCCAACTGGAGAGGGAGACCACGTTGGAACCAATAAATGTAGTCTCCTTCTGAAAAACCAATCATAGGTGCCGTCAGACCTTCAAACCGCAACCGGTAGTCCTCCACGGACTCGTCAGATCGCATTCGGCAGGTGCCTGCATGTAGTTCTCGGTACATGGCAGCCACTTGCGATTGATTTCTGGGAGCGAATCGAGTAAGTAGCACGTTAATTAGTTTTTCGAACGTAAAGTGCTCCTGTACAGTGGTCCAATGGTCATACCATTCCCTCGCAACGCCGCTTAGTGCGGCCCCAATAAATAAACACTTCACCTCGTCGTGATCACCACCTTTTACCAACTTCAGGTATCTTTTAGCATCGCGAACATATGAGCGGGCAGCGCTTGCGATAGTCTTGGGTTCCGCAATGGGAGGAATATGAAATTGAGGTGTGGGAACGACGAAACCAGGGACTCCGCCTTCATCCATAAGTTGTTGCAGCGATACCATTGCCGGGTCCGGCTCCGTTTCGGGGGGCCCTGCGTGATCTGACGTCCCAGTGGGGCCCTGAATTGGATAAGGACCATTTGGCTGGGGAACGTCGGGCTGGGGATTATGTAAATTATCAGTATTTGGTGGGACCTCCGGTCCTTCATTATGGGCTCCAACACTGGCCTGTTCACTCCCTCCCATAGATGGGGAATGTTGATTATGCGACATGTATTCCAATTAAGACTTCATAAGGAAAATAGGTGGAGGTAAAACTGTACCTTAGGGATTTCCTCTCGCGTACAGTTCTCACCCGAGTAAAACTCCGACGTGGACGGTAACGTAACCCACCAGTAGGTTGTCACCTTCAAATTGATATCTCATCAGCCACTGATCCTGCCCGATACCCAACTCTATCGAGGGGGCGACTTCAAGTGTGATGGCAACAGAATTTCTTCTGCGGACTTAAGACCTTGCGGGTAACAAAAGGATGGTTGTTATTTAACAGACCGATATTGTATCAGGAGTTCAGGTAGAGGATAGTACCGTATCAGCTTTCCGGCGAGGTTATCTCGTGATACTCTTCGCTAGTGACGATGAGACAGCCGTGAGTCGAACCGTCTCGCTACCTAATTTGTTGTATCCTTCCTTCTTCAATCATGTATTAGCTCTGCACGTCTAGGTGTTAGCTGCGTGCGTACCAAGCTTACGAGCAAGGCAAGCCAATCCGAATAGTAGACAGCGGAAGACTCAATAGCAAGGAAAGATTCAACTTACAATGTTCTTCAGTTACAGAATTACAGTCTGCCGTCAGACCCCGTGGGCAATGTTCATCACTCGGCTGCAGATGGAATGCTAGAATAGCTCAGGCCGAATGTAAATGATTATATCGTATGTATGTGTATCGAATAGAGTTAAGTACTCGAATACTTGGTCCAAAGTTAGCGTTGCGCCGACTTCGGTCTCTAGGCGGCCGTCCTCGCACCTATCACGTCGCGATACCGATGTGCAGTACAGGTCTCACTGGATTACGATCTCAAGTGTGAGTACCTTGGTAAGACTGCTCTAAATATCGTGTCATTCGTGATATTATTGGATGCAACGCATGCAATATGCAAAGGTCCGAATATCGATATTCGGTTGCCGACCCAACCATCGCGATCGTCGCATTCTTGCATATGCGTATGGTTTATGACACAGATGAGGTAATACTATTCAAAGTATTATTACGTGATATAATATGCCAATGGATAGGTCGCGCATTAATTATCAGCCTCGAGTCAAACATGTTGACCGACAGCGCGATGTCGTGAATGATGATGTGACATGCCTGATTAGCTAGATATACTCAGGTATATGGTGCTAATATGATTGTATTATGCTTTATGATATCTGAATGCATTGCGGCCTTCATAAATGTAAACGGTGATTGAACCTGCGTACAACAACTATCCCCCCTCCCGTATGCAGCGTCCTCCTCCATCGAACAGCATCGACTGCAAGGATCAAGGAGCTTCCTCGAACAGGGGCTTCATTTCCGGTGAGAAGTTCCGCATCGGCTCCCACGAATTATGCTCGCTAGGATAGCCAGTCCACTTGACCAGATATTCATGCACCTTCCGCTTTCGTCGTTGTCGACCAATGAGACGAACCCGATAATCCAGTATGCGTTCCACATCATACACTTTTTGCTTACCTGCGATCCAGGTCTCGGGACCGGGGTCCATTACTGCAGGGGCATCGGTGTCGTTCGTAACGGGTGCTGTGCCGCGATAAGGGCAAATTAAAGAAATATGAAATGTGGGATGGATATTCATGTCAGAAGGCTCCACAGCTACATTCCCTACCATGCGAACAACGGGATATGGACTGATCCAACGAGGTAACAATTTACGGGAACCGTCGGCGAGCGAACGCAGGTTCTTAGTGCTCAGTAATACCATTTGTCCCACCGAAAATGTTACGTCCCGTTTAGATTTATTATAATAGTCCGTCGTTCGTTGTTGTGCCGCATCCAAACATGCCTTCGCGTCTGTCATGCAGGATAGGAACGACTTGACAAAGGTTTTAGCCGCAGGAATATTTATCTCCAATTCTCGCCACACAGGTAGCGCAGGATGGAATCCATAATTCAGAAAGAAAGGGCTTTGACCTGTAGAGCGGTTAACAGCGTTGTTAAGTGCGAATTCTGCCGAAGTCAGAAACGTATCCCAAACAGAGGGTGTGCGTCCCACGAAATTCCTCAACATGTCGCCCAGTGTGCGATTTATGTGTTCAGTTTGCCCATCGGATTGTGGATGATATGCTGTGCTCAAATGAACACGCATACCGACGAGTTGACATAGCGCTTCCCAAAACTTAGACGTGAATTGACCGCCACGATCTGAGATCACATTTTTAGGAACGCCATGCAATCGGACCACATTATCGAAAAATAATCGTGCTGTTTGCTCAGCGGTGCAAGACGAGGTGCAGGGGGCTAAATGAACCATCTTGGTCAAACGATCGACCATTACGAACACCGAGTCGTATCCCCCCTCAGTTTTGGGCAGCACGACTACGAAGTCCATAGAAACACTTTCCCAAGGGACATCTGGTATAGGTAAAGGTTGTAATAAACCCTGGCCCTTACCGGATAGTGCTTTATTGCGCTGGCATAAACTGCACCTTTGCACGAAGTTTTCCGCATCCTTCACCACACGCGGCCACCAGAACGAGCGTCGTACAAGCTCTGCCAATCACGTGCTTCCAGGATGTCCTGCCAACGGGTCCTCGTGGAACCGTGCAAGAATATCGTAGCGCAGAGCGTCGTCGTTTGGCACGACGATTTGTGTGGTCGTGCCATCCTGCCGTATCCACAAATCATTGCGCTTGTGCAAATGTTCCACATTGTTGGGCGAAGCGAACCATGGATCCACTTCATACGCCACCTTGAGTCGCTGCGCAAGGTCCGCTGCTATCGGCACCTCCTGACTGCGCGAACGAGTAACCGGTGCTGCTAAAATTGCAGCATGTAATGATGGATGTCGACTGAGAGCGTCAGCAATATTAATCCTGCCGGCGATATACTCCCACGTACAGTCGAAACGAGACAGATACTCCATCGGTCGGTTAAGCGTAGGGACACCCTGCAAGAATGTCAGCGGCTTATGATCGGTCTTCAGCGTAAAAGGGCGGCCCTCGAGGTAACAACGCCATTCCTTCAAAGCATGTAGAGCTGCCAACAGCTCCTGCTCTCCGGTTGTATATCGGGTCTCCGCACCTGAGAATTTCTTACTCGTGAAGGCGATCGGTCGTCCTTCCTGCAACAATACAGCGCCACTTCCATGCAAGGAAGCATCCGATACAACTTCAACACGGAATGGCAACGAGTGATCAGGGAAAGAGAGGGTAACGTCGTCGGCGACGATTCGCTTGAGCTCTTCGAATGCCCGCTGGCACACGGGTGTCCAGGCTTCGAGAGAAACGAAACCTCCTTTCTTCGTCAAATTCGTAAGCGGGGCCGCAATAATGGAGTAATTTTTAATAAACTTACGGAAGTAGTTAGTCAAACCCAAGAACTGGCGTAGTTTGGTGAGGTTCTGAGGCGCGGGCCATTCACGAACCACAGCTACCTTCCGTGGGTCCATCCTGACCCCAGTGGCCGACACGATGTGGCCCAAATACTCCACTTGCGGCTGCGCCCAAAAACACTTGGCGCGTTTAGCAAACAATTGCTCCCGCTTCATCACCTCAAGCACGAGCTCGAGATGCTTCAGGTGCTCCTCGCGCGTTTTGGAATATATTAAAATATCATCCAAATAGCAAACGACGAACCTGTCGATATACGGTCTGAACATGCGATCCATCACTGCTTGAAATGTGGCGGGCGCATTAGTAAGTCCAAACAACAAGACCGTGTACTCGAAGTGACCGAAGGGAGTCCGGAAAGCGGTTTTCGGAATATCAGAGGCAGCGATGCGTATCTGATTATACCCTTGTTGAAGGTCAATCGAGGAAAAATAAGCTGAGCCTTTCAGCTTATCGAGCAGGTCATCGACGCGCGGCAAAGGGTAGCGATTTTTAATCGTAGTCGCATTCAAGCCCCTATAATTAATGCACATATGCAACGTCCCATCCTTCTTACCGACAAACAGTATCGGTGCAGAATATGGCGATGTGCTGGGCCGAATCATACCCTTTGCGAGCAGATCCCTCACTTGCCGTTTCACTTCATCCAGCTCCAACGGGCTTAACCTGTACATAGGTTGTGAAACGGGTTGTGCTCCGGGCACAAGAGGGATTGTATGGTCAACAGGCCGCATAGGTGGGAGCCCTGGGATGTCATGAAAAACATCAGCATATTTATGCAGGAGGGCTTCGACCTCAAGATCCTTCACGGTGGACTGCGCGGTGGTAGCATTCGATTGCACCCGTAGCCGCACAAGCAACACATGGGCGCCGTTCCGTATCATCCGATCGGTTCCCTTGCGCCCAATTAGCTTGGGTTCTTGTTTTCCGCTGACGATCGCCGTAAAGGCGAAGTTAACCTCAGGCTCCGCAACAATTCCGCCCTCCTCTGGTGTGACATCTTGGTACGACAGGAAAGGTACCTTAGTCGATAGGTTCCCTTTGCACAAACTAAGTGTGGTGGACTCCATATCGATGCGCGCGCAGTACTAATGTCGTGGCACCCAGAATGTACTGTGCTGTCTCCGAGAGACCTTGTAGCACATACGGTTGGGCCCTAACACGCAGAGGGCCTATTGATAGGCTCAGGGTGATCCTGCCCACGATGGGATGCTTTCCTCCATTAGCGAGGGTAACCTGTGCACAATCAGACGACTGAGGGGTCAACCCCAAATCATTCACCTCCTTTGCCGAGATGAAGTCGTCACTGGCGCCAGTATCCACAAGTGCCTTCATCAGTCGACCTCCGAGGCCGATCTCGATAATAGGGACACGATTCCCTGTCGGAGTCGACTCCGCAGACAATAAAAGGGATCCTATAGCAGGCTCGAACCTGGTAGGACTCAAAAGAGGAGCCTCAAACCACACTTCAGCAGCATAAGGTAGTTTAGGCAACATCGTCGGTTTGCCCGTCACATCCACACCGTTAAACAGAGCAGTGCCCGACTCGAATCGGAGGACACATTGCATACCTTCCAACAAAGACGCCACTTTATGTTGGCAAAAAGAGGGAATTAATATGCAAGCTGCAGTGTCCGGATTTCGACGGCGGTACTTCTTGTACCTGGCGAGCTGTTCGCACAGCTCATGGAAAGATGAAGGGATTAGTAAAGAAGTGTGGCCCGATAAATCGAGGGAAGAAAGGGGGCAACGCTGCGCAAATAAATTACACAACGGGTCGAAGTGGTTTAGTCCCGTGTGCCCGTCGAGCGAAAAACGTCGCTCGATAGCCTGCTCGATTTGTCCGAAAACAGTAGGTAAAAGGGCCCTCACTGTGGGGCGTAACGACGGCCAGCGGCCACATTCACCTTCTTCTATCCCGGGAGAAGTCCCTTTCTCCACATCCCGGGCAACTTCCTAGGTCGTCTTCGGTACGAAAGGTGGCAAAAGGGGACACTCACGGGTAGGGTGTTCTCCTGCACACCGCAAACAGAGATTAGCAAACTTCCGACGGTCAAACTCCGAGCGTCGGCACTCCCACTTTTGCATGTACGGATCATCTGTCCGGGGTTTCTTAACACTAGGAGCCGCGTTCTGCATTGCAGCTACAGATGGCGTGCTCCCTCTTCGTTTGCCTTTAGCATGGCCAGAGCTCGGCCCAGCTCCCGCAGACCCACGATTACTTGGGTTGTGGCGTCCACGGTTGTCATACCGCCTTTCCTTATGAACGGTATGCATGGTTGCCGCGGGGCGTTGGTGGTCAGGACCCTGGTCCTTCGGCGTCAACTCCAAAGGCAGTTCCTGCGCTCGCATCGCGTGAACGCGAGGGTTAAATTGTTTAACGTCCTTGCCCGCCAAATGTCTAACTTCTGCACCTCTAGCAAAAGCTACCAAGGCATCATAAGATTGGAAAGGAATTCCGCTAAGGTCAGTGGCGCACCATCGTGCAAGGGATTCAGTAAGACCGCGATGGAACCAAAAGATACGATCCTCTTCAGGAAAATTAATGATAGGTGTTATCAGCGCCTCGAAGCGGGACTGATAAGCAGGAACAGTTTCGTGTGGACGCATGTGGTACGTGCCTTGTGCCAGCGTCTTACGAGCCTTGTTGCCACGCGAGCGAACTTCCGTAGCAAAGCGAGCGAGAAGAGCATCGATCAAGTTATCAAACGTATACTTGCCCCTAGCGGTTGTCCATTCATCATACCAGTCCTTGGCAACACCTTCGAGGGTATTCCCGACAAACAGGCATTTAATGGAGTCGCATCCCCGCCGTGCACCGCTTGCAAATACTGCCTAGCATCACGAACGTAAGCCCGTGTCCTATCCGCGATGCTATGTCCTGAATTCTTTGCCTTTTCGTCAGCGGAAATATTGAGCTTAGGCACGGGGATAGTCAACTTCATTACCTCCGGTATTCCGACGGGTTCTTGAACCGCGGGTGTTACCGGGGCCTGTTGTACTCCGACTCCCTCACTTGTTGTAGCCGCTGCCGACAGTGGTGCAATCAAATGCGAAGGGGTCTGAAGGACGATAGGATCAGACATAAGACGAGTCCCAACGGTATCGGGATCAGCAAAAGCAGTTCTAGTAGCGAGGCCGCCATCAGGCTGGCTGGCGGTGCCCAGATAGGAACTATCTTCACGTCCCGACATGAAGCACGAGCTTATTCGGGCAGACAGGAATTTACTATAAACCTGAGAGCAACGTAACGTAAGAGGAATTTGTGACTATTCGCGTACCGACAGAACTCCCGAGTAGACCAAGGAGATAAGCGATATAGTCCGTCAGGTGGTCCTTTATTTCAGTAGTTTTCTGGATCAAAGCCTTGATTTGTTCCTCGTTCAAATATTGTCCAGCCAATACCGCATTCAGTGTTGGCGTACGTTCACCTGCAACTCACAGTGCCAGATTCGCAACGAGAATGCAGCAACTATTTATCAGCAGGTGTCTAGATTCACAAACCGGAAGCGGCGGCGTCCAGAACAGCGCGGCCGAGATCCTCTGCGAAGGTGTCTAAAGGGCTGCGGCGAGTGTCATCGTCGCTTGCCATCGCGAGAACCTACTTCCGATGAGGGACAATGCAACCATCATGATTCAACCTGGTCTCGCTACCAAATTTGTTGTATCCTTCCTTCTTCAATCATGTATTAGCTCTGCACGTCTAGGTGTTAGCTGCGTGCGTACCAAGCTTACGAACAGCAAGGCAAGCCAATGCGAATAGTAGACAGCGGAAGACTCAATAGCAAGGAAAGATTCAACTTATAATGTTCTTCAGTTACAGAATTACAGTCTGCCGTCAGACCCCGTGGGCAATGTTCATCACTCGGCTGCAGATGGAATGCTAGAATAGCTCAGGCCGAATGTAAATGATTATATCGTATGTATGCGTATCAAATAGAGTTAAGTACTCGAATACTTGGTCCAAAGTTAGCGTTGCGCCGACTTCGGTCTCTAGGCGGCCGTCCTCGCACCTATCACGTCGCGATACCGATGTGCAGTACAGGTCTCACTGGATTACGATCTCAAGTGTGAGTACCTTGGTAAGACTGCTCTAAATATCGTGTCATTCGTGATATTATTGGATGCAATGCATGCAATATGCAAAGGTCCGAATATCGATATTCGGTTGCCGACCCAACCATCGCGATCGTCGCATTCTTGCATACGCGTATGGTTTATGACACAGATGAGGTAATACTATTCAAAGTATTATTACGTGATATAATATGCCAATGGATAGGTCGCGCATTAATTATCAGCCTCGAGTCAAACATGTTGACCGACAGCGCGATGTCGTGAATGATGATGCGACATGCCTGATTAGCTAGATATACTCAGGTATATGGTGCTAATATGATTGTATTATGCTTTATGATATCTGAATGCATTGCGGCCTTCATAAATGTAAACGGTGATTGAACCCGCGTACAACAGACCCTACCATGCGTACCACAGGATAAGGCCCCACAAAGTGCGGTAATAATTTACGAGACCCATCAGCAAGGGAACGAAGGTTCTTCGTGCTCAACATAACCAGCTGGCCCTTAGTGAACGTGACGTCCTTTTTGGATTTGTTATAATAGGCCATAGCCCGTTGCTGTGCAGCTTCCAGGCAAGCTTTAGCATCAGTTAGACGGGACACAAATGACTTAGCAAACGTTTTTGCAGCCGGAACGTTTATGTCCCATTCCCGCCAAACAGGCAAAGCAGGGTTAAAACCGTAATTCAGGAAGAACGGACTATTACCAACGGACCGGTTAGTAGCATTATTAATGGCAAACTCAGCAGCGGTATGTATCCCATGCAGTAGGTGTGCGACCCACAAAGTTGCGAAGTATATCACCCAGGACACGGTTAACACGCTCTGTTTGCCCATCAGATTGGGGGTGGTAGGCAGTGGACAGATTCACCCGCATTCCTACCAGAGTTCCCAGGGCGCCCCAAAACTTACTTGCAAATTGAGTGCCACGATCAGACACCACGGACTTGGGGACCCCATGCAAACGTACCACATTGTCGAAGAATAGACGGGCCGTTTGCTCAGCTGTGCAGGATGATGTCGTGGGGGCCAGGTGGACCATCTTAGTGAAGCGGTCGACCAGGACCAGCACGGCGTCGTATCCTCCCTCAGTTTTGGGCAGCGCAACAATAAAGTCCATGGAGACGCTTTCCCAGGGAGCGTCGGGAATAGGCAGAGGCTGGAGATGCCCATGCGTTTTACCAGATTGGGCCTTGTTGCGCTGGCACAGGTCGCAAGAGAGGACATAATTTTCAGTGTCCTTAGCTATGCGAGGCCACCAGAATAGACGACGCAAGAGCTCCAGTAACCGTGTGCAGCCATGATGCCCAGCAAGAGGCCGTCATGAAAGCGTGACATGAGCTCCTGACGTAATGAGTCGTCATTAGGTACGACAATCTGACGGTGGGATCCTTCAGAGCGGATCCATAAGCCATGCTCCTGTACCAAGTGCCCCGTGTTGCTATGATTTGTGAACCACGGGTCGGCTGCATAAGCCTGTTTCAAGCGCTTGGTAAAATCGGAGGGCACGAAGTTAGGTTTTGCCTGAGACCTACTCCGTGTGCTTACCGCCAGTATGGCTGCATGCAGTGAGGGGTGCCTACTGAGAGCATCAGCTATGTTAAGTGAGCCGCTCAGATACTCCCAAGCAAAGTTAAACCGTGCCAGGTATTCCATCCAGCGGGCCTGGCGTCGGTTAAGGGAGGGCACACCTTGCAGAAATGTAAGGGGTTTGTGATCAGTCTTGAGGGCAAAAGGCCGACCCTTAAGGTAACATCGCCATTCCTTCAAGGCATGTAGGACCGCAAGGAATTCCTGTTCCCCTGTAGTATAACGGGTTTCAGCCCCCGAAAACTTCTTACTCGTATATGCAATGGGGCGTCCCTGCTGCAACAGAACTGCCCCCGTCCCATGTATAGATGCATCAGTTATGACCTCTACACGGAACGGCAATGAGTAGTCAGGGAAATTCAGGATAATATCATCAGAGATAGCACGCTTCAAAGCATCAAAAGCCTCTTGGCATGCAGGGGTCCAGGCCTCAGGTGAAGAGAAGGCTCCCTTACGTGTGAGGTTTGTTAGCGGTGCAGCAATGACTGAGTAGCGCTCTATGAACTTACGAAAGTAGTTAGTCAGGCCCAAAAACTTACGCAGCTCCTGCAGGTTGGAGGGCACTGGCCAATCCCGAACAACAGCAGTTTTCCGGGGGTCCATCCGTATGCCATCCTGAGACACTATATGCCCCAGATACTCCACCTGTGGTTGTGCCCAGTGGCACTTAGAACGCTTAGCATATAGCTGCTCACGCCGCAGAACCTCAAAGACCAGACGGAGGTGTTGTATGTGATCCTCGCGGGTCTTTGAAAACACCAGGATATCGTCCAGATAACAGATGACGAATTTGTCGATGTATGGCCTGAAGATACGGTCCATGATGGCTTGGAACGTTGCAGGGGCGTTCGTCAGTCCGAAACTAAGGACGGTATATTCAAAATGGCCAAACGGCGTACGGAAAGCCGTTTTAGGGATGTCAGATTCTGCTATA
Source organism: Volvox africanus (assembly GCA_030268105.1). Classification (NCBI taxonomy): domain Eukaryota; kingdom Viridiplantae; phylum Chlorophyta; class Chlorophyceae; order Chlamydomonadales; family Volvocaceae; genus Volvox; species Volvox africanus. The sequence goes on along the minus strand of BSDZ01000013.1, from coordinate 3,693,066 downwards.
CGAATCTGATTATACCCCTGCTGGAGGTCAATAGAGCTAAAGAATGCAGAATCTTTTAGCTTATCCAGCAAATCATCCACACGTGGGAGGGGGTAACGGTTCTTAACCGTTGCAGCATTTAACCCCCTATAATCAATGCACATTCTCAGAGACCCATCCTTCTTTCCCACAAACAGAATAGGGGCGGAGTATGGGGATGTGCTTGGCCGTATCATACCTTTTTTCAGCAGCTCAGTAACCTGTCGTTTGACCTCGTCCAGCTCCAAGGGGCTTAGCCGGGTCAGTGGCATTACCTGGGATAGAAATTGCATTCAGGTGCAACTTGGGCCGTACCAGTAAAGCATGAACCCCCTTGCGAATCATGCGAACTGCTGCTTTTCTGCCAACAACTTCAGGTTCAATGTGCTGACAGATAGCAGCGGTTGCATAATTAAAGCAAGGCGCAGGTGTCGTCTGATCTGGTGGCTGTCCACCAGTGGTAAAGGGTACCTTGCAGACTAGAGTCCCCTTGTGTAGGCGCAAAGACTTAGACTCATAGTCAAGGACAGCCCCATACTGTGCTAGGGTGGAAGAACCCAAGATATACGTGGCAGCATCAGTTAGCTCAGGCAACACATGTCCGCATGGGCGGACATTTAACCTTAAAGGACCTGCAGATAGACGAAGATTAACCTGCCCCAAGATAGCCTGCTTACCCCCATGATGGAATATTTTTCAATGAACTTTCGGAAATAATTGGTCAAGCCAAGGAACTTACGCAGCTCCGTGAGGTTCTGAGGCGCAGGCCAATCGCGAACCACGGCGACCTTCCGCGGGTCCATCTTCACACCAGTGGCCGACACAATGTGGCCCAAATATTCCACCTGAGGCTGCGCCCAAAAGCATTTGGCGCGTTTAGCAAACAATTGCTCCCGCCTCATAACGTCGAGCACGAGCCGAAGATGCTCCAAGTGCTCCTCTCGCGTCTTAGAATGAACCAAGATGTCATCCAGGTAGCAAACAACGAACCTGTCGATAAACGGCCTAAACATTCGGTCCATAACCGCCTGAAACGTCGCAGGGGCATTAGTCAAACCAAACGATAGGACCGTATACTCGAAATGACCGAAGGGCGTCCAAAAAGCGGTTTTCGGAATATCAGAGGCAGTGATGCGGATCTGATTATAGCCCTGTTGCAAGTCAATCAAGGAAAAATAAGCCGATTCCTTCAGCTTATCCAACAGGTCGTCAACGCGTGGCAAAGGGTAGCGATTTTTCACCGTACTCGCATTCAACCCCCGGTAATTGATGCACATGCGCAAGGTCCCATCCTTCTTACCGACAAACAAAATCGGTGCAGAATACGGGGATGTGCTGGGGCGTATCATACCCTTCGCGATTAAATCCGTCACCTGGCGCTTCACCTCGTCCAGCTCCAATGGACTCAACCTGTACATTGGCCGGGCCGTAGGCTGCGCTCCAGGCATGAGAGGGATTGTGTGATCAACAGGACGCATAGGTGGTAGGCCAGGGATATCTTTAAAGACGTCCTTATACCGCGACAGTAGGGCCTCAACCTCAGGATCCACAGAAATCTGCGCGGTGGTGGCACAACAGCCCACCCGCGGCCTCAAAAGCAGTCCGTGGGCACCCTTCCGTAACAAACGGACGGCCTCCTTATGTTGTACCTCTGTTGTGTCGGCCTACAAAGGCCCGATCGGAAGATGACCATCGGTGGTCCAATCTGTGACACTACCCGTAGATACCCCAGGATACTACACCTTCCGCCCGACTAGCTCTGGTTCGATTCGCGCGGCCATTGCGGTCACAGCGAAATTAACCATAGGCACCGCCTCAGCTTTGCCCCCCTCAGGTGTGACATGTTCGAACGACAGGAAAGGTACCTTAATCGACAGAGTACCCTTGCACATATGCAGGGTTGCGGTCTCCATGTCGATGCGCGCGCGGTACTGCCGTAATGTCGAAGACCCCATGTTGTACGGTGCAGTCTCTGCTAAGCCCTGCAGCACGTACGGCCGGGTCACAACACGCAAAGGGCCTATCGATAGGCTAAGGGTAATCCTGCCCACGATGGGATGCTTACCCCCGTCAGCAAGGGTAACCTGTGGACAATCAGACGACTCTGGGGTCACCCCCAGCGCATTCACCTCTGCGACAGAGATGAAGTCGTCGCTGGCACCGGTGTCAACAAGTGCCTTCAGAGTACGGCCATTCAAACCGATCTGAACCACTGGGACACGGTTATCTACGAGCGACTGCCCAGCAGATAACGTTAGTGCACTTAGGGCGGGTCCGTAACCTACGGCACCCTCATCAGGAGCTTCGTACCAAACGTCAACCGAGTAGGATGTGCCTGGCCACGGAGCCAGCATACCCTCCCGATCCACACCATTAAACAAAACGGTGCCCGGCTCGAACCGGTGGACACGCCGCATACCCCTTAACGATGCCTCTGCCTTGCGCCGACAGAAAGCGGGGAGTAATACACATGCGGCGGTGCCTGGATATTGACGCCTACATCTCCTATAAACGGCCAACTGTTCCGACATCTCACGCAGAGACGAGGGGATGAACAAAACCACGTGGTTAGACAGATCGATAGACGACAGGGGACGGCAAGGTGTAAACAAATTACACAACGGATCGAAGCAGAGAAGTCCCGTGCGTCCGTCAAGCGTGATGCGTCGCGCAATGACTCGCTCGATGTATCCAAGTACGCAAGGCAACAATGCCTTCACGGCTGGCTGTAAGGATGACCACCGACCACGCGTTAGTTCAGAAATCCCGGGCGGTGCCCCCTCCACAGGAACCCGGGCAAGCCCCTATTTCGGCTGAGGTACAAATGGCGGCAGTAACGGGCAATCCTTCGTAGGATGACTCTCCACGCACCGTAGACAAACATTGGCCGCTTTCCGACGTTCGAACTCGGTGTTGTACCTCTCCTTCGTGTTTGCTCATCAGTATCTGCGTGTCTGAAGACTTGCGACACCAATGCACGAGCACTTGCAAGTACAGCAAGGCAAACGCGAGCAAACAGAGACAGCGGAAGACTTCAAGACAGGAAGAGATATAACTTACAGTCTTACAGATCGAAGCGGTGCAATGGACGTAATCGCCGTCAGCGCCGGAAGCAAGCAATCATCACGCGGCGGTGATAGCGAAGTTTAGGCTTAGCTCGGGCTAAGTAGAGTAGCGTATAGCAATGATAATGTAGCACACACGAGTGTTCTCCGGTGTCGAATATCTTATCTTGCTTAGCCGTCCTCGCATCTGTTATACTCGCAGTATCGCAATGCCGTACGATTCACACTAGGAGGCCGATCCTAAGTGTGACAACCCTACTGCGTATAGGTGATAACCAAGTATAACAACGTATAAGCCTTTCCGGCATTCGCATGATGCAAGGGTCCGAATAACGATATTCGGTTGCAAGGCATGCATCGCGACGAGTGCGGCGCTCTCAACGTGTGCTGTAACGAAGTAACATTATATCAAATAATATTACTTATCGTTTCGTAGCACGAGCATAATGCGCACTTCAATGATTCGGTATTTCATGCATGCTAGGCGGATTTGCCATGATGCGATGTCGCGATGGATGATGGTATCATGCCAAATGCATATATAAATATATACAAATACATTTATATCATGCAGGTTCATTCATATGCAATAGTCATTCATGCGTTCATCAAGATAACACTTCGCCTTGTAGGGTCGCATCGACCTACGCATCGGCGGAAACGAACCGTAGCACAACACCCAGGAATATCCACTGCACCAGGTGTCAACTGATTTGACACTACGGCAGGGACATGAACATAAAAATGGGATGGGGCATAAATAGGTGATGTAGGTGCCTCAGGAGATGCTGTGCCGCCTTGCCCGGGAATAGGTGGGGGCTGGTTCTGCAGGTTGATACCAACTGCCACAGCAGCATTGGGTGACTGTGCCAACCTAGAGAAACATTCCCACCTATTTGCTTGGCTAGCATTCGCAGCAATCCGGCCAACAAACTGAAGTGTGTTGGCAACAAGAGCCGAAACAGCATTCGCTAAGTTCGAGGCTTGCATATTGTATGCCAGAAAGCCTAACAGATCGAACTGCAAGTTGCTGTCCTGGCTGAAGGCAAAGGCAAGGACCAGGGCCTACCCAACGCTTTAATGCCTTCAAGGAACTTCAAGAATTCGGAAGTTCGACAATGAAGTTGTTGGAGAACAGATTGGAGCGACTTGGCAGCAGTGTCGCTTCGATGGATTTGACTTGAAGAAACTGCGAAGGCACTCACAGCGATCGGAACAGACACAATACCTTTCAAGTAATAAGGATGTATCGGTAATAGTGAAAGCCGGAGTAAAGTCGCGAAGTCAACTCCTCGTCGGATCCGATGTAAAGATACTGTTGAACCCGCAACTTCACGGATTCCTCAGCAAGACTGCAATACAAGTTCTAAATAGTACGCAGCATTTCAGGCAGATTTTTCCTAACATAAAACGCAAGATGTCTAGGTCGCGAGTTACGATGCTCGCAACTAACAGATAGTGCGACTAGACAGAAATCACAGCCGAACTCGCAGGAAACAGGTTCTAATCGTCACTAGAATAAGTTTGTAAGCTTTCACAGACCGGTACTAGCCGCAGCGAAGATGGCGGCCCCCAGCTCCTCGGGCAATGTCTCTTCGTCCAGAGGGATATCGGCCGGAGGAAGATCATGGTCGATGTCCATGATTTGCTTCAGAGGGTGGCTTGAACGACGTGAGCGCGCTGCACGGCTTGAGCGGCTTGAGCGACTTAAACAGGGAGACTTGAGAAGACTTGAGCGGAAGACTTGACTAGACGTCCCAGGGAGGAACAGTCTCGATACCAGCTTGTTGTATATGGTACCCACGAAGGGTGGTATCAAAAGATACCGGTTGTGGTGCCAGAGTCCGATTAAGTAGAATCGTCGACCAGGTCGTACTTGAGAGACCATAAGAGAGACCTCGAACCGGGCGTGACCTTCAGAAGTCACCACTACAACCGGAGGATCAGTGAACCAGGAACCAGGTGTTCCACCATTTACCATTCAGGCGGTAAATGCCCCAGTCCATACAGGTCGTGGACTAACCGACAGGTTCGGATGATTCGGGAAAGTGGTTAGTAACGTCGATGGTGCGGGATCCAAATCAAATAACAGATGGGAACCCGTAACGGTTGAACTGATAATTATTTGTAATTATTAATGATAAATGAATTATTATTATCTCTTAATGATTTACAGCAAAGCATTAAGGATACAACAGTCTATCAATAGGCTTAGGGTAATTCTGCCCACGATGGGATGCTTACCCTCATCAATGAGGGTAACCTGTGAACAATCAGGCGACTATGGGGTCGACCCCTTCATACTTATCACTTCATCGGGATAAAGTCGTCAGTGACACCCGTAACATGTGGGCGTCCCGAATAATCGATCAACAAAGTCGACTTCAACACAACCGAAAAGGATCCAGTCGTGGATTGCCTCTGCATCATCCCTAAGGCCCACAACGATCAATCAGTGAAGAATTCGTTAGGGACACAATGAATACTAACCATTGAGCTAGCTGACCAACAGTAGTGGAGGGTCTCATCATACAGACATTGCGGGATACAATCAAAATTAACCCGAACCGGTACATAAATTATGACTCCACGTTAGAGAATATTCCAGTGTCAATGCTGGTCTGTTGCCCCAGCAATTTCAATGGAGGTCGTATCAGGTACTTCGTCCGTCGACTGTAGTCTTATGGCTAACGGGAGTAAGAGCGGGCAGATCCTCGTAGGGTGATTTGATACGCACCAAAGGCAAACTCCCAGTTGTCGTCGCTGCGTGAACTCCGCTTGTGTACACCCCCACTTGGTAAGCCATCTGTTCTGCATTCGTGACCGCTTTGACTCTGATTCAGCCCTGCACGACTCGGCGGTAGTTTGTAGTACATCCTTTCTTTTCTGCATACTCCAAGTCATCGGGGAATCTCCTGGAGTTAGTTCTTGGGGTCCTGGGATTTGAGCGTGACTGACATGAGGAGCCTTGCCAGGACGCATGGGAGCCGGCGATAATGGGATACCGGTGGTCTCGGGCACTGGATCAGTCTCGTTGGTGATATTTTGAGTCGTAGTAACTGACAACGGTATCAAGGACATCGGACGTTCTTGTCCCGTCCTAATGCGAGCTTCAACATTACGGACGATCTGAACCCATCGCGTGTATGACCTCGTCCCTTCCAGTGTCAGGTCTGCAGTACTCGCTTGAGCTAACATGAGTGAGAGGCCTCGTTGAAACCAGTAAATGTAGTCTCCTTCTGAAAAGCTAACCATTGGTGCTATTAGATCTTCGAGACGCAACTGCTAGGCCTCCTCAGATTCGTTGGGTCGCATTCGATAAGTGCCTGCGTGCAACTCTCGATACATGGCAGCAACTTGCGACTGATTTCCTGGAGCAAAACGAGTGAGAAGCGCGTTGGTCAATTCTTCGAACATAAAGTGCTCCTGCACGGTGGTCCAGTGGTCATACCATTCCTTCACGACACTGCCTAGTGTGGCTCCGACGAATAAGCATTTCACCTCGTCGTGGTCACCACCCTTTACCAATTTTATATACCTCTTAACGTCATGGACGTGGGAACAGGTGGCGCTTGCAATAATCCTGGGTTCTGCGTCGTAAAGGATATGGAGTTGAGGTGTTGGGACGACAAAACCGGAGACCCCGCCCTCGTTCATAAGTCCTTGTAGTGACGCCAGCGCTGGATTTTGCTCTGCCTCATTAAATCCGATGGAATTTGGTGTCTCGGGAGAATCCCGAACTGGGTAACGGTAGTTCGACTGGGGAACATCGTCTTGGGGAATATGTAAATTGTTAATGTTTGGTGCAACCACGGGTTCCCCACCGAGAATATACCGATACTAGTCTGCTCATTCCCTTCTGTAGCTAAGTGATACCGTTTACACGACATGTATTCTAATCAGTATCTTGCAAGGGTAGAGAGATGGAGTTATACCTTAAAGTTTCTTCCGTGTACCGTTCACGCATGTATATCAGAATCAGACTGAGTTAAGTACGCGAGTACTTAATCCAAAGTAGCGTCAAGCCGACTTCGGTCTCTAGGCAGCCGTCCTCACACCTTTCACGTCGCGATACCGATGTGCAGTACAGGTCTCACTGGATTCCGATCTCAAGTGTGAGTACTTTCTTAGCACTGCTCTGAATATGGCGTAATCCATGATATTAATGGATGCAACGCATGCAATATGGGAAGGTCCGAATATCGATATTCGGACCTTCCCATATTCGGACCCAACCATCGTGATCGTCGTGTTCCCGCATACTCGTATGGTTTATGACACTGATGAGATAATAATATTTAAAATATATTATTATGTGATATATTATGCCAATAGATAGATCGCGCATTGATATCAGTTTCGAGTCAAACATGTTGACCGACAGCGTGATATTGTATGGTAATGTGATGTGCCTGATTAGCTAGATATACTCGAATATATCATGCTAATATGGTTATATCATGGTCAGTGGTGTTCAGATGATTTGCAGCCTATTTCGGCATAATCGGTGATCGAACCGGTGTACAACAACTATCCCCCCTCCCTCATGCAGCGTCCTCACTGCATCGGACAGCATCGACTGCAGAGATCATTGGGTCTGTGTGGCATGTAGACGAGCTTCCTCCAATAGGGGCTTCATCTCAGGCGAGAAATTGCACGTCGGCTCCCAAGAGTTGTGCTCGCTAGAATAGCCTGTCCATTTGACCAGATACTCGTGCACGTTCCTCTTTCGTCGCTGTCGACCTATACGATGAACCCGATAATCTAGTATCCGTTCCACATCGTACACCTTTTGTTTGCCTGCAATCCAGGTCTCGGGACCGGGGTCCATTACTGCATGGGCATCGGTGTCGTTTGTAACGGGTACTGTACCGCAATAAGGACGGATGAGGGAGATGTGAAACTTGGGGTGAATATTCATGTCAGAGGGATAGCTCCACAGCTACATTTCCTACCATGCGTACAACGGGATATGGACCACTCCAACGAGGTAGTAATTTTCGGGAACTGTCGGCGAGCGAACGCAGGTTCTTAGTGCTCAATAAAACCATTTGTCCCACCAAAAATGTTACGTCTCGTTTGGATTTATTATAGTAGTCCGTCGTCTGTTGTTGTGCCGCGTCCAAACATGCCTTCACGTCTGTCATGCGGGATAGGAACGACTTGGCAAAGGTTTTAGCCGCAGGGATGTTTACTTCCAATCCTCGCCACGCGGGTAGCGCAGGATGAAATCCATAATTCAGAAAGAAAGGGCTTTGACCTGTAGAGCGGTTAACAGCGTTGTTAAGCGCAAATTCTGCCGAAGTCAGAAACATATCCTAAACGGAGGGTGTGCGTCCCGCAAAATTCCTTAACATGTTGCCCAATGTGCGATTTGTGCGTTCGGTTTGCCCATCGGATTGTGGATGATATGCTGTGCTCAATGAATGCGCATACCGACGAGATCACATAGCGCTTCCCAAAACTTAGACGTGAACTGACCACCGCAGTCGGATATCACATTTTTAAGAACGCCATGCAATCGGACCACGTTATCGAAAAATAGTCGTGCTGTTTGCTCAGCGGTGCAAGACAAGGTGCAGGGGGCTAAGTGAACCATCTTGGTCAAACGATCAACCATAACAAACACCGAGTCGTATCCCCCCTCAGTTTTGGGCAGCGCAACTACGAAGTCCATTGAAACACTTTCCCAAGGGGCATCTGGTAATGGTTGTAATAACCCCTGGCCCTTACTGGATAGTGCTTTAATACGCTGACATAAACTGCACCTTTGCACGAAGTTTTCCGCATCCTTCACCATGCGCGGCCACGAGAACGAGCGTCATACTAGCTCTGCCAAATGCGTGCTTCCAGGGTGTCCTGCTAATGGGTCCTCGTGGAACCGAGCAAGAATATCGTAGCGCAGAGCGTCGTCATTCGGCACGATGATTTGTGTGGTCGAGCCATCCATCCGCAACCATAAATCGTTGCGCTTGTGCAGATGTTCCACATTACTTGGCGTAGCGAACCATGGATCCACTTCATATGCCACCTTAAGTCGCTGCGCGAGGTCCGCTGCTATCGGCACCTCCTGACTGCGTGAATGGGTAACCGGTGCTGCTAGAATCGCAGCGTGTAGCGATGGATGTTGACTGAGGGCGTCAGCAGTATTAATTCTGCCAGCGATATATTCCCATGTACAGTCGAAACGAGATAGATACTCCATCCATCTGGCTTGTCGTCAGTTGAGCGTGGGGACACTTTGTAAAAATGTCAGCGGTTTGTGATCGGTCTTCAGTGTAAAAGGGCGGCCTTTGAGGTAGCAGCGCCATTCCTTTAGAGCATGTAGAACTGCCAACAGCTCCTGTTCTCCGGTCGTGTATCCGGTCTCCACACCCAAGAATTTCTTACTTGTGAAGGTGATCGGTCGTCCTTCCTGCAACAATACAGTGCCGCTTCCATGTAGGGAAGCATCCGATATTACTTCTACACGGAATGGTAACGAGTAATCAGGAAAAGAGAGGGTAACATCTTCGGCGATGATTTGCTTGAGCTCTTCGAATGCCCGCTGACACCCAGGTGTCCAGGCCTCGAGAGAAACGAAACCTCCTTTCCTCATCAGATTTGTAAGCGGGGCCGCAATAATGGAGTATTTATTAATAAACTTACGGAAGTAGTTGGTCAAACCTAAGAACTGGCATAGTTCGGTGAGGTTCTGAGGTGTGGGCCATTCACGAACCACAGCTACCTTCCGTGGGTCCATCCTTACCCCAGTGGCCGATACAATGTGGCCCAAATATTCCACCTGAGGCTGCGCCAAAAAACATTTGGCGCGTTTAGCAAACAATTGCTCCCGCTTCATCACCTCAAGCACGAGCTCGAGATGCTTCAGGTGCTCCTCGCGCGTCTTGGAATATATTAAAATATCATCCAAATAACAAATGATGAACCTGTCGATATACGGTCTGAACATGCGATCCATCACTGCTTGAAATGTGGCGGGTGCATTAGTAAGTCCAAATGACAAGACCGTGTACTCAAAGTGACCAAAGGGGGTCCAGAAAGCGGTTTTTCGGAATATCAGAAGCAGCAATGCCTATCTGATTATACCCCTGTTGCAGATCAATCGAGGAAAAATAAGCTGAGCCTTTCAGCTTATCGAGCAGGTCATCGACGCGCGGCAAAGGGTAGCGATTTTTAATTGTAGTTGCATTCAAGCCCCGATAATCAATGCACATGCGCAACGTCCCATCCTTCTTACCGACGAACAACATCGGTGCAGAATATGGCGATGTGCTGGGCCGAACCATACCCTTTGCGAGCAAATCCCTCACTCGCCGCTTCATCCGCTCAACTTTAGCGGCCTTAACCTGTACATAGGTTGTGAAACGGGTTGTGCTCGGGCACAAGAGGGATCGTATAGTCAGCAGGTAACATAGGTGGGAGCCCCGGGATGACAAATGCATCAGTATAGTTTGGCAATGGAAGGGGGCTGCGACCTCAGAATCTTTCACAAGAGACTACGCGGTGGTAGCAATCGATTGCACCCAAGGCCTCACAAGCAATTCATGGGTGCCTTCCCTTATCATTTGATAGGCTCCTTTTGCACCCTTCAAGCTTGGGTTTTTTATTTCGGCGGACGAACGCCGCTAGAACGAAATGAACCACAGGCTCCACACAGTTCCGCCCTCCTCTGGTGTGACATCTTTGTACGACAGACAAGGTACCTTAGGCGATAGGTTCCCTTTTGCACAATGGCCAATTGTGTTGGACTCCATATCGATGAGCGCGCGGTACTGTCGTTATGTCACGGCACCCAATGTCCATGTAGTGCTGTCTCCAAGAGACCTTGTTGCACTCATTGGGCCCTAACACGCAGAGGGCCTATGGATAGGCTTAGGGTGATTCTGCCCACGATGGGATGCTTACCCTCATCAACGAGGGTAACCTGTCACAATCAGACGACTGTGGGGTCGACCCCAACACGTTCACCTCCTTTGCCGAGATGAAGTCGTCACTGGCACTGGTATCCTCAAGTGCCTTCATCATTCGACCAGCGAGGCCGACTTCAATATCAGAAACACAATAACCGCACATCTCCAACAGAGAGTGATCTCCTTCCAACGCACAAGCTTGGATTGCATGCACTCCCATTTTGTCAGTCATGAGTCCTGCGTTTCATGGCAGTCACATGAGGCACAAATCTCAAAGCAATTTGTCTAGCTAAAATACACATCTCAGCTCTTAGGACAAATGGCATCACAAGAGCCTCAAAACGTGATTGGTAGGCAGTTACAGTTTCATTCGGAAACATGAAAAACGAGCCAAGGGCTAATATACAGCGTGCCTCAATATCACGTGACTTCTGGGGTAAAGCGTGCAAGCAGGGCAACAGTCAACTCATCAAACGTGAAGTTTTCTCGTGCAGTGATCCATTGATCATACCATGTCTTTGCTATACCCTCAAGGGTATTCCCAACAAAGAGACACCTCACCTCATCATGTTCACCGCCACGGACCAACTGCAGGTACTTCCTAACATCACGTAGATAGGAACGAGTTGCATTCACAATGTCACGTTCAACATTCATATCATGCAAGATAAACAATTTCGGTGCCGGGATAGTAAACCTCTTCACCTCATTACCGTCGGCGCGGTCTTGCATTTGAGGCAACAGCAAACCCCGTTGATCAGCAGTTCCATCTGTAACCATCATGGCTGCCTAGCGTGGCGTAGTAAGATGGATAGGGGCCTGAAAAACAAGAGGATCTTGGGCAGCAATTGTGTCAATAGTCTCAGGATCCCTATCAAACGTTATAGGAACGGTACCCGGCTCAGGTTGACATGCCAAGCCTACAAACGACGGGTCGTCACGTCCCGCCATCATGGAACACTGACCAATATATTCAAATTGCGTGACAATAAACGATGCACATAATTCTAAAGCAAGTGTGCAAGCGATTCACACGAATCTAGCACAAGAGTACAAGCAGTTCGGTCAGCGCACCGACAATACTCTTGGACACTTCGAGTAGATATGGCAGATACGTACTCAGTTGGTCCCTGTAGTCCGCACGATCAAAGCCTCCAGCTGATTAGAACGCAAGTTGTAACCAGGAGCTACCGCAAGCAGTGCCGGACCACTAGTTTCACCTGCAACTCAGAGCGAAGGCTCACACCACAATTGCAGTAAACTACAAAGGGACGAAAACAATCACAATTCGGAAGCTACAGTATCTAATACGGCGTGGACAAGTTCTTCAGCGATAATGTCTAGTGGGCGACGTCACCCATGGTCGACAGTCATCCTAGAAAGAACTTACTTCCGATCGAGCATCATTAGACAGTCAGGCAACGAACCTGTATCGATACCGAATTTGTTGTATCCTTCCTTCTTCGATCATGCACTGAATCTGCACGTCTGAATGTTAGCTACGTGTGCACCGTGCTTAAGAACAGCAAGGCGATTCAATGCGAGTAAAGTGACAGCGGAAGACTCAGCAACAAGGAAAGATCCAACTTACAATAGTCTTCGATTACAGATTGGTAGTCGGCCGTCAGACCCCACGGGCAATGTTCATCATCCGGCTGGAGATGGTATGCTAGAATAGCTCAGGCCGAATATAAATGAGTAAAACTATATATCAGAATCAGACTGAGTTAAGTACGCGAGTACTTGATCCAAAGTAGCGTCAAGCCGACTTCGGTCTCTAGGTGGCCGTCCTCACACCTTTCACGTCGCGATACCGATGTGCAGTACAGGTCTCACTGGATTCCGATCTCAAGTGTGAGTACTTTCTTAGCACTGTTCTGAATATCGCGTAATCCGTGATATTAATGGATGCAACGCATGCAATATGGGAAGGTCCGAATATCGATATTCGGTTGCCCACCGAACCATCGCGATCATCGTGTTCCCGCATACTCGTATGGTTTATGACACTGATGAGATAATAATATTTAAAATATATTATTATGTGATACATTATGCCAATAGATAGATCGCGCATTGATATCAGTTTCGAGTCAAACATGTTGACCGACAGCATGATGTCGTAGATGATAATGCGACGTGCCTGATTAGCTAGATATACTCGAATATATCATGCTAATATGGTTATATCATGGTCAGTGGTGTTCAGATGATTTGCAGCCTATTTCGGCATAATCGGTGATCGAACCGGCGTACAACAGCCGACGGCGTCCATCGCTTTGAGTTCCGTTAGGAGCGCCTTCATGGAGCGGGCGTTTAGTCCTCGGATCGCCGTGTCGTTGGCCACCACGACGAGGTCCAGGCCTCCCTTGTAGCCAGGGGTTTGGCCGTCAGTTCCTGTCCCGCTGGTGAGCATGCATGCTTCACCACGGCTCAGTCGAGCGAGATGGAAGACGTACGGTGTGTTGTATAGCTGCATGTGGGGACCGGTCCGGCTGTGCGGGACAATGAGTAGTGTGGCGGTGGGCAGTGCGGATGTCATTGTGTGTGACGCGCCTGCGATTGCCCACATTACCGCCTTTTTGACGCTGGTGGGGTCAGGATTCAGGTGTGCTATCGAGAGGCCTGTAACTGGCTGAGAGAATGCCTCTATGTTCGCCCCAAAGAGTTGGTCTTCTGCATGGGCGCTGAAGTAGTATTGCACCTCTTCACCGCAGTTAAGCGGGGATGAAAACCTTTCGACAACTGGGCCGGCGTCTAGGGCGCTGACAACTAGGGCGTGCAGGGCGTCAACCAACGTGCGGCGCAGTTCTCTATTCATGGTCGCCTGCGACCGTGGCGGGTCTTTCGACTCTCGCCCGTTGGGATCCTTTCTGTACCGCAGAAGAAGGCGCGCGACGTCCTCGGCGAAGTCGCCCTGGGGGGATAGGCTTCTGTGCACCTCCGGGTAGGTTTCAATCATGTGTTGGTATTGCATTCTGAGGGTCTCTAAGCGTTGCAGGGTGAGGGTGCCCACGCATTTCCCTCTCGGGTCGTAGGCAAAGGCCACGTTCTCTTCGGTCGAGCTGCCCTCTCGGGTTAGCAGTCCTATCTGGATTCGGTACTTTCCCGTGGGGCGCGTGTCCGTGTATGGATTGCACGGCTCGGTCTCAAAGGTAGTGTTCGCTCGGATAAGGTGTGCCCGCTGGGTCTGCTCCAAGGGGGGCGGGTCCCATCGGCCCTGCCGCTGAGGGGTCGTTAGATTGCTGTCCTTGGGTTTTGGGTATTTTGAGAGGGGGTTCACACTCTGCGACCTCGTTTACTCATATCTCTCCATCGCCTTTGGTCCGTTGGGTAACCTACCAAGTTGTGTTGCGGGGATATCAGACGGCTCCCATATTACTCTGCGGAAGTGGCGATCGATCCGCGTGCCATAGAGACCTGTCACTGGCAAGAGCTGCTTGGGCACGTATCCCATACTGGCATATGCGCTTACGATAGACATCGGGGTAATAGTGTCTTTCCAGCGAACCGTGTAGTATTGTTCATGGGTTGAGGTCGTATCCGCCCCAATTTTCCGTTTCTTGGGAGGTTTCACCTTTGAGGGGACGGTGCGTTTTGTGATTGGGCCCGCGAGTATTTCCGTGATGTCCTCTGCGTCGTTGTATAGGTCGTAAACTATCTGTTGTTGCCCCGTTGTGTCCTTTGCCTGTCCTTTTCCAGGCTTCCAGGGTATCCGGTCCTCCAGGATTTGATCGCGGGCAACCTTCCATCGAGGTCTCCATCATTGTGGGGTGAGGTGCTCTGCTGGCTTCGGCGTCCCTGGTAGCGCTCCGGCCGGTTCGGGCGTAGGTGGGTTACCGGCGTATTTCCTGGCGGTGATGCTCGATCCAGCCCCTGTCGCACCCGTGCCTGTGCTGTCGCGGGAGTGACGTGGCGCTACCGGCGTGCAGTCAAGTCCCTTTTCGGCGAGGTATGCCAGCACGGGGTTTGGGGTGCCGGTTTCTCCTGGCACGGGGGTCATACCGATGTTTAGTGTGCGACGGGTTTGCCGGCTTGGCCCCTGGACGATAGGCCCGGGAGGGTTTCCTAGGTTGGGTACACTCCTGCGGGTGTCTTTTCGCAGGGCTGCCATGACGTGTCTCGCTTCTATATACGACGTGCATTGTGGGGCTGGGTCGCGGAGTTGCGCGCCGTGGATAGCTGCAGTATCCGTTCTCACGTTGCTGTTGTCACAGCATGTATTGTTGTTGATGAAGTCCTGTTGCCGCTGATAGGTGGATCTTGTGCGTTTCCGTTCTGTGCATGCTGGATCCGCAGGGCGGCTCGGCAGTGCTAGTGGGTCGCTCTTCGTGTCGTCTGGCTCGATGTGGGGATGGTGTGGTTTCTGCGTGGTCGTACACCACACGATAGGTGTATCACGGCGTACATGCGGGTCGAGGGATGGTGCTAGTATTGGGTTGGGAAGACTTGATTTGTGCCGGAGGCCGGTGAACGGCGGGTCACTGGGAATCTCGCGGAGGTGTCTGTCTTCCAGAGGCAGCACGGACGACCAGCAACGCGGGTCATGTGCCTTCGTGTGTGGGGCTTGGGGGCATTGGGCACTTATCGCTAGGCTTAGTCGATTCAGGGCAATCTTGTGCCGGTGTTGCACCTTGCCCCGGGGGAAAAGCTTCTGGAGTTCGGTGGTGGTGATGAGGTGTTGTGTTGTGTTCTTGTCAATGAGCGCGTGCATGCCTAAGCCCAGCTCTGTTAAGGGGAGCAGCCACCAGAACGGCAGAGTTCCGGGCTTTGTGTCCTGCCGTGCGTTGATGACGGAGGCGGCTGTCATGAGAGTGTTTAGGGATGTGACCGTGATGCCATGGTCTCGCGCCAGGGTCAGCTGTTTTAAGGTGGTATAAAAACTGCTCTCGCGTTTCAACATGTGCATCCTAGTGTTGGCCGCCAGACAACACTGCAGCTCGAGCATGGCTCTTGTCACGACGCCTAGCCGGCCTTCATCATTTAGGGATAAGACCAGCGCGCGTACTGCCATGCGCACGTAGATCGGTAGCAGGGACCCAACTCCCAATCCATACTGTTCCGCTGGTAACAGCACGGCACGTGTGGGGAAACTGGTGGGCACGCCGTAGCAGCGTCGGGCTATGCGTGCTATCATCGCATCCAAAAGTTTGATATCGTTAGGTGTGTATGCCATGGTGGGGAAGCTGTACGACACTACCGGTTGTATACAATTCTGTATGATTCTGATGTATTTGGTCCGGCGATGCTAGGGAGCCCTGAAGTAGGTCACCCTTGTCCCTCACCGTCCTGCAGACATGGGACATCTGTGCACTCCAATTGAGGGTCATCGTCACATGTACCCCAAGGTATTTGTAGGGCTCCGTGGGGGTAGGTACGGCACTGCCTGGCCGCTTATCTTGATTTTTTCCTCCAGGGCTGACTTGAGTGTGCGTGCCCTGTGGTGCAGGATGCCCGTCACTGCGCTTTTTTTGTGGTTTACGTGCAGGCCCGCCCATTTTGAGTACAAGCTGATATTATCACATTGCATTTGTAGGTCTTGTGCGTTGTTGGTCATCACAGCGAGGTCGTCGGCGTATGCAGCTGAGCTTCCGTGGTATCTGGCGTTCAAGCTGTCGGAGAGGCAGCCATACTTGTACCCTCGTCCGCCTGCATGGAGCCATCGGAGGAGTGGTTCGAGGAAGATGATGAATAGCACCGGCGAAAGCGTGTCTCCCTGAACTGTGCCGCGTTGAATCATTATTGGTGCTGTGAGGCCTGTTGTGCTACGGTTCGTTTCCCCCCGATGCGTAGGTCAATGCTACGAGGCGAAGTGCTGTCTTGATGAACGCATGAATGACTTATGCATATGAATGAACTTGCATGACATAAATGTATTTGCATACATTTATATACGTTTTGGCATGTTACCATTGTACATCGCGACATCGCATCATGGCTGATCCGCCTAGCATGCATAAAATCCCGAACGATCGAGAGGTGCATTATGCTCGTGCTATGGAACAATAAGTAGTATCATTTGATATAATATTACTTCATTACAGCACACGTTGAGAGCGCCGCACTCGTCGCGATACATGCCTTGCAACCGAATATCGTTATTCGGACCCTTGCATTATGCGAATGCCGGAAAGGCTTATACGTTGTTATACATGGACATCGCCTATACGCAGTAGGGTTGTCACACTTAGGATCGGCCTCCTAGTGTGAATCGTACGACATTGCAAGTATAACAGATGCGAGGACGGCTAAGCAAGATAAGATATTTGATACCGGAGAACACTCGTGTGTTCTATATTACTATTGCTATACGCTATTCTACTTAGCCCGAGCTAAGCCTGAACTTCGCTAATCACCGCCGCGTGATGATTGCTTGCTTCCGGTGCTGACGGCGATCTCGTCCCTGCATTGCTTCGTGGATATATGATTGTAAGTTATATCTCTCCTTGCTCTGAAGTCTTCCGCTGTCTCTGTTTGCTCTCGCTTGCCTTGCTGTACTTGCAAGTGCTCGTGCATCGGTATCGAAAGCCTTCAGACGCACAGATACTTATGAGCAAACCCGAAGGAGAGGTACAACAAATTGTTATCGAGACAGGTTTGTTGCCTAACTGTCTCTTTTTGTCAAATCGGAAGTAGGTTCTTTCTATGGCGAGTTCCAGCGATAAACCATGAGGACCGCTAGACACTTTCGCCGAAGACCTAGGCCGCGCCGTATTGGACGCTGCTGCTTCTGGTTTGTAATCGTTTGATTGCTTTTGTCTAAATTGCTGCACTTGTTGTAAGTGTACGCTCTGAGTCTCAGGTAATCTCAGCGCTCCGGCATTGCTTGCCGCGACGACTGAGACCGGCTTTCGTCCGGACCAGTTGGCGACTCTTATCGCCCAAACTACGGAGATCAGGACTCAGCTGGGCAAGTACTTGCTGAGTTTGCTGAATCTCCTCAAGAGTACTGTCAGTAGGCCCACCGAATCGTTTTGTACTCTTGCTTTTGCGGTAGAAGTCATCATCTTTTACGCAAGCCTAGGGTATTGCTTCGTGTTCCATGTCTGCGGAACGCGACGATACGCCGCTCACTAGCTTAGCAAGCCAACCCGGATTTGTTGTGGCTGCTAGAGCTCCGGATAGAGGTCTTGAGACTGTTGGCACGCGAGCCACTCAAGAGCCCCTTGTCCTTCAGACCCCTGCCCACTTAACTGTGCCGCATTCAGCAGTTAATATGAATATGGACAACACTGCTGGTCCACGGGTTCTGCCATTAACTCAATCGCAAGGGCACGCTGCCATTCCTGAGGTGATGAGATTGACAATTCCCATTCCTAGGCTTACGATCTCGCTGGGTGAAAAGACACCAGGCCCTAGCATAGCCGATGCAACTCATGCGTACATGCGTGACGCTAAAAAGTATCTCCAGGCTGTTCATGGTGGCGATAATGATGGTATCAGGTGTCTCTTCATTGGCAACACCCTCGAGGGCTCAGCGAAGAACTCGTATCATGAATGGACCACCGCCTGGATTGACTATACTTTTGACGAGTTGATTGCTGCTCTGCTCGCACGGTTCGCTACTGAGGTGCAAGCGCGTGATGTGGAGGCTCGCAAGGTTTTGGCGGCCGGTACCTATCACATGCGTCGGGGTGAAAACGTACCTGCGTACCAATCACACTTCGAAGCACTAGTGACCCCCATCACTGACCTCACCGAGAATGAGCGTGTCTTTTGGTTTAAGCGAGGCCTGACAAAACTTTTGGCTAAGTGGTGCGCTACTGACTTGTCTGGGGTGCCGTTCAAGTCGTACGATGCCTTGGTCACATTCGCTAGGGGAACGGAGGTACGACTCCTTGCCGGTGAAGAAGAAGTCAAGTCTGCCCCTCGTGCAAATGCTGTGCAAGTGCAGGATCCGCTTGGGGAAGCTGTAGCTCTAGACCAGGAACTTGGAGCTACCCGCCCCGCACCTACCGCCACGGCTCGACGCAGCAACCGGCAACGCAAGGCGCGCGGGGGCGCTAGCTCAGGTGTCCACGGGTCAGAGGAAGCAGGTCCGAGCTCGGACCCAGCTAAGAGCAGGAAGCGTGGGGGCGCACCATCGACGGCAGCCGCACAGCGCTCTGACCCCAAGACAAAACGGACTCGCACGGATGAACCGTTGATGCCAAAATGGAATTGCAATCGTTCCGAGTTCGAGCATGGGAAAGCGGCCAATGTTTGTCTACGGTGCGCGGAGAGCCATCCTACCAAGGATTGCCCGTTGCTGCCGCCGTTTGTACCTCAGCCGAAATAGGGGTTTACCCGGGTTCCTGCGGAGGGGGCACCACCCGGGATTTCTGAACTAACACGTGGTCGGTGGTCATCCTTACGGCCAGCCATGAAGGCATTTTTGCCTTGCGTACTTGGACACATCGAGTGAGTCATCACGCTTGACGGGACTTCTCTGCTTCGATCCGCTGTGTAATCTGTTTACACCACGCCGTCCCCTGTCGTCTATCGATCTGTCAAACCACGTGGTTTTGTTCATCCCCTCGTCTCTGTGTGAGATGTCAGAACAGTTGGCCGTGTACAGGAGATGTAGGCGTCAATATCCGGGCACCGCCGCATGTGTATTACTCCCTGCTTTCTGTCAGCGCAAGGCAGAGGCATCGTTAAAGGGTATGCGGCGTGTCCACCGGTTCGAACCGGGCACCGTTTTGTTTAATGGTGTGGATCGGGAGGGTATGCTGGCTCCGTGGCCAGGGACATCCTACTCGGTTGACGTTTGGTACGAAGCTTCTGATGAAGGTTCCGTAAGTGTTGTGCCACGGTTCATTTCCCGCCGATGCGTAGGTCAATGCGACGCTACAAGGCGATGTGCTGACTTGATGAATGCATGATGACCATGAATGAACTTGCATGCATATAAATGTATTTGCATACATTTGCATATGATCAGCATGTTAATGCTATGCATCGCGACACATCGCATCACCGCTGATACGCCTAATATATGCAATGCTCAGAGAAGCACAGGCGCGCGGCATGCTCATGTCATGTACTGTTAAGTAATATTATTTGCTATAATATAACATTGTTGCGGCATGCTTTGCGAGCACCGCACTAGTCGCGATGAATGACTTGCAACCGAATATTGCTATTCGGACCCTTGCATCATGCGAATGCCGGAAAGGCTTATCGGTTGTTATATGTGGATATCGCAGATACGCAGTAGGGTTTGCCGCACTTAGGGTTGGCCTCCTAGTGTGGATTGTACGGCGTAGAGATATCGCGAGTATAACAGATGCGAGGACGGCTAAGTAGAGCGGACAAAAACATTCTTATGCCTATGGAACACTAGTGTGTTCAACTCAACTATTGCTAGTTGCTCTATTATCTTAGCCTGAGCTAAGCCTGAATTTCGCTAATCAACGCCACGTGATGAACGCTTGCTTCCGGCGCTGACGGCGATCGTGTCCCTGCATTGCTTCGTGGATATATGATAGTAAGTTATATCTCTCCTTGCTTTGAAGTCTTCCACTGTCTCTGTTTGCTCTCGATTGCCTTGCTGTACTTGCAAGTGCTTTTTGCATCGGTATCAAAAGTCCCCAGACGTGCAGATACCTATGAGCAAACCCGAAGGAGAGGTACAACAGTAAGTTCAGAACCCGCCCTAAGTGCACTGACGTTGTCTGCCGGGCAGTCGCTCGTAGATAACCGTGTCCCAGTGATTCAGATCGGTTTAAATGGCTGCACTCTGAAGGCACTCGTTGACACCGGTGCCAGCGACGACTTCATCTCTGTCGCAGAGGTGAATGCGCTGGGGGTGACCCCAGAGTCGTCTGATTGTCCACAGGTTACCCTTGCTGACGGGGGTAAGCATCCCATCGTGGGCAGGATCACCCTTAGCCTATCGTTAGGCCCTTTGCATGTTGTGACCCGGCCGTACGTGCTGCAGGGCTTGGCAGAGACTGCACCATACATAATGCGGTCTGCGACATTACGACAGTACCGCGCGCACATCGACATGGAGGCCGCAACCCTGCATTTGTGCAAGGGTACTCTGTTGATTAAGGTACCTTTCCTGTCGTTCGAACATGTCACACCGGAGGGGGGCAAAGCTGATGCGGTGCCTATGGTTAATTTCGCTGTGACCGCAATGGCCGCGTGAATCGAACCGGAGCTAGTCGGGCGTCCTAACCACAATCCTCAACCGTCCAGGCTAAATCTCCCAGGCGTTCTGACCACCGCCTTCCCCTCTTCACATCCAGTCACCGGGGCGTCCTGACTACCGACCTCCGACCTCCGTTCCCCATTGCCCAGGCTTTCTGATCAACGCCCCCGCCCTCAAGACCCAAATACCCGGGCCTCCTGACCACCTCCCCCGCCTGCCAGTCCTAATCTCCCAGGCGTCCTGACTACCGACCTCCGCTCTCAGGGTCCAATCGACCGTGGCGTTCTGACTACCGACCTCCGTCCTCCGTGGCCACATGCCCAGGCGTCCTGACCAACGCCCTCCACCCTCAAGACCCAATTACCCGCGCGTCCTGGCCATCGCCCTCCGCCCTCGGGGTCCAATCGACTGGGGCGTCCTAACTAACAACCTCTGCCCTCTGAGCCGAAATTCCCGGGGGTCCTGACCAGCGCCTTCCGCCCTCAAGACCCAAACACCCAGGCGTACTGGCAATCGCCCCCGCCTGCCAGTCCTAATCACCGGGGCGTCCTGACCACCACCCTCCACCCTCCGGGCTGAATCTTCCGATCGTCTGACCACCGCCCTTCGCCCTCCAGATCCAATCACCGGGGCGTCCTGACTAACGACCTCCGACCTCCGTTCCACATTGCCCGGGCGTTCTGACCAACGACTTCCGCCCTCAAGACCCAATCACCCAGGCGTACTGGCAGTCGCCCCTGCCTGCCAGTCCTAATTACCGGGGCGTCCTCACCACCGCCCTCCGCCCTGGGGTCCAGTCGACCGGGGCGTCCTGAGAAACGACCTCCGTCCTCCGAGCCCAATTTCCCGGGCTTCCTGACCAACGCCCTCCGCCCTCAAAACCCAATTACCCGGGCGTCCTGACCACCGCCCTCCCCCTTGCGGGCTGAATCCCCCGAGCGTCCTGACCACCGCTCTCTGCCCTCCGTGCCGAATCGTCCGTGTGTTAAAGATTATCATCAGCGAACTTAACCACAACCCCACACCCACAACCCATACCCACTGCTGGGTGGGCGGTCATCGGGACATGTAGCAATGTATGCGTTGCTGTGTGTGCTTCGACGGAGCTATGGGGTGTGCATGGTGAACAGGTGCAATGGTTTAAGGGCCTCATGGAGCGCGGTTCAGGGATCCGGATCCCGGGATGCACTCCACTGACGATGTTATAAGTGACTCAAATGCGGCTGATCAGACCGCGGCACGCACTAGGTTGCCCTGGCAGCTAGCATTGCGCCCCCGTTGTCCTTGTCATGTAGCCGCTATGGTGTACAGATACGTGCCTTCTGGAAGGGGGGAAACAAAAAGGCGGAGACAAACACCACCATAGACGCAAAAACAGCGGCAAACCCCGTAGTAGTGCATTAGCATATCCGGCTGCTTCATCTTTTCATCATCTGCTGCTGTTTAATGCCGCCTTTACCACCATGAGCACTGGGATGCGCGTGCAGGTGCACTGCGGCTGAGCGGTCAGACACCGCTGGTGGTGGTGTACTTCGGCGCCATGCAAGAGGGCGCCGGAAACTATAATACGTTGCAGGTGATACGGAAGATAAGGAATGTACGGCGTGTACGGCACGTAAGGAAGGATAGAAAAAATGTGGAGTCCCCACACAATAGAGCTGCTAGCTGATTAACAGAAGTGTTACATTGGTGACGAACGTGCTATATGTTTTATCATAAACGACTATGATAATGGATACCACCTAACGATTGCGACCGGTTGAGCTTTAATTGTACACCAGGTATGGCATACCCACGTCAGGACACGACCGCCTTGGCTGATACTAAAGGGATGACCAGGTTCCAACAGCTTCTTTAAGGGAAGGTGACCAGGTCATGTTTAGGCAACTAGATATCACCAGACGGAACTGGACAGAAATGGGTGCGAAGGACCACACGCAACCAGGAAGCTTGTAATACCCCCTCTAGCGTGGTACGTTACCATATGCACAACCATCATGTATTGTTTGACAGCCAGATTTATCCGCCCCCCCTCCCCCCACTCTCTCGATGGGTGACTTACTCTGCGCCCCTCAGGAAGTCATTGTGTTTCCGCAAAATATGGCCTCCTGCAACAATACTTACAACAGCATCATCGGAACCCGTCAGATATGCACGGGTGGGGTGGGGGTGGGGGAAAGGGGTGCGAGGTTGGGGCAGGTGGAGGGCAGGGTGAGGGTGGGGGTTAGGGAAGAGGGTTAAGCACTGCGGCTGAGGTGTAAGAGACGACAAATCGATACCAGGTTATGTTTCTGTCCCTCTTATGTCACGACATAGATAGTACTTGCGACCTTACGAGGTATGCAAGGAACCGAGGTATGTCGTGACACCTCCTACTTTCTCTTCAGGTAAGAGGGTCGTCTTTTCGCCTGCTGATCCCCCCCTTCCACCTGACGGCTCCTGAAGGCTTGTTCCTGATTCCACTCCTGATTCCTGACACATTTCTACAATAGTCCATACGCACTCGCTCCTGGCCCCGCTCCTGCCCCCCGCCACTGCACTTCTCATCACACTTGCCTGCTGCTGCTCACAAAACCCGCCGTTAGGTAGAATCCAGGGAGGGGTGGACGCCTGCCAGGGAGACTCGGGGGGACCCTGCTGCTGCCTGCCGGCACCCCTCCCAACGTCTTCACGGACTCAGGCCCTGCAGCGGCGGTCGCCCCAGGGGGCTCCGAAACTGCTCTGCTCCTGGGGGTGGTGTCCTGGGACTGGGGGTGCGGACAGAAGGACCAGCCAGGGGTGTACACCGAGCTAACGATGTATCGCGCCTGGGTTGACCGGCATCTGGTGGTGAGGTTGCAGCTCGGCGTGTTGTTGGGAGTGGTGATGGAGGGGTTGTGGGTATGTGTTGCGTCTGGTTTGGACCTTTATCGGGGTGATGAAGATGTGGCGTTGCTTTAGAAAGGGGGCCTTACGTCTATTCAAAACTGGCACGCATTCTACAACCGACTATGTTGTACAAGTGCTTGCATGCAAGTAGTTCCGTGTGACTTGTTCAAGTTATGTGCGTTAGTTCTATTGTAATTAATCTAGTATTATGTTGTTTTTCACAATTTGCCAAAGTACGACAACTCAGATTCGCTCTTTCTGGCGCTTCTGCGCCGTTCACACTGATACACCATCCCCCCTCCATGAAGGGTTGAAACCCCGCAACTCTTACTCCAGCTATCTCCACGAAGTGGTAGGTAACAGGCGTGTTAGAATGACCAAGGGTTTAGCTGCGTCTACAAAAAATGCTGCGTTGTTGCTGGTTCTTGGCCACAGAACGGGGGTGGTCGCGTTCGTACTGTGCAATCAGTTCCGAAACATCCTCCCGTAGGATAGCTTCGTCGATGAAGATGTTCTCGGACTCATTTGAGCTCTTACTTGAACTTGACGCCATATGTGACGCGACCAGTGATGGGGGTGATGTGGCGGCTGACAATGGCCTCAACATGCCACCACAGGTCCCCAGTGGAGTTGACAAAGGCCTCGGGCGTGGCTTGGGCCACGGCTCGGTCGGGAAAAGCATCGTCCGCCATCCTGAATGGGCAGAGTTGCCTCACGTTCACGACTGGGTGAATCTGCATGTGCGTCGGAAGTTTCAGGCGCGTCGCGTTCTTGGAAACCATGGCCTCGAGGGTGAAGGGGCCGACATAGCGCGAGTTGAATTTCGTGCGGGAGTCGCCAGTTACCAGCTTGAGGTGGGCCGTGGATGAGAGCATCTTGTCGCCCGCCGCAAAGATGTGCTCGGCATGTCGCTTGTTGGCGGTGGCCTGACAGTGCTGCACGGCCTTGACATGCAGCTTGGCTTGGGAGAGCACAATTTCACAGTCGATCATGAACGATGTGACCGACAGGTTAGCAAGCTCCCAGTTGGGGTGCTTGGCTAGCAGCTGTAGCGGGGTGGTTGGCTAGTAGCCCAGGACTAGCTTGAACGGGGTGAAGTTGTAGGCGAACTCGAGCTGGGGCAGCAGATCACACCAGTTGGTGTGGTTGGTGTCCGCATAGTGGCGGAGCATCTCCTCTAGGGTGCAATTGGCTCACTCTGTCTGGCCGTCCGTCTGTGGGTGGTGTGCAGTGGACATGTCAAGGCTCGTGCCAGACAGCTTGAACAAGGTTTGCCAGAAGGTGCCTGTGAACTTGGGATCACGGTCGGAGACGCTCTCTGGCTGACCGTAGAACAGAAACACCCAGTTGTAAGCGACCTCGGCTAGGCGCTCGGCTGTGATGTTTGTGGTGACAGGGATGAGGCGCATTATCTTGGAATACGGCATACAAAGACGGTGATGGCGTCATCGCCACAGTGCGATTTTGGCAGGTCCGTAATCAGGTACAGGGAAATGGACAGCCAGGGCCGCTCGGTGATGGGCAGTGGTTGAGATTTGCCCAGGGGGGGGCATTGCCTGTGTTTGCACCGTTGGCACGAGGGGCAGGTGGTGGTGTAGGTATCCACCGATCGGTCCATGTTCGGACAGTAGTAGAATCTGCTGAGGGCAAGGGTCTTGTCGTGGCCCAGGTGGCCTGCGATGGGGATGTCATGAGCCTCGCACAGCAGCTTGGGATGTCTGGGACGTACAGGCGAGCCCGCAGGGCACCACGCGGCTCGTAGTACAGCAAGCTCTTGTATAGCTTGAACGGGGGATCCTCTTTGGAGTTCTTGACGGCTTGCTCCTTGAGGCGAGTGTAGGTCTCATCCTGGGGACCATCTCTGCGTATGGTGGTGGCCAGGTCGATGACAGCCTTGGCAACATAGACCGTCATGGTGTGGACCTGCAGGGTAGGCCTCTGGGTAGGCCTCTGGGTAGGCCTCTGGGTAGGCCTCTGGGTAGGCCTCTGGGTAGGCCTCTGGGTAGGCCTCTGGGCAGGCCTCTGGGTAGGCCTCTGGGTAGGCCTCTGGGTAGGCCTCTGGGTAGGCCTCTGGGTAGGCCTCTGGGTAGGCCTCTGGGTAGGCCTCCAGCTTCTGTTGGAGCAGGCGCTCCACGAAGGCGCCGATGTGGTCGATGGGGAAGGCAGTGGGGAGCAAGGTGGAGCTGGCCACCGATGGTGTGGCTGCGGCGTAGGCCGCAGTGTGGTCTGCCTGCGTGAGCTCATGGCGCAGCTGCTCGACTTCAATGTTGGAGTGCGGCGATCCTGGCGGCACTCTCATGCTGGGGCGGTCCGCTAGCATGACTGACGCATGAGTGCGAGCGGGACCGGGGCCAGGACAAGTGGGACGACATAGCTCTCGTCTGGACTTACATATGGGCGGTCAGGGTCTTGGTCCACGAGCGTTGGGGCTGAGAGGTCTTGGGTGCGTCGGACGAGTAGACACCGTAGGGAGGGTGGGTGGGGGAAAAACGTTCCTCAAGGCGACTTGATGAGGCGACCACGGCTTGGTCCAGCTAGGTGCGTGTTAACGCACGCACAAATGCCGAAATCAACCCACAGGCGCGGGTTGAGTTGACTTGGACGTCTTGGTGCTCGAGCGACTTGGGAAGCTCGATAAACAAGGTCCCGGATCATCAAGGTCTCGATCCAGTGTAACAGAGGCTTCGCCTAGCTGGTAGGTGTAGCTATATTGGCGAGCTCCGAGTAACTGTGCCGTAGGGCACGTGGGGTAAAGGTGACTCTTTGCTAGTTACATTACAGTAGGTTACTTAAAATGGAAGTGTTATTTATAATTATTCAGGCGCCTTAAATAGCGCTGCCTGGCTCGTAAGGGGGCCTTACGTCTATCCAAAACTGGCGCGCATTCTACAACCGACAACGTTGTACGAATGCTCGCATGCAAGTAGTTCCGTGCGACTTGTTCAAGTTATGTGCGTTAGGTCTATTGTAATTAATCTAATATTATGTAATTATGTTGTTTTTCACAGTTTGCCAAAGTACGACAACTCAGTTTCGCTCTTTCTGGCGCTTCTGCGCCATTCGTGCTGTTACAGCTGACCTGTCCTGGCAGTGGCGCTGATGATCTCGAATCAGGTAAGGTAGGATAAGATTGCCGTATTTCGTATCGTACGGGAAAGCCTTAGGATATCCAGGATTTCGCCTCTGCTCTGTCTCGCCTTGCGTCCCCGTCCCCGTCCTCGCCCTTGTCCTTAAAGAGCTACGAAGGGGACTGGAGGCAGCCATTCTCGCAACTGGGGGCATCAAAGTCATTCGGATTTGGCCGCTCCGAATGTACGAGTGATGTACAACCCGTATGATATCAGGCCATCCGTTCGATGAGACTCTTACCCCCACATACGCTCCAGGTTCTACCCCGACTGAGAGCGGGCCAAAGACCCTAATGTTAAGGGCAGGGTGCCCCCATGTCGATGGACGGTGACGACCCCAATTAAAGTGACCTGCGAGCTGACCAATAGCGGAGTTGACGCCTTAGTTGATTCGGCTGATTCCGCTGGATGCTGGTGGTGGGTGCTGAACCTGGGAAAACCACTGATTTCGGAGAAGTCGGCATGGGAGACTGGATGAGGGTGCCCCGAAACACCGGGGAAGGTAGGGACTGCCAGGTTAGTGGCCACGGGTGGTGTACCCCCCTATCCTACACACATACGCTGTTGTAAATGCTTCTGTGTGTATATAAGACACAACATACAAATATATACACACATGCACACTGATGCGTCTTGCATAATGTCCCTCCCAGCAAGCCCCTCATTGTCATTACCACCAAACCTCTCTCCCTTGTCCCCCTGCCACACTCTCAACCCTTCCCCCTTTCCCTCAGGGCGTCGACCTCCCTTCCGCGCTGCGTCCCTACGGCTGCACCGACAAGCAACCCCCAAGTCCGGCCAACATTACTAATCCCGTCTCGCCCATCAGCCATCAGCCATCGGCTGATCCATCAACCCATCGGCATCAACCCATCGGCCATCAGCCCTGCACCCGCTTCATCTCTCCCTTCGCCTTCTGCCCCTGCGGTATCAGGGGTGGTTGGCGTCACCAAGCGCTGCCCTGATGGGAATGGCAACTGCCTAATATCTGACGCAAATCCAACTCCTGCTCCCATCCCCGCACCACATGCCACCCTGGACCCATGCAGCTGCAGTCCAGATGGCCGCAGCGGCCCCGTCGTCACGCCGCTGGTCGGCTGCGCCCAGCATTGGCTGGCGGCGGGAGACTCGCTGTACTATTGTATGGTGGGCGGCGGCGGCGCAGGCTGCTCGTCAGCGACGCCTTCGGTTGTGTATGACGGGGCCGGATGGACGTCGTGCAGCATATATGTATATATATATACATATATATATATATGTGTGTGTGTGTGTGTGTGTGTGTGAGAGAGAGAGAGAGAGAGAGAGAGAGAGAGAGAGGAGAGAGAGAGAGAGAGAGAGAGACGCCTGTACCATGTGATTGCTTATCGTGATATCACATGCGTGATTGTATGCTTTTACATAACGTCGCTAATTTTTGAAACCTAAGGGGTTTTATATTGGGAAACGTGAGGTAGCGTGCCCCGTTAAGTGCCCCGTTACACCGCACGTGACGTAACGGATCACTAGAGAGCTGAAACTGAATTAACTCATCTACGGTGCATCTCAGTCAAAAATACGCATAAAATGATTAGGACTCAGTAAAAGGAATCAAATGATCCCTTAAACATCTCAAATAATTAGTGCAAACAAAAGTTGCGACAAAGTTCGATCGGCCCCCAACCACCTTAATCCTACCACCCCATAGCTGCATAGCATACCATCTCCACATTAAGACTTAAATTCAGTTCACACAACTTAATATTTTAAATAGTTATTGTTTTGTTGGGGGCATAAGGATAGGGTCGCAGTCAGAAGCAACCACATAGGCATAAGTTCGATTTTTCTCTAAGCAAAACATATGGATGTCCATGCTGCGGGATGGCTTCACCATTTCTGATCCATACTTAGTCATTTGTCCGTATTTGGTCGTAGTTGCGGCGATGGTACCTGGAATTATTTTATCTAGTTTATCTAGATACATCCTATACAGAGATGTTATGTTGTAGGACGGTATAATGAGAAGTTTAAAATCGGTGTGATGTCGTGAACGCGAACAGGGCAGCAGCACTCATCATCCTTCGCTCTCAGCTGGACGAGCGCACGAGGAGATGATGAGTCAGGGCAGCTCTACGGCAAAGTATTGCCCGTATCCTGTCTGGGCAGTATGTTGTTAAGTTGTCTAGGTCATATAAGTTCTAGCAGATAAGGTCCTTTGAGCCTCTTAGCTCGTGCGGGCCTGCGGGCTCATGCGTGAAGCTTGCTTTTCATATCAACCTAAAGATATGGTAAGTGGTTGCTTGAGCATCGTATGTGTGTGTGCAGTCTGAAATGTGACATCATTAAATTGACGGATGGCGATAGCGGCTTCCTGGAAACGACATGCTAGATTGCGCCGTAGCTGTCAGTTGATAACTCATCATTCATTCTTTATTTATTGCAGATGTAATTCTGAGAAGGTAATGGTTATGAAGCGGGTGGGAATGGCAATAATCCTATCTAGAGGCGTCCGTCTCTCGGCCCGTAGCGAGTGAAGTGCGGGGCTCCATTGTGCCCATTGTGGGAATTTCGCCCGAAAATGTGGGTTGTTATTATGTAGGTAGCGGGATTTGGGGCCATGGAACCTTGTGCCTGTTACATGTCCTTAATTGCGCGACACGGGAGGTCACGTGGGATGTAGATAGCTCCATCGGGCATGGACGCACCGACGCGTGGATGGACGCACGCCCTCCACTTCACGCATACCGAAATGCTATTGCACCCTGCTGCATCCTGCTGTGACATATATACCCACATGGCGCCACGCGCCTTAGCGTTGTTCGTGGTTCTTAGGTTGAGTGCCCTTTCAGCTTGCACGGCGCTCATATGTGTGTGTGTCTTCTTTACTATATATATATAGCAAAAAGGACCTGGCCAGGGACGGGAGGGACCTCCGTCATCACACTGCACTGTTGATGTGTCCTTTGAAGATATTCGTGCATAAAATCGTTGATGTGGAATTAAAACTCCCTGCTAGAGCGCGTCGTCGTCCATGCTATGCCATGGCAGGACAGATGGGCCCCACGAGATAGAGCAGTACGGTACGTCGCTGCTGTTATGAGTTGCCCTTCCGGCAGCAGATGACTAGGTACTTGGGAAGCCTGCGTGCCTGGATGGTCTGATTTACATCTGGTGGATGAATAGCTTTGGTCCTGAGTTATGTGTTATGGTGGCCACCCTGCTTGATATCTGTGCTTGACGAGCAAACTATACCTCGTTAATCCTGCCTCACAGATACGTCACACACACTGCGTGAACCCAACTTGTGATGATATGACCCATGATTTATATAGCTCGGTATCCTGCGTGACTGCCCACGTCAGAGGTCACGTATCATTTGCCACCAGCAAGCAGGTTTCATTTGGCTTGGACTTATTTCTTCGTTGCTCATCTCAGCAACCCATGCGAGTACGTGTGCCTAGCCGTGCTAGCCGTGTGCAGTGCTCTAGGGGTGGTTGCAGTTGCAGGTCTGGAGCCACTGGAAGTAGTATTTAAGGGTATGTGATGTCTGAGATATCTACGGGTAGTGTCCAGGATGGACCACGTATGGTCATCTTCCGATTGGGCCTTTGTAGGCGGACACAACAGAGATACAACACCCGTGACTCGCCCAGCAAACCACTTACCATCAAACCCCGCCGTCTGCTGAAAAAAGTGGCCTGCACATACAGTTATGGAAATCGATTCCCCACCTACCTTTTTTTATAGGTCCAAGGAAATGAGTTATTTACCCTACGCTTCATATGTACCCTGTGCATATCCTATCTAGGGAGGTCGTAAGTTGACAGTTTGTGCCTAGATCAATAGGCAGGTCGCTCGTAACTGTGAGTGATCTATACGGCATCACCGGCAGCTATGCATTCCCATCCAAATGTTCGCGGTTGGTGTTTCAGGGGTATGTCAGGGGTAAGTTTCAACCCTTGCTTACATGGCAACAGGTGTAGTAGTTGAGAGCCGCAAAGGCCTTTAGGGATCCTGATATGGTGTTTCTGCACCCTTAAATCGTGGAAGTGTTGCCGTACGTGTACGACTACTACAACAGAAGAAATAAGTATATCCACCGTTCCAATAGCCTCCACCGCTTTCCTAAAGCTCGACACAATGCGCCTTTGTTCCGCCCTACGTCGATAGACCTCCGGTTAGCTCTCAGACGGATCGATGTCTTGAGGCCAACCAACGCCGGCGTGCATCCCTGCCCTGCCTGCCTGTCGAGCAAGCCAGAGATGCCAAGGGACTCTTGCACAGCTCGGGAAGCAAACCTGGGCTGTGGCCGTGCGCAATATTATATAGTGTGTGTGTGTGATGCTTCATCACATTACGTATACGTGGAACGAATGAATAGTTATCCATTGGAGCTTGTTTCCAGTCATAGAGTTAGTTGAGACCCTTCATTACAAGTTTAAAACTACATAATGCGGAAAATACGACATTGCAAACAAAGGAGCAAACAAAGCCCGCTTTTGGTTCTAGCAGCGAGCGGCTCATGTTTGGGCGAGAGCAACGTACAACTTTATTCTACTCTTCATGTATGGTAGTCGCATTGGGCGCAGGCAGCAGCATGCTACTGCCGCTAGAAAGAGAAGTCAATCCTTCTCATTTGTGTTGTGTTGTGTGATGAATAGCTGGAAGATAGACGACCACCAACATACTAAAGGCGTGAGCATATCATCAATATGGTTTAGCTCATCATGTAATTATTGACAGACGCACTCAGGCATGGCACCTTATACCTGCCCGCTTACACGCACGTACAAATATAGAACAGATACGCGAACCGCCAATTGCAGATACAACGAAATACATGGGCAAATATTTGTTCATCTATCCGGTCACACGTATGCACCGCGCCCATAACTCAGCAGCAGACCATCACCTTACACGTCATTCCCATCAGCATTCTGAAGTGGGGCAGCACCCCATGTCATCGCTTAGCTGGTACACGCAGGTGGGGCCGAAGCACAGGGTGGAGGGTCTGTTGCATTTGCTCGCCCTGTCCAGAGGCAGACATACGTACATACCATCACTCGGGATGGTGTTGATGAAGTCGTTGATGCGCTTAACCGTCAGCAGGCCGCAAGCCGTACCGCTGAACTGAGCCGGAGTGATTGCGGTGTTAAATGAGAATCCGTTTATAGTAATTGTCAACTTGTTACCCCTCCGGTTGTATTCTGAGACACAGTCGGCACCTGCAACATGGATGCAACACATAGATGTGTGTGTGTAAATAAGACACTCTGTACGAGACACGTATTTGTTTATACAAGCAAGCAATCGATCCGTAAGAACTGCACACACACATACAATATATATATAGTACTATACAAATACTTACCGATGATCAAATGGAGTTTTCGCACCGTGTTCATAAACTTGCACTCTGAACTGGGGCCAACCAAGGAGGCGTTGGTGGTGATGTTGAAGCAGTAGGTGGCGGTGCTAGCGGTGACATTGAAGGGGCCCCGGGGGGACGACATTCGGACTGGGGACTGGGATACGTCACGCCCGAGGATGCAGTCGCTGGGGAACTGGAACAAGTTCACGAAAAGGGCGTTGCTAGGCGGGGGGGGTAGGGGGGGGGTAGGGGGAGGTGGTGGAGGAGGCTTGGGGACAGGAGGCTTAGGAGGGGGTGATGGTGACGGAGGTTTAAGGAGGGAGGGGGAAGGAGGGGGCTTCAGCGGTGGAGGCGATGGCGGTGGAGGCAATGGTGATGGTGGGGGAGGCGATGGTGATGGTGGGGGAGGCGATGGTGATGGTGGGGGAGGCGATGGTGAAGGTGGTGTGGGGCTGGGCGGGGGAGAAGGTGGTGGTGGTGATGGACTTGGTGGGGAAGGAGAAGGCGGTGGCGGCGAGGGTGAAGGTGGTTGCGGAGGTGCGATGGGAGGAGGGGATGGGGGTGGCGGTGGTGGGGTGGGCGGCGATGGTGGCGGGGACTTAAAGGAAGGAGGCGGTGGTGGTGGGGGGGGAGGCGATGGAGGAATGGGGCTCGGTGGTAGTGGAGAGGGGGGACGCGGGCTCGGTGGTAGTGGAGAGGGAGGAAGGGGGCTCGGTGGTAGTGGAGAGGGAGGAAGGGGGCTCGGTGGTAGTGGAGAGGGAGGAAGGGGGCTCGGTGGTAGTGGAGAGGGAGGACGGGGGGTAGGTGGTTTTGGAGAGGGAGGAAGGGGGGGAGGAAGGGGGGGACTCGGGGGCGGAGATGGAGAGGGAGGAAGGGGGGGAGGTGGGAGTGAGAAACTGAATGGGAAAGTTGTATATAGATAGCTGGTACTGGTGATAACAATGATGGTGACCCCGCTGCTTAAGGTTGTGGGCGTCCAAGTGAATGTCACCGTCGCGGAGGAGGCGCTGCTCCCTGGTCTGGTGGTCAGGGTAGCACCGGAAGGCAGCGAACTGCATGAGGCGGTGAGGGTGCCCCCAGCGGGGTCTATGACAGTGATTATTACCTGCGGAAGGATGCACCAATAATCCCGCGTGGTAGTCAGATATTTCATTCCAAGTTATAAAAGGCGAATGGCATAAGCAAATGATATATATATACATATATGAAAGGTAATCGCATAATATATATATGACCATCCTGGTCATTAAAAGGAGAGCGTAGTTATGCCGAACAAATTGGTTTTGCAAGTGATAGAAGAAATATTGTTGCAGGCTATAATATTGGGTCAAAAGAGATTATGGCTCCTTTTGAATATGAGGGTAATACTACGAAATCACTTTTTACAGCATGGTTTGAACAAATATTGTGCCCAAATCTAAAGCCTAAACAAGTTATAATACTTGACAATGCAAGTGTTCATAAAGATCAAGAGCTATATGATATAGTAGCACAATATGATTGCCGATTAATTTATTGTGTGTGTGTACATATATATGCACACATATATATGTAAAGCGATTACCTTTCCACACCCATTAATACCGTATCTTTATCAATTTCAAGGTCTTCCATTTCAACAATGTTTTACGGGCCCTTGCTGCAAGTAGTGCCGCTTCGTTGACAAGATTTTGCAGTTCAGCCCCAGAAAAACCTGGAGTTCCTTGGAGTAAACCTTTTTAAACCATAGTAACATATTGCCTGTCTTGCAATACGGAAATTATTGTTGCATATATATATATATATATATATATACATATATGTATATGTAGAGAACACTTCCTCGGTTGCTTGCAGCCTCACTCTGCCTGGCTATGTGCATACGTACATACATACACAACAAGTATTACGTAATATAAGGGCACTACTACTAGCTAGGCCACTCTCATGGTATCAGACGGGCCACACGACATCCGCTCAGAACATGTTTGTATGTATATTGTACATAGATCGGATATATGTAGATAGCTAGGACGCATATCCCTACGCACTAGTCATCTATCTTGAGTATTAATTGCTGTAGATAGATAGATAACCTAATATATAGATCAGGATAATACGATATGTTGGTTCCAGCCTGTCACCATAGTAATAAAACATTTTAAATAAACCACGTGGATAGGTAGGCCCCGCAACGTAATGTCGAAGCATAAATACGTTCATACCTCCTTTACATTTAATTTTGTGAAGTGTACCGAAAGATAAGGTATTCGCCGTTTAGTACCAAACGGATCAACTGCCATCATTTGGGTGATGAGCATGGCGAGGATACATATTAAGCCCACATACAACCGCATACGTGCAAAGAAACTACATATGAGTGTACATGCGAGGAAAGAGCACATACACGCATTCAGCGTCCTCAACTGTGATCAGCAGCAATATGCAGACAACAGATGTCACCATCAGATGCACATCACGTACATACCTGGATCTGAACTCCGATCGTAATGCTGATGCTGCTTCCGGTCTGCGGCAGCGCCACGCCGTTACATGTGGCTCCGACCACCGATGGCGCAAGGCTGGTATCAATCATCGTCTGTGGGTGCGTGGAGTTGGGGTGAGTGTGGAGCGAATAGTGATGTATGTTTATGTGGGGGATGGGGCGAATAATACACAGGTTAGGTAAGGGAAACGTTGCATGCATGGAGTACAAGGAAATACGCTCTCCACCAGGGCCAACAAATTATCATTATTATCATTACTATTATTATCATTACTATTATTACTGTTGTTGTTGCTGCTGCTGTTGTTGTTGCTGCTGTTGTTGTTATTCCGCCCCTTAGGCTGGCGTGTGTTATGCTCAGGAACCCCGGGGGGTATTTGTACATATTGGTCAATCCGCCTCTCGAGGCCATTCCCTACTGATCCGGGCTAGCGATCAATAAGTCGCCAGTTCGATTCTGGGTCGGGGCCAAATGGCGTAGGGGGAATGCAGCTTGGATTCCCCAAATCTACGGAGTTGGGTCCGAGTCCACAGAGGGTAAAATGCATAGCCTGTGCGCATCTGAGACCGGTAACTGGGCTGATGGTGCGGGGTGGTTTGACACCCACCTAAATGCCAGTAGGTCCGAAGGGACTGGCACATGGATAGGGGCCGTAGAGAGTAGGAAACTCTGCGTAACCAAAAAACAGGTGATCTCTAGCGGCCTCAGATGAAGACGCTGAGGTATGCGTGCCCATTCGGTTAAAATCCCGGAGATTCCCATAATACACGCCAGCCCGCAAGGGCGGAGTAACCATAATAATAGTAATAATACACCATTGGGCACGTGCACCCCATCATTATGAGGCCCCTAGGGTTCACTGCTGGGCTGTTTGATTTCGCACATTCGTCTGCTCTCTGCGGACCCTATCCACGTGCCAGTCCCAATTGGACCACCTACTTAAGATGGGTATCAAGCCTACCCCGCGGTACCACAAGGCTCCCCGCAGGGACCATGAGTCCAAACTTCCTACCCTACCCAGGTGACCCATTTAACTGTTGAAGGGTCCAGTGAAGGGTCTGTCAGGGAAGGTGGACAAGGACACGACTGAAGCCGTTCGTTGCCGGAAATCCTACATCTTTATTCTCACTACTGGGGCGCCTGCAGATCCTTTACCAACCCGGGTCGGCTCCAGTGAATAGTTAAACGCTGTGCTGTACATATGTCGTATTTAGACAGTTGCACAGTGTGCTACTGCACGCACAACGAAACACAACGAAATATTATGTGCTATATGCACACTATGGTGTCATGCATATATGATTAAGATTCCTGGTCTGACGCACAAACTCACTCACAAGCCCTTTGGTTACTCACGTACGACATGCATGATGCAACACACGCACACAGCATCCTAACCGAGTGGCCTTTTTGATAGCAGCGCAGACAACAATTACTACTAGATTGGACGCTGCAAATGAGTTTAGTAGTTGAGAGCCGCAAAGGCCTCTCAAGATGCTGACAGGGTGCTTCTGCACCTTGATATTGTGCTGGTGTGTGCTGTACATGTACGACTACAGTGTGTGCGGTTTGCTTGTGCAACCGATTTATGGGTATACTACAAACTTGGTTTGTGGTATTATTGCGACGGGTGGTGGCCTTACGCACGTATGTTGGTTTAATTTCTATATCTAACAGGACGGAGCACTGTGTTGTATCTTTGTATGTGGATTAATATCCGCCAACCTGATTAGGCCCGATCAGAAGATGTCCAGTTTCCTGATCATCTTACATATTAGCCTTAGATACCCCAGGAAACTACACACTGTGGAGGAGGAGAGTAATGGCGGAGAACTCGATATACAACACAAATGAGCCCCGTCCCAAGTTGCAGCAACCGTGCCTATCTAGCCTTAATAATATCGGCGGCGGGATGGCTCTAGTCCCTTCAATTTTAATAAAATTTCGCCGTCTCGTCAGGGGCAGAGGGTAAGAAGCCGTCATCGAAAAACCTGCTTTCATTATACAGTCACAAATGACAGCGAGTGAATGAACACATAACAATACCACGGCACACACGCAATTTGTTGAGTTTCACAACTTTGCAGTTAATATGCAACTCATGATAAGTGTATATTCGTAAACTATGCTAAAATATCCTATGCTTATATAGGATAGGGTGCAGGAGGCAATGGCCTGACTGCGGGCTGGGACAATCATAGACTGTGAAACTTGTTCGTATTAATTTTGCTTTAAAGAGGGTGCGTAGTTTATGGTTAAACAGAGGAGTTAAATATATTTATTTCAGCTTAACCGCTTTGCTTAAGCACTTGTCGTTGCGTGCCATATGTGGGGCAGATGGTTGTCAACAGTGTTTTGTTCATATTTGGATACAGGTCAAGCAACGAAAAAATGCTTTTCTGTTACGGTGGCTACAAACTTTCTATGGCTAAGAAGACTAAGGGGACTTTTGAGCTCCCTCAGTGCATGAAAACCCCTAAATACCATCTTGCCTTATCAGCTCTTAGAAGGTTCACTTATTGGATGGCTCCCTCTCACTATTGCTCTGCATGTATCCACTTGTAGTGGCTGCTCACCACGTCACCGGGTGGAAAACTGGAAATTGTCTCTGTGTACGGAAATGTGCTGAACGTCAACTAGTCCTGGGCATACGTGCATAACATGCAGAGGACCGGCCTGATGGAACTGCTTGCCATTGACTATGAACTGACTTAGCAATTTGATCTTTTGTCTTTGGAAGAGCAACAGCTTCAGGGGGCTTCACAGCATCATTCGCATATAATATTTTATAAGTTTTTCAAGCAAAACTGCCTCTGCTGAGAAATCTAGCGGGCCTAAAGGCCTGGTGCCCCAGCAGTGGGAGGGGCCCTTGGATCAGGGCTAATAGCTGAAATCCCCTCAATACAATCATTATACTCAAATAAGTATACCTGCAGATGTTGCCCCATAAAATGGCTTTCAAATATTGGTCATCTTGGACCATTAGTTACCCATACATCCTGGTGCAGTATCGTACACCAGGATTGTACCATCCATCACAAGTAACTCGCAGCCCGAACCCCGACCAATTTTCCTAGTTACTGCTTCTGAAGTCCAAAAACGTTTATGGCTACAAAAAAGTAATTGGTTGCAGGAAAAAAACTCTGGTTGTCCGAGGGAATGGTGTAACGGGGGAACTTGGACCCCGGCATCACGCGCTTATGCGCCCTGTGTTACAGTGATGCGAATATATAGGACTGACCCAAGATCCGCGGGTCCAACCCCGACTAACATACAAAGGTTGATGCAAACGCGACAGGATGCGCATGAATCTCGTCTGGCCTATGGTGGATATCCGGGCTGGCGCTGCGTCAGGGTTACGACCCGTCGTTGGAACATAGAAAATGGACGGTAGTGCGGGGAAAACAAGTGAACCCCATCTGTCGGGTGCAAGGCACAAGCTGACCTACGGGGTGCCAGGGGCGCCCGAGGATGCTTGCTGCAGGGTGGGGAGGATTGAAATGGGGGAACTCACTCCCCGACATCACGCACTATTGCACCCTCTGTTACCATTTGTCAAAGACCGTTAGCTCAGATTGAAATATTGTGAAACTTGGCACTTTTGGAACCAAATATGGCTGAAGTGTCGATATCACCTAGATACCAC
This sequence comes from Volvox africanus, assembly GCA_030268105.1. Taxonomy (NCBI): domain Eukaryota; kingdom Viridiplantae; phylum Chlorophyta; class Chlorophyceae; order Chlamydomonadales; family Volvocaceae; genus Volvox; species Volvox africanus. Next base: position 3,654,457 of record BSDZ01000013.1, on the reverse strand, counting down.
TCCTACACCTAGCCCGGCTTGATTATCAACTGTTTCGTTCCTAATGAATAAGCATGGCTTTCCATAAGCGTGTTCGTGATCATGCCTTTCCCCGCACGGACGTATTCATACATACCACGAGAAACGTGAGGTCATTGTACTGCCCAGTCACAGTATCGGTGATGCGCAGCCCGACAGGTGCTGTGACATTGTACGAGTACTTGTTGTTGTTCCAGCCAATACTGCGTACATGCATTACGTATGGCGTAGGCACGCGATGCTCGAGGAAAACCTTTGACAAGCAACGCGTGCACGTGGAGGGTTGGGCTGATGTAGATTCACGGCAATATATGCAGGTGATGATGAAGTATGAGGCAAATATATAACACGGCAGTGCTGCCCATTCGTACTTCTGGATAGAAGTACGAGCTTAGTCCCCGTATACAGGCAGGCAGGCAGGGTCTCCATCCATTATTCAGTCAATCCCAGGACCGACAAAATTTAGTCAAACATGGTCAACCCTATCTTCGTACATATCCACCCCTATTTGTGTGTATGCTAGGGAGGAACACGTACTTGCAACCTCCGGTGACAGCAGATGCAGTGAGCTCGGTCTGCAACACGTGGGCCCAAGAAGATGTATGCGCATATTTAGCAAGTGATTGAAGCGGGCTAAGTGTGGGTGCTCGTTATCCCCACACCTACCAGAGCAGAGCTTACTATGAAAGCCTGCTTTCTATTCTACCAGCAGCTGTCCGTCTACCAAACATATACGCCTGTCATGAAGTAATAAGGCATGTACGTTGAGCTATTTCCAATGATTGGTTATGTACATGTATCTGTAACGCCATACTTTACAACGCATCTAGCTACGTATGTACATGTGCAGATCTGGGGATATCTGTTATGGTACGACACTTTGACCATGGATGTTCCAGGATCAATCCCATCTCAGAATGGGGTAATAATTCCTCGACTGTCAGAGGGTGGATGTGCCCCCGATGTTGATGGATGGTGAGGACCCCAGTTGTAGTGACTTGCGAGCCGACCAGGAGTGTAGTTGAGGTCGCCGTCGATCCGACAGATTCCACTGGAAGCTGGCGGTGGGTGCTGAACCACCTACCGAGAAAAGTGATTCACTGATTTCGGAGCAGTCAAAATGGGTGAACGGATGACGGTGTCCCGAAATACAGAGGAAGGTAGGGACTGCCACGGGTGAAGCAAAACTGGATTGGGGAGATAGGGGGGCTTTGCTTCACCCGTGGCCGCTACCTGACATCCCTACCCTACCCTATTGTGTTTTCGGGACACCCTCATCCGTTCACCCATCTTGACTGCTCCGAAATCAGTGAATCACTTTTCTCGGTAGGTGGTTCAGCACCCACCGCCAGCATCCAGTGGAATCTGCCGGACCGACGGCGACCTCAACTACACTCCTGGTCGGCTCGCAAGTCACTACAACTGGGGTCCTCACCATCCATCAACATCGGGGGCACATCCACCCTCTGACAGTCAAGGAATTATTACCCCATTCTGAGATGGGATTAATCCTGGAACTAGGATGATAAAGAGACTAACAAAGCGAGCGCGTGCCTATTATCAACTATCATAAAAAGCACTGAGCTACTGGCTTTCATAAATACAACGATAAACAAAGAAGCTATACCTGGTTACCGTTCAAGACCGCATCCAATGACTACTTACAGGGGCAGTGAAAGCGATTGCACGATTTATGGCGCAGCTGAGGGGATTTCCACGGAGGCTGAGCGCGGGCACGAAGAAGTACGCATAGGTCTGACAGAAAGACGTGCGTTCAGATGTTGGCATGCACATTAAATAGGAAGGTGGTAGGGAAGGGGGGAACCGAGGGGTCGAGTCATAAATCACGGCGAGCAGGGGCATGAGAGCGACAGCAGCAGCAGCTAGCAGCAGACAGACACGCATGACTAGTTCCATATCTATACATGTGAGTACCAGCAGCATACATATGTGGTCGCTGATTTAGGACGTACAGTACGGACGCTTGCTTGTCTGATTAGGCGCATAATGACTGCGATACTACTGTCTATCTAGCAAATGAATTAGAGGCGAGGGTAATATTAATTAAGCGAAAACCTACTTGCAGGCAGGCAGGCAGGCAGGCAGGGCCTAATATCATGGATACCATTAGTACATAGAGATTAATACGAATTGCACAGCGATTAGTTGACTTGTGTGCTTTTATGGCGGCAAGATGGCCTACCCCAGGAGATTTCGCCCGATCGGCGAGCATGAAAGGCAGCGCGTCCACTAGAATAGATGTTGGGGCACCAGCAACGTACTGGGTGCTAAAAGCGAAATCATCGTAATTAGAATATCCTGCATAGTCGCCATAGCCGACCAGACCGTAAATCCGGCAGCAGCCGGATGTGGTGATGAGGGCAGGTAGATCGGTGGGAACTGGGATAGATTTCGTCGTCCTGAATACAGAAAGACACACAGACAGACACACAGACAGGCTGACTGACAGACAGGGCAATTCGCCCACATCTAGTGTAACACCAAATACATACAGTAATGCAGAATGGGAATGAAGTTAATATCCACACAAGAGCTGCACCCCATCATTATGAGGCCCCTAGGGTTCACTGCTGGGCTGTTTGATTTCACATATTCGTCTGCTCTCTGCGGACCCTATCCACGTGCCAGTCCCAATGGGACCACCTGCTTAAGATGGGTATCAAGCCTACCCCGCGGTACCACAAGGCTCCCCGCAGGGACCATGAGTTCACACTTCCCAAACTTCCTAGATGACCCATTTAACCGTCAAAGGGTCCTGCCAGTGAGGGCGGACAGGGACAAAACTGAAGAGTTGTGCTTTCTCTGTTGTGCTATCTCTGCTACTTATGGTCTCTCTGGGGCCCCTGCAGATCCCTTACCATCCCGGTTCTCGTTATAAAACAATCCGTTGACAGTCCGGATCAAACTTTCGACCGGCTACAAGTATTCATGAGACCCAGACTCTCAGGACCATCTCAGGGGAGGACAGAATGTATTAGATATCCTGCATGCTAATTTGGCCGCGCGATAGATGTACTAAAGCTGAGACACGTACAACACAATCTGCATAAAGACACAAGGTATATCAGAGCAAAGCATCTGCTCTGGTCTATAGCATGTCTTAAGTAAAAATCATTTGGTATCCGCCGTCGCAGAGCATCAGTGATTTAGTACTAGTCGATATATTTCCTTTCTCCCTTTGCTCTAGAATGGCGGTGATGCCGATGGCGGTCATGAACCTCCCACCTCCCGCCCAATTTCCAAATTAATTATAGGTTCGCACTGTTCTAGATGTACTTGTACTAAATATCCAAGCCATAAAATAGGGAGCAATTTGACAAGGGTTGGTGTCGGCTCCCTTGAAGCCGGAAAAATGGCAGGGCCCCCAATATCTGTGCAATAGGATAGCTTGGGTACAGTTTAGACATTGAGGGGTTTACAGGCGTGCACACGCGCACACACACACACACATGCAAACACATACACACATGCACACGCACATTTGTAGACACACGCACGCACAGGGGAGCGTGTACACAGTCCCAGTGTCACACACAGTTCGCGTCCCGCATCCCCCATCCCACCTATGCCCTATGTCCCCCGCCCACGTCCCCCAACTGCGTCCCCTGTCCCCCGTCCATCCCGCGTCCCCCGTCCGCATCCCCGGCCCACGGCCCCCGTCCTCCGTGCGAACGCTAACGTGAACGCGGTTCAGTGTTTGCATCCAAGTTCGTGTTCTCACCAGGCCGCGGCACGTTTCATACGGCACGTTGTTCAGGTTTGCGTTGGCACCGCGTTCGCGATGCGCGGCGTTCACGTTCGCGTTGCGCGCGCAATTTGTTGAGGCTAAGTAGATAAGCATCGTAGATTAAATAATAATACATGATATATAGCATTTCATCTAGGTAAAAGTGCAAGTGGCGAAGGTATAAATAAGCTTTAATAAATTAGAGCTTTAGTTTGCCTTCTTCCCAACCCGCCCCCTGCAACTAAATAGCGGATGATTTTATTTGCTTTCAAATCTGTGTCCCATTTATGTAGAAGTATTGCAGGTATATTCCGGACACGTATACACCTCCATAATTACATCTCGATTCAGGACATCTATTTCCAGACCGCGACATCGTGCAGCAGCCACATGGACGTGTCTGTGAAATGCTTTCCGACAATATTTCATTATCCAACATTTTAAGAATTGCTCAGACTTAATAAATTGCGGAGACCAGACTTCATCTGTGACAGCTACGACAGAAAACAGCAATCTACTGATAGTAGATAGTGACTGACAGAGCGACGCTCAAATATTAACACGCATGTTTATGAATGTGAAAGCACTGACGGGTTGACGGCCTTGCATGTCAGCAGCAGGCGGCACGATGGCCGTACGCAGGAGGTCAAAGGTTCAGGCAATACGGCACATGATTTTGCAACTTTCATACATGGCTGGAAGCCCTAAATAAGTAAGCGTAAAAACGGAGCGAATGAAGAACGCGTTAAGACCCAACACCCAGCAGGAAGAATATCTTTTTCTAATAAATGGACGAAAGCGACCGTACTATTGATTACCACGCTGGGAACGGCCTGTGACAAGCAATTGATTAGCACGTGTGGTTCGTTGAAAGAATGACGACAACAGGAGCATTCCTTCACGATATAGGGATTCGAACCAGCCCTAACAAGCTGCGCGCGCGTTGAGGATCCCTGGAGGGTCCCACCTACCTGAGTGTAACATAGTAGTTGCCTAGTGCGTCGGTGCCGGATCCCACGACGTCGTTGCTGCTGGTGGAGAATATATAACTATTACCGGTAGGAGCAGTCCATAGGTAAATATAGAGATAGTCGGTGTACCTGCGCCCGAGTAAACCAGCATATTACAATCACGTAGTAAGTAACGAAACTTCCCCACGAATTGACCTAACGGAGCGACGAACGGAGCGAGATGGCCCGTTTGACCATGCATATGGAGTAGGTTATAAGATTGGCAGCAAGGCAACAGGTTCGCCGGCAGACAGCAGGTAGGAGAACCGGATATTCCGGAACGTTTCCGTCGGTAATGCGTGAGCAGCCCTAGGCGTACACTATTGCGATACACCACTTTCTCTGTCGTCACGAATTAGTAACGAATGAACAGTGCATGAACAGTCATCAGAACTTACGCCCAGCTTGTGGTCACTGAAACATCCAGGAGTGTGGGGTCTTGGCTGTTGGGTGCGTAGCTGATGATGCCGGCCCGGAAGTGGCTGGCAAAGGCGCCCAACGGAGCAGCTGAAGCAGAGAGGGCTATGATAAGGAGCGCTGCGCGCCAATGGCGCGCAATACAATAATAATACATTATTGCCAGCAACTGCAATATTCCCAGCAGCCGTGGCCGTCCGTCGCGTAGCGGCTAAGATGAATGCGGACCCGTAGGAGATTCTGCTATATGTAGATGTTGACTCTTCGTGTCGGGCAAGCAAGTTTAGTTGCGGTGCGTCCCGAATAGGGCACCGACAGATATTTATTAAGTGCTGAACTGCTTTCTCGATTAGGTATTATTAATGCGCTCACTTGTCAGCAGATCACCTTTCGAGTCCGCCGCCGCAGAACGAGGAAGCAGCCATTATTTGCGTGTGTGGAGTTTATATCGCCGTTCTTTCCAGCTGCCGCCGTACACCGTTACTGACAAAAAGTTTATCACACTTGCCGAGTCATCACGGCGCCCAAATGCCTACTGCGGTGTGTGGATGCTCGCTGCCTGAGACATATTATGATCCAACATTGCAGTAGTAAGTCTGATTCGGCCGACCTTCGGCCCGGCCGAGCGTACGGCTTTCCGATGTGTAACGCATGTAGTGAAGTTTTATTATTTACGGATTTTCGTTCGCCTACCGTAACCGCTGCAGCACACATCATGGCGCCAGCATGAAACAAAGTACAAACTCATGTGACTTAATTTCGTTTGACCTTTTAACATTTATATTATCAGCGCTCTATCTGTTGCTGCTGCACACGCCGAGACCTGCCATCTATCACACATCTATGGATTGCTCTGAGGACAGCATTGTTACAAGTGAACCATCATCAAGAAAAAAGTTAGTTTCAAAGATGTTTAAAGATCAGGGGAGGCAGGCAGACCGTTCGTTTGAAAGAAACGGCTTGCGAACCTCCACGCAGCGAGAGCCATGCGTGCCATTCGATAAATTGCTCATGCCCGAGCATTTTCATGCACTTCGTAAAAAGTTTTGGAGCCATTTTACTCATAAACTAAGCTACCTCTATAGAAAAATGTGAACCCGCCAGCCGTATCGTACCTTGTCGCCCAGCAGTACATACTGTATGACGAAAGTCGAGCATGGTGCATGCTGCTGCAGCCATGGCTGTCATAGGATTTTAGGGATGGGAAGCAGCAGGCCACAGGAGAGATAGTATAAATCAAGTGCAATCATATTGTATTTACCTTTTTGCGTACGGCATTTACTTCAGCTCTTTCGACCAACCTAAGTAAGCAGCCATTTAGTCGACCTTACGTAGTGTTGGAGCTGCTTATTAGTTATTCGTTAAGTCCAAAGGTGCCTGTTGGCGCTAATAACAAATAATCCTGCAATTTTGTAGGAACTTGTCTACTATGTAGGAAAAAGGGTCAACTGGCGAAACTGGCGCCCAGCGGCCTTGCTGGAGACATGCATCCAAGTCTGTCGTCGGTACATATGCATCCAAGCCGCGATTCAATTAAATGTATTAAGATTTGTTGGACGGCTTCGTTGCCAGCATCGATCGCCCTTATTAAGATTTCCAAAGATCTGCTGCAATCGATGCCGGGATCATTATTGTGAGCTAAGAATAATAATATAAATGAAGACAATTGTCCGGCTTCTATTTGCCTCATTATTGTTGTATCTTTATTTCGTTTTCCCTCACATTTATGCCCGCGGCGCGGGACTCGGAGGTTGAGGACCTAGGTTGAGGACCTACCTCACACCAAGCAGCGCTGTGCGCGAATTCATCGGCTTGCGTCGGTGACAGTCCAAAAATATAACCGCCGCCCGCGTACTATTCGATTTGTTCTTCTCACACATGCGTCGAAGCTCAATTTTTAAAAGGAAGATATTGCATGTGTGATGGCTGGGCGCTACTGGCTGGGTTCGCAGTCATGTAGGGATCCGTTTGATGTTGACGTTGTCGACGGATGTGATTGTAATGCTCAAACTACATGTATACCGTCGTCCTCGCCCCAATTTAACTTCAACTAGCCGCATTCCATGTCAACATATTCCTCTACATAAGGTCCCTGAGGGCGGGAACTTTCAGCCGTTTCTGCACATCGATGCATCACACATCGACGCCTTCAGGCTCTGCTAGCTGTGAGTCTTACTAGGATTTACGTAGTCCCCTGATGATTTTGTCCGTCCTGCTTCTGTCCTGCATCCATCGGTGCCTGAACCGCATGAATACGAGTGTGCATATATCCATTCGCCTCAACTAGCTACTTCGTGATGTGTATTGAACGTTGCTACATACATACATACATGATGCTGGCTTCATTTATTTAAAATTCGACCTTCCTGCATTTCTGTAAAATTCGGGGTTACATACCGACATATATACGTATACCCGCCCATATATGTGCATGCATACGCGCGGTCTTTTCTCCGGTTTTGTCCGTTCTGGATGAACCCAAGCAAGAGGGTCTATCTCACGCCCAATTTGGTTCCTTCTGGACCCCAAACGCCCAAAGGCACCTGGTTTGGGCTCGTTATAAGATTAAGGAGGGTTATGCCTGGACGGAAATTCGTTCCTTCCCTGCCAAGCAACTACGAGCTGGACTAGCTAATTCGCTTTGGCAGGCCAGTCAGGCCTTTTTAGGCTTAGTCAGACGTATTTAGCCCTTCCTTAGCCCAGCCGGTAGTTGGCAGTGCGTGTGGACCACGGTGCTCTGGGGCGGACCTTGCCGCCGTGGGCCACAGATAGTCACCTGAAGAAGACGGCCATAACATGGATGGTGGAACAGAGCGAGAAACTGGCATTCAGGGAAACAGATTAGAGTAATGGCAGTCTTCAGAAGATTGCAAAGGACTCCATGGAGGGACTCTTGGAGAGTGGCCGGATAGACACCAGGTCAGTGTTGACAACGGAAGGGGCTCTGGGGACTCTGGGATAGTGGCCGAAAAGAAAGCAGCTTCTGGGGTAATAATAATGATGGCAACAGGATTCTGCGGAGTCCAGGGATCCACGAGATGTAATGGCAGCATCTACAGAATGCCCCAACGAAGATCCCTGGAGTCCCGTCATTATCCCGGTCATCCCAGGGTCCCGCCTGGGCCCAGAGCCAGCCTGCCTAACGAAGTCAACCGCGAAGAATGGGGAAGTGACTAGCTAGGGTGGTCCGATGAACTGCTGCCTTTCAGTCCTCCTGAAATCAATACCACGCACGGTGCCTGGCCTGGACCTACATCTGTCTGGCATGGACCTACAAGCTCACTCTGCTTGCTTGGGATTACGAGAGATGGCGTGGCCAGAGTGCATGCAGCAGCAAGCAGACTGTTGTATTCCATATATGACTTGGGAGCGAGGGGCTGGGTTGGTCATGTTAACATCCCTTCATACATCGATCAATCGGTTCACTTGACATTGTGTTAACGTTTCCAGGTTTGCTCCCTTTCTGGACCAACGAGATGCATCCAGCTGTCCATAGAGCGTCTTTTTGTCTTTCCACATTCCTCCATTGCACTGCCACTTTCATACAAGTAACTCACAACACTAGCGTGCCTTTTTCATTATTATAATGGTTGGCCCCCCTCGCTTAGGCTGGCGAGTGTTATAGGGAAACCCCGGGGTCAATTATACACTACTGTGCGCGTACCCCCTTTTTGAGGCCACTAAGGTTCACTGGGTTGTTTGATTTCGCAGATCCGCTTCATCTCTGCGGCCCCTATATCCATGTGCCAAACTCGATTGGACCATCTACTAGCCTTTTGGTGGGTCTCTAAGCACCCCGCACTGCATTAGGGTTCGGACTTCCCGGGCAGAGCACTTAACTGTCCGGTCGATGAGTCCTGTCAGTGAGGGCGGACAAGGACATGGATTGAAGAGCCGCGCTATACCTGCTGCTCATACTCTCGCTGGGGGCCCTGCAGATCCTTAACCACGCACCCCAATTCTCGTTCAGGAACAAGACGGTGGCAGCCTGGATCGAAGTTGAGATCGCTGATTAGTAATCATGCCACCCTAACTAACTTTCAGGGCCATCTTAGGGGATACACTAGCCCATATTTGCTTCAGCACTATCTCCGACATACTTCCCAAAACTCGATTGCGACAGGCCCGCCCTTGTATCCGGTTCTGGTCTGGTAGCGTTTAGGTTCGTTCTGCCTGGAAATTCTTTGGGGACCGTACCGTGGGGACCGTACCGCGGGGACCGTACCGTGGGGGCTGTACAACGAATTTGTCATCGGCATCTTGTCCCGTTGTGCGAAATCATGCTGCAGTCGGCAGTTCATTATGCGAATCGTTGTAACGTTTGAACGTCATTATTACCCAAAACTGTTACCGACAGAACATCATACTAGCCGTTTTAGCATGCTGTCGCTGCGATTGCAGAAAGCGAGAGTAAGCTTATGATTTCATTTCATCTTTCGCACACATGCATCGATATCGGTATCTCTTTTACAAAAGTGTTTTCTTCAGATGGTGTGTTGAAATTAGATCATCTCATTGAAGTTGCGCAGAATCCACCTATTGAAACAAGCAATTAAGATTGATCAATCATTTAAAATCCATCGCGGTGTAGGATGCGCCCTTGGGCGTGTCCTCTCGCAGCAATTTTGTTTTTAGGTGGAGCAGCCCAGCTCATTGCCACATACAAGCCCCATACAGCATCTGATTTCGCCCTAAGGAGCCTGAAGAGCGACGACGAAGATGTTGGGGCGACGAACACAGGCGCGTTGGACAGTGCCGGGCAGTCTACGCCCATGGGGACGGACATAGAACGGCCTTTCAACTACACTACTCTGGACTGCAGCCGCTATGAACCCACCTTTATCCAAATAGCGCGAGATCTCCAATACTCTCGAAAGCTCGGCATCTCCCTCAACTCTACGCTTTACATGTCCGCGCGATTTGGAAGTGTGCACATGCGTGGCCTAACTGTCGGGTGAGCAGAAACATCACTATGTGCCGCTTCTTTGTGTCATAACCTTGTCCCATGGAATTTACCCTATTAAACTAGTCGTTGGGCAGCACGTAATGGGAAAGGATGAGGCCGCCTCAATTGGTGCAGCGTATTCCACAAACGTCAGCCGCCCGCCTACTCGTTGACCTCTGTCGCCCTGCCTTTTCCTCCGCCCGGCACCCCCACAGATTCTTCGGCGGCACAGCCTACCTGCTGACCCCCACAGACTTCCGCAATCTCAGCCACCATGCGCCCCTGCACCTGGCGTACATGCGGATGATGCTGCACCTGGAGAGCAGTTTCGGAGCCGCCTTACCGGATGTTGCCTTCGTACTGACCACATCCGACACACCCAGATATGTGAGAAAGGGGAGGAGGAAGGGGAGAAGGAGGAGGAGGAAGAGTGCCGTGAGTGGATCAACGGGAAGCGAAGAGGTTGGAGGTGCGGAGTCTCGTTGGGCCCTTCCAATTGTTGATGGGCCAACGAGGAAGCGGGTTTTATTCAAAAGTTCCTGGAGCGGGACGGGGTGAGGATTGTGAGGAAGGAGGGAGCAATTGAATTCAGAACTACTCCTGTCTCAAACGCCACTCAAGGACTTACGAGTCCTGACCACCGCCCTCCGGGCCCAATCACCCGGGCATCCTGACCACCGCCCTCCGCCCTCCGGGCCCAATCACCCGGGCATCCAATAAATAACACGTCTACCACCGTGTCTGCGCGGCTCCCCAGGCGGCTGGTCATACCCTATGCCCTATGCCGAATACGTCATATTAAATTTTATATAATAGGCAAAATAAAAGACATTACATGTTATGCATATGATATATATGATATAGTCTACCACCCGCAGGTTTCACCGCTCCTCGTGAACAGCACCAGCCCGCTGTCCGAGCTACGATCCTACGAACCCGGGTTCGTGCCGGGGCCTTATCCGGTGTGTGGCATTGGCAAGAGCGACTTCTTCCCGGACTTCCTGCTCGTCCCAAACTTCCACTTCCATATGAAGTAAGCACATAAGGGAGGGATGAAGGCGCTCTCTGGGTGTCTGGGAAGGGGCGCCAGGTGAGCATCAAGAGGGCTGCGAAGGTGAGCTCCAGGTGTTATATGATGATCGGGTGGTTGGGAGAAACCCGTGAATGTGCAGCAGGGTTTTAATATAAATGATGAATGGAACAAGGACTTCAGGTGCATTTGTAGCGAGTCTTGGACTGCAAACTGCAGGCGACGTACTTCAGGTTTGGAAAAGCTGATAGAGTGATGTTGCTGTTGGTGGGGATCGGGGTGCGGCATGGGGGTAACTGGAGCAGCTGACCCGGCACGTCCTGGGCGCGACCTGAAGGGAAAGAAGAACCGAAGTTGTCCAGTTGGGGACGGGGAGGAAGAGGTCGGCAGCGGGGGATTTTATCGGGCAGCGATGAGGTAGGTTCCCATAAAAAGGTTGGGTGCAGGATTTGGCTACTCGCTACCTTCCCATCACCAGCATGGTGCACACGACCCAGTTCACTGGTGTCGTTTAGTTGCGTATGGACGCTGAAGCGCCCACCTGACGCGCACATGAACAGACAAGCAAGCACCCACAGACAAAATATCTCAGGATGCGACATTCCTCTCCAGAGGCCTGTAACTCCTGCAATTACTGTTGTTTGGTAATGAATGTCTGTTGGTATCCGAACCTCTTCACTAACCGGTTTTACAACAGACTGTACGACCAGACCTTCCTAGCCGCCATTCCGGAGTTCAACAAGATGTCCTGGAGGGACCGCAAGCCCGTGTTGTTCGGACGGTTCAGGTAGGGATGTGTGTGTGTATGGGTGCGGGAGGGAATGGGGGGACGCCGCATGACCCTGCAGGCAGCAGCGGTGTCACGCGATAATCACCTCCTTTGGTCCCCCTCTTGACCAGGATTCGTTTCATTTGCCTTCCCCTCTCTCGACACCCTCCACCTTGCCCAGCCGGTACCGCACCAACCGGGTATCTGAGGACATCTTCACTTACAAGGCCGGACCCGAGGGTCGGCGAATCTGCTACAAGGGAAATCGCACCTGTCCCTTCAGAGACTTCTTCATCAACAAGATTGTGCCCAAGGTTCGGGGCACCACACCGCGCTGATAGCTTGAGCTTGCATGAAGGAGCTTGGGGGGAGGCGGGTAGGTGGGGGAAGTAGGCGGGTAGTTGACGGAAATCACGAACTCGAGCTAATAACCTCGAAAGGGAAGGGGTGGGTATACATAGGGTATGCAGCAAGGGCGCACTATTGTAGGGTGGCTCCGGAACCGAAGCGCTGCCCACCCCTGGTTCAAGTGAAGGAAACGTTCAGCTACCCGCGTTGTCCAATGCTTCTGGCTCCTAGATCATAAAGTCTCCCTCACCCTTCCCTCATCATATGGACTCACCTTGGCACGTGGTCATGTTTATTTTCGCGATGCTGACAGCTCCTTCAGGATGCAGGTTTTGGCTTTTCACTTCCCTCGAATACTCGGATGTTCGGATTCCTGCCTTCCCACACCACACGACCCGCCACGGGACGTGCCTCAGGACCCCGCCCGGATGGACGTGTCCTTCATAGGTCGGGTGTCCATGTTACGGCACTCGCACTACAAGTACCTGGCGCACTTGGATGGCCAGGGGTGAGCGTGAGCGTGGGGATGGGGGATGGGGGGTGGGGTCATGAGAGAAGGCACACAAACGGGTGACGGCCAACCCATAGAGGGCCCGGCAGAGAGATGCAAGGCCGCAATCAGGCGCATACTTCATGAGGGGTTGGGAACCCTTCTCATTCCAGGGGACCTTCGTGAGCTGTTTGGAAAAACGGATTGGGGCCGGCGCTCTTGTGTCCATGGGCACAAAGGCGATGGCTTTTGCTTGCAGGAAGGTTCGGGAGAGCAGCCAAGCGGGGGAGTTTCTGCAAGTCTTAGCCTATGTAGCTGCATGGATGAAAACGGATGGAGTGCAGGTTGATGGGTTGTACCGTCGGCAGTGGTGGTGATAACGCTGACCGAGAGTGACGATGTGGGTGGAGTCTGGGGCACGGTCTTGTTGATGGGCTCGTTGGTGGATCAAATCCAATCTCGTAACGCCAGGGTCGCGGACTGAAGTCCTAACGAACTCTTGATGACGTGCTGGGGAAACGTGTTGGTGCAGACAGTGCCTGAAATGGAATGCGATATGGACATGGAAGGCGATATTCCGCCATCGTTCACATACATAGGACGGACGCTATTTGTTGCAGACAGCTCGTGTTAGATGTAGGCCCCAAGCATCTGAGAGCTTAGCGCTAGTGGCTGAGGCATCCGATCCAAAACGCGAACTGATCCGTATCTCCCAGCTCCCTCAAATCAGGTTGTTTTAATTTTCAAGTTGTTTGAAAGCTTCGTACATCGTCGCACATCATCGACGTGTCTCATCATATCTTTCCCTTTCCCCGCCGATTCCCCTCCACCTCCACATTCCCCCTCCCAACCCCTAACCCTTACCGCCCGACACCCCGTACCACCTCCGTACACCCTACTTTACCCGCACGATGTAGTATTTCCTCCCGGCTGGAGCAGCTCCTCTCTCTTGGCAGTTTGGTGTTCAAAGAGGCGTCGGGATACTACGCATATTACTACAGAAGGTCTGTGTTTGTGTGTATGTGTGTTGAAGGCATGCGGGTTTTGTCGTTTCTTGCCGGTGGTCGGGCAGGTGGGCAGCTGGTCGGTATCAAGTGTACCACTCACTGTCATGGGTGGCTGGGTAGGCCCATCCACAAAACCACCAAGCACGTGTGGTCAAAAGGCGGCAATAATCATATGCACAATGACGAACAGATGTTCAGGATTGGGGTTGATGTGTAAGGAGGATGGAGTCGCAAGAAGGGGGGTGGTGACAAGAAACAGTGGATAAGATACAGGGTGGGAGGGACATACTGCGAGGCGCCAATATCCCGGTATACACCCGGAATCCCGATCGCCTCATCCGGATGCCCGTACTGGTCACCAGGTGGTCCAACAGCAGCGCCCAAACGCGCTGTTGAGGCTCACCCTGCGGTGGTGCGACGGTGCAACATGGACGCGATGACCGCATGGGCCCATGCCCACGCTGTACAACAGGCTGCTGCTTTTTCTTCCCATCCCTCCTCTACCTCTTCCTCCCATAGTCTTCCCCTTTTTCCCGCCTTTCTCCTCTCCCTACTCCCACACCCCTACTACTCCGCGCACTCTCCTATTGCTGCCTATTCCTGCTGCTGCTGCTCTCTTCGTCCTCCGTCCTCCGTCCCTGCTTGAACGGCTCCTACCACTCGTCCGCAGCTTGTTACAGCACCGAGTGAGCTTGGTGGAGTTCTGGAGGGACGAAGAGGTTGACGGCCCAGAGGATGTGCTGCGGGAATTGGACTGGGCTGAGGCAAACGACGAGGAAGCTGCCCGGGTGGCGGCGGAGGGGCAGCGCATTGCTGCCACTTACCTCACCGGCAACGGCAGGACCTGCTACTGGTACAGGTATGTGTGGTGTTTGTGTGTCGTTGTGTGTTTGTGTGCGAGGATGGACTTACGGAAGGAACAGAGGAACGAGGACTGGGGATGATGGATCACTTTGGAAGAATAATACGTCGTATGCGTCAACCGATGATAAGCAAGGCGTATTAACTGTGGGATTTCGGAATGGAACTGAGGAGCGGTTCACGCCAGATGAAAAACAGTGTGCATCTCGTTTTTGCGCAGCAGCCAGCAGCCAGCAGGTCAACGGGTCCTTCGTTCGTTGGTTGGCTTGTCGGTGTGCATTGTGCACAAAGCATGCGACTTCGTAGATATAGGTATAATCAGCGGAGGACAGGCGCATGGGACGTCTTCATTGTCCTCCCGCACTCTTGCTACCAAATTGAAGATGTCTTGGGACCCAATTACGCCACACATGCAGGTTGATGCACGGCCTCCGGAGCGTGTTGTCGTACACACCATTATTATCTCAGTGGCCGGAAGCTCAGCCGCTGAGACTTGTGGTCGAGCAGCAGCTGCTCGCGACCCCGGGTGGGAAGGAGGTATACGATGCGCCCTGGGCGCCATGATTGCAGCGCCCTGTTCGAAAGAGAGGGAAGCGGGTGCGAGGCAGACAGGAAAGAACAACGGAGCCAGGGGTCATTGGAAAACTCGAGAACTGACCACTGGATAATAGCCATAAGAGATGAGGGAGTGCCTTATACCTGTGCAAGATCAGTTCAGTAAGTAGCTGTTTACCGAGTACTCCCCGTATGCAACGACATAGCAATACTGCTATGATTGTGCACATGTTATTACCACCCTTATCCCGACGTTCGCGAATACAGAAACGTCCGTGCTGCATTACGACGGCGCATGTCCCCCATTTACTCCCTTGCGCTGCTTGCTTCCAACCTTTTGATGCTTGGTTGAAGTTCATGTGTTTTGGACGTGAGTGTAAATCGGTAACGAGTTGACGAGGGACGTTCGACGCCTCTTTGATCGAGGCTGTGTAGTGACGTCAGGAAATCGGAAAAACGGTGGGTGACTGAGGGAGATGTTACCGACTATGACATGATGATGACAATGATGCAATGTAAGATAACTAGTAATGAGGATGGCGGTGCTGAAGTTTATTGTGCTGCTCATCTGAATTCATACGGCAGAATGAGCAGACTGCAGTCTCTGGCCAGGTGTGGCTGTTCGCACCGAAAGGGAGCGGCATCAACCTTGTGATGAAGCAGGGTTCATGTGTCAGCGATGGGTACGTGCGTGGACCCCCATCGCTGCTCGAACCGTCAGAACGTAGAGGGATTTTATGGATAACATTGAGGGTGATTTGCTCTCAGGAGGGGCAGCTGAAGGAGCCGTTAAAGGCTTGAACGTGAGATTAGGGACCGCCGAGAATCAGGGCTGTGCGTGGGTCTCCATCGTGCTTGGTTGGGGCTGTGCTGCCCTGAGGAGGTGGTATGAAGGAAGGCAGCAAGCGCCGAAAGGACATCTGCCAGCAATTGATAGGAGAAAGGACGAAAGGCAGAGGATGGAGGGGAATCTTCTGAACTGCCGGGGCTGCCATTTGGAATGTCAGTCGGCTGTTGTAGCCCCTGGATTGCATTTGGCTCATTTGAGGGGGACTGCTCATGTCGATGAAGTTTCATTCAAATTTCTGCCCTATCAACTTTCGATGGTAGGATAGAGGCCTACCATGGTGGTAGCGGGTGACAGAGGATCAGGGTTTGATTCCAGAGAGGGAGCCTGAGAGATGGCTTCCACATCCAAGAAAGGCAGCAGGTGCGCAAATTACCCAATCCCGACACGGGGAGGTAGTGACAATTAATAACAAAACTGGGTGCTTTGCATCATGTTCTAAATACCCTATCGAGGATCCATTGGAGGGCAAAGTCTGGTGCCAGCAGCCATGGTAATTCCAGCTCCAATAATAGCGTATAATAAAGTTGTTCCAGTTAAAAAACTGGTAGTTGGATATATTTTAAGATATTAGCCCTGGTTCAAGGTCCCCATGCCACTGCTGGGGCACCGGGCCCAAGGCCTGGTAAATCTCACAAAATGTTGTATGTCTGTTGTGTCCGCCTAGGCAAAGGCCCAATCGGAAGATGACCGTACACGGACCATCCTGGACACCACCTGTAGATACCCCAGGATATTACACAAAAGATGCATTTTTGCCTGGAAAACTTATGAATGTACGTATGTGAATGATACGAAGCCCCCCAAGCTGTTGCTCTTCAAAAGACAAAAGAACAATTTGCTAAGCCAGTTTATAGGCAATGGCAAGCAGTTCTAGGCCAGTGGGGTTCTCCAGCCTAAAGGCCCTCTGCATGTGCATGTATGCTCAGGACTGATTGAAGTTCAGCACATTTCCGTATACAGAGACCATTTCCAGTTTTCCACCTGGTGACGTGGTGAGCAGCAACTACGAGTGGATAAAAGCAGAGCAATAATCAGAGGGAGCCATCAATTAAGTGCGTAAGGGGGGAATTCACACCCTGGCATCACATGCTATTGCACCCTGTGTTGCAGTGGGTGAATTGCTAGGAACTGGCACAAGGTCGGACCCCAATGAGTATACATAGGTTGGTGAATACAACAGGATGCGCATGATTCACTGCAGGGTGGGGAGGATTGAAATGGGGGAACTTGGCGCCCCCCCATCATGCGCTATTGCACCCTATGTTACAAAGTGAACCTCCTAAGAGCTGATGCAAGGTGATATTTAGGGGATTTCATGCTCTGAGGGCAGGACAAAAGGCCTCTTGGCCTTTTTCGCCAATGTAAGTTTGTAGTCACCGCAACAGAAAAGGATTCGCTCGCTGCTTGACCCAAAGCCAGACTCCCAAAAACGAAAAAAATGCACATTACCCGTTGTTGAGCTGCGGAACTTGCAGAGTCTATAACGCCCCCTCCTTGATGGAAGAAAGTCGTCTGGACAATATTTGCATTGGGAGCAGGGACCCGCCCTGCAAGCTGGTTGTCGCTAGTTTATTTCACTTTACACACGCCCCAGTCGCTTCACTGGGGATGAGACGACAGCTGCCAGTCCATGCAACATGAGATCTTATCAGATCGTGGTTGTGACGAATAGATAATTGAATCATTGGATAGTAAAACCGAGGCAATTATGTACGGCTTGCTGCTGTGGAGCGGACTGCTGACATGCGTTTGCTAAGCCTATCCATTGAGTTTGGCATCGCTGCAGTCATGCTAGAACGTGGTCCAAAGTGCGCCGCCCTCTTTGAGAGCTCGCGTTGTAGCCAAGACCAGTTTGATGCGGCTATCGATGAAAATCAGGATGAAAAAAGAAGAACAAGACAGTGTTAAAACGAACTGTCGGCGCGTGGCATGATTACACTGGAGAAAGAGTCACCATCCTCAACATTACGCCACTTCACCTTTCAGAGCACCAGTTGCACGCGTAAGTTCGGAGGGTGGGGACTTGGGGCTAAATCCACTTGTCGACGAGCCTACAGGTGTGTGCCTTGGCCGCCGGATGGAAGGTGAAATGAAATGCCGGGCCTTCATTTGCAGGCAACGCTTTGCGTTACCCAGGTTCCAATCCACCAACCCTGACCCCCACATCCATAGGTGGTTCGTGTGGACGTCTTTCCCGCAAATGCTTTTCGAGATGTTTATTGTCGAGCCACCTCCAGGTGCTTCGCAGGGAACACTAAGGTAGGAGACTCATTAACTCGAAAACAATCCGCCGCACGCAGGACAATGCAGGTGGGAACATGATGGGCGCCGGGTATCAAGAAGATTGTGAATTTCTCCAATCCGCCCCTCCCATTTGGTCCATAAGCCTGCCAGAACTTCACACCGCATTGCATTCACTGAAACATGAAGCCCTGCAACAACTCGCTCGGTTTCGCGCACCAAGTTGTAATGTACGTCGCCTATTGCGTCTCTCCTGCCGCCTCTCCTGCCTCCTACACCAGTATCGCCATCACAACACCCTATCTAAGACTACTTAGGGTCTTTTGGACCCCAAGGTCCTTCCCTGACCCCTTGACCCCCTCCTTTCCTTCCACCTTTGTTCACTTCATCCCAGCTTGTTGGCATTTGGCTCTGCCAGGCGCTTTGGACCCGCCAGATACTCCTTAATACCGGGCAGCTCCGCAATCTCTGAGTGGAACTTGACCAGCTCGGGGTACTGTGATTACGTGGAGGCAGGGTTAAGGATACGAGGAGGTAGGAGCGACATGAAGGTGCAGGGGATGGACAGGGACCGGAGGACCTAGATAACTTGTCACGGAATCGGGGCGTCGCACATGGGCATGTGACAGCAACTTCCCCAACAGAGGACGGCCGCGATCGAGAAAAGCGGTATTAAATACAGACCTGAAACCCACAGCGCAGCTGGATCGCAAACAATCGTACCCACGAAAGTACCCACTCCATCAGTGCTCGCCAGATATTTACGGTACCCAAGAGATCCATCGTTGACCGCGTAACACTTTCTGTGACTGGGCCAGTTGCTTTCCCTCCACCTCACTAACAGTCAACCCTTCCCCCAAAACACACACGCACATGGACAGCATGTCTCCTCCCTGCGCACGAAAGCGAAAACGCTCGCTCCAGCAGCATCGCACTTACCAGTGCCCGCGCCACAAATATCTGTCTTCCATAAACCATGATAGCCAGTGCAGCAGCGGGAAACCCTCCCAAAGCCCCATGATCCGAGCCCTTCCACTGCGGCCTTGTCTCTCCTTCCAGAAAGGAGGACGTATTCCTTGCTGCCTTCCATCCTTGCACCCTTTCTTACCGCCTCCTGAATGTGGTCGGGGAAGATGCGCAGGTGTAGGTCCAGGATATCCCACAGGCATAGGTCCGCAATGGTAAGCGAGTCGCCAGCGCAATACTGACCACCGTTCTTGGCCAGAAAGTTGGCTATGTACACAATGTGCGCGCCGCCTGGTGATAAGGGAAGGAAGGGTTAAGAGGAGGCCAGGGCGCTCAGAGTCAAAAGGATTATCGAAAAAACGATAGACATGGGGCGAGCGACTACTACTGCGTGAAACCCGCTAAGAGATAGAACAGCTTTGAATATTCGCTGAGATGTACAGCGCAGTACAGCGCAGCAGCACATGTGCAGTGCCTCCTGACGGCGGAAAAGAAGACTAGGATAAAACCGTGGACCGCATCAGGAAGTGAAACAAGCTGCAGAAGGCTACACAGGGGGACGTGGCTGAAGCCGTGAAATTCACGCCAGAACACACAGGTGCATTTCCTTCCGAATGATACATCAGGTTATGCAGCGGCCAAGAACAACAAAAATGCGGCACCCAAAACGCTTACCGTTTCGCCCGGTTGTGGTCTCTTTGTCAAAGTACGTCTTCCAGTACGCCTCCTTCGCGGCCTCAGCCTTGGCGGAGGCAATGGAGGGACCAGGACAGGATGATATGGAGAGATGCAAGGCAGTGGCCAGTGCATGAGGACGGCGACAAATCATCCATAAAGAAGGAAGAAACGGGGAATCCAGGTAGGTAGGATGTCTCGATCGGCCTTCCGCTGCCAACGGCGAGGACCCCCCCGTTCAACAATCCGCGGCTCTAAAAAGGTGTAGCTATTCCTCCTTTGGCTACCCCTACTGACTTCTGCCATTTTAGGTGTTCTATTGTTGGCCTTCTCTACCTACGTTGCCTGGCGCCGATATATATTACACTGGCATCCTATAATCAAGCCCGGTTGGCATGGTTACGAATGTTATCTGCGTTTGTTGTCTGAGGCCCGGAGTTTGCCGTCACAGCTCGTATTTGGGTTGTTACTCTTGTTCTTGTTGATGGTGGTGGTTGGTCCATCACGGATAAAAAGATGTAGAATTCCCGTCACGAGACATTTTCTTTTGTCGGATTAACAAGGAAAAGGCTTTGGCAGTGCTAAATCAGCACCCAGTGGCTACCGAGAACGCGAATCTTATACCTGTTATGAATGGCCACGACACTTCCTACCTTCCGGCCCCATCAGCCCTTTGCACTGCTGCCGAAAATGCCATATGTGGCCAGGTGTTTCGTTCTCCTACCCTCACCTTCATACTGAATCCCCCTCCCTTCCTCACCAATACCCCTTCTACATGCTCACCAGTTGATCGTTGTAGATCTTCGTACATGTATCCGGCAGACCACATTGCCGGCAAGGGAGGACAGGAAAATAATGTATACAAGGTTGGCATCAGCAGCGGAGATAAGAGATAAGAGTCCCGATGCGAAGCGGCTTTGCAGCTTGCATCATGATTCAGTCTTAAATCAGCAACTGTTACCCAATATTTCAAGGTCTATACTAAAACACGACAGTGGCGGCCCCTCACATAAACGGATACTCCTGATCCTGAAGCTCCAGTCACGTAACGCTAAGTGAACAAGCTGTCGAGAGGAATCAACCCCTCGAGGCGCAGTATGGAGGGAACGCCTAAGAAATCACGGAAGACAGTGCTCCCTGTATTTAGTAACAGTTTGTAGAGCTGTAAATCGGCTACTGCGATTCATTTCATCCTCTGCTAAAAGATTTGCGGAGGACAGCGGCTGTAAAGGCGGGATTTGGCTTAAGGTGGGGGGGCAGGGCCATCATGATCGCCCTGCTGTGACATGAATCAGAATCATCCAACCGGCGAGTGGACGACCCCATCTAGTGTGCGGGTAATAACCAGCCCGGATACCCATTTGCCCCAATTCCAAAGCAGCAGGCGATGATGACAAATACATATTAGAACGTTACTCCATTCTCCCGCAATAAAACCGGAAACCGTGACCATCCAGATTGCAGCGTATAATAGAATGTGACCTACCAGGTTAACGTATCTGTACAGGAATGCATATCCACCAGGATGGTACATCGCAGAAGGGGAAAGGTGGGTAGGTGGTAAAGTTCCACAATCGCAAAGAGGCAAAATCGCAACAACCACATTTGTGAGAACATCAGGAATATGGATGAAGGTCGACAAGATGAGGCTGGACGTAGAGCAGTTTCCCGGTACCCGAAGGGCGAGTAATGATAGAAAGGAAGGATGCATTCCTTTAAACAAGCCAGGGGAGAGTATCGCATGCTCATTGTCCCAAGAAGTTTAAAGCTGTGGCTGCATGCTTGGCGCGGCAATTTGAGGCGCCAAACAAATGAGTGTTGCCCACTTGTCGTGAACGTTTTCATTCACTCTTAGCTATTTTGAATCATTCCCTGCCATGCGCACTTGACTCGCAACGACTCCACGCCCTCCATAATCATGTCCACTGTACAAATCTCCTTCTCAGTCTTGCCCTGGAGATTGTATTTGCGGGCCAGATACCTGTTTACAAATATGAGCGAAGTTAGCACCATTACCCTGAATTGTCAGCGATACCAAAGCCTAGAAGTTTCTACTTACGAACTTGACGCGGGTTACAACGCTGCTGACTCACCGCGCAATAGTGTTCGACTGAACTAAATCTAGATCGCCATCCACAAGCCTGCACTCATCGAGCTGGTGAGATCGTGCATTGAACTTCACGCAAAGCCCGCCTCGGTTATGCAAATCTACCTGGGACATTGGCCGAATGGGTACTTTTCCCGATCACCCTTTTGCTCTGAATAATTCACGTCAACGGTGTCAAAGTCATCACCACTGGCAACAATGGCGAGACGGAGCACCTCGGCCCGTCCGCGGATCGGGAAGTAATGAATAACAGGCTTCGACATCGTTGAGTCGTATCCACTACCGAACTACGTATTCACAATATTGACACAAGCGTAATGCCAATTCTTACACCACCTCGTAAGGTGTCCATTAAAGGTGCCGTACAACCCTTACTACGACGCCAGTCATCCAATATCTAATCTTTCTCCACCCATTAGTACTCATAGCATTTTATTAACATGTTCATTGAATGTGGGTAGGGTACACATTTCATTCATGGAGTAATGAACACTGTCCTATCGCCTTGTCGTTTGGTTGAAGTTTATTCCTGCATACTTCTTGGATTTATTGCTTTTCCCGAATTGTTTTAGCCAACCTCTCGGCCCTTAGAAGTTTGGACCTTTGGGCCTTACGACCGTACCTCTTACCAGCTAGTAATCAGAGCAGAGCAGAGCTCGTAACCTGCTCTGCTTGTAATCATTACCATCATCTTCCTAGTAACCCTTGGCATGTTGCAATTGGTGGTTATGACGTTGCCTTTATGACCTGGTGGGTCATGCCGGCAGCTATGCCAAGGTTATTACAAAGAAACTGCCTAACCCTGGAGCAGTGGAACAAGCCAGCCCGACACTGGCCCGTCTCCGTTCATGGGAGCAGCTTCTTCCTGCCATTGACCCCATCCTCACACGCAGTAGATCGGAAGCACTGACACTGACAGCATTCAGTTCCAGCTCCTGGCCTTGAACTCATTAAATCAACTTATGCACGCATCATGTTGGATTCGGCAAGTGTAGGCCCTGCCTATTTCCAGCATAGCAAATCCACAGCACTGCGGATTGCAAAAGAGCAGGGAATGGGGATGTGAGGTGCCAGGTACCGTAGATGCAGGGGCTCTAGAGTCTTGGAGGCGTGGCCTGTGTATTTGTCACGTATTGGGGACAGATACTTCCTGCCTGAAGACATCTTGGGCATTGAAGGACTTTTATAGAAGCAGGCCAGGAAGAAGGAAAATAGGTCCTAATTACAGGAGGCAGAGCTGCGCTCATGCGCTAATACATGGGACGTCGAGCGTGCGAAGGTCGGATTAAGGACTTCCGGATTCCCATTCATTGCTGCCTCGATCCTCCGAGGCTATGGTTGCCATAGCACTGGCACAGGTACATAACGCAGTTGAGTGCAACCTCTGAGAGCTTGTCAGGGTGGTCCCAAACACATGTGGGACATTTTTAAGAAGAAATCCGAGTACATGGCCTACATCAACCCTGGATTAACACACGCAGCTCCATTCCTAAACTGCACGCCCTCACACAAAACGAAACCACGCGGTTAAAGTTTGCATAGTTTGCAGCCGAAATGTAAGGGAGGTAAGGGTACGCATAAGCGGCTTAGGTATTCCTGCACCTTACAAACTTTGGGAGACTTTGGTGTGGGGTTCCATTCCAGTTCACGCCGGCTGTTGCGACCTGTCCATGTTGAAAACGGCTAATCATATGACAGCTTTAGCGGTCATATTTTGTGCTCGAAATACGTCGGAAATTAGCTAAAGTGATTAACGGTGGCAGGGCCCGAAGGCAATTTGTCACCGCCAGTTTTATAAGAGGATTATCACATCAAGAAGTGATTAACGTTAGAATTTGAGCAAGGTTAATCCCAGTCACAACCGTTGTCGTTACATAGATCTTGTTGCCTGCCAGGTCAGCGATTCTCTTGCGATTCAGGGGCTTGATTGCAGCCCTCCTTTGCGAATGACCTAATGCGACATTGTTTGCACATGCACTTGTCAAGTGCATCTATGCATACCGGCGGCTCTGGGCGTAGTAGTTCATACGTTCGTGAGTTAGACTTTCTCACGTTTTGAACAGTTGACGACATGAGAGCCCTAATTCACCAATGGTTCCATTACTATTTTGTATAATATAAATCATTCCTTACATGTGCTAGTGCTATGACATAATCCTCGATTGCAATTAATCGCGAAAAAAATAGGATGGCGTTGCGGTCAGTGAACCTTCTCGGCCAGCAGGCTCAGCATCGCACGTCTACGGCAAGCGTAATGATAGGCTTCCTAGATCGTAACGTCCCTTTACCAACTGGATGGCGTTGCTCGACGGGTGCTCCTGTGCCGTGTCGGCTACCCAAGCGATGCCCTTCACGGTGCGGTGCAATAGCTCCGCAGCTATCCCCACCACTGTGGAGTATTGATACGGGCTGCGAGGATGTGATGGGACGCTTACGCGAGACCGAAAAGCTGAAGACATGCCTTGGTGCTCCTCTTACGGTGCGGCTGCTGCTGCTGCATTCACCACTTTCGCCACCACTTTCTATGTGTTAGTTGATATTTTCCGCTAAGTTCTCACCACCCGTATCTCCCCTCAACACGTGTTGGCTTGTCCCGTTTCCTCAACAACTCCTCCTCCCCGCAAATCCTTACGTAGCTCCTCCCGGAAACACGCAACGTGGAGTGTTTGCTTATACCTCCGTCAACGTCCCTTGGGGTTTGTTGTCTGTCGGGGAACTCACCTTAACTTCTGTTATGCGTTACTTGATCTGCTTTTGCGTTTCCCTTATAAGCGCATGTGCATCAACACCCAGGTGACCCCCACCGTAATTGTGTAAATGGTACACACCTAAGCGCACACGCATCTCTCTTCTTTTCGGTCTCCAGGAAGATGAGCAGCGCTCCCTGATCAAATGCCTGGATAGTGCTCGACTGGGTGTAGATACCTGTCTTGTGGACGGACTGGAGGCGCTCCGGAACCATATGATGTCGTACATAGAGGCGGTTGCCGTCAGCCAGACAGATGACCTGGAACTGGTAGGATGTGGCCCGCACCCTTAATCGTGTCGTAAACACCAATCCTTATTCAGTGTTGGTGTTTCTTGCCGCCTTCGTCCGCAACAGCCGGGGAATCCAAAGGAGCGCACATAGCCAGTCGGAAGAGGAGGCTTGCGAAGGGATGCATCGGTGAAAACTTTCGAAGAAGCTGAGAAATGGAAGCGCTAGCTCGTAATCGGGGCCTCGTTTAAGGAAGTGTAGTAGGGCTAGACCTAGGTAAAGGAGGGTGCCATCCGGGCGTCCTGAATAAGGGTTCTTCTTCTGGGCACCACCTCCCCATTGCACCACATGTCGTTATCTCCCTCCCCTACCTGGGCTGCACCTTTTATAAGCTACAGCCAATGCACAGTCGCGTGTTGCGTATGCTTTGTGCTTCTGTGTCATCTCTGTGTCATCTCTGTGTCTTGCTACCAATTACCCGGCCTTCTCGCTCCCATCCCTCCTCTCTGTCTACACCCCACGGGTGCGCGGTACGTTGCTCTCGTCTCACGTGACTGCCGCCCCTTACTGCCAGGTGGAGGGCGCCATGTTACTGATCGAACAGTTGTCACTGGCGTTAGAGACCACCCTTGTGGCCCCCACCCGGGCGCCCAAACCTCCCTCGCCCTTGTCTTCGTCGGAAGAGGCGGTTGAAGGTGGGCCCGTGGGGGTATGGTTGGGGAGGGGGAAGAAGGGTTCTAAGGCGCAGAAGCAGGGTTACAGAAGCCCACAATCAGGGTTACAGAATGACATTCCATCCTTGATGTGGGGCCTTATCTCCCTGTGCCTGTGCCAGCTGCTTTGTTAAGCGCTGTTTCTGGATGCTGCCATCGTGTTGGTGTCTGTGGTGCTGTAAGCGGCCTGTCGCGGATGTGTTGGCCCACCCGGCCGTCTTTGCCGTTTTGGTGTAGGCTTGATCCTCTGTGCTTCTGCACTATTTCTCGATCTTTCATGTATTTTCCTGTCCTGCCCTGTCCTGGGAGGTGATCTTGATTCCCGCGATGCCCTGCCAGGAGGAGGGGCGCCCAAGTACGAAAAGAAGGGGCCGCAGGCGGAGCCGCGCTTCAACGGGCAGTGGCAAGTGCTTGTCACAACTGGCGGCGGTTGGCCTTACGGACGGTTGCAGTACGTGCCCATCATTGAGCTGTTGGACATTTCTGAGGTGTGTAGAGCAACTACCATGCGGGCGTATATAATAATGTACGTACGCGCGCGCGTGTTTGTGTGTGTGTGTGTGTGAGAGAGAGAGAGAGGGGGGGAGAGAGAGAGTAGACTCAGTATCCTACGTAATATTCGATGCAAATATGTCGCATATCAAACGGTATGAGAAGTGCAATGAGTGAGAGTAGTGAGTTGCACTTTACATATCTGCATTGTGCAGTACAGACTGTTAACTATATCTGCACTGTGCAGCAATATTGCACTACTGGTACTTCGGCGCCTGCCATTGGAATAAACCCGCTATCTCACGGTTCAATCATGTACTCGAAATATCCTGTAAATCGCTCGACAGGATACGGCTCTCTGCTGCTAAATTTGCTCGCTCATCGTTCGTTCGGGCCTTCGGTCCTCACTCACTCATTCCTCACTCGCTCGTCCAGCAGCAGAGCGCCGTACCCTGCTGTCTCACTCTTGGCAGTATGTTTCTCGTATCCTGCCTGACCCCTGAGATAAATACTCCCAACCTGAAACACGCCGCTGTGTTTCTCCCAAAAGCACTTTTTTGTGGTCCCTCTTCGGAAGCCTCGTTTCGTCCTGGCCCCGACCTTAGCAGTGCGACCCTGGCTGTTGTCGCTTCAGGACGGCCAACACTTCCGTCTGGAGTCCAAGACCGGCCCACTGTACATGTACGCCTCGGGCCAGGCGACCTGGCGCCCAGGGGGTAGCCACCACCTGCATTACCAGGTGAGGAGGTTCTTGAAACACCTGCTGGGCTGCGGACGATATGGATGTTGACGTATGTGTGGATGAGTGGATGAATGGGTCTTTGGGCGTAACAGTGAAGCCGCTAAAATTAGGCAGGTGGTGTGGCCAGGCCTCTTCTCACGGTATCCTGGCATCAGCAGGCGGGACGGTTGCAATCCACACTCTTATCGATGTAAAGCAATAAACCCAGCCAGGACGCGCACTCCAGGGGTTTGGTTACAGAGGCGTATGAATGTGAGATGGAAGGACGTGAGGCGGCGTCCCTGGCCATGCCCGGTCCCGAATCCCATCCTCGGAATGCTGCGCACCTGATGCTTCATGGTCCTTATCCACGCGTATTGGTTCAAGTCCGCAGATAGCTCCAAAATTCTACCGGGCCCTACATTCTCCCTACCGTGTGGTCAACTTGCCTGGGTTCATGCCTCTGCGTTGTCCCCCTAACCGCCTGTTTACTTCTCCCACCTCCCTCACCCGTACTCGCTCCCAACCCCGATAAGGCCACCGAGTTCCGCGTGGAGTTGCTGGGGTTGTCTCTGGCGCTGCCGGGCCCCCCACCCGCTGATGACCTGCACGTATTCGCCATATCGCCCTCCACCGCCCTAGCGCGCAGTGCGCTGGGCGGTATGCAGCTGATGGGGCGCCCGGGGTAAGGGCCGGCACAGAAGTGTGTTGGTTCGCAACGCTGCGAGCAGGACCAGAAACTTGCACGGGAGAGAGTTGACGAGTGTCTTATGTACACGAGCAGAAGCGGCGAACGGTAACCCTGTACCGACATAAAGCTTTGAAGGACTGCCGCGGTGGACTGTCTGCGTCGGGTTATCCGCCTGTATGTCCGCCTGTCGATGTGGTTTTGGCTTTTCCCAATGTACATTTGTACACAACGACGTATAGTTATCTCAATTTGTACAGTGCAGATTCCAATGGCTGGAATGTGCCTAGGGTTTTCCGTTGCCTCGCAGTCCGGGGCAGTCTTGAAACTCATCATGGGATTTGAGTAATGGTCGTTATGGGGATACGCGAAAGGGTCCGCTACAGGCGAAGCCGGCTACCAGTGCTACCAACCGGCGGCCTGGCACCCGATCCTCTCCATCCTCTCCGTTAGCCACAATTGGGAAAATATATGGTAGTTGCAGGGCGCAGGTACAGCCCCATCTGTTTCCCTTGGCGTAAACCATCCCTAATGTCACCTAGTGGTTTCGTTGGTGTACTGCACATAATTGTACGTCTGCCGTTACTGGTACCTTTCTATATGCTTTGCTATTCCGCCGTACCGTGGACAAATTGCTGAGATACAGGGAATGTACAGTATCATCCTGTACCACTACAGCCCCCCGCCCCCTGGAACTCCCCCCATTCCGCTAGCGAGGGCTCCCTTTCATCTCCGGGATCCCGAGCGCTTGCTTGGCGTTCCAGCGTCCGGGTCAGCAAAGCGGTGCCTAGCTAGGCCGGTCGTGTTTCATCCTTTGGTGTACGTGCTTGCATGGTTGTCGAGGTGGTGGTGACTGTGCTGTGGCTATGGAGATGCAATCGAGGTGTTTGTAGCCCCGCTTGTCTGCACTTACTGTTTCAGTACGGAATGGAGGGGGTTCCGGAGAGGCACCTGGAAGGTGTCCTGACTGGCTTCCTGGCTGTCCCGTATTTCAGGCGCATGTATGTGTTAAGTATGTTACACACAAATATATATGTATATATCGCGCCAGGCCTGCTATTAGCCGGGGCAACTTTTACCCTTGTGTATCGAGAAGACTGCAGAAACACACTGCTTTCTGCGGAGGGACATGCACCACCTAATCTTCAGCAATCACAATATTGCGGCTCACATGATGATGTCTGCGTGGGTGTTGCCTGGAGCCAGCCACATCAGCTGCCAGCTGCCATTTGGAGGGCTGCGCAGCTAGGCAACCGGTTGTAGCAGGTCCGGAGGATTTTGTGCCGACAGTCTTCAGCAGGATGCGCGCATTCGATTGGGCAGCGGCGGGTCATCTGCCATAGTGATGGAGATTGAGGCAGTCCTCTTGAAGCCTGAGAAAAGACTTAATGATGCTGCCCACACGGCTCAGCTTGCGGGACCTGAGAAATGAGAAGGCACAGGAAAGGCTAGGAGCGAAGGGCCTGGCGCAGCACGGCGTGATGGGACAGGGCAACAACGTAATACAGTACACGAACACATGAGTGTACAAGACCGGTAGGGTTGTCAGCAGATTTTGACCGCATTGGTAGGGATTCCGACGAATTACATGCAAGGAGTACAAGCCTGAGGGGACTGTTCAGGAGACCAAGCAGAAAGGGATGTGACAGGAGTGCGAAGAGTCGTTTCTGACAAATGGCCTTACACGATCGGGTCGATGCATGCACAGCAAGCATGTCGTCCGTAGGCTTGCCAATATGAAGAGAGTGGATCAAAGGAAGACGGTCAGGCAGGGTCGATTATCTGCAAGAGCGATCATTACATCATATCTATGCCCGGGCAGTCAAGTACAGACATGCAGTTCACCATTCCTCGTCTACTGCAGTGTTCGGTGGACATTGACCTAGACTACTTTCCGGTATTTATCCTCAGTCGCTGCAATCACCCGTCACCTTGCTTTCCTCTCCACGTCCTTTAAGTACTCGATGTCCTCCCTGTCTCTGCCGCTGACATCAGTGGCACTACATCGCGTGCACGCACGGCATAGGCGATTTAGCTGAGTTGCAACGCCGATAAATGTGTCACCGTTATCACGCTTCCGTCTTCATATGTGCGATGGTAAGCGTCCAACGGTTATCAGAAGAGCACAGCAGCCCAGCAGTGAATGCTGCACTGCAAATGTCACCCACGCCTACAGAACTTCGGGTTGGGTTGGTGAGACCTGGCCGGATGTGGCGACCAACGGTGGCGATGGATATTTTGCTGTCAGAGTGGCGGCAGCATAGACAGCCGCCGCCACTTGTCCCACCGGTGTCTGCAGCGGTGGCGCACTCTCCATCCGTCCCTGGACGTGCTGGACACTATCCGTAAGGGTTTTAATGTGTTGCGCTGGCAGCTGTCATGAGGTGTGGTGTGTAGGCTTGCGGCGGTGTCTGGTGGCCGAACAACAAACTTCGTGCCGCTGGCCCTGGTATTCGGCATCATATCAGTTGATATTGAGCGCCTAGGGCATTTCCTGGCTGGTCGCTTCGGGGGCCCCGGAACCAAGAACGATTTGCAGGTAGGCTTTGGGCGAGTTTGTGACTCACGTCCAAAGTGTGTGTGTTTACGTGTGTGATGGGTGTTCGCGATGAGGCTCTGGCTCGTGTTACCAACGCTCCTCCAGACTACCCCAGATAGGCTCTGCCTTTCCCTCCTGCCGCCGCCGCGGTCGTACAACCCATCGTACGGCGTACGGTGATGTCCTAGAGGGGTTTAAGTCTGCTCTGGTTTAGGTTAAGAGATCTGACTGCTGATTGTTGCTCAGGCCAGTTCGGTCCATGCGTGTGTCAAAAGGTGGGCAGCACCGAGAAGCGCTTGGTGGCAAAAAGGAATTGTTATAACGTGCCTTTTCTGTGTGAGGCGAGTGCCGCGATAAATCAGGGATCATTTGGGCCAGTCGACGTCCTCTGTAGCGATGCAGAGCCTACGAGGTCCGCTGGCAGCCCGCTGCTCTTTGGTCTTTCTTTCCCGGTTGTAAGCGAAGGGTAGCATCGGGGTAACAAACCTCTTCTCTGTTTATGTAAACCCCTACCCGGCATTCCAAGAGATTGGATGAGCAAGCCTACCAGTGCCTACCCGGGATTTGGGATAGACAGTGCGGAAATATAGCTTGTTCATGACATAATTTTCCTGTTTGTGTGCTGTGTGGGTATGTTATTGGCTGTCGTTTGGGTATGTTATTGGCTGTCGTTTGGGTATGTTATTGGCTGTCGTTTGGGTATGTTATTGGCTGGCTTTATTGGCCTGTGGACCCTGGAACCTCCGCAGATTTCATGCACTGTGATCCACTTTGATGAAGTCCCGGTGTAAGAGCGAGTGCATGCACGACAACTTCTAGGGAAGACCAAAGCTGACGATGACTCCCACTCGGTTAAAATGCATTTACGTACCAGTCTAGATACCTAAACTGTGTTGCGCATGCTTCAGACTTTGACAGTGATGTTAGGAGCGCCGTGGTTTACGAGAAAACTTTCCATCCATTTTGGAAATCTCCGAGTTGGTGTAGAATCATAAGAAGAATGCCGTCTCTCACGGTCCAGGTGGGCTGAGACGTCAATTACAATTGTCCGGATCAAGTTATAACGGCATGCTTTTTTGCCAGTAGCTGTTGTGTGGCGGCGAAGATTGCAGGGTCTGACAAAGAGAATACTGGTGCGAACGACGTGCACATTCCCTACGGGTAGGTATGCAGGTGTGGGTTACGACCTGAGTCCCGGAGGCCCTTACAGCTGCGTTCAATCCTCTCCTGTCAAGTTTTTCTTCTTCTTGCGCCATTACGTTCCAGCCCTGATATGTCTTGAGGTCGTATCTCGTAAACACGTGGCGTGAGTACATCCGCTACTGTGGTACAAGGCCCGATGTATACACAAACTCGCCACGGCGGGACTGGTAGCTGGTGCCCGTTCGGGGACCGCCCATGAACCATTGGCCATACCCTTCCTGGTGGCAACATCCCCTTCTTGGTTCTCCTTGCTCGACATGTCTTGCTATGTGTAAATGCCATGCTTATGTTCCATGCAGGATCCCCAGGCATGCGCAGCGGCAACCCTGTTGATAGCGGCATGGGCCCTCCGACACGGTACGCCATGAGGGACGATAGTACGGAAGTGTGAGGTATTGTGGCAGTTTTTGTTTCGTCTGACAGCACAGTCAAACTGTGGGCCCCTTCAATGCATGCTTGTCTGCCCCGCGGGTTGTTCGGGTCATCATTCTTAGCTGCAACTTGCCGCAAAGCCATGGGTCCCAACGAGCGTGAAGGGCTCGCATTACGTCTCGAGGATTGCAGCCAAGATTCGTGTCAATAGTTCCCTTTACGTAATCCTTAGACAACGTTATGATACAGAGCCACCTATGAGATTTTTCGCTTGGCCGGGCAGTTCTGCTGCTTGCAGTTCCCCGGCTCAAACACGCCACCACACTCCTCACACAGACCCAGCTGCCGTCTCTGCGCCTTGGCCACCATGACATCCACTTGGCGAGCGCTGAGGATGGCAGCAATCATTACAGCCTGATAAATGGTTGAGGGATTGGCAGTGAGGGCGGACGAGACAGTTCATCCAGGACTAGGTGAAGGATAGGGTAAAGGATTGAGGAAGAGGTGGTGTGGAGGAACAGGAAAGGATCGTGGGGACGGGGACGAAGTAAGGGGTATAGAGGAGAGAGGACGAGGGTAACGTGAGGGGGGAGGGGTCGCTTACATCCCTGAACCGGCAAATTCCACTTGCCAGGGCTGCAAGGTAACTGGATACGTGTGTATGGTTGTGGGTGGGCGCGTGCGCGTATCGGGGCTGGAAAGAATGAAAATACGTAGGGAATCGGGAGGCGACCAAGCAGCTTAGGTATATAAATGGTTGCTACTAGCTGCCAGCCTGGCACGTAGATACTTGTCCACAGGACCCGCAGCCACCGAGCCCTCCTGCGCGGGTAAGGCTGGACTCACACGAAGCGGTTTAGCAGAGGTATCACGCCTCTTACCCCAAACACCAGGCCGGCAATTTGGTCAAGTGTCCATGTCGGCATGGCATCCATAGCCCCCGCAAGCAAGATCCACTTCTGACGGACAGGAATCCTGGTAAATGGACTTATCAGATGGCATTGTCGCGTCGCTTCCCTGCGTATGTGATCGTTGGCGGGGGTAAGGTTGACTGAACGCAATACACGTCGCCTCCAGCTTCCATCGCACCGTTGCGAGGACAACCAAAATCTCCAAGGAACCGTATCATGCGTCGGTTGCTGTCCTAGTCGTAGTTCATGTCGTTGTGTGGATCCCAAACAGCGTGTTGGGGAAGGAGAAAAGATCATGGCCATATTAGCCCTCCGATTTTCTCAATCAACTTCAAGAAAGTCTTTAGGACACTTGATAAGCTTTATTTTTTAAAGTGAGTTGTTATCCATGGCGGCTTTAGTACGACGAAACGCATTCGTAAACAGATCAGTAAAGAAAGCCACTTCGCTTTATGCAATGGCTTCCTTAAGCCCTATCGAACAAATGCCTTAGCGTGTACTTGTACTCCGTATCCCTGCAACCCCTTTCGCCCACCTTTGACTTGTTGACTAGTGGTTCTTACAACTATCCTTTTTCCTCTTGATATTACTGCCAAATTGGATGGTTTCCTGGAATTCTGACCGAAACATTCCGTAGTGCTAAACTCTTTGGGTCATGGCGGACCTACCCCAACAGCGCTCCGCCCAACAAGTATTTACGAACGGGAGCCTGGATTGTCCGATTGAGTTCCCACAGGAAACAACAGATGTTGACATGGAGGCACCTCATCCCCAGCTAGACTCGACCAAAATGCCGCCGATGCAGCAGGCGCAGCAGTCCCGCGAAATACGACTTGCCTTGGAAAAACTGGAGCATAAGATATCAGCAGATGCACATGCAACTCGTCGCTCAGAACTCCGTGCCAAGCAACGCCTCGTCGATTCGCTGTCGCAACCGCCACCACCAGCAGGACAGCACTTTGCGTCTCGTTCGGCAGCGGCCACAGCCGCCTCCATTCAAGAACATATCCCTCGGCCCATAATCCTCAACGAAATCTTGCGGGGCCTGGGTCGCGCGTCATCCCCAGGGACCCGGTCGGCTACGGACCGCCCGGCGTCCCCACCTAACCGCAGCCTGTCGCCCCGTGCTCTGCACTTTACTGGCACCATGTCCACTCCCGCACGAGCAGGAATAGCAGGGGGGACAGCAGCGGCAGCGGGTCTCTCGGCCTCTATCGTACAGCGCCCGACCCACCATGCTGATCCGCCACAAGTCTCGCATCGTAGCAATTCTTCAACCTTGAAGGTAAGCATTTTCTCGATTCCTTCTTCCCCAAGTCGTCTGTACCTACCTCCTACGTTGTCGTCTATGGAAGGTGCGTCGGAATCCAACTGCTGCGATCTACAGGGCGCCAGCATCGCCAACCAGATGCCCATAGGCCCTTCCTTCCCTCCGTCTTCACTGCAACCCCCAATGTTCTTTTAGAGTAGCTTTCTCGACTTTGATGCGCCGTAACACCAACACTCCACCCTGACGACCACGCCCCCTTTATAGGGCTCTCCTTCTCCGGATCCGCTGGCCAGGTTGCAAGGAGGCAAACCAGCGTCGCCGGGGCCCAAGGTGGCTGCCACTAAGGCGGCTCAAGGCCGGGCCCGCCCGACACAGGGTTCACGATGGTCAGCTGAGGGCGCCTCGCTGAATGGCGACGTTCCTCTGGAGCAAGCCCGTCGGCCCATGTCGCCGTCACTGGTGCAGCATGTGCAAGCTCTGTCACAGTCACGAAGGCATCAGCTTCTTCAACACCGTCAGGAGCAGCAGCAGCAGCAGCAGCAGCAGCAGAATCAACGGCAACGGCCCGCTTCCGTGGAGCCTTTGAGTATCCATCGACCTCAGTCCGTTGGCAGGCGGTATATGTCCCCGAGACCTGCAGCCGCAGGGGCAGCGGGAAGCTCTGGTGGCAGCGGCACTGCCCGCGACGCAACCTGGGCAACCAAGGCGCGTGCCAGTAGCAGCGGCGGCGAAGGGGCCAGGATGGAAAGTGCAGGATCTAGGGGAGCCACGCGCGGAGCCTCGTCAGGGTTTCCTAGGTGGGCTTCGGGTTCAAATTTCAGTTCTTTTGACAACATTTTACGAGGCGTGGAAAGCAATATTGGTGGCACCTTCTCAGCCACCTCATCAACGCCTGCATGGAAGACCCAGTTACCGTCTAGCCGTGGCGGAAGTGGTGGTAGTGGCGGCGACGCTTCCGGCGGAGTTTCAAGAGGTCGGTATTATGAACGCCGCGTTGGTGGCAGCTACGGGGGAGGAGGCGGTGGCGAGGGAAGCACGCGATGGATGGGTCACGGTGGCAACAGTAGTAGTTATCGAGGTGCGCGTCCGCAGTCGGTCGGGTCTCTGAACCCAGAAGTACACGTGGGATTGCCTTCTCTTTCTCCCACTGTCACCGCCGCGCCGAGACAAGCGGCCCTTGGTGTCGCTGCTATCGCCGCTCCCGCCGCCTTTGTTGCACGGCCTCGGTCTGCGCCACGCTCTATAAGCATGCCGTTGCCGCAGCCCGCACCACGGATAGCTCCAATGTCGGCATCAGCTGCCGGTGCCCCTGCGACAGCAGTAACTGCGGGGTCAACATGGTGGACGTCCAGGCCGAGCTCACATCCAATCAGTCTCCGCACGCCGGGGCTACCCTCGGCCGGTTTGCTGCAGCCGGTTGGTACCAACGGTGGCTTAAGCCGTGCGCCACCCTCTCCGTCTCTCCTTCCCATGCCCATGCCCATCAGCCGGGTCCGCTCGACATCTGCGGTGTCAGTGCCAGCGGCCTACCGCCCGGTGCGTCCAAGTAGTGTGCATCCACGGAACCTGCAGCAACAAGCGCAGCTGCCGCAGGTCGAAAGCGTCATCACTGAGTCATTGCTTAACCACGCGGCTGCAGCGCAGCGGTTACAAACACAGCTTTTGGAAGATGCTATCGCCGATGGGGCTGGTGATAGCACCGCTCCTGTCGTCTCTGCGCCGTGGGATCCTGCCACATGTTCTGAACGTATGGTGAATAGCGACACAGAGGGCGAAATAATGCTAAACGAATCTGGGAGCCTAGGCTTGGCTGACAATACCGAGATGACGCGGCGATGGCAGTCGCCTTCAAGCCAGCATCCAGAAGCCGGGAGCTCTGTTCGGATGGTGGAGTCGCTGCTGCGGAGCAACGTGGCGGAGACAGCGTCTAATCAAACACGAACGTTGACGGGCACCAGCCTGCCGGCGGCGGCGGTGACGGCGCGAGGCCTTCCGTTGGAGTCACCGCTGACGGTCCTGTTTTCTCCTAGGGTTCTGGCCCCTGGCGGCTCGGCGGCGCCGTCATCCCCTTTTCTGGCGTCGCCGATGCAGCCATTGCGGGTGGCATCCGTTCCGCGCGCCAACATGTTGCACAATTTCATCGTACCATCGGGACCGCTTTGGCCGTCCGCTGAAGGCATCAGCGGCAGGGGTAGCAGCCCTGGCTTGACGCCTGACTTATTGCTGCCCCGTCAGGCGACGCGTTCGCAACCTACATCACCGCGGCCGCTATCTCAGGATGGTCAGCGGTCTGTGTTAGCCAGGCGGGGCGATGGAGGCGGTGTTGAGAACGCGGGCGGCTCACCGCTCCGGCCACAAGGCCTGTCCGTGGCCAGCAGCTCCTGGGGCTCACCAGCGGCCGTGGCCACTGCCAGCAGCCCAGAGCGCGCCGCGAAAGGCCTGCAGGCGCTGCTGTCCTTCCTGCAACAAAAATTTGAGCTGCGGAGGGAGCGGCGGCAGGCAGCACGCGCGCTAGAGGGATGGCGCCGAGCGGCGGTTTCGAGTGGCGGAGGTGGCAGCGGAGGTGACAGCGGAGTTCGGAGTCCACGGCAGCTGGACAAGGGGGCTGCTGACATGATGAACCCTGCGTCCACGCACCTGGGGCGGTATGGTAGGTCATTAAGTGCGCAGTGAAGCGTTTGCCTAACGGACGGGTTGACCAGGCCGGTCCACTCCTTTGTATCCCATATTCGGGCGTGTCCGGATCAAGTTATAACGGCATGCTTTTTTGCCAGTAGCTGTTGTGTGGCGGCGAAGATTGCAGGGTCTGACAAAGAGAATACCGTTGGGAACGACGTGCACATTCCCTACGGGTAGGTATGCAGGTGTGGGTTACGACCTGAGTCCCGGAGGCCCTTACAGCTGCGCTCAATCCACTCCTGTCAAGTTTTTCTTCTTCTTGCGCGATTACGTTCCAGCCCTGATATGTCTTGAGGTCGTATCCCGTAAACACGTGGCGTGAGTATATCCGCTACTGTGGTACAAGGCCCAATGTATACACAAACTCGCCACGGCGGGACTGGTAGCTAGCAATCGGTATGTCTAATGGTGCCCCTTCGGACACCTCCCATGGCCGAAGGGGAGGTGGCAACATCCCCTTCTCGGTTCTCCTTGCTCGACATGTCTTGCTATGTGTAAATGCCATGTTTGTGTTCCATGCAGGATCCCCAGGCATGCGCAGCGGCAACCCTGTTGATAGCGGCATGGGCCCCCCGACACGGTACGCCATGAGGGACGATAGTACGAAAGTTTGAGGTATTGTGGCAGTTTTTGTTTCGTCTGACAGCGCAGTCAAACTGTGGGCACTTCAATGCATGCTTGTCTGCCCCGCGGGTTGTTCGGGTCATCATTCTTAGCTGCAACTTGCCGCAAAGCCATGGGTCCCAACGAGCGTGAAGGGCTCGCATTACGTCTCGAGGTTTGCAGCCAAGATTCGTGTCAATAGTTCCCTTTACGTAATCCTTAGACAACGTTATGATACAGATCCACTTAGAGTTTGAGATTAGTAACAGAAAGGTTTAGAGAGAAAATGTATGAGACTTGTGATGTGTCTCAATACTTGATGACCTTCGCTTGGAATGCCGCAAACTTACGTCTGGCACGGTCCTGTTGCCCACCAGCGGTAGAGACAAAACGTCCTCTGGCGGAGGAAGTGGCAACGGGCCGCACAGCAGCATCTCCCGAACCAGTCAAACCCCGATCACCAGCGGCGGCGGTGCCTTCTCGCCCGGCCCGACTTCTTCTTCCATAGCACAAGCACCCAGGAGTGGTCCACAACGTCCGAATAGCTTAAGCCGCTCCGCTGGCGGTGCTACTTCCTCGTCGTCCACTCCCGTCGGGCCGATACAGGTTCCGGACCTGTACCGTCAACCACGGGCTCTCCGCGAGCATGCAGATGGGGTTGAGGGGGAACGGGAGCGGCAGCAGCATGAGCGAATTAAGCAGCTGGAGCGTGAGTTAGAGCAGGCGCGCAAGCAGCAGGAGCAATTGCTTCGACAGCAGCACCAGGAGAAGCATCACCACCAGTTGCATCAGCTGCAACAGCAGCTCCAGCAGCTGCAAGAACAACTGCTGCAGCATCACCGGCAGCAGCAAGAACAGCTCGATCAATTGCAGCACAGAAAACAGCAGCCCGTGCGGCCCCTGTCATCGGAAGCTTTGCTAAGGCGAGCCAGTGCCGGTGGCAGTAAAGCCTCTGACGGAGCCTTGAAAACAATTGCTGCCCCTGAAATGGGGACGGGAGTGCCACCGCGGCCGACTTCTGCTCGTCGCGCACGCGAATCTTCCATGACGATGCCGCAGCCACCCATATCCGTACCATCATCACCTACTGCACCAGCGCATGGCAGCACCGTAGTCCACTCCACCAAACTAGCCGTGCCGACCTCACCGAGCTTAGCAACTAGATTGGCGACATATCCAACATCACACGCCGTTGCAGCGATGCCGCTGGCATCGGCGGTGCCGCTGGCTGTGGCGTCACCTGCAAACAGCAAGGCGTCCTTCCGTGACTTGCACCAGATGGTGGGTGTGTGGCAGGGATGTGTGTGTGCATGTATTCGCAAGGGTCTTCGCGGATGATGAGCTTGACCTTGTGCGCGCCTGCTAATCGGTGAAGCCCTTCGCTAGACAGAAGACAGATTCGGCGGGTACAGCGGGTTGGGCGGTATGATGGTATTCATGTGCACTACGTATTCCTGGCAGTGAGGCTTCAAATGTCCAATTTCCAAACTCTTGGGGGAAAGCGTAAGCGAGTGGTCAACCCTCCACTTAGCGGGGTCCTAGCTGACTGAGGTCATCCCCGGCCTGCATATTTTAGCCAAGGCAACGAGGCATAACATTAGCTCAACACATCTTTGTTCAATTGGCAACATTTCAGCTGGGAATGCCGCCACATTCTACCACATCGCGCATCCGTAGCCCCTGGCGGCACCGATTGACCCAGCAACTCAGAGTTTCCGTTTCAAATTGCACCATCCTTCAGCTGATCAAACAACCACCAACCGCCAACTTACAGGTGAGTGAGATGGAGCGGCTGCTCACTGCCATGAACGACGACGTCTCTGGTGCAGTTGCCGCTGCCACGGGCGGCAGCAGCAGTGGTGGTGGAGGGATCGGTGCCAAAGCCGGTGCACCGGGGCAAACGTTCAACGGCGTGGCGCGTCCGACGGCCGCCACGCCGCCGTCACATCTACGCGCTCAATCCCGTTTCAGCCCGCCTCTGTCGCCAGACCTCCGCAGCCCAGCTCGTGTGCACGGTGGCGGCGGCATCAGCATCGACGCTGCCTTGGCCATCAACGGTGCGATGCTGCAGCAACGGCACCCGGTGGCCGCGGTAGCACCCGGCAGCCGCGCTGGGGGCGCCCGGGGCTCTCTGGCAGCCGCATTTGGGACTGCCGCAGCGGCTCCAGGTGCGATACCGGGTGGCAGCAGTGGCGGCAGTACCGATGGGAGCGGCAATGCAGTAGCGGGCAGTTCCCGCATTGGTGGGCTGACAATCCATGGGGCAATCTCTAGCGGCGCCGCTACATCTACCAGTACCGGAGTAGCGACGAATAGTTACAAGGCCTCCAGTTCTGGCGGCGGTGCGTCTGGGGTATCTCAGGCTGGAGAGATCGAAGGCGGACGCTCAACCAGCGGAGAGGGAGCGACGGCCGGCAAGTTAGGTGAGCTTGTGTCTGTGATAGTGGCAGCGATTCCGCAGTACTATCATTCCGTTCTATCGCTCCTTTTGTTTGCGCCATGTTTCATTTGTTTGGGTAAAGTGTTCTGGATTGGCGGAGTTTACAACATGCCGGGTCACGTGGCGCACCCGATTTCAATATTATACCCCGATACCCCGAATTGTATCACTGGGGCCTTCACTGTGTCTCGCCTTCACTGTGAACTGCCCGTCGCGCACTCCCAAGCTGCTGCCCGCTCTTTGCATGCGAACGGCGCGTTGGAGCTGCTGCCGGCTCACCCTTTGAGGCGAGCACTAACGCACTTGATTGAAGCTCAGTCTACCGAAGCGAACAGCTTATAATCTCATTTTATGTGTTTTCCTCGCTTTTGTCGACACTAGCCCTGCATGTGAAGAAGAAGTCGAAAGAGACGATGTTGAACCAAAAGCTGGAGCATGTGCGGTCTCAGCTACAAGGTTCCGACGACAGGGAAGCCGCTGCCAGAGCTGTGGTGCTAGGGACGCCATCGCCATCGACGGTGACGGCAACAGCAGCGGCTGCGCTGTTAGCTTCCGCTAATCACGCGCACGCCAATTCATCTTTCGCTACCGACGCCATGTCTGAGCAGCTGGAGGAGATGCGCGCCAGCATCCACCGCATCGAGCAGGAGATGTGGGGCGCAGCGGTGGCCACAAAGTCGCTGGCGCGTGGCGTTGCAGCTGCGGCCGTTGCCGTTAATGCCAAGCCGGTGGGCTCCCCCGTTGTGCGTCATCATCCCCACGTCGTCCGGCAGCAGGCGCAACCCGCGCGCCCATATGAAACGTCACCAGTTGCACGCGGCGGACATCTAAGCCTGGGTGGAGCCCACGGCCCGAATGGAGGACCACCGGACGGCCGCATCGTCGCTAGCGCTGGTGGCTTAGATAGTCGCACTGCCTCGCGGGGAGCCGTCAGGCAGCTTGCCACCGGTGCCGCTGGGGTCCTGGCGACGGCGGTCAGGTTTGACCCGCAAGCAGGCGCAATGGCTGGCTCTCCAGCCGGCTCCATGCACACATCGTTTTCCCTCCGCGGCGCATTCTTGTCACGCGACAAAGCTTCTAGCACGGCCGGGGTCGGCACTGCACGTGGCGAGGTTTCAGTGATGACGAAGCTGGCCACCCGGTCTGCCAGCACTGCAGGGGTCTTTCCAGGCAGCAAGACCGGCAAAGTCTCCAGTCACGGAGCTCCCACCGCCGCCAATGATGGGACAGACCTGCGGATTCCTGCAACAGCAAATGCCGCAACGGCTAAAACTGCAAATGCTCGGGCGATGCCCTCATCGCTTGGCGGTGGTGGTGTCCGCCAGGTCGCCGGCCCCCGATCCAGCTCCCCGTCCTCCCCGGCGGTCACTCGTCATGTAGACGCGCTGGAGGCTCAGCTGCTAGAGGAGCTTGGGGAGCTCGAAGATGCGCTGCAGAAGCTGAAGCACAACACGGGGAAGGCAATGGCTTGGTCTGGACCTGGTGCAGTAGGAGCTTAGGGAGGTGGGATGGTGGCAAGCACAGAAATGGGCGCGCCCATGGGGAGGGGCTGATAACACTGATTGGCTGCCGGACTGCAGCCAAGATGGGATGTGGGGACAACACACGAGGTACGAGAAGTGGCAAAAACTTGGGACCTGGCGGAGGGAGATGGGGACGCAGGTATGCTGTTAGGCTGTGGGGCTGGAGCGCAGAGATCTGCGCAGGATGGTGCATGATGACGTTCGAATCCCTAGTATAGGCCTTTATTTTGTGTAAGTGTGTGTGTGTGTGTGTGCGCGCGCGCGCGTTGGGAGGGAAACTGTGTAGAATTTAATAGTGGTGAGGAGGACATGTGAACTGAGAAAGAACATGTGGACGCCTCGTATGAGCGCTGAGGCATCCCCGTCCTACGCTGGACACGGTGCATATGTAGTGGTACCTTGTTGCATTGGAGCCGCTTTTTCTTGTATGGCATGCACAGCGATGTCACATTTAAGGAGGCGTGGGATGTGCGTATCACGTTCGCATATCACCGCCGAGTTTCCATTGAATTACATTAACTGGGCCGGAAAAGAGGCGAAGGCATGCATAGGCCGTTTGGCATGGCGTACAGCCTCATATTGGCACCGTGCATTTACAGCAAAAGAAGTTATGTTGCTGTTGAGAAGCTTGTAATGCATCTCAACTAGTAACATACCGCACTTGAGGATCCGTGTGTTAGTGATGGATGGCTGATGTTAATTATTTCCATGAATATGCCATCGAAACTGGCTGTCAGCATCTCGGTTTCAACAGTGTGGATTATCGTAAGCTAGCACATAGCACGTGGGCAGTGGGTACACAACAGCATACACGCCATCCATGGC
Source organism: Volvox africanus (assembly GCA_030268105.1). Classification (NCBI taxonomy): domain Eukaryota; kingdom Viridiplantae; phylum Chlorophyta; class Chlorophyceae; order Chlamydomonadales; family Volvocaceae; genus Volvox; species Volvox africanus. The sequence continues at coordinate 3,612,464 of BSDZ01000013.1, read as the reverse complement.
GGCGGAGTAGAAGGGGACGAAAGCTGTCATGACGAGTTTGGATATGTGATGTGTACCGGGCGATAGCTACAGGGGGGACCCGTGCAGTGCCTGAAGTGAAACCCAGCTTGTGCGCCTGGTTCAAAATATTTTTGGGCTAGACAGCGTCGGAATGCCTGCGGAGGGCAGGTGTCTTTCATTACAGAAAACTCATTACAGAACGTACCGCGATTCATTACGTGTGGTAGTACGATTTGGTCTGAAGCTGCCCGAAGCTGTGATATTCATGGCTTTATACCGCCCGCCGTTTCGGTGCGCAGCTTAATCCATCCATTCGCCGGAAGCATATGCAACTGAAATTGCATTACAAGAATCAGTGGGAATATGTGTGCGACAGAAGAAGGGTTGCAAGCAATGGAGGGGCGTGTGTGTGTGTTTTCTTTGGGTCTGGGTGCGGTCGAGAAGGTGACCTCGGGTCAGAGCATGTCGTACAATGGCAAGACTGATTGCTTGACTGTAGGTCCTGCGCGCCCTTTCCATTCTTCAGGTATTGCGGTCTTTGCCTGAGTGTATTCATTCCGTCAGGCAGAGATCAATCTGTCAAATTTTGATTTAACGTCTGGGAATCCTCATCGTCATTGCCAGTATAAAACCGCTAGTGCTGGAAACCATTGCTTTGGTGGGCACAATAACCATCACCCCGGTAATACTGAATGTAATACTAGTATCAGAATAGGAAACTGTGAAATTTTACGAGTGTCGCATTCAAGCATGCACAGGGTCAGCTGTATCTAGTGGGGCCCATGGTGTGCGTGCGGATGCACAGGGTTAGGTTGATGATGCTGATATATATATATATATATATATGTATATTGGGGTACTGCATGTGGGATCCAAAGCATCATCAACCTAACCCGGTGCATACGCACGCACACCATGGGCCCCACTAGATACAGCTGACCCTGTGCATGCTTGAATATATATATAGTTTGTTTACATATATACAGTTTGTTTCACCCTATCAACGTGCCCTATATCTATTATATCTTTTTTATCTATCTATCTAGGGCACGTTGATAGGGTGAAACAAACTGTTGTCACGGACGATCCTCAACGTCTCAGGTAATAGATTGCAAGAGACAGCATCCGACGTTACAGTTGTGATGAGCAGCGGGTGATCTACGAAAAATGTAGTTGATTACCCCAGACAACACCCATTCCTCCGCACTTGTCTTCCACTGCCACCTTTGCGGCTGCTGCCTCGCCCCCTACCTCCACCGCTGTGTCGCGGTCACCATTGCTGTTGCAGTATTACGTACTACCGAGTCAACAAGTACACCCGAGATGGGAAAGTACCAGCTCCGAAACCCATAAAAGCCAGTTTTTTTCCTCGTGCACATGCTCTGGGTCCATGTACATGCGTTTGTTGTCTCCTGCCATTCCATCCCTCCAAGCACGCCGTAAATGCCGCGCACTTCCTGCCACGTCGCCGCACCTTTACCTCTGGTCTAGGCCACAAGTGCAAGCTGCCTGTATTGGGCTACCACTGCCGCCACCACGAAGCGGCTGGCTGTCTGCACCTCCAAAAGCGACCACATTCCCACCCGCACCGGCCACCCAAACTTACCGTTACATAACTTCACCCAATCACAAGAAATAACGGACAAAATCTCAGGCTAGCTTCTTAGGCGCAAGCCACGGCCTCCTCTAAACACTCAAACCGTACCCTGAGGTCAACTGCATGATAATGCAGGCACTTGCTCCGGGCAATCCGTTCAGTTCTTGAGTGACTTCATGAAGTAGTTGAGAGAGGTTATGGTGCGAGATAGCTGCTCCATAAGGGAGGGCTTTGGCGCCTCACCGTCCCCCGCGACCCCCTGCTGCTGAGGTCCCAACAAGGCCTCTCGAATCATGAAGTCCAGCGCCTCACCTGGGGTGAAGAGCAGTGTGCGATGAGGGCATGAGGCGTGTATTTGTGGATGAATGGAAGGTTGAGAGGGCGTGGTTGGACTTGAACTTAGGCGTGACGCGATTAGGGTTGGGGGCGAAAACACTGCGAAGACCTGGCAATGGGCTTAACGGTCATGCGGAGAGGGGCAAACGTGGGACGGCGACCTGCGAGGGGTTGGGACAAACTTTGGCTGCAGACAATTTGAGGTCAAGGTAGAACAAGTGGAACATGTATCGGGTAAGTTTCCATTTCATGGGCTGGTTGGACAGGGCTCGTAAGGACTGGTATGAGCTTTCGGGGAAGGACGTGGACGTGGATCAGTTTGCCTCCATGCGGCCTCCTTGGCTCGCATAATAAGCTTGTCAACATGATCGCGCAAGAACAGGCTTAGTAGTAGAGAGGTGGTCTTTGGGCGGTGTGCGAACGGAAAGCACTCACCACAGATGTCTGACACACCAACATGACAACGTCTAAAGGTTGCGTACGCATCTACCGCCGACGCTCCTGCATCTGCGTCCCACTCCGCTCGTCGGCCCAACACATCCAGCAGCCTCCATGGTGACACATCTGGCAGCATCTTCCCCCGCTTCTCTCAGCGCTCCGCCCACGCGATCACGCCTCCCCGTCCTCATCCATGACGCACCGCCAACCATTTGATGCATCATCTCATTCCACAAAAATCCAGCACCTCCTATGAGCATGCCCACACCATCCCACACTCAAGCGCATACGCCATTTCAACCTTCTCTCTTCCTACCTACCCTGCTACCTACCTATCTACCTACCTATCCTCGTCCCAACCGCGGCGGCATTACCCAGCTGTCCTCTGATCCCGCCTTTCCAGTTCCTCTTCCATTTTCCTGCTGGTGGGCTCTGTTGATTGAGCTCCACTGCCCTTCGGTCTTGCCATACCTGTCTATTCCCTTTGCCCGCACTGGCCTTACCTGGGCCGCCTGTCTGAACCTAGGACGTGACCTAACCCTCTGATATCTGACTTCCCCGTTATTGCTGTGCGTTTCTGATTGCGAGTGTGTTTTTGTTCTCCTTATATTATATTGCTGCAGTTTTGGTACTTAATCTGCTTTAACCATTTTCCTTTCTGGATGTTGTGTCAGCGAGAGTCCACCTTGCACCTATCTGACAACAGGCTATCCCAGATTTCGACAAGTACTAAGCCCCCGTGGATTCCTGTGCACGGAGCTCTTGCTTAACACATCCCTCCCTTTCCGCTCGGCCTGCCTTGCTGCCTCCCCACCTTGCGGCCGAGCTGGCGACTCCTTGATCAACCTGTAGCGACCGGGCATGTTCTCTTCTTCCACAAACACCTGGACAGACAGACAGACGGGGAACGACGAGCTGAACAAGGGGCCAGGGCGCAGATACAGATACATATCATGGCGCCATGTGGCGACTGCGTCCAACCCGTCCTACCTTCCACTGCCCGGGGTACCGACGGAATACGGTGCCAATATCTCCGATAGGCCTTAGACTGTACGTCACCACGAAGTTCTTGAGGAACTCATTCCGGATACGGCGGGCGTTGAGGCCCAGACCCACATCGCCGCTGCACATAGCAGGACCAGGAGCAGGGCGGCACACGATTGGGCAATCCAGACAATTTGTCGCGGAAGCAGCAGGGAGGATGAAGAGTAGAACCAGTCAGTGCATTTATATGCAAATTATATATACATGTGTGTATCTAAGTGTGTGTGTATTCCCACTGAACCCCCATTTGGCTCTGAAGACAGCGATGGAACGGCAAAGGTAGCAATGGCCAATAAGCAGCGCACATCGAGGGGTGGGTGTAGGTACCCTACTTATGGATCGGCAGATGCCAGGTCCCTCCGGCGAAAAGGAAGGAGAGACTCCATCCATCAAACATCATCCTACACCTCAACTTTGAACCCCCACCTTGACATGCGCTGGTTGAACAGCACGATGGGGCGGTCCAGCACCCCCGCTTGCTCGTCCTGCTCGCGGATCTGCCGCACCTGAGTACAGCAGATGACGTGGCGGCAGCAATGTTACAAGCGGGGTTGTGGATGAGAACTTGGGATGGGTGCTTGGGCGATTCCCGAACCTTACATCATCATCATCATCATCATCATCTGCACTGGATACTTCTGGGAATGCCACTGTACTTGCAGTGCTGTCAACAGCTTCTGTTGAGCAAAACCAACAGTTAGCTGGCAAAGCCGCCATGGAGAGCAAACGAGCCGTGCACGCGCTCTTCTTTGGCTAATTGGTTACGGGCTTGCGTGCACTTCCTCGCGGACATCACACGTTGGCAGCACGTTGGAGTATCCATCCTGTTTTTCCCTCTTGCTTAACTGCCTTTCCCTAACCAACCAGCTTGGTTGGCCTAGCTGGGGGACCCCGTAGGCCAAGAGCACAACCCTCCACCACGGGCTCACAGACCCTCGCCCTGGGGGCGTAACTGGGCGTAAGTGACGAAATGACCAATTTCGTCCATTCGGAGACGCCCCCTTCTTTGGGATGGGGCCCTCACAACTACAGGACCACTACGACTAAGCTCGCTAAGGATGCCAGCACGCGCCCGCCACGCAGACGCCCCTCTTGGACCGCCTAGGCAACCTGGAGGTGAGGTCCCTGGTGAAAGCAGTGTATGCTCGGTCAGGAGGGATGCCTTGCCCGCGACTCGGATCTCCCACGGGTCGGATCGGGGATTTCCGGATTGGGCTCTGATCCGCCGTGTGCATACGAGGGAACGCAACACACACCATCTTCCTCGAAGCACTCACATGCAGTTGATTACTATATCGCATCGGCACCTCTCTCACATTGCCGAAAGAGTGACAGCACATGCACCCACCACTCGGATGCAGTCCTCAGCCCCGGGCGGGTCGACACACGCGATCACTACGAGTTCATCGTCGGAGTCCACCGGTCTGGTGAGCGGGTGTATAGCGGGGCGCGGCATGGGGGGGCGCAGGGTCAGGATGGGCAGTAATCCTTCGACTATTTTTGCATTATAACTATTTCTTCTCCTAGGAATTGGCTAAGGGTGAAGGAGAAGGGAAAAGGGTGAAGGAGAAGGGAAAAGGGTGAAGGAGAGTTCGGGATGGTGCAGAAGACACAGGGGACGGGGACAGGGGACAGGGACAGGGACAGGGAGAAAGCAAACGAACAGCGAAAGAAGGTGCGAGATAATCAGTGTTAAGACGGGAATTCAATGAATGCACGAATGTGATGCATGAGGTGAGGCAGGCAGTTTTAAAAAAGCACGAACGCGGTTAGGCCAGAGGGGCAGTCGACCGACAAGCAAACAGTGAACGAACCGGGGATCGTCCCGCCGGCCCCTGCACAGCGCGGCTCCAGGCAGAGTGAGCTTCCACATTCACATTACTGACGGAGATGACAACCCGCCACCCCTCAGCTCACCTCCGGTCATTCAACGAGGCGATGTTGAAGGCACGGTCCTGCCACTGGTGGCTCAACATGGCCGCCACACCCGCGTCCGGATACACCTGCGGGGCGGTATGGCCACATGCACATGCGCAGAGGCCCCGGCACGGAAACGAACTTCTCAGCATGACGATGATGATGGTGACGACGATGACGGTGACTATGACGACCACGACAATGATGATGATGACGTGGTAGGCCTCCAACGAGCCTCGATGGACCCAAGCTAGGCTCAGCCTCATCAGGTCCGAGTAATCCACCTCTCAGCCTTAGCCATGGCACCAACAACAGCCCCACCAACATCGCAACAGCGCCACTGCCCGGAGCCAAGGCCAGGTACAGGACCTGATACATGGATAGTTACATGGGCCCTCAGCGGGAGACCACGACAAGCTGCGGCTGGAAAGCTCCTCCGGCAGCTCGTCGGCTCACACTTCTTTGCAACAGCAGCCGCTTCCCTTTATCATACCTACCGCCTTGATGTAGCCGTTCGAGTTGAGTGCAATTCCCAGCTGCTCCAGGAACCTCCGGGTCATGCGCCAGAAGCGGTCCTGGTCCCCGCGGTTGGGGAAGATAGGCCCGGAGATGGGGTCCCAGAACTCGGGTAGATGCAACTCCACCTAATCGGCCGATAATCAAGCGGGACAAAAGGGTGGAAGGGGTTCAGGGGGACAATTGGGTGGAGAGGGAATGATGAACCTCCAAAACAGAGAAACTTCGGAGGCCAAAATAAGAACAATGATGATCTTTATCAACGAGACTGCCAATGACGATGAACTCCTACAAGCATACCTCTTATCTTGCTTCTCTCAATGTGTTACCTGGCAACGATTGCTCCCGCGTTGAATGGCTTCGGCCGTCGCCTTCGCTGCCTCATCAATCGAGTCCGCGAGGCTGTTAGGAAGAACCTGAATATACGTTATGTATGGATGTTGCGTTGCAATCATGTGCTTGGCCAGCGCGTTTAAAGCTAAACTTTGTGCAAGCACGTTGGAGGTCTATCACTTACGTCGTCATCGCGCGGCCCAAGATCCTCCACAATCCCCTGAGAAGCCGCTAATACATCCACGTCAAACTGCGCTACATTCTCGTCGGTGGTCGCCCATGCACCTATCCGACGCTGTGGCGATGAGCAAAATCGTCCGGTGATGAAATTACCATGAGTTTGTAAGGAAAGCTTTGCATAGCGCATCAGGAAATGCTGCGACCCGACAGGAATCGCATGCCTGCTAGTCGTATGCGCCTGCGCGCTGGGTCCAAAACGTGTATTGTGACATGTCATCGATTTCATCTTGTTGGGTAACTAAGAGCTCAATGAATACAACATGTATAACTGACGACGACATGCAAGGAGTGGCATGATGCCACTGGCATCTGGCTCCTGGCATGTAACGGTGCAGTTTGCAACGGGAAAACCGCTCATGTTATGCTGTACATGTAATGGTCATACATACCTCTGATCAGTGCCTACCTGCCCACGAAAACGTGCATGGGAAAGCCACTCCACTATCGACAACGGGCGACGACTCTTCTACACCGTCTCGTTCATATGCACCTGATTTGCACCAAGCGATTGGTCACATATAAAACTACAAAACGTTTTAATCCATCCAATTTTAGACTGTCTGTACACGTCAAAGAGCCAACTTGTAGTGCCCATGGCAGCCGAAGAACTATCAACGGGTAGAACCTGCCGGACCAAAGTAAATAACGGCTAACCAAACAGCCTGTTCGGAACATCGACAGCCGCGAACCACCTGCAGCGTAGATCGTTTGTCTCCGCAAGTACGTTTCGTTAAACGCTGGCAAAACACATATCCCAAAGCGATGGCTGGAAAGGCTACGCATTCACATTGAAAACTGTGGTGAAAAGAACGCAGCTCAAATAAAGTCCAAACATGGTCGCCACAACGGTCCAATTGAAAAAGGCACCAAAGGTCCAATTTCCCTCCTGGCAATCCCAAGCGATTAGTCAACGCGTATGCATTTGTATACAGTTGGCCTGCCGAGCGCGTTACCAGTACAGCAGGGCCGCAGCTAGTGCTGAAATTGTACTGCGCCGCAAGAACACGTACTCGGAACAGTAGGGGCAGGCCTTGAAAATCTACGGCGTCAGGCACCGTATTTTCCGGTATCATGATGTGGCGTTAAGGTCACTCTGCTTCGGACAGCAGCCGGATGGGACACGGCACTTTGCCCTCCGAGCCCTTCCCCTTGTCCACACTCCCTTAGAATGCACTCCCGTGCGCTCATCGTGTGAGGCTCCCAACTGCTTAACCCGCAGAGTCCCGGCCGATTCAGAATCAACAGCCACATGATGTTTGGACCCTCTTGGGTCACTTTCACCGGGCCACCGGGCAACAGTCAGAAGTGACATGCGATACTTGCGGTATGGTGTAAATGCTGACCATCTCCTCACGCGCCCAAACCAAGATCCAGGTCCTGATCCAGGTTCCATCATGGTCCAGGTTCATGTTCAAATAAACCCAGCGACCAACCCTTCAGATGTGCGCGAAGGTCTGTCTGTGTGTGAATAAGAAGGAAACCAGTAGCCATCTGTGCACCTCGCACGGATGTACGCCGTCTTCCTTCTATTAACAATATCCATGTTTTAGCTCCAGTCCTTCTCCGAGTCCTCGTCGGCCGCGTAGTAGTGCTTTTTCGACAAGAAAGCTGAGTAGTCACGCTCCGGCTGGCACACGAGGAAGTCCTCCAGGTCCGACCAGCCGCCGTCAGTGTCTGAAAGGGTCAAAAGAGGCAAGCATGTTGGCATTCGTTGCATTAATTGCATTGCATGTCGATAAAGACGAGGGGCTTCGGAGCAGGAAAGATACAAAAGGAGTCATTCAACCTGATATACACTATGACAACCCGACCCTGTTGGATTGCATACTCAAAAGCAGAGCATCTCAGCCCGTATGGACCTTATGTCACCTGTCCAAACCCAAACAGACGCTGGGCCTTATGCGACCGATGCCCTCATGATGCTTCACCTAGGCCCACCACTCCTATACCTACGAGAATATTTCTTACTGAGCAAATGCAAACTAACTAAACCCTAAAACCCATACCATGTGTATGAGTGTGGTTCACGCTACGGAAGCCCAAGCCCATGCTGGTGCCAGGGGTCGTGGCCAAACCCACCCCGACATTGCGGTTTCCAGGGACTGCTGCCGCTGGTCAGGCCTACGGGCGTACCTGAAGACCGGTTTTCGGTCTCCTTGAGGCATGCGGCAATGAAGGGGTTCCGAGACGACCGTTGCCTTGTCTTCTTGCGTCGCCTTCGAGCAGACGACCTCTTCCCTGCCTCCTCCTGCGTCGCCCTCCTGGCGCTGTCATGCTTGCGGCGGCGGCGCTTCGTGTCCATGGCTGGGGCCGACGGCACCCCCGTGCCCCGAGTGGCGGCATTACCGTCCGCATCCTCATCCACCGGTGCAGTTGCCTCAGATACCGACGTCTTGCTGCGCCGCTTATGGCGGCTCTCGATGGTGGCGGCAGCCATGGTGGTGCTGGGGTTCACGGCGTCGGCTGTTGCCCCAGCAGAGACGGACTGCTTCTGTACGGCGCCAGCGTGATGTATCGGGTCAACGCTTATCGTGGTCATTGCCTTGTTGCAATTGGCTTTTGCGGTGGTTACTAAGGCTGCAGGCGTAATCCGGCGCCGCTTGCCTGCCGCGATATAGACATTAACATCCACCGATGGGGTGGTCCTCGGCGGCAGAGCAGGAGGCAGATCTAATCCCGTGTCAGTCGTCATCGCGGCCAGGGGCCTCTCCGTCATACCCAATCGTGCATTTCCAGCGCTTGGGACGGCAGGCACAGATCTTAAGCTGCTTACCAGCATCGACCGTCTCTTGCCGTGCGTCTGCTGCTTTTGCTGCTGCTGCGGTGGCAGCGGTGGCAGCGGTGACTGTTGCTGGTGCTTCTCTTGCTGTAAATTTCTCCGCTGTGATGTGTCAGCAACATTGAACTTGTCGTGAAAACTCCCCACATCGGTATTGTCACCACCGTCTACTTTGCCACGTCTGTCTTCATCATCAGCCTCGTCGCCATCCCATCTGTCTGCATCATCGTCGTCACTAGTATTGGCGCTGTCATCTTCTCTTTCGACGTCCACTTCGCTCGAGTCGTGGTCAACTTCCTCACTGCTCTCTTCGCTGCTTGAATAGCCCAGAATGACGAGCAATGGCTCGTACGGTATCTCCTCGTCGTTGCCGACGCCCTTCACGGCAGATGCAGGCCGCGGCCGGCCCTGCTGCCGTTGCTGGTTGGGTGACAGCTTCTCCCGTCTCAATGCGATATCTCTCGCCACGCCTTCCGACGTATGGCAGGCGCCCCTAGGCTCGGAGATGTCCGCAGTGCCCGCCCTTCGGCCGGAACCACACAGAGGGACGGGCTGTAATGGCGGCTCGGCACCGTGCGATGATGGGTCAGGTGGGCTCGGCGGCGATAGAAGTTGCTTTCCTCTTTTGCAGGTAGTGGCGCGTTCGCATACCCTCACCCAGGCCTTGTAGAGCGCCTGCACCAAATCTGAGAAGAGTCCGGGCTCCTGTGGTGGAGGTGCCCCTTGAACGTCAAGCACCAATCGATGCCAGGCTGATTTCCAAGCAGAAGCAAGTCGGTGTAGGTCGCAACTATGGCGCTGCAGAGAACGTGAAGGGAAGGCAGACAGCTGCCGAGGGACGGAGGGCAACCCGGTGGTGGACATCCGGCCAAAGTAAATGTAGACGGATGACGAAGTGGCGGAAGATATAACATGTTAAGGAATTATGTGGAGAGAAGGTCGACTAGAAGACTAGAAGTCTTGTAGTCTCGACTAGAAGTTCGACGTAAGCGATGCAAGTATACTGCAGTGAGATTCTCGGTTGGTGCCGCGGGAGCTGCGTTGGTTCTTGGTGTCGGTGTGATGGTAGTGGGAGGTGAGATCGGTCGCATGGAAATGGTCGTAATGCCCACTGTGCACTGTCCCCGATCCGACCATTTCCCACTCGAGGGTCAGACATTCCTTCCACATCCGCACATGGTCTACGCCACGACCCCCGGCGTCTCCCTCCCTTGCAGCCAATACAACAACGAGCCAATACAGCAACGACAGACGAGCAACATTGCAGGCCGCCCAATATGAAACAGTACCTGAAGCTGTGGCCAAGCCGCCTCACAACCCCTTGCTCCCTTTCCCCGGTTCGCAGAACGCAGGCCGCATCACACATGCCAGTTTCCCCATTCTTGTACGGCGCCTCCCTGGTATCCACATGTGCACAACCCACAAAACGTACAGACGAATAAAAAACTCATGTCCGCCACCGCCCCGTTGCCTACCTGCTCAGTCACCGCTGCTACATCCTTCGAGTGGTAGCGCCACAGTGATAGCACCACGCACAACGGCCCATTGCCTAATGGATCATTCTCAACAGAGCGACCAGTGGCGGATGGGGCCGGAGCTGCTGCCGCCGGGACCCCAGCAGTGGTAGCAGCCAGTGCTGCCGATAAACGACGTTTTATCACGTACATGCAGGCGGCTGCACACTGCGGGGGCGAAGTGAGGAGCCGCAAAGGGCGGCAATGGAGGGGGGAAGACGAATAAACGAGACATGTTGCCGCTGAAGACGCTGCTGGTAAGAATGACTAACCGCGATGGACGAAGTCTAGCTCCGGCCAAGGTAGAGAGGTGAAAAACGTTTGAACGTAAATTGGGTAGCCGCCAAGGCCGCAAATATAAGCCGGAAAGAAGGCAACAGGATCAGCAATAAACTTTACTAATGGCCTTGCTGCTGGTGGCGGCGGAAAGGTACCGCGTAAAAATTGTTCAAGGGGAAAAAAGATACACCACAAGGGCAGCCACGCGCGTGCGAAGGTTCAGGAGCTTCTCATGAGTCTCTTTCTCACTCACTCAACCATGCAGCATTTGCCAGGAAGTTAGCTGCCCCGGGAAGATGTCCCTCCGCTCACCAACTCTGGGTTCAACTGACTGATCAAATCACGACACTTGCTTTCCAAATACCGGTATAACCACCCTTCCTTGCTTGAACTCACTAAGCGCCCACGCATTTGTGTCGTCCCCCGTCCCATGCACATCCCCGGCACAACTGCACGCATCCACAGGCGACCGATCATTCGTGCGCTTTCCTCAAGATTCGATTCATAAGTAACCCTGTCAAGCGCTGTCGAACGCTTTATGTCAAAAAAACACAGCTAACCAACTTCTGTACCACCGCAGGAAGCTGTGGCCATGAGAGGTGCGAGGTATGGTAGCAATGCACCTATTCCGACGATATCCTGTCGGAAAGCATACGTGGCCAGAAATATTGAAAGTCGCTATAATGCAGTGCGGTGCTCCGTTCACCAGCTAAATTGGCAGGCCCCGTCTCTCTTTTTCCCAATACAATGGCCACTTGTCTTAGGGGTCTTTGACATTTTGAGTTTTAGGGTTTCATTTTCGCGTGACGATGGAATTATCATAGGGGTCCCGACAACATCTTGCCTTTGCCACGGTCTGCAACCGCCGCACTGCGAGGACCAGTAGCCTCCTCCGCTTTTCCTCCTCTGCCTCTGCCTCTGCATGTGCCCTCCCCATCACCGGAGTCGACCATATGCAGTTTGCTGGTTGGGTGACAACCGATACTGGGGCCGCTGAGATGGCCGCACGGGGGGGGTTTAGAAGGAGCCCACAGGCTTGCAGGCAACAGGTCAGCGCGGTTGCCACGGAAGCCGGAAGTTCCTGCAGGGTTCGGAAAGTGTGCGTGAGCACAATGAAACCGAGGTTTAAAGCAATGCAATATACCTATCAGAGCGGGTGGGCGGATGGATACACAGCTAAGGCTGCCTTGTAACTGTGCTGATATGAGTGGGGAGGAGAAAGGCGCCCGGGCCCCACGATCAGCACCACCCGGGAAGCCGCATCATTCTTCTCTTATTCCTTACTATTCCCGAATTGAGGTACCTCATTTGTTAGTCAGCTATCGACAGACACGTCATCCAGCGCTAAGTCGAGAACATGCTGCAAAACGGAGCACAAGCACACGCACCTCGCCGGCCATCTTCGGTGCGTAAGTGCCAGTAGTTACCATGACGACAGCTGCATCTTGTACCCGCGGAACAGCGGCTGAGGAAAGCTCCAACAGCACATGTGCAATTTGTAATGTAGAGCTGCCCGTAAGCCAGGGCGCCACAACGTGCGCCGTGGAGGCCTCAAAACCACAATCCCCGCGACGCGCATGCGCCAACAAGACGTTGTTTCTAGCGAAGCGGGCCGCAGCGCGGTGTATATAGGGGCAGATGCTTTGATCTCCCTGCGACTTGCCCCTGCGGCCGCCACTCTGACCTACGCCGCCTCCACCATTGCAGGGTAGCCGAGGACACCTCCCCGCGCGTGACAGGCCTAGCAGCACCTGTGTATTCCAGGACAGGCGAAATTGGAGCGTAAGCCATCAACACAGAAGAGTCTCCTCTGTTCAGGCGAGCTTGGAACCACATGTCTTCAGCTGATGTTGGAAGTTATAAAAAGGGACGTTGTGGGTGGGACCTCAGGGACAAAAAAGCAAACAATTATGAGTACCAGAAAGCGCCCTCACCACAATTCATACCTTATCATTAAAGCTGCCTTCCTTTCCATGGTCTGTGTCTTTGACTCATCATAACCCAGACCTCCGCTTGCCCTATTCTCCGCACCCACCTCGGAAGCCAGATCCAGAAGCTCTACAGCCAATGCGCCCCGGCATGCAAGCCGAGCAAGTAAGCGTGCCGTCTTTCCACTGAAGTTGGTGCCACCACCCGGCCCCGCAGGACACAGCAGCATTTGTGAGCAAGAATAAGCGATTGCGGCGAACAGCTGCCTGTATCTAGGCTCTCCCTCGCTACTGCAGAACGGCAGCGCTGCCGCGAGGGTGACAAGTGCATCCACCACCTTACCCACGACCGCCCCGTTCTTGCACTGCCGCTGCTGCTGCTGACCACCGAAAGGCAACTCCCCCCCACCAACCCGTGCTGGACATTGCGCTGGTGGTGCCAATGGCGTCAGCCCATGTCGCCGTCCCCCCAGCTCTTGCTGCCCGTGTTTCTTCGGATCCGGCTTGGGGTAGTGCGCGCGGAGTAGCAGGCGCCGGGCTTCATCCAGAAGGCACAGTGAAGCCACCGCCAGCGGTTCCTCGCACACCCACAACGTTATGAATGTCAGCTGCGACATATGCGGCACAACATCCAGCAGCATTTCACGCGCGATCTTTCCGGAAACTGACGGTGGATAGAGACGTTGTAGCAGGGCTTGTAGCAACGGAATGGCATTGGCAACGGGTGCGCCCCTGTCCTCAGGAGCAGCGCCGCCATGAGCCACCGCCGCCGCTGCGGAGCCCCCCGAACGTGACAACGGCAGCAGTATTGAGCATCTCGAGGTGAGTTTGGAAGCGGTTTCTGACGAGCACTGTAGGAAGTCAGGTGAACCCTCACACGTCGACGGCAAACACACAATTGCAGCACGCGCTACTGTCGCCAGTAGCTGTAGCGCCTCGGCACGGGCTTCACTTGCCGCATCCCCTGGTTGCATCTCATCTCGAATGCAGTTATCACCGTTGCTACCAAAATCGTCACCGTGGTGGCTACCCGGATGCCCCCCAGCCAATATGCATGCAGGTGGACACGTATGTACGCTTGCGCACATCCGCAGATATTGCTCAGCCTCGTGATTGGTACAGGCTTTTGATCTCTGCAGAACCGACATCTCTGGATTGGTTTGGGGCTGAATCGGCTGCAGCAGATGCGAATGGACAGTAGGTCGGGTGGGGCCGCACGGCTTCCGACCGCCGCGACGCGATTCGCTGCCAGCACCCTCGTGCCAAGAGTCACCGCCTCTACTAGCATTGCTATCCATGCCGCCACAGGAGCGCCGCGACCTCCTGCAAGAATCTGGCTTAAATGCGCTGGCCATAACATCTTTGTATCGAGAGAACTGCAACAGGCTTTCCTGAAGTTTGCCGAGCATTTTAATGTGTCTGGGTCGGCGTTCTGTTGTCTTTCTCTCGGTACACCTGAAAAAGCCAAGCAGCCGCGAACATGTGTCACTCGGCAGGGTTTGGCGGGAAGTACCCCGAGCGAATGAAACTGACACGAGCGTGACGTGGGCGGGAAAAACAGGAAATTGGCTGTGGCACCACACCCAAGACACATCATTCATGTCCGACACACAGGACTGTGATTAAGTTTGGCACGAGCGGTGCCGGCGGAGCTCAAGGAGCCGTAATCGCAAACATGCATCGGTATACAAAAGGTGCATCGGTACTTAATCGCTCTAGTATAGCCGGTGGCAATTTGCACAATTGCAAGTTAGCCTACGGCCCATATGCGTACATGCACACACTACTCTCACAGAACAGACGCCTTTTCCGTTCCCGCCCTTCCGCGTCCTGACACCCGGCCACCCGACCCGGCCACCCGTCCCAGGCATATGCAACACCCAATCACTCACGGAATATCCACATGAGTTTGCACGTCGAGCTGCGCGCCAGCCTGCCCTTCATACGGTTCTTCGGCCATTCGGTCAGAGGCCGCGGGCCCTGGTTTCTTTGTACTAACATCACGGCTGTCGCTGGCGGAACCGCATCCCCTTCCTGCCCTTTCCATGGTTCCTTTCCAAGGTACGGTACTTCCGCCGCAGATTTTGTTGGCACCTCCCTTTTCAGCATCATCTTCAGCCACGTTTCGCCCCATGGATTGTACTTGCGGTGGTGGCGATGGACATGGAGTCTGGTGCTGGTGCCCCTGCTGCCAAGGGTTGAACGACCCACGGGCAGCTGTCCCTGGAGGTGCAGTCTGTCCAGCTGCCCTTGTTCCTGTCCATCCTGCAGCTTCCCCAGACGCTTTCCGGCCTGGCGGTTCGCTGGCCTTGGTGATAGCGGTATCAACGTCAGCTGACGCCGGTGCCAGATTCCAATTACCTCCACCGGCCTCCTGCAGCAACGTGACAAAATGGATAACACACGACAAGAACGAAACAGAAATCATCATCGTTGTATGTAACCTGAAGAGCACCTACTTCACATGCAGGGTGTAAGTTGAGGTATATAGAGAGGAGTGAGCTATTGTCGATGTCGTCACCTTCTTCGAGATGTAAAACGGACAGGGGATGAAGTCAAACATGGCGGCGCGCAGTGAGGAGGCGGCCGCAGTACCAAGGACGAAACCATGAAAGGGACAATGGATAGGCGGCATACCGGGGTAACCTCTTGTGCAGCTCCCGCCTCCAAAGCGATATTGATGGCCACGTTTCCGAGGGCCAGCAACTCCTCCGCAAGCACGCCAGGACTACGGGTGTTCCTCTCGCCAACTGGTGGCTGTAAGTTCATCAGCAGACCACCGGCGGAAGATAACGAACGACGCGCCATGTTCGCGCCATACGCAATCAGCCGCCAACGCTGCACCTGTGATGCTGGCGACAGTGGCAGTGATGACATCGCCGGCAGCCCCAGCAGTTGCTGCAACAGCTCCGTACAGACCTGCACAGAGACCGGCCACGTGTTTAGGATGGGCCTTGCTATCGCCGCCTTTACCGCTGCTGGTGGTGGCAATGGATGTTGCAATTTCGACTGAAGCGTGTCACATGCCGAGTCATGTCCGAGGGCGGTTTTATTAGACCATAGTAGGGAATTCATAGAGGCGGCAGCAGGAGCAGCAGCCCTGTCAGCAGTGGCGCTCGGAGCTGGCGTTCCGCCATGTCTCTGGTTAGACGCTACTGCCACCGCCGCTGTCGCATCAGGGGCTGCAGGTGCTTGCAGCCGCCGCACGACGAAAAAGCCAGAACCTTTGCCAGCACCAGCAGACTTGGTGGCATCACGGCTGCCTGCGGTCTGAGTGCTTGCCAGCTTGGCTCCTGAATCTCCTAAGGGCAAGATTGAGGCTACCGCAGTCCCGCCCAGAAATGATGAATTGGGATGGACTCCGGCGCTCATGCCCACAGATTGGTCTATTAGAGCCGGCGTGGTAACCCCTGTCCCTGGTGCTACCGTTTGAGCAGCCAACCTCTTGTGCTCCTGCACCGTGGACTCCACAAGGGGTCCCTGCGGTGTGACCATCGCCGCGGCTAGCTGTTGCAATTTGTCCTGCAATGCGCCGTGGCACGCCAGGAGAGCCGCCAAGGCCGTCGACACTGCGCGCTGACCGCCGTTGGCGCACGTAGCAGTCATATGGGCCTCACCGGCACCACCGTCGGCATCCCTCACAACTGTATTACCATGACCATCAAACTGCCGGCACACCGGCCCTGCCAACGCGTCGGTCCCCATCAGCATGGTTTGCATTTGGTCTTGCGTGGCGTGAACTAGGTCGTCCCTTGTTCGATATAGCAAAGCGAGGCTAACGGCCTCATGGACAGCGCTCTGTGCAGCCAAGAGATTGTTGTCATCCGCAACCACTTCATCATAAGCAGTCTGACGCCGCAGCATATTCGGTGGAAACAAGATGTCACTTGCAGCACCCACAGTAGTGATGCCCTCCACACGGCGATCACCAATGGCAGCGGCTGCGCCCATACCTGCACAGATGGTGGCGCCACAGAAGGCTGCGTGAACCTTTTACCCAGCAACATATCCCCTGCAGTGGCTCGTTTGGGGTTCATGGCGTTTAAAACTCTAAAACTCTAAAACCCTGATTCCTTATCCATGCCGGGCGGCAACCGAGTTGCTGCCCGCTATGGAACTGAGTGGCAATGCCGCTGCACCCGAGGCCACTTCGCCCAGGGACCCTGGCGTGGCTACTGGGCACCTGGCTGTGGACAGACAAACAGGCAACACGCGCAGACTCACCAAACTCGTCCTTTGAAATGCAACGGACAGCATCTGTCTCTGGCGGGACGACTTCCGGCAACCCTTTACCCAGCTGCCTCTGTCGCTGCTCCTGCAGTGGCTGCGGAAGCAATGGCGCTGCCGCCCTCAACACCACCAGGGCAATTGCCTCTGGAGCACGAGCCAGGATGGCAATCAGGGCGGCCAAAACCTGGTGTGAGAGAGGAAGCACGGACAGCAAGGGGAAAAAGTAGGTTGCGACGGGTGTAAATGAGAGAAAGCCAGTGGAAGAAGGCCGGCGTTAGTGGATGGGTTTCCACATTGCCACACACGACAGGCCCCAGCTTGGCAGCATCGCGGCAAAGGCCTCTGCGACATCCTCTCTTGAGCGCGGTGGAATGGGGGGTGGCACTCCAAGATAGGACGTGACGGGCAGACTGGTGCACAACGGCACACCAGCGCAGGGGACACCAGGGTAAGACGAATGAACCGAGTTCCGCATGCTTACATCCAGTGGCAGAGGAAAGGTACCATGGATAGGCACAGAACATGATGGCCGGCGGCCGCACGTTGCAGAAAGTCCCACGGCAAACCAGAAAATCTCAAGCAAGCCTACACACTGTGTGGGAGGCTGGATGCCGGTGATGTCGAGTAAGTGATGATCACACATCGTGCTAGCAGGGCCATACCCACGCCGGGCTTTGATGTCCTACAAAATTCCTCCTGTGACGCTTTTGCCGTCGTTGTCGCTGGCGCTGCCGCGCCCCCTCCACCGCGGCTCAATCACCGCCCGCTTACCTGCATACGCAATTGGAGCACAGCCTCGGCTTCAGCGTCAGTGAATTTTTGCTGGGAGAGCTGCTGCATCTGCTGGCAACTTAGGGTTCGTTCACTGCAGCGGCTGCCTTGTTGGCACGTGGCCACGCAGTCATCTCCAAAGGCCGCAAGGACAAGCAGCTCGGCCAAGACGGTAATATGCTCATCCAACCGGCGCCCCCGATCTCGCCTCTGGGCCTGCTGTGAACCAGGATGAGGGGCATCCTTGCCGCGATTTTCCACCCCAGTGCCATGGGGTTTTCCACCCCAGTCCATGTTCTCCAGCGCCTGCAGAGATTAGCACCGCGTTAATCATATACGTGCGGTCGCGATGAAACCTTACGAAAACAGCCAAGTACGCCGGCTAATGCAGCCGCGAGCTGCATTAGCGCCGCTACATAGGGTTTCTCTCACCTGCCCGAGGCCAGAAATCAGAGATTCAACAGGCGGCGCGGCCAAAATGAAAGCTACATTTTGATCCCCAGTCTCTATTGGAGCCACCTGGCCAGAACCAAGACTCGTGGAACGAAGCTGCAGTCGGCCTCGAGAGATCCCAATGGCACCGCCACCACCCGCATAAGGAGCTGTATCATTAAGGAGGTGACCAGGAAGCGCGCGTGCGTGTTGCCATCGCACGCAATTAGATAGAGAGCAACGGAGTCCCGGAGAAGCTGGCGGCAAGGGCGTCTGGGTCCGGGCACCACCCGCCTTGCCGTCCGAGACGCCGTCAACGGAAAGGCCGCATTCCGTGATAGAGCGTATATTTTTATCGTCCATATCGCATTCAACACAGGAACGCAGCGTCGCTGCCACCGCAGCAACGTAAAGCATACATGGATCGGTTCCGTCCGCATCGCTGACGGGAGTGACAGCCACGCCCGCCCTGGCCGCGGCTGCCAACGCAGCCTGCACCCGTGAAAAGATTTGCACGGAAATGTTCGTAGACGCGAGTGACATCCCGTCTCGGCCAGCAGTTCCGAACACATCGTAAGCATCGTTAGAGGCGGCGCAGCTGACAGTACTGCGGCAGTGAGACCTGTGCGCAACCTGCGAGACTAATGGGCTGTCGCGGCTTGCCAAACGAATCAGCCCAACCAGGAGCTTGTTAACAGTTGGTTCAAAGCTGGCTGCCAGTCGCCTGCCGTGCATGATGACCCCACACAGCACCTCCAGTGCCAACAGCACTGCCGATGGCAGCGCGCCGCCATGGCCGCCGTCTCTATCCTCCATTCTCTTTGTCAAGGCCCCAGAGCTGGCATCATCTAACAGCATGGAGCTTACGCCATTGGCTGCGGCGACAAGGCAACAGGGGGTAGCAGAAACGGGCGGGAGCGTTTACAAACCTAGTAACTAAGATCAGTATTCCGCAAACGGTGCACGATAACGAATACGCAGGGCTGCTGTGACGAGAAGTGGATATATAAGAACATAGCTAAGGAGCGATACACAAAGAGAGACCTTGGGATATCGACTTCCGTTCGTTTTACTCATGTAAGGCCTACCAGCAAAAGATGCCCGCTTTCCCGAGCCCAATGCACCAGCCAGGGGTACGCACAAGGCCATCGGTGAGGCAGTCAAAACACACGTCCATGCCCTGCGCTACGAAAGCATCGCACGAACACAAGACGGCACAATAGTGCGGCCTTTGATTTGCAAACGGCGCTCACCTGGTGCTCGGCAGACTTGGTGCAGCAGCAAGGGCGCAGATGCAGAGTAAGGGGTTCCGGAGGAGGTGCCAAGTAAAGTCAGAGACAGCATCTCAGAGAGGATTGACGTCCCTCTCGCGCCGGAACTCCTCAAGCTGCAGACGCTACGGGCTGGCGTTATCCCTGTCAGCGGTGATCTGCCCGTATTGTCGCTGGGACGATTCGCTGATGGCACACAGGGCTGGCATGCCGCACGCGACGGCGATGTGATGTCAGCGACGCCTTCACCGTGATTGAGACTAGCAGGGCGCACGGCAGCTCTCAGTGCACTGTCCTCAGCCGCCGCCGCGGCGGCTGCCTCAAACGCGATGTTCGCCGCGTCAAGCAACATCATCTCCACCAGGTCTTCGCTGTGCGGCATCAACGGCGCCATGAGCCGTACCAACCGAATGGCTGCGGCGGGACGCATGCTGGTCGCGTACAGCGCGTGCTCCGCCAGAAGGGCAACAAGATGCAGCGATTGGCATAGCAGGTGCCCGTACGAGTCCACGTCCTCACCGCACAGCTCCGAGACCAACCGGACGGCCTCCTCGTTAGGGATGCCGCCAGCCATCGGCCCGGGTCCGTGGTCATACCAACTGCCTTGTAAAGCTGAAGGTGAACCCATACCACCAACTTCATAGCCTGTCCGCATCAGCACCTTCAGGCGGTCCCGAACTGCCAGCACGCGCGCCATATCGCTCATGATGGCACGCAGAACATGCCAGACTGGGCCGCAGCGGTGGAAGCCGACATCATCGATGGCGCAGCTAAAAGGCTCGTCGTGGCCTGCACGCAGCGTAAATGTGCTGGTGAGCGTCAGCAGTGGCCATTATGAGACGGTCGGGCAGGGGGCCGTTAAGTACTGCATATAAGCGCAACCGAGTCCAGAATGGTATGAAGCAAATCAAGACCCTAGCACAGTACAGCCGCTGTACAGTAACATGACTTAGAGCCTTAGAGCCACGCCACCTCTTTGAAAATTACCCGGACGGCACATGTCATCTGCTGAGGTAAGCCGCAGCTACCGCGCTCTGGTTGGGAGTTTTCAACAAGCCAGGGTGATGTGGCTCCCTGGTACCCGCCAACACATGCCATAATCTTATATATAATATCTTATATATATAATCTTCGCACGGCATAATCAGAAATCCGCCGCCCATTACCCTCAAGTTCCCCCTCCAGGTCTTCGTCAGCAGCTCCCAGCCGATCCAGCACTACCACCAGCGCACCCCGCGCCACTGCGGGGCAACTCCACGACATTGCTGTCAAAAGCACCGCGCCACACTGCACCAGCGGAAGAAACTGATCGTGCTCTGCGGCTGCGACAGGGGAAACCATGACCCGCTCAGCGGCACCGTCATTGCTGTCACGCTGCCGCTGCAAGAAGATACCACCGCTTGAAGCAGCATCGCGGACGCCATCCTCGTAGTCTGCTGCATCTGTGCTTAAGGGCCCCGTCAACCAGCCCAGCGTTGCCTCCAGCAGCCAATCCATAACCTGGGTGAGTCCGCCGGCGCTGTAGGCAGCGAACCATGAACTGAGCTCCTTTGGACTGTGCACGGGCGGACGGAAGGCATAATCAAATATTTTGCTTCCGCTAATGTGAAACAAAAGACGACGCCATGGACGAGTGAAGTGCAACCATATAACCTGCTCTCAGCACTGCGGCTGAATCGGACGAGACATGTGGTTAGCCGTCGGCTGGCCTACCTTGTTCACCTGCTGTGATAGACCGCCCAAAACAGCTGACTTGCCGAGTGGCCCCACATTTTTGGTGGCGAGACGAGGTCATTCCGAGATATTGTCCGGCTTCAACACTGTCTTTACCCACGGCCGATATTTCGAAACCCTTTCAGGGCCCAGTGCTCGTCAACCGGCTTCTCTTCCATCCCATACCTGCTGCCTTGATTAAGTTATCGCACCTGCTAAGCAGAGCTATTGTCGCAACAACTTGCAGCGCCAGTTCCCCGCATTTCTCCGGGCAGGAGCTATAAAGGTGTAGCGCCAGTGGAAGGTCTGCAATTGTAGGTCCCAGTAGCTGACAGGCTGCCTTGCTGCGCTGGAATCGCTTAACTGTGCCTGCACCGGCTCTACCGTTCAGCTCCTCTCCGTCCCAGCCTGTATCATCGGGTCCCTCTCTCATGGGCTCCCCCCAGTCATTTTCCTCATCACCGCCACGACGACAGCCGTAGGCCCCTGCACTACCTCCCGCGCTTCCAGTTCCGGGTTCTGCCCAAGATCCGCGCTCTAGTGAGCGGACCATTTGTTGCAGCAGCAGGGGCGCCAGGGCGTCATTGTAAAGGACGCCCAGGCTCACAAGGTCCAGGAGCTCCTGGAATTTCAAGGGAAAGAAGGGCAAAACCATTACAATGGCCGTGCGGGTTTATATGCCAGACGGCGTTCTTGGCAAGGTGATAGTTAGTTGTGGGCACGGAGTTCGATCAGGAAGGGAAGGGAGAGGCGTTAGGGTACGACTATGCGTAGTGGCGAACGAACGTTCCGCTTAGTGCCAAGCGCACAATGTGACAGTTTGTGCCTGGCTCTGTCGCACGTGGCTGCTCCGGGTATGCGTGTCCTTCCAGGATATTGCGTGGCTGTCCGGTCAGCATAATAGCTGAACCAGCTCACCGTGCGAACTTCACTAATTCCAAAAGTTTGACTGAGAACCATGCGAAGTCGTGTAGTCCAGACAAGAGCATTCATTTCCGCGGAGATTGCACTGTGCTCCAAACTGTCGCGGTTAACTGTCGGGCCGGCTTCTTGGCACTCCATCACTCCAGCGCACTCAGAAAGCTGTTCAAGTAATGAAGCGGTTTCTCCTAGAAAACTCTGCATGTCTTTTGCAGGTACTTCAGTCCGGCCTGCCATTTCAACGTCTCCCGTGCAGAGCCCAGCCTGCCGAATTACATACATAACAACAGAATTACTGTTCTACAAACGTCATCTGTCATACAATAGGGAAAGTACAGTTACTTTCAAAAAGGCCACATCCATTTCCTGAGGGACCAGAGGGAGGGCTAAAACTTGTTGTATCGTACAGGCTTCGGCGCAAGAGGCACCGGCAATCCTCAGTCTCAGTCTCCGATCCTATAATAATTAATTAATATTTTTCCAGCGCAAATTTTACTTGAAATTCTTCATTTCCTGGCAATTCTTATGTTTCCGTTCCTTCGTATCTCAAGTTGTCGGCCTACCCCGTTCGAATGTGCTCCGCACGTTTGCTTTATTGAAGGCCATATGTAATTTTGTGAAATAATCAAGCCTCTCACATTACCTGAGAATACAGGGGGCTACACGCAACGTAAAACGTCTTGCTTCTGTCCATACCTCGACTGTATAGACACAGCTCCATGGCCGTGAGGACGTGGCACCTAGGTTGTGTCGGGAACCGGCTGCCTTACTCCCGAACTCCTACCAGCTGTCCTGCCTGGATGGGGTTGCTGCAAGACGTGTCTTGTTCATTTGAAGTATGACCATAACCTCATAACTCTAATAGACACGCGTTAAACGAAGCCGAGGAAGGGAATGAACGGTATAATGACGTTGGGGAACGGAATTTAAATCTCAGGGTGTGCACATGCGAGACACAGGGAGGCACATGTGGCGCATACGGCAGTGATTTCACAGGAAAGCCATGGTATGAGGAAACAGGTGAGTAGGGCCAACCTGGACCGAAAATACCACACGTGTCATTCGGTTAACATTACCCCAACGTGAACGTTTAACCGCTGACCGCCATCTTGGGAACCTGCTGGTCACCATGACCCACGAGATAGGCATTGGCTCTGGTAAGTTTTGGCAGGTATTACGGATCGGCGGGCGAGAATATCTGCATCTGTGTGGGCATCTATGTGCAACTTCCAATACAACATGTCGCTCCCTCGGCAACTGTCTCGCATACACCTCCAACGTCGCTGGCTGTGTGCCAAGCTTCTTCATCCGATGTGATAACTGCAACCAAACGCTGGGTCCGTAAAAGTCTGAGAGGGTTACCCAGAGAGGATCAACTTTGCTGAACCACTCGCTGGGTCTTCCGAACTAAATTGCGACATGCTGGTCATGTCATCCTTGCAAACACAACTACTTCCCCTACTGCTACCGCCACCGCGACCGGGGAGAGCTATCTGCGCATGGGCCTCATTGATTGCCTGTATGTATCTGCTAGTCACCTGTGAATCAGTGGCAGTGTGTAATGTTGCACAAGTCCACCGTAAAAAGCCCTTCCGCAAGATCTCAACTATGTGACTGCGAGGTCGCACCCTTGGATCTGGGTCGGGTCGGGGCAGGGTGGTCTGGGGCGGGCAGCTTACCTATTACGAGTCACATAGCCCTTAAGTCGGGTCCAGATTCGCCCCCGGTGTATGTGGCGTGGATTTCGGCCACCTTGACGACCTACGGCCACATGCCGGGAAAGATTAGAGGGAGACGGCACCACTACAGCAGGAGACGATCTGCAACAAAAATGCAAAATACCTTAGATGGCGAGTTCTCCCCCGTTATAGGCCGTTAGGCCGTTCTAAGCCGTAGTAGGCCGCTGTCCCTTTAACCACCACCACGATTGAAAACCCCGGCATAACATCGATTAGGTGTGAGGGTACATGAGATCGCTTTGAGGCAGCCGCCTAGTATGGTTGAATGCCACTTGTATTCTCGGCCTCCGATACCAGCGCACTTGCAAACAGACCTGCATGAAACCTCTATCACTATTATTATCATGGGAGGTCGCTTCGCAACAACAGTATTGACGGTCGGCTGTTACCGTCTTGTGGCGTAATTGTGTGTTATGGGGAGTGAGTTTGATAGAGAGGCATATAGCCGTTCGATAAGGTTCTCCCTCTGGAGGGAGAGCCGTAGGGTGCGGGAATTTCGACAGTCAGGCTGGCAGGGGGCAGCTATCGGGTGGATTGTCGCAGGGCTTATCCAATGCTGCAGAAGAGGGGATATATTACAGGGTGGTGGATGCAGCAGCGATCGAGCACTGCAGCTGGTGGCTTGTAGCTGGTGGGAACTGCTAGGTGGAGCCACGACGGGGGAAAAGAGGTGAAACTTGATTGGCTGGGTGCTTATGGCTGGGTGCTTTATGATACACACTTGCCACATAGTTGCTCGCCTTATTCATGAGTCCCGGGTGTGGATCTCTCCTGGCAGTAGGCAGGGCCGAGGCCTGATTGGAAACTAGGATGCACTTGTGGTCAAAATGCAGTTCGTAGGGAAAGCAAGTGTTGTCCGATTGCTCAAGAGGTTGCACTCCACGAGGCGCCGATAAGTCAGAAATAAGTGAGGATTGAAAAGCGTGAAGTTGCGCAAATGCCGCAAACAACCCCAACACAGAGTCCAACACGGCGTCCACAGGTTAAATGACCCTGCTTGAACCAAACTAACGAAAACAGTAAATCCCTCCAACAGAATGAAATCCACCTATCATCTCTCTCGAGCATCGATTGACACCAGATGACGGGAAAACCGCCGAGCTCCAACATGGCAGCCTCGATCGTGCAACACCTCACGTCACCAACAACGAGAAGCCCACCACACATACCATCCGGTGACCAACGGTCGCGCACAGCAAGGCTTGCCAAAGCCTACATGTCGCCTAGCTAAAACCCAACAATAACTCTTCCCGCGCACACAATTCCGTGCGCAAATGAATAAGGCAGCTGCAACCCATGATTTTATTCCTTCTATGCAAGATCCATGTCGTACCATATTCAGAGAAGCATTCACCATTCACGCGCATTCCGCGCCGACCGACCAATAAATCAATCTGTCCAATCAGCAAATCCACTTGACAACACTTGGCGATTGCATCTGCATCGACGCTTCCCATCAACAACGCAAGATCCCCAACTCCGGTCAACAAGCTGCTAAGTTGCACATCCGAAGGACCGCAGTTGCCAGGTCACCAACGCTCTAACATACTTACCGCCCGTACGTATATCTTTTGAGAGCTGAAAGTGCATCCACCCCGGTATCAGCCCCTCCACTGCACCATCTGCGCAGCATTTATCTCCGCCTGGGATAACTCCGGGGACATCTGGACGAACACGCAAATTTCCTAAGTCCATTGTGACCGCATAAGTGTGCACATTACTGCCCTTCACAAACACCCAAGCTGCAATCCCTACCCACGAAATTTACGGATCCCGCCTGGTTGAGCCGACGCAACGGGCCCGCAACGCCCTCCTGCCCCACTCCGGCGCAATGCGCTCCAAGAGGGGGTCCGCGACCAGAGCTCAACCAACATAGCACTCGTGTTCGGGTTCATCACGGGCGTCACGGGCACGAAGCGACCGACTCCGTCCTCACGCAACAACGCCGGACAGCGAACAACAGGCTACAGCACGTGCACAGCTCCTGGAAACAATATACGGGCCAAGTAAGCAAGCAGCCCAGACAGTCACCGAGCCACGAGTAACAACCTTCCATGCCCTGCAGAATCCTCTTCGGGTCCGGGTCCATGCCAGCCCTGATGTCTCCGAGCGTTCATGCTGTGACCCCTATGCGTCGTATCTCAACCCGCAACATTACACGGGGGGCGACAAAATACATTTCAGCACAAAGACAGCGCTCATTGACCAGCCGTTGATTTCTTCTTCTACTGCTGCTCCTGCCGCAGAAGCCCCCCACGACCAACCTTGCCTGTATATGTATGTTATGCCCGTTGTTCTGGCACATCCGCAGCAAGCCAAGCACCGCGCGCCGCAGCTGCTTCATCAGCCAATCAGCTTCGGGCAGTCTCCGCACGCCCGCCGTGTGTTCTTCGAGTCACACCATGTCCAGATCTGTCCTGCCTCGCAAGAATCCCCTCTTCATGACATACACATAACAGTGCTGGGCGAGGCCGGCTCCCGCAACTCCCGACGGCCCTAATTCGCCTTTCCGTCTTCCTTACATGGTACGGCGCAGCTCTCCACGACGCCGCCACCTTCAGCGTTCCTCGTCGCTGGCGGTCCGCAATGCCGCTGCGAGCTGGTGGGGCAGCGGGATAAACTCGCTCCAAGGCAGGTAAACCACCACTGCGTCTACGTCGCTGGTTAACAAAAAAAGCTGTCGGGAGTCCACTTCCATAACCTCCACCTGAGGGTGGTTAGGGGCAAGGATGGCGCAAACGAAGGTGGCGGAATCGACCTCGATCTCCAAAAAGATCGCCTCTTGGGCCCCCATGATCTTGCACGAAAACTTGCGCGTAATAGTGCCGGTGACCCGGGGATCTCACGGACAAGACTTCTGAGAAGGAAAGACAGAAGTATTGCCACAAGTACCAGGCGCTCTGCATCCAGCCCAGGTGCATCCATCTGGATGACCGTACCTCATCCGGAAGGTCGGCCTCCAAGCAAGTGGCATATCGCGCTGCATCCTCCGCTCGGTCAAACGCCACAACGCCGTCCTTCATCCGCGAGAAAGTAAGCGAAGAGGCTAACCCGGGGCGCTTCAGCACCTGCACAGAGTTCAAGGAAGTCATGCCCCCCCTTGAAAAATCGTGCAAGCGTGAACGGGCGCCGCATTTATTAAGGATGGCAGCAGCGGGCTTCGTAGCACGCAGGAGGGAGAGGTGATGGGGTCGCACCAGGGGCACAGTCACTACCACCAGGCACAGCCAGCGGCGGGGGCTCGCATGAGGGCTGACTCCATAAATGGAGTTTGACAGTTTTACTTCGCTGCCTTGAGCAATATACCGCTCAAAGCCAGGGGAGTATGTGGTGAAGCGCAGCACAGATCAAGCGCGGCGTAGAAGGGGGCCAGCCGGCGTTGCCCACAGGCCATTTTGGGGTGTTGGAATCCGTCAACCATCGACCCACCATCGCAAGTTCATCCTGCACCTCCTCCCCCCGGATGCGAGCCTGCAAGCAGTACAATGTCGCCTGCCCTGTGGTCGCTTGCTGCTGTGTCAGCACGAACAGCGGCCTAGGCAGCAGCCACGGAGAGCCTGCTAGAATCTGCGCACGTAACCGATTACGGCATGGCGGAGCGAGAGGGCTCATGTCACATGAGATTGCGGAAAGGACGCATGGGAAGGCCAAACCCTCCCAGGAAAGCAGCAAATGCCAAGTAGGGGCAAGAATCTGCCAGACAAAGGGTCAGGAGCCTGTGTACAGGTAAGGCGAAGCCCATAGCGCACAGGTAGTTTGGGAGAGCGAAATCTAAACAGACAATTCAGAGATCGTGCGTGGAAAACAAGTTTGGGTGCCCTACCTGGAAACTGTTTTTAACAAGCTCGTTGATGTTTGTGGGATGCCGAGTTTGTAACATTGCAAGCTCCTCAAGCAGTGGGTCTGGGTCCTGCAAGAGGTCCAGATGGCGAGGAAAGCGAACAGAAAAACGAGGCGGGAAAATGCTATTAGCCGCTGCAGCTCCAGCCGCAAATGATGCACGGGTAACCCTAGTACCGATGTGGAATGAATACAAGGTTTACGTGATGCATACCCGGTTGGCTGCGCGGACTCAAATCAATCGCCTCTCGTCCGTTCCGGAAACGCACATGCGCAACACCTACCGCAACAACACAGGCCGCACCCGCCAGCCCGCACTCATTCCATGAACTGGACTCATCCTGCAGCATCGCCCATAATAGCATCAAAACGCGGCCTTCTCCGCAGTAAAGGACCGAAGGGTCCTGGCGGCCGTCCAGCTACCGCCGCTCAGGTTAATGAGCAATTTGGCATACCTCCAGTGTCCATAAGCTCCATGAATCCTCAACATCTATCTCAACTTCAGGCGCCGGAGGTGTGGGGTAGATAATTCGGCGCTCATTCCCGTCAGGGTACCTCAGGATACGCACATACGCCGAATTCTTCGTACCAGAAGGCGATGCGGATCCTGCATCGGTACCGGAAGTGGAAGTAGCTGCACGCACGCACAGTGGTGCGCATCGAGTTTGACGTTTCGGCTGAAAGACCGAATGACGAACAGCAACTTGACCACGAATAGCTAAACGGAACATAATGTGAATTAGCTTCTTTTTCCTCAGGAGCTCTCGCAGCGCCCAGCCTCTGGTCTAGTAGGGCTTTCAATGTAGGCTCTGCGTTTATATGAAGCTTGGAGTGTGTTACAAAAATACAAAAGGTACAAGTGAATTGGAGGCTACAAACGGAATCCAGGAAAGCTATTGGTAGGAGAAGGCGTTGGTTCTTCCCCAAGTGCCGGCATCGGGACTGCCACGACAATTCAACCAGGCGTACGTAGCATACCGTCCTTGATCCACAAAAATGTGGGATTTTGTCATACCTTCATGATGATATATCCTAAGCTCATGAAGAGTTTTTATTTGCAACCTATGAGGACAGTTTTTATCTGCAACCCATCCATTCTTGGGAAGCCCAGACCCCGCGGAGTATACCTGTGGCTCAACTCCAAAACATGTTCTTCGTTTAATTATTACCCGACCTGTATTAGACAGGGTGTCAGCAGTTAGCCCGGTCCCTAGCAGCTATGCGTATCAGGTCACCGACACAGCTCCCCAGTAGTCGATATCTCCTGCCGCCATGTGCCGCCCAGAGTATAATTGCGGGCTGTGCATGAACGTGTAGCGAAACCTGGCTTTGGTAGCGCCCCTCCAACCTTATCAGCCAACCCCAGTAAACTAATCTTAGCCCCTGGTTTAGCCAGTCTAGTTTGGACTTGCCACCCTGCTAGCCCGCAACGTACAATGAAGGGCTGGACCAGCAGTGCGAAGTACAACACAGAGAACAGGGCAAGTGCGGAGTGTCATGCGCTCCGAAGGCTGTAACCAGGCTGGGTGCCCATACGTAAACTAAGTACATCAGTCGAAAACAACAGGGTCCAGGTCCCTCTTTCATTTACCAATGTGCAAATGGGACGGCATTGTTTGCGCCGTATGCTGAATTGCACAGGGCTTGTACTCGAAATGGCAGGGAACGTGAGGGAGACCCTGGGAAACGGAGCGCTGGGTGCAAACACGTGAAATCCGCCGTGGAAACTTACACCGTGTTGGCGGCAGGAGTACTCCGACAACGGCAATCCTAATGTGAACGACTGGTTGTACAGGGACGATAGCCTAGAGGGTAATTCGATGGCTGTCCACTTTCTGCGGCTGCCAGGGCTAGCCCCAGTCTATTTCAGCCTGCGACTACGAATGACTCAGACATTTGTTTACCTCTTTATGTGTGTAGTTTTTGGCCCTGGAAACGTTTGGAAATAAAGATGTGAAAAGCCTTCAGTGTCAGGCCGGTTGTGCGTGAAGCAGGAAATGAAAAAGATACGCACTGAACGCAGATGACACACTGCGCCAGAAGGAAAAGATTCTGAAACAGCCGTGGCATTAGCTAGCAAGGGCTCTTGTGGCAGTAGCTAATTTTTGCTCCAGTCGTCCTATTTTAAATTGTTAATCTGCCATTTATTTATTATTTATCAAACCAGCGGTTCTTTTCCTCAACAAATATTGTGATGAACGTTCCAAGGCCAACCTGTAGCCTATAACATGTTTGACAGATGCGCTTTGGATGTGTTCATAATGATGAAGTGATCTATAAGAGCGGTTGCCTGATAATTAGGAATGGACATTGAGCTTGTTTGCTTAAAATTTGTCTACTTCGCGAGTCACCATAGCGTCACGGACGATCGAATATACTTCAAACAAAATGCACCATCTTATTTAGGTTTATGTGATTCATGGTAGATGAGAAAGCTTAAACTTCTACACTGAAAGTGCAATCTTCCGAGAGTAGTACGGTAAAGGCTTTTTCACGCATCATATAGCTCCCTAACAGCGGCTTACACTTTCAGTTGTTATGGACGAGGCGGCCGTACGGGTATTCTGGCCGCCGTCACCTCCAGCCCATGCCGTCACCTCCGTCGCGGTGGATGTGGATAGAGCGTGGTTGTACACTGGCGGTTCAGATGGCGCCATCGTCCGGTTAGTGTGAATGACTCAACATGCCGTGACATTAAAGAACTTCAGGCCTCTCCTCCTGATGCCCGACCGACCTGAACGAACGTGTGGCGCACACGTGCACGTGCAGATGGCATCTTCAAGGAGCTGTTGCTCCAAAAGCCTACGTCATGTTGGTCGGCCACACCCGACCTATTCGCCATCTTGCTCCGGGGTTAAAAGGTGCGCGGGACGTGCCATGGGCCTCCAGTGTGTACTCCACCAGGCTCGAGGATTATAAGCGTCCTTTCTCATTTCGCCAGCCTGAACGTAACGCTTAACGGCTGGTGGGGCGGAGCTTAAGTGGCGGGCTCACCGAGGAGGGATCTGGCCATTTCATGAAGACGTGTCACAAGTCCTTCAAAGGCTTCAGGGCTGTCTGGCTTCACGGGACTTGCGTTAATGGATGGACGGTATCCCATGTTGTGTGTATCGGACATTAGCACGTGCAGCGGAGGGGGCTGATCACCCGAAAAAAGGGGGCTGATGAGAGACCATGAAATGATCTGATGGTGCTGCGGCGGCAGGGGTCGGCGGGTGGATGCTGTACCATGTCCCAGGCGCGTTTCAGGACCACTCCTTTCTCAGGGCTGCGTGACGTAATCATCTCCCCAGCTCCTTGGAGCAATGAAACCCACACGCTTCCACACCCGCAGCCTTCCTTGGTTAGTCCTAGTCCTAGCTAATCGCCCTGCCACAACCACCTCAGCAGTCTCAAGGACCTTACCAAGGATATTTCTCCCCTAATTTCAGTCGCCACCGATTAACGCGTGAACGCTACATTCCCATGCGCAGAGCTTGGAGAGCTTAGGGCTTTCCTGGTTCCCAACGTCCGGAGGGGAATCCTGTCGTTCGACTGATCCCCGCTCCCTCCTCCTCATGCAGCCACAGGCCCCGGTCCCGGCAGCGAAGAGGGCCGGTACTTGCTGAGTGTGGACGATGGCGGGGGATGTTGCTTGTGGCGAGAACCATGTGGGCGCTGTGTGCTACAGCGATGGATTCCGGAGATGGGGGTCGCGGTCTTCGGGCAGTTGCCCGCGGTGAGGAGGGGGGCTGCGTGTGTGTGGTTTGGGAGAGAGGGGGAATGCTGGGGATAACAGGTCCCCCATGAGCTGGAGGGGCGCCCGTGGAAACTATCGCCCGTGCGTATGCCCGGGTTTGCCGTACAACAGGGGGCTGGGCTGGAGAGGCCAATCCAAATGCTGTGTGCCGCACAGCGTTAGGCGGTTGAGGGATTGGAGGTAAGGGGGGAGTGACTAGACCACGAGGTACGGATTGCAGGGACACGAAGGCTGTGACCCGCGCAGTCACAGTTACTAAGGCCCTAAGGCTGTCGCCAGCTACAGCCACAGCTGACCAGCTACAGCCACATCTGTAACCTCTGTTTGATCTCGGGTCATCAATTTCACAATCAATTAACGGTAAACGATAACGATAAACAGTAAACAACAACTCTGCAGGATCGCTCCGGCCCCTTCGCCTCCTCGAACTGGCTTCTGGCGGCGCTGCCTGCTGTCGGCGGTGGGGAGCTCGCACTCCGCCCACACCCACACCCACCTCACCACCACCATCAGCACCACTATCAGGCTAATCATCACGACCAGCAGCCTTACGCCCCGACGCCTTCATTGCTGCATGGGGTAAGGTACAGTGGCCCCGGCTGCCTGGCTGGAGGTGGAGGTGGAGGTGGGGATGGCCCGGGGGAAATGACCGCGCTGCACGACAACGCAATGAAGTCGTCGAGGGGCCCTGTGCTGCTGGTCATAGACTGGCGGTCATTGAGCCTCTTCAAGGCCCTGGACATGCAGCCACTCCAGCAGCTCGTGTGCGTAGACATGCCGACAGCAGCATATAAGTTTCGGTTCACCAGCAGTGGCAGTCACGGTGGCGGCAGCGGCGGCAGCAGCGGTGGCGGGGCATCGTCTCCGACATCACAGCAGCGGGCGGTGCGGCCGCCTTGGACAGAGTGTAAGAGCGGCGGCGGCAGTTGCGATAGCCCAGATCCCTCTTCAGTACTGTTATGCCTCCAATGGGGTCCCTGTGCCGTACCTTTTGGGCATGGCGTCGGCGTCGGTAACAGCGGCAGTACAGATAGCAGCAGTTATACCGGTGGTCCTGGCCGAGATACGATGGTGGTTGTAGCCCTGGCGTTGACGCCCACGGGGACCTTGTACGGTTGTGTGGTGCCGTACGATCCGTACAAGCCACCCGCATGGGTGCTGGGTTGCGGCGGCGCTCGCAACACCCCGGATGGCGGAGTGGTGGGGGAGGGGGGATTCGCGGGAGGCGGAGCGAGGTGTGTTGGTTCGGAGCAGCTGCCTGGCCGTGAGGGCCAGGAGGAGCCGCTGAGGCCGCAGATGGAGGTGCGCGAGCCGCTGCTGTCGGCAGCTGTCAGCACGAACCTGCGGTGGGCTCTTCTTGGCGCTTTGGACTCCTTGATCGTTTTGGAGGCGCGCTGGAATGCCGTGCAGTCGCTGGCCGCAAAGTCAATGTCCGCCAAAGCGATATCGACACCGACGCCGCTTAGCGGCGCCGGCGTTCACAACGTTCCGCCGCGGCTGCTGCAACTGTCGTACACGGCAAAGTGTCGCATTAGCCTCATGCACCAGCCGGGTGCAGGAATGCTGGCGGTGTCGGCGGGGCCG
This sequence comes from Volvox africanus, assembly GCA_030268105.1. Taxonomy (NCBI): domain Eukaryota; kingdom Viridiplantae; phylum Chlorophyta; class Chlorophyceae; order Chlamydomonadales; family Volvocaceae; genus Volvox; species Volvox africanus. The sequence continues at coordinate 3,579,303 of BSDZ01000013.1, read as the reverse complement.
ACTGTCCTAAACCGCCAGCAGTCCCCACCTTCACAACGATCTTGCGCCCGGCAGCTGCCGAGGCGGCCCGGGATGCAGGGAGGCCCATGCAGCGGCGGCAGCAGCGGCAGCGGCAGCGGCAGCGGCAGCTCGGCCGAGTGTTCCACCTACGGTACAGATCCACAGGAGCCAGAGGGGGTATCATCGGGGCGCAGCCTTAGGCCCCCGGTGGTGCCGGTCAGCGGCCACCATATCCATGCCGCTGCGGCGCGGACCGGGCTCGCCCAGCACAGCCACCAGCCCCACGTCATCCGCACTGCGGCGCACCTGCTCGTACTGGGCACTTGGGAGGAGGAAGAGCCGCTGACAGCGGCTAGAGTGAAGGCGGTCGGAGAAATGGCGGCGGCTGCGACAGCCGCCGAGCTGTTGGGAGCGGCGGCTCGGCAGCCCCACTCCATTTCGGGCATGGCCGGCCCGGCCACTGCGACCTTCACTACTGCTACTGCTGCAGCTGCTGTTTCTGCTACTGCTGCTGTGACGTCATCACTGGAGTTCGTGGAAGCTGGTTACCCGCGTCCCTCTGAGCTTGAACCCGGCCTGTCTCGGAGTGTTCTGGCTCTGTCTTCACCCGCACAGCCGCCGCGGCCTGCAGCAGCTCCTAACACCGCAAATTGCTCCGACTCACGCACTTCTCCTTTTCCTAGATGTACGGCTGCGGTTGCTGCTGTTAAAGGTATTGATGTACCGCGACCGCCAGCTCCAGTCGCAGGGACAGCATTAACCCCCACCGCCGCAGTAGCAGTACCAGTTGCAGGGTCGAACCTGGACCAGCGGATGGCTGACTATGACGATGAGCTGTTGACAAAGAGTTGTTCTCCCGACCTGGCGCGTCTGTCCTTCGCGGTATATTTGCCGCCACGGGGTGGTGGAGGCGGCTCAGCGGCCTCCTCGTCTGTGCTGCAGCCACCGCAGGCCCAGTCGCCGTCTAAAGGGAGAAAGCAGCAGTCACGACCACAGCTACAGCCACAGCTACAGCAGCCACAGGTGCTACTGCCGCTAAACGGTTCTGCTCAAGTGTTATCAGGCGCTCCCGCCGCTATGGACGGCCTGCATGAAATCGAGTCTGGAGAGGGGCGGTGTCAGGGGCAGGCGCAGCAGTCCCACGCACAATCCCCGGCCCGGTCTGCACCCCAGCAGGAGCTGCAGCTGCAGCTGCCGGGGCGGCCGTCGCCGGCTCAGGAAGGGGAGTTCTCGGGACTGCAGGTGAACCTCGCAACGGCGGCAAGAGGTGGGCACGGCGGCGGCGGCGGCGGTGGCGGCGGCGGCGGCAGCGGCACGATGGCGGCCCTCGGCGCCCATGCTGGACCCCAGGAGACCTCGGAGAAGCAGATGCACCAAAGCCTGCACGGCGAGGGCGTGGGTCTGTCACTGACCCACGGGTCAGCGCGGCCGATCCACCACTGGCGCCAGCGCACCAATCACCATCGCCACCACCACGGTCACGATGCTTCCACTCGCGGCGCTGTCGTATTACAGGTCCTGAGCTGGGACGGTGCGGGTAGGCAGCAAGTCGTGTCGCTGACGTCGGACGGGCGGATCCTTGCTGTACAGGAGCTGTCGGCGGCGGCAGCGCCCCCAGCGCCAGCGGCGGCCAGCTTTGGGACACAGCTGTTGGAGGCGCGCCAAACTGGGTGGCCATCTTGCTATTCAGCACCGTCACATTTGGCGGATGCGCTGTGTTGCGCCACAACGGCCTTCTGCGGTTATCTGCCGACTCAGGGCGGCGGTGATGGCGTCTGTAACATTGGTGCAGGGGACGGGAACTGTAGCGGCAGAGGCGATGTTGGCAGGGGCGACGGCGGCGGCTTGGAGGGATGGGTTTTGGGGGTGCATTGCTACCAGGGGGATGCGAGGCCGGCGACGGTGTCCGTGCTGCAGTGGCCGCTGTCCCGCCCGCACTCACTCCCCTACGTCGCACGGCAGGCGTCGCCGCTTGCGGCTGAGGCGGCAGCGGCAATTAGAGCTGTCTCTTCCTCTGGAAGGGAGAGGTCGCTGGCAGAAGCGAATTTGGTGCCACTGGTAGGATCATTACATGACGGATGGGCCGCCGCGGCGGCCGTTACGTGGCGGGCGCATACTGCTCGCCGCCGCCGCCGCCGCCGCGCCATGCTGCGCCATGGATGCGGCAGGGCGGGTGGCGGTGCGGCGGCGGCTGCGCAGGCTGACCATGGATCAGTGTGGGATTTCGCGTGCGAGGAAGGCACGGACGGCGGATGCAGTGTGCGGGGTACGGTGCGCCAGTACGGCGGGTACGAAGCTGTACGGGACGGCAGGAGCGATGGTCGCGGTAGTGCAGATGCGGTGGCCGACGATGACAACGGTCTGTTGCCCGACTCGGAAGTGATCCGAGTGCGGCGGCGCATTGACGTTGGTAAAGTCACCAAACGATATTGTAGCGGAAATGGATTTGCCGCGACGTCGGCAGCCGCCGCCACCACCACCATCGCAGGCGATGGCAATAGCTTGTACGGACCGCCAGCATCGCCGGATGTACCTTGCAGACATGGCGGCGGCGGCCGGATCCGTCGGGATTCATCTGGCGGCGGGGCCCAGCGGGGATTGCCGGCATGCTTGTACGAGCGTTGGGACGCTGGGCAAAAATGCATTCCTTGGAGCAATGGAAAGCGGGACTGTACGGCACAGCCGCAAGACGTCCTGGCAGTTGTACGAGCGGGCAATGAGGGAGTGGATGTTGGGATTGGATCCTCCGCGCCCACTTACACGTCAGCGGCAGTGGTGTCGGCGTCTGTGCTCGTGTGTGACGGCACCGCAGCGGGAGAGGCCGTCGTACTGCACTGTATGGCCGATGGCGAGATGCACTACTACGACGCGGGCGCGTATACTGTTCCGTCGGTGCCTCACTGTTGTACGGCGGATGGTGGGTTCAAACATGCGACGTCCTCGCTCTTGCAGGCGTCCGTCAGGGGGGATGATGACGCCGGACATTGGCATGCCGACAATGACGGTGATGGATACCGGTACGACAACAGCGGTGGCTGCGGGGAATCATTCGGGATTCCGGTGCCGCCAGCGGTGATGCGACCTGGTCGTGCAGGCAGCATGCGCGGCCATATTGGGCCAGTGACTTGTCAGGTACGACACGAACTTATCTGTACGGCTTGAATTTTTTCCGTCGTACACACCTCCCGTCTGCTCGAGCAGCTCAGGATGCACTCGCACTAATCGGACCGGGTGTTTAAGTATCTGTACTTTACACAACTCCATATTTGTTTTGCAAGATTTATGTTTTCAGAGAACAAGTGCTAAGTTTGGAGGAGAGCTGTTTGCCATCAGCTTTGTAACACGAGGATTATGAACAGCTCAATATACGGCTTCTATATAATATTGAGGATCTATTCAGTGCTCACTCGGAGATAAATCCAACCATCACCCTCACGCTGAGCACTTTCCCACCTTCCCACTTTCCCTTCGCCATAATGACTGTACGACACGCAGCTCGAGGTTTTGGTGAGCATCATGCCGGCGGCAAGTGCCACCGCCGCCGCCGCTGCCGCCGCCAACACAGCATCGGTCAATCATCCCGCCTCGTCCCCATCGCTCGCTTCGTACGCTCACCTCATCACTGGCGGTGTCGCAAGAGCCTCTGGCGGCGTCGCCGCAGCTGGTGATGTGGCGAACGGCAACGGAAGCTATGCCGTACGTGTCCTCCTGACGGGGGGTTCCGACGGGTCGCTCCGCGGCTGGCACACCCACGCGGCTATGTTCGGGAGGCCGGTCTTCGCGCTGCACCCTCACGGTGCCGCTGTAGGGCGTGTACTGCTGCCACGAGGCTCCGAAACCCATGCGCCGCCGGAGTTCAGTCAGTGCGTGGTGAGCGCGGCAGAGGATGGCAGTGTTGCGTTGGTGTGCCTGGAGCGGGGCTGCGTCTTACGGGTTTGCCGGACATATCCGTACGGCATGCCGGAAGTCGTGTCTTGGAGCTTTCGAAGGTGCGCGTATGTGTGTTTGTGTGTTTGTGTGTGTGTTTTGAAAGTGATCCAAGGAACATCCGTGCGCGTCCAGATCAAGGTTCAGATAGCAACAGGACGGTCCGGGTGGCCGGGTTGGAGGCTTCGGAACGATCCTCTTCAGAGCTGCCAAGCAAAAGGGGGGAGGGGCGAGCCACGTTCCGGGACCGCCCCGGCGAGGAAGCGCACTTGGGGTTGGGGGGAATCCCGTGAGTGACCGTGGTGCGTTGCGTCTGTGTACGGCTGCTAGATGAGGGTTCCTTCAATGCGCCCGTACCGCACGCTGATGTCTCGGCATTTCCATAAATTCGCAGATCCTCTCCCCTCTCCCCCTCTCCCCCTCTCCCCCTCTCCCCCTCTCCCCCTCTCCCCCTCTCCCCCTCTCCCCCTCTCCCCCTCTCCCCCTCTCCCCCTCTCCCCCTCTTCGCCCCTCCACCTCTTCCCCCCCCCCCGGCCTGCTGCACGCATCCTACCAAACGCATCACGCAATCACGCTGCACACCCCTGGTGCATTCCGAGGATGATTCCTCCTCTGACTGCGTCTCGTTAGGAAGAGGAGCGCCCTCTCCCTCTCCCTCTCCCTCTCCCTCTCCCTCTCCCTCGTGGTATTAAATGATATCTTCCTTCTCATTCTCCTCTTATACACGTACCGCTCTTTTCAGGACTTCTTACATTGTTTCTGATTTAGCGAGCAATCACACACGGCGCCGCGTTCGCTCGCCTTTCACAGGGGCTTCCTGGCCTGCGGCGGTTGCGATGCGGTGGGTCAGTGGACGGTGGCGGTATTCGACATCGCGCCGGCGGCACCCTCCCTGGACCGCATCGCCATGGGCTCCGAAGCCGCTGCAATCTTGGACATGGGAGTCGCAGCGTCCACATTGGCGACGACGTCAATGTTGCCGTCGCCGCCATTGCTGCACATAGCGCCTACCGCCGCCTCCGTTGGCAGTCAGACGGTGCCGCTGCAGCAATGGCCCCACCATCGCCTCCATCAGTCTCCTCACATTGCGCAAGTGCCCCACCAGGGCCAGGGAGGACTCCTTACGCATCAGTCAGTCCAGCGTCATGTGCACCATTCGCATCTCCCGTCCCCACCGGTATCCCACCATCATTACCACCACAACCATCACAACAACAACCACTACCACTACCATCAGAACAACAGCAACCATCACCGCAGCCAAGCACCATCACAAAACAGCAATGTACAGGAATACCAACAACAACAACAACACCCTCCTCCGCCCGGCGCACAGCCCTCCGGGCCCTCAAGGTTGGCTTCGCAGCTTCTTGGCCGGATTAGCGATGGCGGCGGCGGCGGCGGCGGCGGCGGCAGTGGGCACAGATCATGGGTGCACTCAGTGCCACTTGGCGGAAGGTCGGGAAGCACAGCGCCCTCCCCCTCAATGCCGGCACCTACAACGCTGGTTGCGGCCTCGTCATCAACCCCCAACCTAGCGCCGGTATGGGCGTACGGAGGATCTTTCCGTACAATCTATTGCCGTCGACCTGACGTTCTGTTAGCGGCGATCGATAGTGAAGCGCTGCTGGCGAAGATCTCGGCAGCGACGAGGACAGCAGCCACGGCCGCCGCCGCTACGGCCTCGTCCAGTCCTCGCATGAGCTCCCCAATGCCAGTGCCGCGCAGGCCAGGGTTGGTCGTCGCGCGCAGCAGCCCGTGTCAACCGCCATACGGCTTGAGTCAGTCTCATGGAATCCCCTTTCCCCCAGTCGCCTCCACTACCCAGCTGTCTGTCTCTGCGTATCCATCTCGGAGAGCCTCCCTGGACTTAGGGACTGCCGCCGCCGCCGCCGGATCCCGAGACCACATGCCCGCCGCGTTGCCGTCCACATCAGCAGGAGCGGCAGCAGGAGCTGGACTCATCTCCCGGGGCGGCGCGTCCCGCTTCAGTATCGAGGCTGACCGCAGCGTGGGCGGCAGAAGCATTGGCGGTGCCAGCGCGGGAAGTGGTCGACTGTCAATCGACGAGCCGTCGCCGGTGGATGCTCAACACATTGATCTGAGTGACAAGAAGGCTCTGGTGGCTCTCGTCAGCATGCTACATCCCTGGGTGAGCGACCCCCGGGTTGATCAGTCATTGGAGGAAGTGCTCGTGTTGCTCGGCATTTTGATTTGCCATCACGATCGAGACCCATGGGTCAGTGACGGCGGCGAATGGGACGAGAATGATGCTACAGTAACCTCAATGGCGTGCTTCAATGGCGCCGCCGCGACCCATGATTCAGTGTCGTGGCATCGCTCTCATTCGGCGCCGGAAGGCCAGTTTGCCTTTGACAATGAAGGGGACTATAGGCTGGTGTGCAACGGTACTTCCAGCGCTGCCGCAGGCAACGGCATCGGCGGCGCGAGCACCGGCATGCAATCCGCGACTACTGCGACGGTGAAGCCGGCAGCCGGAGTGGGAGGTCTATCCGTGGGATGCAGCCCGCAGGGTGCAGGTCTGCCGGGAGAGACACAGCCGCCCCGCGGTCACATCCCGGATCCTCGGTTTGGGGCTGAGTCAGACGACGAGCAGTACGGAGACACGAGCACGGGACCCTGCCTGGTGCAGCCGGCGCTGGTGTCGGCGTGTGGCTCTGTCGCATTGGCGATGCCGCAGGTGAGGGCCGTGTGCGGGAGGATGGTGGTTAGGGTAGTTAAGGTTTAGGGTTCAACCCGACCGAAACTAATACTTAGGGTTTAACCGAAACCGAAACTAATACCGAAATCCGACCGAAGCTAATACATGTCTGGCGCCGATGGACTCCTGCATCAAGCCGCGAGAGGTTTCGGGGGAGGGGGCGGGAGGAGGAAACGACACACAGATCCACAGATGCAGTGTCCTTACGCCGTCACCGGTCAGGGGATGGCAGTGCCTTGTCGCTGAAGATGATAGGGAGCACCAAAACTCTTTTGTTTGGTAAGGCGGCAGGAGGTGCGTTACGTGTAGCTAGTGATATCATACTTTCAAGAAAAGCTCATACATCTTTTGTTAACTATGCCGTACGGGTCTGGAAACCCAATTTCCGTCAACCAGGACGACGAAGCAGAGCAGCTTCAAGCGAGACCCCTCGGATCAGATTTTGACTGAGCGATTTTGACCGCGTATATGCGTCTTAAGGGGTCAGCGAGCGGCTGTTTCTTGACGTGCAGCTCCTTTCACGTGTCCAAGGTGTCGCTAATGACCACTGCTGTACAGGCTCCGGGGAGCCATGGCGCGGACCCATTGGTCGTTGGAGATCCGACTGCGGCCGCCGCCCGGCTGCTGCATATCGTGTCCCTAGCTGGAGCGCTAGGGATGGTAGGGGAGCAGGGAGAACCCCCCTCCGTGGCTCATGGCACTGTTTGCCGGGCTGCCGTGCGTGCCGCCAGCTGCGTGCGCCATCTGTGCCTTGTTATGGCAAGGGACGCTGTGGCGGCGGACCGCGCCGCTGGCGTACGGCTCTCGCCAGCGGCGGCGTCGCTGGCAGCGACATGGCAAGGCACTCAGGCGCACGCGTTCACTTCGTCGCCTTCCTGGAGTTGTCCGCGACTCCACGAACCTGACCTGGCGGTGTTTGCGCGGCGCTGGATTGCACCGGACCCATGGGTCAGAGACGCGGCGCGGCGTCTGTTGTCCGCATACACCAAGCCCTGGGCGCTGGACACTGCCGCCTCCGCCATGTCAGCTCCCGTCGCTGCGGCGGCTCAACCACCCCCGTCATTCCCGCCGCTGTTACTGCCCCGGGGTGAGGGGGTGGCGGCCCCCGCGAACAGTGCCGGGGCACCTGGTGGGGACGTTGGTTCATCGCAGCCGCCGATGTCAGTGCTGCTGCCCAGCCAAGCTATGCAGTTGTTGCTGCTGCGGGACGTCGTGACGTCAGAGTCCTCGCAATCCGCAGGAGCGGCAAACGCCGCACCTCAGCACAGCCGCAGCCGCAGGCCATCTGGCACGGCGCCGTCGCAGCTGCCGCCGCCGCCGCAGCGACTGTACCCCGCTGCCATAATTGCCGCCGCCGCATGCCTCGCACATCCTGATGCCGTACCACGGCAGTTGTTCGGCGCCGCCGCTGCGTCGCTGGTGGAGCTGCTCTGCCTGCCGCTGACGTTAGCCATCAGAACATCGGCGGGATCTGCCTCTGTTGGCGCTGACGTGACCGATGTGCCAAGGATCGTACAATCTGCTGTTGCGCACCAGCAAGCGGCGCTGCAGCCGCCGCCAACGCCGCCGCCGCAGCAACAGCAGCAGCAGCAGAGCAACGGGCTATGGGTGGATGGACAGGTGCTCTTGCCGGAGGTAGCGGCGGCTATACTGACGGCGGCGCTCTCGAGCCTGGCGGCGGCGCAATGGCGGCAACAGCTACAGCCCTGGGCGCGATTTGTGGACAGGTACGTGCCCCTCACGGCCCCTGTTGTGCGCACGTCACTCTTTGCCTTGGCCACATAACAGTGCAGCCAGGAAATCAACCGTTCGAAATTCCCGTGCACAGAGATAGCCCCATTCTGAACTGTTCTTATTTCCCCCACGGCCTCGCCGCCTCCTGGTCTTTCATTGCAGAGTGCTACACCTGGCTCATGCGATCCCTTTGCCTCCGCGGGGGACCAGGGCGGTCTCACACGACGCGGCTGTGGCGCACCAGGCTGCCGCCGGTGCCCACGGACCCATGGGTCACACCCCTCATTGTCATTATCCCCCGGGATCGCCGCCGCACGCTGCTCCTGCCGCAACACCCCAACGTGCCGCTCGACAGCTCGCGGATCAGGTGGTAAAGCTTCTGGCGGCGGCGGCGGAGCTGGACATGGAGGCGATGCTGGAGGGCATGTCGCGGTTCGGGGGAGGTGCGACAGCGGGGACGTGAAGGGACAGATGACGTTTTGGACGGATGTTTTGTTTTGTTGGCTGAGTTGGCTGGTCGCGGTAAGATGTGCTGACCTCGGTGCGGACAGTCAGTAGGTGGAGAACAGTAGGTGGTCGACTGCGGCGGTGGGGGGTGGGGGATGACCGGCATGGAGGGACAAAGTGCGCGTAGTAAGGGATGGGGACGACGTGCAGCAGCCTCCCGCTCCCTCCCCGCAGTCTAACTCCCCGTTCTTTGTGAACTGTACTACAGATGGATGACGTCATCCTCCAATCTGGAACCTCCCTTTTCGATGTTTCATTCGCTCTTTGTTCCAATGCAGTGGCAGTCGTTGTCGTTGTCACTGTTCTAACCAAAACCAACCCTAACCGCGTAACTGCACAACCTCACAATCCGCCATCATATTACATGATGATAAAGAAGCCGTACCCCACACAGATGCGATATTGAATACATGCACAGGCAAAGATTCTCGCACAACGACTGTCTTTCTGACGCTCCCCCGGCCCCCCCCTGCTTGCTCTCTCGCCTACGGCTCCCTCCAGGTGCGTCGCTCCCTCTCCACCCGCTCGTGGCGGCCGCCCTTACTCGACTGGCAGCCAGGAGCCCAGGCCGGCGCTGTCTGGCCGCCGCAGCACCAGCCCTGGGGGCCCTGCTAGCGAGCTGTGCCGCGGCACCCGCGGCCCGCGACCGCCCCGATCTGGCCCGCCCCGCCTACCTGGTTGCGGCGGATCTGGCAGCTGCTCTGCCCTGTGCAGCTTTGCACGCCAACAGCATGCAGGTGGGCTGCTCACCTACCTTGAGGGAAATGTAGGGTTTCGTGGTATCAGGCCTACCATTGCTTTATCACAAGGCGTTGCGTGCGAGAAAGCGTAGATTCGGGGGTGTATGGGGCATCTGATGGGGTGTGTCAGTGGCTTTGGCGTGGGTTTGGGGGCGGGTGCTGAGCCCACCCTGAGCCCCATGGGGCATCTGGCATCAGCGTGTACTGGAGTTGGGCAGTCGGCCGCTGGTGAGGGTTCACCCGCCCTGACCCCGGAAGTATATGCATGCGCGAAGAGGAAGAGCGCACGGCGGGATCATTGCCGAATATCACTGGCATCGACGGGCGGAGGGATCTTGCCGTATGTGCAAAGGTTTTGCGTGCTTTGGTGATGCACCCATCATGGTCTGCGTGCTGCGGAACTGTAAATGCGTGTACGTGTGGACTTGCGCGTATGGGGGGGGAAGGAGACGACCTTTTCGCGACCCGGCAGTGGGGAATGCGGGAGTACTGCTTTTGCAGGTTAGTGGGAGGCTTGCGAGAACTTAGTCCACGAGCGCGAACTAGTTTCTATCTGGATGGCACCACTCGATACATGGTGGGCATTATGAAGGGGTAAGTATACATAGTATGATGACGATGAGCCTCTCACTCCCTTTTGATCACTCTCCCTGCTTCCTATTGCTTGTTGGGCATATCTTCATCGCTTTACCAGCTGGCGGTGGGGCCACCCCTGGCAGCCGCCTCCCCATCGGGTGAGCCCCAGTACGTCATCGTTTACGACTTGGAGCACGGCAACGCCACGTGGCAGCTACCGCTTCAGCCCGGCCCTGGCGCGCTCCAGCCACTTCCCACTGCCGCCGCGGGCACACTGGGGACCTCGGCGGCGGCTGCTACCGCTACAGATCCCGTTGCGAGCAGCAGAATGGCAACAGTTGTCGCTGTTACTGGCGGCGGCGGCGTCAGATCATCGTTGCCCGGCCCTGCTTCGTCTCTGCCTGAAGTCCTGCGTGGCGTGGGCCGGGGGGGAGTTGCAGCGCTGCAGTTCAGTCCGCAGGTGTGTGTGTTCGTTATTCCTACATATCCCCACATGTCTTCCCCCCCTCTCTCTCTACACACACACACGCATATAAATGTATATATGTGTGTGTGTAGAGAGAGAGAGGGCGGGGGGAGACATATGTACACACACACATATATATATGTGTGTGTGTGTGTGTGTATGTGTGTGTGTGTGTATACGTGTTCAGGCACGACCGTTATGGCACGACTTATATGCCCCTGGAGTTCCAGGTTCTACCCCGACCGAGAGCGGGACAAAAATCCTAAAGTTAAGGGCAGGGTGCCCCCATGTCGATGGACGGTGACGACCCCAATTAAAGTGACCTGCGAGCTGACCAGTAGCGGAGTTGACGCCTTAGTTGATTCGGCAGATTCCGCTGGATGCTGGTGGTGGGTGCTGAACCTGGGAAAACCACTGATTTCGGAGAAGTCGGCATGGGAGACTGGATGAGGGTGCCCCGAAACACCGGGGAAGGTAGGGACTGCCAGGTTAGTGGCCACGGGTGATGTACCCCCCTATCCTACACACACATATATACGTTCCACGTCAGAAGTTTTAGGTAATATCTTTCTAATATTATGAGTTAACTGAATATTCTCAGTAGCTGAATCTAAAACAGCAGTTGCAAAATCCAATCCGTTGTACTGGCGGAAATTAGTATTCCACCCGTAATCGTTTTTTTAACTTCAGTTTGGACTACCCTATACAAGTAGTATAATAGAAAGCACCATAGAAACACTTGTTAATTACAGGCACAAGAAAAAACATAAAGCGCAATGGAGCAAAGATTGGATTCAGTCCAAACTGAAGTTAAAAAAACGATTACGGGTTATATTTTATATAATGAACGTGTTTGCGTGTGTGTGTATATATATATATATATATACACACACACACACACACGCAAACACGTTCATTCGGGCCTTCGCCCTCATTCACTCCTCCTTCGCTCGTCCAGCAGCAGAGAGCCATGCCCTGCTGTCTCACTCTTGGCAGCAAATTTCTGCCTTATACTCCTGCCTGACCCGTGAGACAAGTACTCCACAGAGGTAGATAGATAGATAGTGTGTGTGTTTCTGACCCATGGGTCCGCTACGGACAGCTTGCAACGACTATATTGCGTGTTGTACAACACGCAATTGCCAAACGTATCCATTTTGCACGTTTAACGTACTGTACGTATTATGTACGAATATGTACTAAATATGTATTACGTACCCGACGACCACGACTACGGATATATCTCTCCTAATCAAATTCCATGTCTCCCTCTCTTCGCACTGGCAGGGCGACCACCTCGCCGTGCTGGTGATGGACGGCACGCCCACGCCTGCGCTGCTGATTTACTCGCTCAACCTGCCCTGGTCCCACAAGCTTCTGATGCTGCCCGGGGCGGCCCGACCAGCATTGGTGGTACAGCCGTGCCATTGCTGGCTGCTACCGGGATTGCTACAGCTGATTCAGCCGCCGCCGTCGCCACCGCTGCAGCTACGGCAGCCGAAACAACAGCAGGAGCGCGAGGAGGACTGCCAACGGAACCAACCGGAGCCCCAGCAGCAGATGGACGGGGCCGGGGCGTCGGCCTGGAGTGGGTGTGCAGCGGCAGGGGAGGCCGTAGGGGCTGCTGAGCTGAGCCCCTACAGACAGCCAGGGTGCTGCGCAGGGGAGGAGGAGGTTGGAAGGAAGGAAGGGGTGGGGAAAGAAAGGGAGTTGGGGGCAGAGTTGAGGAATTGCGGCCAGATGCAGGATGAAGGGCCGGAAGCAGGGAGGCGGCAGGAGGAGGGCTGGCAGCCACAAGCGACTTTGGGAGACCGAGATGTCAGGCTTGTGCGTGTGATTGATAGGGTGTTTCGACTGCGCTGGTCGGGGCAGAGTTGCGTGGAGCTGCTGCGTAATCGGACGGCGATCTTGGCGCGGTTTGTACTGCCTGTCGGGGCGTGACGGTTAGTTGGTTAGCTACATTTGATCTTGCATTGAGGAAAGAAGGAATGGTGATTGATACAAAAGGAATAATTCAACAGGAGAAGTCATTTTGTGGAGCAAAGCGGCGGTGACAGAAGGAAAGAACTGCTTTCCGTTAGCAGGGAACACGCTTTATGAGGATATGACGCACGGATGTCGCTTGTGGACCCTTTTGAGGACTAGATCGTGTTTATTTGTTACAAATAAGATTGTGTTAGATGATATAGATGAAGGGCTGTTTCCCTGGCAGGTAGCAACCATAGCATGTGGATTGTTGTACTGCAGAATGACTTCCGAAATTACACCTGTAACCAAACAGTTATGATGATCTAGGAGCACGTGTCAAGTAAATCATGTCATGAATGTCATATATCTCTTTTACCTGCTGTTAGAGACTTAGTAGCCTCGACTCGCGAGGTCGTGAAAATCGCACCATTCTCGCTTGCAATCAAGGACGAGAACTTCAACAATATCGATTCTTTAGCCATTACAAGTTATTCTCGCGCAACTTAGTAGAATGGCAAGTGCTGTTGGGAGCGCTGAGCTGGCACTTCAAGAACAGCCCCAGGCCTCCGCTCCACCAGCCCCAGCGGATGCGACAAATGCGGTTTTTGAGGACGCGCTAAACAAGGCAGTAAGCGCGTCAGTTGCGACGACGCAGCCCAATTACCATTCCGAGGAGGACAGCTCTGCCTTTGAGTGTAACATTTGCTTGGAACTCGCCAAGGAGCCCGTGGTGACACTTTGCGGGCACCTCTTCTGCTGGCCGTGCCTGTACAGGTATGGGTTTGGCTTAGGCATACCTTGATGTTTTTCTTTGCAATAAGTTATCGTTGCATATCAGATGGATGCAGGTACAGGCCTTCAGCAGGGCCTGTCCTGTCTGTAAAGCGGGCGTGGAAATAGACAAGGTTGTGCCAATTTACGGGCGTGGTTCCGAGCCGGCTAGCAAGGTCCAGGAGACAGTTAAGCCGGTACCGCCACGCCCAGCTGGACAGCGACCAGCTCCTGCACCGGTGGGTGGCGTTTAAAGTTCGTCAAAGTTGCGCGCGCATACTTTCATGTTCGTGTCTTATCGCAGGCTGCAAGCCCTGGGCAGGCACAGCAGGGAGTTTTTCCTTCATTATTTGGCTTTCATTTGGGCCCTGGCCAAGGATACAACGAGGCACTTACGCCGGAGCAACAACATCAGGTAGGGTAATCTCTCCCAAGTGCAATGTCTTTTCACGAGGATACGGCCTGATATCCATCTTTCTGCTTTGCAGGCATTCCTTTCGCGACTGCTGTTGATGCTGGGCTCCTTCGTCATAATGTGCCTGCTGCTCTTTTGAAGGCGGGTCGCGGGTTTTGTCTAAGAAGCGGGTGCAGTTATGCATCTAGCATAATATGCCATGCTCGTGTATTGCATGTCGCGACATGTCGATTTGCCGCTGGCAGGGGATGGTGCTGGACTATGCAGAGGGGACTGCGGCATTTGTATTTGTCATTGGGTTCGTACTACGCAGCCGCCGGCCGTTTCCAAGGCCCCCATTCGGATAATGGGGATGGCCAATTCTATACAGCGGGCTGCGGCACAGTTTCTCTGGACAAACAGCCGAGACCTGGGGAGTCCGTCTTCAGCTTCAGAGTGCAGAGTGGTAAGATTGTGACGGAGCTCTTTGTTAAGGGGACTGGGGATTTCTATTCGGCTGGGTCTTCCGGGAGCAAGTCCTGAACTTGGGGCGTGCCCCGGGCAATGCCGGCGAGATAGGTAGGGCGGCCTTATATGCCCTTTCATGGTGGGTTTCTCTATGAAGGCCTTTTGATACCTTTCGATAAGGATGCGGATGGCAGGTAGCTGCGGAGTTAGCAGAGGGGAGCGACTGAGCGCTGAGGGTCGTGAAGGCGGTCTGGGACTCGGGGGGTCCTTGTTGCCCTTGCGCCTTGTGCCCGCGTTTTGTTGCACCAGGCATATGGGTCAGGGTTCTTATGGCAGGGCGGGTGGAATATTCGTGGGGATGCCGTACCCGTGGGGTACTAGCTTCCGGTCTGCGGTTAATGTTGCACTTACGACAGTTGACTTTGTTGTCTTTTGTAGTAGTTTGAGGATTTGGCTGACATGTGCGAGGGTTGGGTGGGTGGGTTAGGACTTGAGGCGTCTCCCTGGATGCGCCCTAGGTGGCGCAGGACCAATGAAATTCCACCCGCGGGGTCGGGAGGGGGGGGCGAAGATATGAATGCTCGTGGAACTGCCGGTGCGCTATATGATGCATTTCTGATGTGCGCCTCGTGGCCGAACTTGTGCAATAATTTTGGTAAAATTACAAATTGCATCTTATCCCGGATATTTCAGCTGCCACCTCGAATATCCTGGTGTAGCATAGCTGCTAGTAGTATGTCTTTCGTATGCCTGGGTTACTGGGGGCCAAATACGCGGGCTGCCCCCTTTCGTTTCGTTGCCCCTTCGTTTTCGGGCCACTCTGCACGTCTGCCCCCCCTTCCAGGGGTTAGAACGTTGTTTTGACAGACCTGTCCTCCCGTTCGGCAACACAGATGTGATTGGTGATGGCGGTCTGGCTGGGGGGTTAGAGGTGCATTCATCCCTCCGGACGGGTCAGCGGCAATGGATGGCATGTCCGGGCGAGATCTTAACGCCTCACAGCGCTGGGTCACGATGAGAAAACGAGTGGGGCATTGAGGAGGTTGTGCCTGGGCTGACTCGTACGAACTGCACTTAAATCCGTTGGGGGGCTGCTGAGGGCCTCGTTGAGGCCACCTTGCCTGCGTAGTTTACGTATGACCCTCTTCATTGCGTCACTTTTTGTACTTTTTGTCCGGCCGCTGCTGCCGTAGTAGCCATAATAGCGTGTCCCAGATCCCCACTGCATTCGGTCTCCGTTGCGTCTTCGCTCCTTCAGAGTACTAGCCGCGAAGCCACAACCCGGGCGTTAAGCACACGCCTTGATTAATCCTCTACACAGTGGGGCGCTTATCCGGATGCGTCGCAACGTTGTCGGACTGCTGGATATCGAAGTCTTGACCACGAGCGGCCCCAAAGTCTGGATCTCAACCAGGCGGCCGATCAGCAGCACTGCTTTGGTCGGGAACGCCTCCTCTAAAAGGCGCGTAGGGTCCGGCCCCTGACTTAATGCGATGAGCAAGCTCCGGTGCCCCGTGCCAAATCGTTTACGAAGCGACGCTGCAGCCATCGGCTCCCCTATAGTATTACATACTTTACAGCCGAATTTTACAATGTTTACCTGAAAGTACGATAGGGTTTAGGCGTTCCGACTTCCACGAGCGAACGGGAAGATACCTGAGCCACCTCTTAACCGGGCTACGAGTATGCAGCTTGTCAACCAAACCATATGAAAGAATAAAACACATCAACATCCATATGGTACATTTACAAACCCACCCCACCCACACGTTTACGCAAAGAGAGAGAGACAGAGAGAGAGGAAGGGAGGCAACGGAGAGGAGATCTCGCATGATGGCACACGCGGCTGACCCTCAACTAAGTAGCATCTAAAATACAGATCAAATACACAGGCATCACCATCAACCACCGCCGTATAAATGTACAACAAACGTACTACAGGACGGCCCTATACCCCATGCCATGGGCCATTACACCACAGGACACGCACGCGTATCTCGGTCGATGACCGTGTGGCGTTGAACTCCAAACGGGAAGAGTTGCCTCCGAAGACCCAACGCCGCCGCTGCCACCAACGAGACGTGTGGGCCGGAGCACACCGTCCATGGCGGTGGCGGCCTTCTGGGACCTGTCCCCGCAGGCGAGTCCGCTTTTCGGATGTGATCTTAAACTGCTAGATGCAAATAAACAGGTAGATAGATAGATAGATGCGCAACAACTTGTGACAACCAAGGCCTACAACAAAACAATGGTGACGGACTACTACTACGGACAACTACGAGGCTGGAAGAGCGGTCGCAGCGGACAATGCCAGAAACAATCCTGCAAACCGAACGGCGCTTACAACTACACACACAAATACTCAGGTACTTCTTCTTTTATGTATTTTCTTCTCTCCTCCTATCTATCAAGTCTTCTGATTGCACCTGACCCCCCGACCCCCCTCACCCCAACACGTTTTGTGGGAAGGTCAGGTTCCCACCAATTACAATCACATTTGCATGAGCAAAGGTGGCAGCAGTAGCAGCCGCAGCGGCGACAAGACTGCACACCCCCGTGCGGACGAATCCACCACACACATACACAGACCCCTATCAGCTCATCCGTCACCTCCCAGGGGGTTAGGTCAGGTCTTGTCGGCCAATAGCGCTGCAGCCTGCCTGATGCACCGGTCGGATTGCTGCAGGCTCGTGGGCAAACCGCCTGCAGGCGTGCGGGAAATAAAGCATGTGTGTATTTGATAGGGAGCACAGGGGTAGGGGGGTAAAGGTGGAGACGGGGCAGTATAGCCGCTATTGGAGCGCGGGGCGAGCGACCGTCCATGGGTCGGGGGGACATAGAACAACGGTCTACCAACTGACAGGACATAAGAGGCTCCCCAGGTATATGGGGCGCGCACGAGAAGGACGGTACGCACACATCGCCGCCGGTTACCGCCGACTTAACTTCCTGGACAATAAGTCCTCCGCCTCCTCCAGCCCCCTCCAGCCGGTAGCCCTTGCTCGGAAAAATACGAAGGCGCCCCACTGGTGTACCAGCGGGAAGCGAAGGACGCCGATCCCTTTCCCCAGCCAACCTCACCCCACCCCACCCGCCCACCAGCCCTGCTACCCAAACTCCCAATCCACCGAGCCAAAATGTCAGAACGATGTACGAGGCTCCATCAGCCCTCCATGTGAGACACCCTTCTGATCTTCCCTCGGCAAGCCCTGTACCTGAGCCCTTCAGACACCCACCATGAGGGTAGTCGACGCAGGCGAGATTAGGCGCCAGCCCTGCACCCCGGCCGCTGATGTCGTACCCAGACGGCGTCAGGTACCTGAGACGAGATGAGACCGAACAAGCAAGTACATCAGCATACGCGGGTTCTGGGTTTTGTGTCACCCGCTGCTCTCTCCCCCTACAATACCCTGCAATCGATCCCTCTGAACCCCCCAAAGCACACACACATACACGTTCTTAGGTCTGGGCGACTCACTTTGCAACCGTCACTCGAACCCCGCCGTCCTTCCCATCGCGCAGCGGGAAGTAGTACTGCGAGACAGAGGTACGGACATGTGAGCCCCATGTGAGGTGAGGAGAACGGAAAGGTGAGGGGAACGGAAAACCAGAGAAGTCGCGCACGCAGTACTTCTGGAGGGGGGGAGGAGGGGCAGCAGCAGTGCCACATAAATGGGATTTCATGCAGCGGGAGTCCCTTCCCCCCAATACACACACACACACACACGTAGTGCCTCTGGCGGCCGACAAGAAGAAAAGGTTCCTGTTGAGGGGTTCGATCCGGAGACCTGAGGATAGGCTCACCTGCACCAGTCCCTTTCCGAACGTGCGCTCCCCCAGCAAGGCCGCCCGACCGTTATCTCGCAACGCTCCCGTGAACACCTGGCAGCAGCCGGCAGGTGGGTGGAGAGAGGCAGGTGGGTGGAGCGACAGCGAGAATGCAAGGAGTGAGAATTCATCGAAACCAATCAGCCAAGCCGACATGGCGTGTGGTGACCGGGACACGGTGGCTGTGGGCAGAGCAGGGTGAGTCGAAGTGGGAATGGGTGGTGGTGACGCGGACCTAGGTCCAGGGGTGTGAGTGGAAGTGGGGCGAGGGAGGAGCTCGGGTGGGTGCTGCTGAGGTCTGTGTTAACGTAGCCTGATACCCAAAACATCACCTTTGGGCCTTATATGACCTGCCTGTCTATTTGTCTGTCTCTGTCTGTCTGTCACCTCCTCTCTGATGTCAACAGTATCCGGCGCTACCCCCTCACGCGATATGTGTCTGCGGGGCTGGTGTTGCCCACCTCCTCCCCTCTTCCCCTGATACCTCGGAGGCACTGGCGGTACTCCGGTTGGCCAGTAGAACCACGGGCTTAGACGCCAGCTTTCCCGGCAGCCCTGGGAACACCTCGGACGGTAAACTGCCCACCTGTGCAGCGGGGAGTGGGGGTGGGAGTGGGAGTGGGAGTGGAGGGTCGCCAGTGCCGCTGCGGAGCTCGTGGCGGCAAACGCGGAGGAGGACCAGATCCCGATCCGGATCCAGATCATACTCCCTCACAGCCGCTCGCCATCATCGAGTCCTGAAGTCGCAATTGGAAACCTGGTAACGGCTTCTGATACCAGGTGGTTTCGCCACCCTCTTCCCCCCGCCTCCCCTGCTGTCTCCGGCGCCGGCTGTGTCGGCAATCCCCTGCCCGGTCAGGTGATGATGCATCAGAAGCAAGGGTTTGCTGCCCCACCTGCCAAACTGTATCCACCACCTCCTCGGGCCCCCGAATGGTCTTGGCGATGACGTCACCGCGCCGTAGGAACATGCTGGCTGACGCGATGGCCTCTTCGAACACCCCCCCTGGAGCGGGAGTTGGGCGCCGGGTTGGAGGGGAAGCGGGTTGGGGGCGAGAGAGGGACGGGGAGGGAAAGGGGAATGAAGATCTCATCCATTTGAGAAAGCGGGTTGTCTGAACAGGCCCCCTCCGCCCTGTCGGTGTATCGGGGGAGGGTTGGTACAGGGGTGCTCAAAACCCTTCTTGCCGTTGCGAGAGCGGAAGTCCGATTACATACCCCCTCGCCCCTCCATCCCCACCCCCCCAACCCAACCACCGTGACAGCCTACCCGCCTCATCCTCAATATGCCACTCCGCTGCTCCCCCGTCCTCGACGTTGCCAGTATTGCCATATATTGCCAACCTCACAAGGGAATTATTTGGGTTTCATCGCCGTAATTCTCCCCCTCACCCGCCTCACCCGTCTCTCCCTCCTGCCCGACCCCGAGGGCCTTACCCGGGTTGTTCCTTAGATCCAGGATGTAGCCAACATTCCCCGGGGCGCCCTCGTTCCGCCGGAGCACCGCCTCGAGCCCCTCCGTGGTTTCGGAGCCGAAATACAACAGCCGTACGTATGTCACGTAGAAGCCGGGGGGACCCATGGAGACTTTGGAGACCTGCAGCGAGAGTGAGAGTGGGGAGATTGGGAGAGTGGATCAACCTAGAGGTACGACAGGTGACGGAACTATGCTCCCCTTTGCCTTCATGTACCATCTACAGATGTGTTTCAGGATGTGCAGTCTGTCGTACGATGAAAAAAGGGTTCGGGTGTGGCATTCATACATGCAAAGGACTGGCTGCTTTAGCAGTGCCATTGTGCACTCGGCAGTTCGGCGCCAACCGTCGGAGGGCGCCGATGCGGGTGGGGGTTAGGGATGCTTTAGCGATTAAGGTGGGAGCAATAACGTGAGCAAGCAAAGGGGCGGGGGCTGTTTGAGAGGGACCGCTGAGGAGGGGGCGCCGAGGAGGGTGATGTGGATGTGTGCAGATCCGGCCGTGCCTTGATGGCGGGTTGGGGCAGGTCCCTCCGCTCCACATCCTTGATGATACGGGGTCCGCCGGAGGACTGACGGAATGCGGCACTGGCGGCAGTACTGGCGGAAGCGACAGAAGGGCGGTTGTTGGAGGCAATGCTTCTGACCGATGCAGAAGCGGCGGCTGCGGCGGCGGCTGCTGCCCCAGCGTTGGCGGTTGGCGCAGGTATCCATTCCAAGGTGGCGGTTGATCCTGCTGGGCCCCGCATAAGCCCCCGCAGCTGTTCTACTTCCAGCTGGTCTACGGGCGTACCGTCTGGAGGCAAAAGGAACAAACACGAGTGGCGGGGCAGCGGCGGCGGCGGCGGCGGCGGCAGCGGCGCCGTAGGTGGATGACAGTGGGCCGCAGGGAAAGGACGAGGGTGGCGCAACAAGCTCCCCGGTCACGTCAAGATGTGAAGTTACAAATTGCACACTGGGTCCGCGGTGATCGTGACTTGGTGAGATGGAGAACAGCCGCAGGTGATGCACATGTGCCGGTGCCGGTGTCGCAGTCGCGAAGCATTTCAGAAAAAACACACAGCAACATGCCAGGGCCTTGCCCCGCTATCTTTCCCCTGTCCGCCAAATACAAGAGCAGCACACGCACGGGCGCACACACCCATACACACACGCCTCACCAATGCTGATGAGGCGGTCTCCTCGGGAGATCCCCGCTGCCTCCGCGGGTGATCCCGCCAGTGGGGCCAGCACCACCCGCCCCCCGCCCGGCGCCACCGGACCCAGCTCCAAGCCCAGACCTGAGGGACGGGGGAGTGGTGAGGGGGCGGAGTTAGGGGGAGAGGGGGAGAGGGGGAGAGGGGGGCAGGGAGAGAGGGATGATGATGGGGGGTGTCAATAGGGTTTGTGGAAACGGACGATGCGGGCATTTACAATGCCAACGCAATGCTCTTTGAGCGTATACATCGTCCGCGGAAAGGCGGGTGCAGACGCGAGCCCACGTTTGCACCTCGCTGCCCCCTCGATCAGAAGTCGGTGGTTCCGGAGCAACAACGGACCCGGAGGGGGCTGAGGGCGAGGGCGGGAGCCACCTCGCCCATGTCCGCCGCCACGTCCTTTGCCTCTCCAAACCGTCTCGCCGCCCGCGCGGCCGCTTCCCGGCCATGAGTGAGCTTACAGCTACCAGCAGGCGGGCGACTGCGAGGTACAGCGCCCCCGTCCAGAGTCGTGAGTTTGTTCGCGGGACCTACCCACGTACTGCGCCCGCAGGTAGGACTGCTCTCTGGGCAGCGGGCGCCGTAGGGCCCTCCTGAACGCGGAGGGCGGCAGGAACTCCGTGTAGGGGTCCTGAAGGGTCGACAGCATATCGGAAATGGCGGCCTGCAGGTCGGACTTGGTTGGTAGCAGGCCGTCGTGGGACTGAGGGAGGGGGGAGGCGGGGAGCGAGGGAGGGGGCGTAAAGGGAGTTACGGGGGGTGAGGTGGAGGCGCGAAGGTTAACATACCAGCATGTGGCCATACCCATCCAACAGGTCCAATCCCCCGGGACCCCAAATCCGCACTGCCCAGCCCTGTTGCGAACATATATGCTCATACACACACATACACACAAACGCACACACACAGCTGTCCCACCTTGAGCACCTCCAGCAGTGTGTCTGCCCAGGCCCTCTGAGAGAAAACCCCGCTGGCGGAGTAGTGTTCGCTGGCAACCACCTGCAGGGCACCAGAGGCGGGTGGGGCTCAACTAGGGGTCGCACCACCAGCAGGCGTTTGGGCCGCACGAATGGAACCCCCCGGCCCCCCTTACGAATCACACCAGCACAGGCCCCAGACCATCACCGCAATACACATCGTCATTGCCCTCCCCTCCCTCTTCCCGGGCCCTGTAACGCTTCCTCCCCTCCATAACCCAGCAGCTTCCATCACCCATCTGCTTAGAAGCTGCTGGGTTATGGCGGTAAACGCCCTCCCCGCCAACTGTCACATCCGTTTCCTTCTTTTCATCACAGCGGTATGGGAGCTTTCAAAGGAGCCCGCCTACATTCAGGCCGCCCGCGCTGCGCGCTGCTTGAGCTGACGCCTTAGGGCTGGAGAGCTGCTCTCCCAAGCTGACCGCAACTTGAATCGCGTTGAGACTTTCCGGCAATTACTGTCACCTGCCAGGCCTTCTCTAGCATCTCCCTGTTCTCGGTGCATGCGGGCCCACAGGAATGCTCGGCCGCGGATATTGACTCCACATAACGGGCGTACTGCAGCAGTCTGCCATAAGGAAGCGAAGGGTGGCGCGCATGAAGGGAAGTGTGGGGGGGAAGGGAAGGGAGGGGAGGGGAGGAGAAGGGAGGGGGGGAATTGCGATAGGAATGAAACGCTCCCGATAAGTCACATCCTCAAATCGATCATGCAACGGGATGGACGAGGCGGGGTTGTTCCTTTTTCGCGGGGATAGAAGCACTGCCTCAAAACACCGCATCATCACTAGGCGCCACTAAGCGCTGTCAGTATTGTAAAGGACAAGTCCTGATCAAGATCACGAACACGCCAACGACGACAGCCCTCTCGGTGTCACATGTCAGTTCTTGATCTTTCCATCCGCAGCTGGCCGCCTCCAGCATCACGTTCAACTCGGGGTGCGAGGAGGGGCTGGGAGCCGCACTGCCACCCCCCAACTCCCACCTCCAAATGCCTATGTCTCCGCCAGCACACGACTAGATGTCCGCCGCCATGTGTCAATATAATACATTGCTCTCACATAGCCTTGTCTTGCCTTACGTGCACGATCATTTGCTACATTTCAAATCTCCCGCCTCTCTTCATCTCGGAGTGGCCCTCCTTTTTATGAGCAGCTAATGTATTTTACATATCCAGCTCGAGTGGATTCGGCCTGAACTCCCCGTGCTGCACTGTGTCATCGTCTCACGGTTATTGCAGGCTGGTGCGGGGAGCGTCGTGATGATGGAGCAAGACACTGACTGGAGTATGGGGTTAAATGCAGATGCTTTTTTCTGAGCCCCCCAGCGTCCCCTTACCTTCGCAGCCTGCTGTACGCTGAAAGCCTCTTTAACCTTCTTGCCGTCCTCCTATCACCACCCAAGCATGTGTGAATCATCAAATCAAGACAACACCACTGAACAGACCCTGACCCACGATGCGCCATCACGCGCAACTTCGGGGCACCTTGTTCACAATGCCGCGTCACATAGTCCCCTGCGATGTCGATTCTGCCACCGCGCCCTCACTACCTCGCCATAACAAGTGTCCAGGTCCGCCGTCCAGGTTGCCAAGAGCTCGGCAATACAGCCTAGGTCCTCCAGCTCAAGTTTCAAATCATCGTCGAATCCCTGCTCCCTGAATTCCCGGCCTCACCCCACTGCCCACCCCACCCACTCATAGATAACCTCAAAAAGACGAAAACACAGTTCACTTCTCGCATTTGCCGTACCCCGGCCCGCGAACCCCCAGTCGGTCCTCTCCGCCCAGCCTCCGCCCACCCCTGGCCAGACCTTCCCAGCCCCTACTCCCCAGCTTACATCTTCCTGTCTTCCCGCTCGCGATAATTACCATACCCACCTTGACATGGCCTTCTGTGCATCCTCTGTGAAAAGGGCCAAGTTGGGACCATCACCGCCCCCGTCCCGTCGACCTGCCACGGCACGCTCATAAGCCGCAACACTATACGCCTCGGCCGCCTCGGCCCTCGCTCCCGGAGGCCATCCCCAGCCGGGCTCGGGACCCGAGGATAAAGTGACAGCTGTAGAACATACAAATGCAAATGCTGCGCGAAGGGCTACGCGCAGAAAGCTGGGGTTGCATCCAACATCATATTCCGCAAGGGAGTTGGGCACAGGTGTCTCTGGCAAGGAGGTTTTTGAATTTTTCTTCTTCCTGTCTGTGAAGCAAGCGTATTGTACTAGCCGAGCTGCTCGGACATCCGGCCCAGAAACCAGCTTGGCGTTGCAGCAGGGAATGCGAGTAGGCCTACCTATCATGTGCATTCCCAGTAATCATTCCAAGCATGAGACTATAACAATATGCGGGGTATTGTAGCTGTAAGCAGACCATGGTAACGGGGATTCATTTACAGGGATAGTGGCAATTCAGGGTACGGAACTTCGTCTGACTATGACTAGGGCTTTTACACGACGTCATCATTGAATCCAGAACATCTACGTGTATATTTTCATTTCATACCATTTAGGTTAGCAACCAACCTAGCATCGTGAAGTTCACTCGAATAGGAGTTTTCTTGTCGAAAAGCCTGTCGATGTATTTTCTGTGGTACAGCAAACTTGATACCTTCTATAATAGTTCTTTGTGCTAATAAGCGATATTGGACATGACGGAATGTTTCGGATAAAGAGTCCAGTCTCTCCAGGTGTCGAGAGATAGCTGCGACCATGGTGCGTCGCATTACCAGTCAGCATGTTTAGCATCCTCGAAGCGTCGAAGTGTGTTACAGTCTCTCGCATAAAGGCATATCATCCCTTACCGAAATTCGGTTGGCTTGGTGGTTGGGAGCCGCAGAGATTCGGTCGATCGGTCGGTGTGACTGAATCCCCCAAGTGCCAGCCTCGACAAAAATTCCGTTTGAGTCCATAACACCATGCCATGCCCTGTAAATTTCCCCTCCCTCGGTTCCTGAGGATAGCAGCCCATCTGGGCGACTTCTTCGCAGTGTGGCTAAGAGGCTCCCGTAAGTCCCGATTTCCCGTGACTGGATACGGATACCGGCTTCTGCTGCTGCTGGTAGTGGCTGAAAACCCCGGCGGTGAGGTGGCAGTTTCCGGTAGCAGAGGTGCTTCGTGTGATTCAGCACTGGTCTGCAATGACCAGAGTGAATACGAACGGCGTACATCCGACATCCAACATCATGAGGTATCCGGCCATCCGACCGCTGCATATGTTGGCGGTACCACATATGCCTCTTGTGCGATAGGGAAGTGCTCGACGCAACTCAAGAGGCACTCTGGATCAAGGGAGGGCGCTGCCACCGGTGATGAACGAATACACCCTGAGTCCCATACTAACAGCTCGTAGCCTAGTTTGTGTATATACGTACGGACGCTGAGAATGGGCGACTTGGTCAGACTAGCACTCTGACAACATACTGTTAACCTTGAACTACGTTTTATGGCAGCATGCAGTCAATGCCACGCAGATCTTGCACACAGAGCAAGCGAGCCAGCAAAGCATTACACCATCGCGCGTCCAAGCTATACGAAGCACTCCCCACCACGCAACACTTGATCGGTGCTGCATCCATCAGTGCACGCTACACACGTTCCGGGCTTGTCTCAAGCGAACCTCACTTCCAGAACCGGTGAAAGAGCACGTCGCTCATGCGGAGTCGATATCTGCTACACGCCTTGGAAGCGGTGCTTGGTTACAAGCTGCATCTTCTGCTCCGGCTTACACACTGATGCATCCCGTCCTCTCGTCACAACTCCCCACAGCTTGTTTAAAAGCCTGTGCACGAGGTTGATAGCATACAAGCGACACGCCGATGTCACCGTGCATGCCGAGAATACACCCGCTCACAATTGGCGGACGTCCACTTGGTGGCTTTGCACACACACACCCAAAAAACACAAGCTTCATATCGTGCGAGAACGCGTGCCGCTGTTTCACCACCTTACCAAGCACACGATTTACAAGGTGAGGAAGCCGGCGCTCGCCCCACGAGGGTCAACCCCCGAAGCAAAACCTGCACGACTAAGTTAACTAAGTACTATAGTAACGAAAATGAGGATCACGGCGCACACATCTGTAGACCTTTATAGCTTGTACGTTATCGGGATCATGGTACGCATACGTACGGTGGAAAATGTATCATGAACATGAGAAACATGAGAGTATTTATGCATGTACCATACAGGACCCAGTACTGCACGAATAAGGCCTGGATAGATAGACGGATGGATGGACGATGAGGGGGGCCTGCATGGCGAGCAGAGAAACGCATCGCTCCGCTCCTCTGCGCACAACCCATCCTGCAAACCGCGAGGGCGCATGTAGATGCCAGATCGGAAGGTGATGAATTAACGACGAATCGCGAGGAGCTCCCCCTTCCGGCCGGTCGGCACGTGTGGGGACAAGGGAGCTCGCCTCCCACCCTTTTCCCCCACTCGTCCTGACGCCCAGGAAGATGCCAAAACGTTTTTCTTTGGTACGCCGCAGATAAGACTAGGGAGCATGTCTAGACTGGACGAAACGTCCATACAATTAAAAAACAACACATCTAAGAGCCGCGCATGTGAATCGCTCATAGCCGGCGGTCTAGGTCCTTGCTAGCCTCTCGGAATGCATGAACGCCAAAGGCAGCCGCCCCTCTCCCGGACCCTACGCAAAAAAGCTATCATAACATCCGCACGGCCCAACTGAATGGGGCCAACTGCCATGAATGGTACACTTCCATGCGCACCTACGCAAGAAGACACAACCTAAACGAAGCAAAATACGCTTCGGCTCGTACTGCTGTTGCTAACGGCGGCGGCGGAGGAGGACAGATGATGAAGGGATTACTTTTTGCGTCTTAAAAAAGAGTTGGTTCCGTCGGTTGACCATGTACACTGTTGACCATGTCGTCGCTTATGAACGAGACAGACTTAACACAGTTGACTAGGAGAGGCGGGAGCGAAATGCACTGCCGTACGTATACGGGAAAGATGATCAAGAGATGATGTGCCTTCGTCGTCTGCAAGCTGAGTCCAGGACCCCCAAAACCCAAGACTCCGACACAGCACCGCAGAAAGCCCTAGGCGAAGCTATAGAGGGAACTAAGAGATCCTAGGCAGAAGCCGGAGGAACCAATGGTGCCCATCCGACTTATAGGTGCGCTACGAACTAACTAAAGCGATCCACGCCGTACGGTGCAACGCGTACGACATTCCTTATCGCAGAGCGCGAAGGAGACTGACATCAGCATCCACAATCGTCTCCGCGAGTGCCCGCTCCCGACTGCTGCTCTGGAGGTAAATAGGGAATATTTCTTCTGAATGTCGATCCTGTCTATCTAGCTATAAATATAGTAGATAGATCGTAATAGACCGGGGGTGGTCCCACCGCTCCCTGCTGCCTCCTCCGCACCATCATGGTAGACACCACATCTCCACCATATAGGCTAGCGGCGATCATACCGCACTTGTACGGCACATACACGGAATCTGTCATGCACTACTACCCTTACTCGAATGCGCATTCCTAAGACCCCAATATTACCTCGTACAATTAATGGACCTCCCTTTTTCCCCACCTCAATCGGCCATCACGCCGAAATGCTAGGATAGGGGCAGACGGCAGCTCGCATCCAGCAGGATTTGAGCGTCCGGCTGGTTCCGCTGTCCTCACGCCGGCCCTCCCTCGGGTCGCGCGCCTCGGGCCGAGGCACATCTAGGTGCAAGTTGACTCACACATCGTGAGCCTGCGAGCCACCACGTGCCAGCGGTGGTTGCTCCTGGGACGAACATCGTACCATGCTTTGGCTTCATCCACTAACAGTCTAACGGACTAGAACAACCGCCACCTACGATCACTACGTGACAATCCAGAAACCGTTAGTGAACGAATGGTTATTCGTCAATCATCAACTAACTTGGAAGTACATAAAAATACTGAGACTTGAAATAAAAACCTCGATGTTCACTTTTGTTATAATTTGGGCGCTGCGTTACGTCATGCACGTTGAATCATCTTTCTGTTCCATCCACGCCCCAACATCCCGAAATCAATGACTAAGCCTTCCTGCCTTTCTTATCGCCTCCCTAACCATTCCTACGTGCGTTTTGTCGTGTTGCATTACCCCAACTCCATCCCGCAATGCATAATCAAAGAAACGTCGGCATTATATATTTTATTACCCAGCGGAAGGTTGCTGCGAGCAGCCGAGCGTCTTAAAGGGAGTTAGCTGAACAGAAAAAAAGCTTTGCCTGCCATTTTCTTTGACCCATCATTTCATCAACAGGGCGGGGTCGCTGAGTAGTTTCCGGGTGCCCACACAACCACAGCTGCTCGAAGGAGGCGGGGAAGGAGGACAAAGGAAGAACATGTATGTGGAGGGATGGAGTGACGAACCCAAATCCAAATCCAAATCCAGACGGGAGATATAAATGTATCTGTCGAAAGAGAGACTGACACAAAGCAGTAGCCGTATCTCGCAATCGTAGTTCACAAGGAAGCTCCTCTGGCTCCCGCAAACCGTGACGATGAATGCGATATCCACTTTTACGCCGTATCGTTCCAGGCCAAGTGGCCCCAACGCAGCATGGGGTTCACAGCGCCCTGGGTAAACCGCACCTGCAGCCTGCCCCAACCGGAACACTGGTCCAGATCCTCCATGGCGCGCAGCGTTGCTGCCACCGCCTCCACCGCCGCCATCAGCGCTACCGGATCCTCACTGCTGACCACGGGAACACCGCCGCCGACCCCACCACCCCCACCAGCCCTGACGTGGCTGGGAAGAAAGGGGTTGGGGTCCAGGTTATAGTGCTGGGGCCCAGTAACGTTATGCCACAGCCGCACATGCACTCCTGCAGCCAGCAACGCCAGTAGCCAGCTCGCCCAACCTCGCGGCTGTTCGTCTAGCTCCTCCTTGCTCTCCTCGTCCTCTTGCTGCTCATGACTCCCACCACCTCCGCCGAGACCAACAGTGCGAACACCGCCTCCATGATGGTAATGTTGATGTTGATGATGCTTCTGATGTTGTTCAGCCGGCAGTTGCGGCGACTGCCCCCAGGGCTGCTTAAGAATGGAAGGTTGCGTCATCAACAGCCCGGCAGACCCGGGGCCGCTGTGAGGGCCGTTGCCACTACCTGCTGCTGCTGCTGCGGCGGCGGCGACCAAACGTTGGTCGCCGCTGCAGCGTACCTGCGACATTCCATCGCAAGCAGAGCCCGATACCGTCAGCTGCCGCAAACGTGGCATGCGAACTAGGCCCGGCAGTAGCTGCAACAGCGATGTGCCGGGGCTGTCGACGGTGAGCTCCTCCAGAGACGCACCCACTGCCGCCGCCAGCGCCCGCGCCCCCGACGCATCCAGTGCAATGTCGTACAACCGCAAGGTGCGCAGCTTCAAAGCTGCCAACTCCCGGATCCAAATCCCGCTCAAGGGCTGCATGAAGGGTCTGATCGGCAGCGGTAGCCATGGTGACGGCGATGGTGGCGGCGGCGGTGCCCCCAGCGCTAGGTCATGCACGCCCCAGGCTGCCAGTTTTGCGACCGCCGCCGCCACCTGCCGCCGCACTTCCTGAGGGCCCGTCGCCGCGTCCGGCAGCCGTATTGGTTCAGCAGTAGGTCCAAACGACACGCGGGTCAGAGAGGGCGGGGTGATGAGTGCCGCCAGCTGGGACACACTGAGTGGCCGGTTCAGCCGCAGCACCCGCAATGCCGGCGGCAGGTGTGACGCGGCCGCATCCCTGTCGGCGGTGGCACCGCCGCTGCCTTCCACTGCCATAAAGGCGGCGTCGCCGCCTCCCGCAACAGCAGCGGCTCGCAGCAACCCGTCGGGTGGCAGCGCGTTGACCAGCGTCAGGCTGGTCAACGCCGTCAATTGGCGGAGGAGGTGCATGTCCTGCAGGCCGCCGTTGCAGTGCTCACAATGCAGCGCCAGCTCCTGTAGTCGCATCCGCGAGCCGCCCGCGAGACAGGCCAGCAAGTTGGTTGGCGGGGAGTCGGTTCGCAGCTCCAAGCTCCTAAGGCCCGTCAGGGTGCCCGCGATGATGGGCAAAGCGGCTGCCAGTAAGGACCCACCATCGTCCCGCCACAGCCCCAAACACAACGACCGAAGCTGCGTCATGCCAGCCACGCCCAGAGCTAACGACGACGCACCGGCGGCGACCCCGTCACCAACGCAGCCGTCGCGGAAGTTGAGCACCAGACGGCGCAGCCTCGTCGCTTCCCACAGCGGCTGCCAAGCTGGATGCACGAGGCTCGAAGTACCGCAGAGGGCTAGACTGCTGATGTCCAAGTTACACAGCTCCAGCTCCTGAAGCCGCGTGGCGGCCGGCAGTAGCGCCTGAAGCCCCGGCAGTAGCGACTCCTCACTGGTGGAAGTGCCGGCGAGGCGAAGCCACGCCACGCTGCGCACAGCCTGCACTGCGGCAGTGACCGCAGAAACGGTAGAGGGCGACGCCCCTGGCGCGTGCGGGTCCTGCATGCGGCTGTGGGCTGACGGGTCCAGACAGAGTCCAGCGATGGTGAGCTCCTCCAAAACGCCCAACTGCGCGATTGCCGCCAGGACCACCCGGCTTCGGTGTAGTTGGGAGATAGCAGAAGAGACGAGGAGGGCACGGAGCAAATTGATCGGACAGGAGGTTAGTTGAGCGCATGGGGTTCAGCCAAATGTCGCAGTGGAATGGACATGTGGCAATCGGTGATCATTCATCAATTAGCAACCAGCAAGAAGCGGATACATAAACACAAGCCACCAAGGTCCGCAAGACAATGTCCGTAACGCCCTCTCGCGCCTCACTGCTCCCACCCTCTCTCCCTCCTTCCGTCCCTTCTTCCCATCCTCTTTCCCTTCCTCTTTCCCCCCTCCTCTCCCTCCTTCCCTTCCTCTCCCCGTCTCTCCTTACCCTTTCTCCGAGCGTTCGGGGTCATTCTCAGGACAGTCACTGAGGCTCAATCTCACACTCCTCGGCCGACAGCCCCGAAGCAGCATCCCGCGTAGCGCCAGCTCCACCATTGCTGCCGAAGATGGCGCTCGTTGCGTTGTTACAGCACTGCCGTATATCACACGGAGTCGCGTGATGGTGGCGTCAACTGCAGCACGGGTCTCTCTGCTGCAAAGTCTCAAACAGTCCCGTCCGTCCTTATCCAAATGGGCGGCAACTCGAGCCCACAGCTCATGGGGAAGCCGGTGCAGAAGAGATTGAGATGGCGCCGGTTGCGGCAGCAGTGACAGCGGGGCCAACAGCACTGGCTGTGGAGGCAGTCGTGGCAGAAGAGATGCTGGCGGCGACATCCCCGGCGTAGATTTTAAAGTTCGAGGGATAGACGATTCCGTTGGCGCTGGCGACAGCTGTGGCGTTGAGACCGACTCTGATAAGGGTTGCGGTGACCGTGACGGCGAAGGTGTTGGTCGCAGCTGTGGTGCCGGCAACGGCGACGGCGGCAGTGGCGGCAATAAAGAGGGACGCTCTATAGAGGCCCTTTTAAAATGTGAAGTAGCGCCTTCCACTGTTGATACTGATGCTGCCTGCAGGGACATTGGGTGGCTCCTGCCGGAAATCTGCCGGAGGAATAATGGGTTCCAATGTTCACGGGTTGCAGTAATTGAACAACCGTCAGAAGTTCCCTTAAGGACGTTTTGGTAAATACCGTCAAGTGCGAAGTTGGTTATACCTGAGTTGCGACGCTCCGATGCGTGCCCGTGGACCTTGGATGCGAGGGGACTGCGGTAGCTGCCGAATCATCTCGCCCGACGTGACAGGTCACGTAGATTTCAAAAAGAGCGCATAAATTGGCCTTCGTCTTAATAACGCATTTCCCACGCCGGTATTGACGTCGGGGTTGACGTGGAGCTTCACAGCGACGTTCAGCTTCCGAGCTGGTGACGCAACCCATCCTCTGACCATCGGCGATTCAATTATACTCCTGAGAAAGCGATGATTTGCTTCACATGAGCATTTGCTGCTGGCGGTGACAACGATATTGTACACTCCTTCCAATTTCAATACAGAAATTTCAATAAAGAAGTAGCTTTCATATTGGGCAGTTGGTGTCCTGCGCTAGCATGTAAGAACGCTGCACCTTCAGGACAGCGTCAAGCCCGCAAATAGACAAGAGGAAGGCAGTGCACGTAGCACTGACGGTCTCTATGTTCTCCGTTGATTATATTAATACACAGTTTAATCCTCAGTACCTGGAAGCATAAGAACTGGGCCGGTTACCAAGGGCGGCTGCACGAATTCCGTTGCAATGGTCGTACACGAATAGGGCAGCTCTGTTACGAACAGATGCCCAGAAAGGAAACCATAAGTTACTAGGCGTGGTTAGTGAAGCAGCTGACCGTGACATTCAAGGATGAAATGGAATGAGCGGACTATGAAGTGGAAGCGAGCTGATAACGTACGTAGGCTGAGTACCGACACCCTAAGGGCGCGGTGCGTAAGTTATGGTATACAGTGCGGCTCACAAGCGCAATGGCGATGTCCGTAAGATCGTGTTACAAGCAATGAAATAGAGAACAGAGCGACACCGATATGAGGCCATGCCTACGAACGTAAAGACATGGCACCAGCAAAGAACTGGAGTAACGGCGGACACAGCTAGACAACAGCCATCGATGAAAGAACATCTACTGATGTTAGACAGATCGGACGTGTTCGCATCAAGACAGTGTAGTGAAGGATGATGATGTATGATAGAATGCCGCACCACGTACCTTCAACACCCTACAACCGGACATGGACGTCCGGATTAGACACGTTTTTTGGTTGCGCGCGTGCACCTGGGCACACGTGCGTGGCGCCCCGCAGAGAATGGTGTATCCTGAGGGGCCGCGTGCCCCCCATGTAGCTATATAGTGTGCTTCCATGTCATCGGCTAATAAGAGGGGATTGGCCCCGGGCGGCCCCCGGCTGGCGGGCTCCGGGCCCAGGTCTGGCCCGGTGGGCGGGTGGGCGTGGCACCAACGGTGCGGCATGCTTCACTCAGCAGCTGTTGCCACTGGCCCGTCCATGTGCAACTTGCCACATGAAGTGCATGATACCTCTGGTTGCCACTAGTTGCTGCACACATATTTCAAGAGAAGCTGCGACGGGGTCATAGAAGCTCAGATGTATGCCTTGTTCATCAAATAGAGTCAGTGCGAAATGCAGCTGCTGAGCCGCAGCCAGGGCTTCTATTTCGGTGGGCAAGATACTGTGTTGCAGGAACTGCCGGGAATACAGTTCGGCAGTGCAATCTGGCTACAGCACTCTTGCATGCAATATGAGCACATGTTTCATGGCAGCTGTTCAATTGCTTACAATCGCGCCTACTGCAGCTGCCAACATCAAATCCGTGCATGTTACAGTACAGTATGCACACAGTACACAGTACAGTCGTACACGCGAGCCAGGATGGCAAAATGCCCTTATTGAAGTATCTCTCGATATGCCTTCACATCATGTAATTGCGTGTGTAAATCTGGAGACGAATGGAGCGCGGATGTTCTCCTGCCACTCGAGACCATTGCACACTGCCGTCGGTTATGACAGCCACAATTGACATAAATGCATGGAAATCATATATGATAAAATGCAAAGCAGAGAAAAGCACAAGAATGGGGGTCGGCCTTGCGAAACGGAGCGAAGCGACACATTTGGAAGGCGGAGGGGCCCAAACGAGCAGCGTCGATACAGTTCGCACGCGTAACGTGTACTAGGTGCGCACACCAAAATTACAGCAGTAAGAATCCCGGCTAAATAATCAGAAGCTCAGATTGCAATATTCATCGAGTACATAAACGCCATAAAATCTTTCTTATCTCATTCGGAGAAATACATTCACTTCGTTCGAAAAATGACTGTGCTACTGCATGGATATTAGTAGTGCAACTTCAGACGCAGCGCAATGGAGCCGGGGCACAAACTCCCGCGTCACCTGGTCGCGCACAAAGCGATCCCGGCTACCTTAATTTTAGCCATAGCCTGCCCACAACAAAATTCTGAACAACGCGCAGGCTTGATTAGGAATCATCACGCTCGATTGCGCCTAGGCGTATGCAGTTTCGGGGGCAGGGAAGGCCGGGGCTAGCGGTGCGGTCGCTGTGTGACGCCCAGCACATTTTCGAGGTAGTAAAACAAGCAGTAAGGGTTGCAAGGGCCTCACAACAATTGATGTCCACGTGGTCGGCTGCTGCCCAACGCACGAATTGCAGGCACAGAGTCGTCGGGCTGGAATAGTGCTACCGGGGTATGGCTACGGAACACACTGGCCACATGTAAGCACTGCACATGCTGTAATGTGCTGTAGGGGCAACTACAGCAGGTAATGAGCAGTGTAACACGTGTCGACGCGTTCATCTGTAGAACGCCGTGCGTGGCGAGTCACTAACCATGACTGCTCCGTTAAACCCCGAGATTCCTGCATTAGTTTGAATGTGCCTGCTTGCACTTGTCCCCTTACAGGTGCTTGCATGGCAAAACGTGCCGCCTGCCTTGCGGTTTCGCTGCTCCTCGTTTTGCACCCAAGTGCTTATGTTGCAACATACACGCTGCAACCATGCTGCGTGTTCACATGAATTCCTGAAATTCGTGGTTTCCAGGATCTATGCACATCGTACTGATACGGCCTTGCAGCGACCTGTCTGGATGCACTGACGTACAACCAGCATACAACAACATACTTGAATGCATCCATGCTGCCCTCCTCGCGGCCAGCATACATTACTATATTACATATATTAGTATAGTACTATACTGGCACCCCGCGGCCCGAATGTAATTTTGCAAGGGGCTGCTTAACCAGGTCTCTGCCAGCAATGACATCATCTGGTGAAGATTGTAAATAGCTTGCTTAAATATTTATTTCGTTTAGAAGTCAAGCAAGGCACATTCTTGGCAACCCTGGTTGTACATTAAGTGGCTTGCTTCATTCGGTGCTGAGCCCTGGTGCAGTAAATTCATGCTAGATATTAATGTCTGTTTTAAAACCTCCTGATCCTTGAATGTATGTATGTATGAATGATTCTCAAGCTTCAGAGCTAGTACGGTTCACCGCTTCGTACAAGGACAAAAGATAGGTAAGTTCTTGAAGAAAAGAGCGAAAGATCACTGTTAGAAATAAGTGGATCTTCACCACGTATTCGTTACAAGGATAAAGTTAACTAATTTGGTCGAGCCGCCATCGGCTCGCTTGCAAATAACTTCCGTACACTAAGGTCACTTGGTCTCGGATCCAGGTTGCGAGTCTGAACGAACTAATCAACCTAATCATAACAATCACTCCCAGAAAAGCAAACGTTTTTGCACAAAAACGCACTACCAGGTCAGTTCTCTGCACCATCATCTTCTACCGTCGTCATCGTTGTGCCAAGGTCGATTTCATGCATCAACCATGTCGCAAGGATTTTTCCCCAACCTCTCTAACCATTTCCAATCATCCTTCTGCGTGACGTCTAGCACTCTACGGAAAATCTTACGACCAAAGCGTCGACAGAACTTGAGGCAGCTCAGGGGAAACCAAAAGCATGTATTTCTTGGTAATCCTTGTTTTGTACTAGCTCATGACTGTACTAGCTCATGTGCGTCAAGCTTCATGAATCCGTCAGGCACGTACGAGGCAGGAGTTGCTCTTCTATCGACCGCTTGAACCCCAAAAAGGCACCAAAGAAGAAAACATGGGCACCAGATGACACCAGAATGAAATGGGATGAAACTAGATAATTGCTTCAGCAAGAATGGCCTGTGCAGTATCCAGCTTAATAATCGCGCGCGGCGGTCCTCCTTGCCCCGAGTTTTACGCATATCCTGTTATCATATCGCTCACAAAACTTAATTGCCAATGCCGCCCTTGTGTCTGGTATATGATGGAACTGGCCCAGCTCCTAAGATCAAAGATTCCCCTAGGTACCCTTGCTCTGCCCTGCACTACTGCATCAGCGACAATTTGCACTCCTACTACACGGCAAGCACCTTTACGACCTACTAATAACGTTCTTGTTGAATTGTGGGGATGATGTCGATTTCAGAGACGCCTAGAGGCCGTATGCCCAATCAAGCGGCATCTAAGGTTAACCGGTCTTCGTTCCCTTGCACTGCAACACCGTGCAGCACTGAACTGTAAAGGAAGCTTGCAATACAAGGCTGTTATAAAGCCCACAATGTCTTGCAATTACGTTGATCAGGCTCGATCCTAGTTTGTTAAGTTGTGGAGCAGCTGCATACAGCAGCTGTCAAGAACACCTTATTGGCGAGCTAGGTCAGGTACAGGTTCAGCCTAGATCCCAGACATGGAAGTTAAAAGTGTTGTGGTTATAACCATAAAGTTTCGCTGGATGACGGTTCTTAGTCGAATGTACGTTGGTTACGTTTGCTTCCGCAGCGTAAGAATCCCGAACGTAATACGTTCGTGGAAGCTGCAGGCCACTTTCTTACACAGACTGGGATGGGCCGGCTAACGAACATTAAATGTGCGTCCCTTCCAAACCCTGGAGGCAGCTACAGTATGAAGAAGCAGATGTATGTGGCGGGCGCGAAATCGGATGACATCTTAACAGCAGGAGAGAAACGCAGAAACAGTAATAAAACCGAACAAGGAAACCAACCTTTCACTAGCTGGCCAGTAAAAACGCGAACACGGTGGTGGTGTGTCAGATCTCTTTCGAATATTTAAATAGGCAAGGCAGCTGCGACTTATTAAACGTTGCCACCGCCTGCGCAGTTGAGTCTGCACTGTCCACTGTCCACCCTGACCCACAACAGTGCCTTACGTCGGTGGCACCCCGACCATGCCTATCCGGCATTGGTACCGCTGCAGGTCGTTCATCATCAATATCATCAGAAGTTTTCCTAGGACAGACTTACCTGCTGCGTTCCCTGCTTGCGCTGTTCGTCTCCTGCGCGCGCCTGACTCCCCAGATGCACCAGCCATAAGGCATCCCATATTATATCTTTTTACATCCTGATTGGCACATCGTTTGGCTTCGTTTGTTTGATTCAACCCTGAAACTCTGAGAGCTGCCGCAACTTGATCGCGCACATGCAAAGTGACAGTAACACAGGCTCCACTGCCTCCCGCCCCCAAACAGTACCTGCACAGGCCCTGGTGTGAGGCCATTCCATTCGAGAGAAGATACCTCTGTCGGGTTGAAAGTGAGGCGGCGGTAACGGGCGCCAGTTCAGTATGTGTATATTCCTTTAAACACAAACGGATTGCACTCCCAAAAGCGAC
Organism: Volvox africanus; assembly: GCA_030268105.1. NCBI lineage: Eukaryota > Viridiplantae > Chlorophyta > Chlorophyceae > Chlamydomonadales > Volvocaceae > Volvox > Volvox africanus. Next base: position 3,542,375 of record BSDZ01000013.1, on the reverse strand, counting down.
AGCCCCCAAATGGAAATTCTTATGGAATCATTCGGCATCTTCACCCTAATTTCAGCGTGGCTGTCGTCCGCAGGATCCCATTGTGTGGAAAACAACAAGCCATGGCTCTGAACAAGAATTCCCGCAAAAATGAATTAAGTTGCGGGAAACAGGTGGGGAATGCTTCCTTCCGCTCGTAGAGAGCAGGCTCCCAGTTTAGGGCAGGAGGTCGACAACTGCCATGGAGCAAATCAATGATATCGCTGAACACTATGTGGCCTTCCAAGAGTAGAAGGCGACGTGCACCTTTGGCCGGCTACCCTTCGCAGTTACCGTCGCTGCCGCCACCACCATTATCAAATGGCCCGCAGCTCTGCAAATGCGCCAATGCCAGCTGCCCCGGTCGGGCCCCCGGCAGCACGCGGCAGAAGCAGTTGCAGCAGCGCTGTTGTCACATTGCGTCCCGCGCACTCCGGCAGGCGGCACAAGAAGAATATTGGCACCGCTGACCCCAGTGACAGCACAAAGCCGGCACCCAGAGCCCCCAACAACACATCAAAGCAGACGTCGTCCGTGAGGTGCAACTGGGAGCACAGCAGCCCGGCTACCTGGTTCAGCGCCAGGTTAATCACAAGCGGGGCCAACAGGCCCAACACAGAGGGGCACAGGATGCAGAACCACAAAGGAGGTGCCGCGGCGAAGGCGGCCGGAAGGGCCGCTGCCAGAGCGGCGGCGACGATGCGCACCGCCACAGTGGCTCCACCACCACCGCCGCCGCCATCATCGCTGCCAGCGGCACGGGTGACGAAGAGTTTGCGCTCATTGGCAGCCGCGGAATCTTCAGCGCTGCGGGCGGCGGATGGCTTGCCCTCTGACGCCGACACCATGGTTGGCAACATCTCCGCTACGAGCGTGAAGACGCGGGTGGCCAGCTCCCTCGCAATGTAGGAAACTTGTGGCTTGTCATTCCCCCAGGTGCTAGACAAGAACTGTCGGTCCAGCAGAAGAGCTCCCGCAGAGGCGTCGAAGATGGCGTAGGGGCCTGGCGCATGTGGGGACAACACGCTCACTACGGGGCCCCAGGGATGAATGCTCCCTAGGAGGTGCTCGGAAGAGCTCTCAAGCGGATAATAAAGGAAGGGAAATTACGAAGTAGATCTAAACTCTTCGTAAGAATGCGGCGGAAGAGCTGGGGATCCCAACCTGGGCAACGGGCGCCTGCGATGGTGCTCTTGAAGAGGAAGGAAAACAGGAGGCTGATATGTGTATGTGTGAATGTGAATTGCAAAGATTGGACGGTGAGACATGATGGCAACTGGCACACAGGAGCACATATACCCCATCCAATCCGGGTATCACTCCGCTGCCTCATGGCTTTTGATCTGTTAACTATCATACTTAGCCCAGCCTTTTATGGGCTGCTGGATGTTGTCATTTTTTATTCAAAGATCGGCAAACGGCAGGTCCTTGCTTTCACGCGTAACTCCCAAAGACCCCACTTTCGAGTGTTAGTTATGCGTGTAGCTTCGAGCGTAGCCGCATTTTTGCCCTCCCCAATCTGCGGAACCACCACGAACAACTGCATATGCCCACAACACTTGTTTTCCTGCGTCCACATCGCTGTGGCAGTGGGATGATGCTGCACTTGAAAGGAGCTGGAAGCCAAGGGTCATTGAAGGTGTGGAAGTAAGGGTCAAGAGTTATTTCATTTACAAGGTAGGGTCGTATTTTGCCCGTCCCCAGCAGGAAGTTGGAGCCAGGAAGTGCACACCAGAGGCGGACCGCACATTCCCACCCGAAATCCAACTACGAGCTTTATAACTACAACAACTTAAATATACGCTATTATTTGAGCTGGAATTACCCCAGCTGTTGGCACCAGGCTTGCCCTCCAATGGATCCTCGATAGGGTATTAATTCCGCAGATCCCGTAACAGCATATCATTCGCGTCCGTAACCTTGGTTAACAGAAGGCTGGAGGGCTGCCAGGGTGCACCTCTCGGGATCACGGATTTTCGTAAGGAAACACCGTGCCGTGTGTGATAATTTCCCTCGTTACTTATTTGCAAGCACCGCCCACGTGTAGCTGCGGCCCGCCAGGCAGAGATCGAATCCATGTCGGGGAGCATGATGACTGTGAAGTTATGCACGAACATGCGCATGTAAAAACGTACAAAACTCAGCTTTTCAAGCCAACCGAAAACGCTTCTTGCTTCCACGAATGAAATTTACTGATGCATGAAGTTCCGGACAATTTTAAACGCCCGCTACAGTCCCAGACCCCGGCTAGATCCGAGCAAACTTCCCTGCATGATTAGTGGTTTCGACGCTCAAATATTTATTGGTAGCGCAAAAGGAACTGGTGACTGAAAAACAACACTGGCAAGGCCGGCAGCGCTAATGTGCGTTTCTGCAAACTTAGAGCCAGAGGTCCCTAAAAGAGCCGTTGGACCGCATGCGTAGGTGCCGCTGGTGGCACTGGAAGAGGAAAGCCGCAAGCACGGCCAGGAACAACGGGAGGAGAAAGCACATACCTAAGCACATTACGTGCATTTTAATTAAAGAGGCCATACATATATAATATACCAATGATAATACTCCGCTATGTTATTATGAATTTTTCGTAGCAAGGAGTTATGTTTCGACAGGTTCGAAGTTAGGAAAGGGCGGGAAGAGGTTCCAATCCATAAGGCGACTGAAATGAAGACGGGATCCTTGGTATCCCTTGCGCATCCCTGCCTAATCGCCCACTCATGACGAAACCCATCAGGTTTAGCCTTATTACGGTTTTGCGAATGTCAATCGGTGCTTGCCTAATTCGTTGATCGGTATGGGGGTGTACTGACTGTTGCCTAATCAGGCAGATAATACATTGCCGATTGAGATCACGGCATGAGAACGAGGTACATAAATCAAACCCCATATGCGGCATATCGTATTGCGTATAGCAGTCTGATAGCGTACGAGGAGCGCTCCCTAGATTTTGGATCCTATCCCGCCCCCATCAAGAAAACATGGTGAAGTACCTGACGATATGGTGCCACCTGCCGTGCGGTCAAATAGAGAAATGGTGATTGGGAATAGGCGGCGGCGAATCACACCCTCCACGCGGACCGCTGCGGCGTTCATGTAATCCAGGACGTAAGCCAGCTCCGCTAGGCCGCTTACGTACGGTGGTGCGCTGCCAGGCGAAACCGTTGCACCTCCCCACCCAAGCTCATCCTTGCCATGATCAGGGTCGCCGAAGAGGGGGCTCCGTATAGGCTTGTTCCTCTCACCCTCACCATCCCCCTGCTCTGGCTGCAGGTCCGGCTGGTGCGGTTCAAAGTTGCTTAGCCCATCCGCTGATATGGAAATGAAGGGCTGGTGCTCGGAGCGCCTGCGAAGTGGGCATCAGCAAAGGGAATTCATCATCGGCTAACGGTGTGTTTACCAAGGAAGGGGCTTAGGGTTTTGCTGAAGTCAAGAGGACGACCAGGGCGGCAAACCGACTTTGGGTATTCACCTTCGCAGCAGAGTAATGTGACAGAAGGGATAACCAAACTGCATGCGCGTGCAGTCATGTACTTATGTGGAAGCCCAGGAACCGTAGATAGGATTTGGATCCGAATGACAGTGATGAGGACTCATACGCGCTGGGATCAATGATACTAACCGCGAAGCGGAGTGTATTGTTGTGCGCCCGTCGGAAACCCCACCAAGCTAGGACAGGTGAGCGAGGCCATGTATCGAAATTCGACCACATAACGAGGCAACATACCGACGTAAATTGCTCTAGACAAAGCTGACAGAACCCGCGACTGCGCCTAACCACTTTTAAGTCTAGCGAACCAGACCTTTGCAACTTGCACCTCTGATTTCATATTCTAGAAGAACTCCCTTAATAATTAACCAATCACAAAGTCCTCTAACCGATCCCTCTATATCTAGAGGCAGACGTTGTGCACTTTAGGGTTTACCGCGTCAGCTTGCTCCGTCCTGCTGTGACAATTACAAGCGCCTGATAATTGTCTAACTTGCTTAGAATCTCTAAAGCACTCTCTCCTCCGTCTGCAATAGGTTGGGAGTGGATCATGGGGCGACCGTCCGTAAGGCGCGGGAAGCCACAACCGCGAGATGTGCACATGGATACTAGAAAAAACCAATTAGCCTTCAAAATTGATACCTGTCAATTTTATAAAAGTCGTCCCAGAACCAAGCCCGGAGAGAAAGCGCAAGTCGGTCCGATATGCACGGTCCGTGGCACCACCCTTAGAGCATCCCATCATTGGTGACGATATACCCATGAATATTTCACGGATCCGAGGATGTGAAACAGCAATAGATGCGGCCACAGCCAGAACAAGCGCAAGGCCGCACGCGATAGATTTGCCGCGTATCATGTTACAGAGGAAGCGTCAACCGAGTATAAGCATGCAAAGTTGCCTACCGTGAATGGTTGGCCTCGTTTTTTTGTGTCGATTACACTAACGGATCGGTTAGCATTACGACAGGTTAGTTACTATTGCGTCGTTCTTAGCTTCTTACCTTCCTTCTTACCTGTATTTGAATGTACGTTTACTTGTCCTTTTAGTCGGTGTGACTGGAGAGTGGTCTGCACAAGTTGAAACGAACCAAGAGGGCCCAAACAGCTCCGGAGGAATGAAATTTTCACAACACGAAATTAAAATGCCTGCGATGAAGAGAGGATGTCATCTTGTGACCGACAAGGTACGTTTGGACTGGAACCAAGTTGCGCCAAGCTGTGAGTCGCACGCAATCATGCTATCCTGGCATGCCCGAAACTGCTTCCCATGTTATCTATCTGCTACACTATGTCGAACTCACCATACTGCACCTCCAAATGTAGCCTACCAGCAGATGTGTGACTGCGTGCGATCACCTTACCAGTATCGCCGACGAAGGGGGTTATGTTACACAAAAACATGCAAAAGGGCTCTCACGGTCGGCATTGCTCCACTGCCATTTCCTAGAGCTTGCCTCTTCTCGCCGCCACCCGCCCTGTTTCCCTCTCTACCCATGTCCGCCCTGCTAACCAACCTCATATACCCTGCCTGGAAAGGCCTCGGAATTGAGCCCCCTTCCCCCAGCCTCCTTCCCTCCCTGCGGACCCTTTTTCTTTCTTCCGCCGGGTGTGTCTGACACACTTTAATTGTGTGAATTGTAATATGCGGTTTGCTATTTTGCCTGCTCCCCCGCCCTTCCCGCTCGCTGTCGTTGGCCCGTTGCCACAGCCTCGTCCCATTGTGATTTTGCATCTCACCTGCCTCTACCAACACACGAAATGACATCCGTATGGTTACACCCTCTCCCCCCCTCCCCCTGGACCCGTCCAGCTCCCACGCCCCCGAATCTTAGCCCGATTGCCTCCGCACCGTTCTCAAAGTATTGCGTCCTCGCCCCAATTGATGACTCATGGGCCGTTGGGATCGCTGCCGTACGATCCCTTCAGATCCTCAAGGAGGTCGGTGGCTCGCTCGTAGACTACAAAGTTGGCCTTGCCAATATTTTCAGTGAGCGGTGGCGTGATCCTTTCATCTCCCGTATACACAAAGTGCGGCATTCCAAAGCATAACGCGCCACCGCTGCGCAGTGTTTGGGCAGGTGGTTGGTACATCTCGGCCTTGGAGCAATTACAAACGCTGACCAGCACATGGCATCAGATCACGTATTCCATGTTCTAATATATACTTAGGTAACCATAGATGCCTTACAGATGAGCACACTGAAGTTGATGTTGCCCACTTTGGAAGAGGATATTCGGGGAAGGTTTTGTGCCTAATACACTGCTGCCAAGGAAAGAGAGACGTGGGTCATCATACGCTGTTACTGTCGTATAGTGTCGTGTACCTACATCGCCTAACGCCACTTCTTGGTGGTTGGGGTACTCACCCAAATCTTAACATACTAAGTCTACATTCTTGTCTTTTTTGTTGGTTCAATCTCGCCCTTTCAGTTCAACATACGAGCGCTTCACTGACCATTAATGAAAACGCTGATCCGGATGTACGAAAAGACATGGAGACGTACCTGAACCTGTCGGTACCTGAGGTACGGCAAAAGCGTACGAAACTTGACGGTATTTTACACGATTCTACGTAAGATACTGCCAACTGCATTGTGCGTCAAACAAGTTGCAGCCGTGCCACACATCACATACGCGTCCCTCATCCAGGCGTCGAACCCTGACCCAGCCGGCTTTCTTATGTGCTTAGTCCCAGTTTTTGTGTGAGCCTTGCTACGGCGGTCAAGGAAGCTCGTAAATCGCTACCTTTTCAATCATCCTCTCCGCGTCCCTCGCTGGCCCCTAGGGCCCCAAAGCTCCCTGGGTCCACACCGATGAGGGCCCCGACGATATGCCGGCCCACGTCAAGAGCTCCCTGCTGGGGGCCTCACTTACCATCCCCATAGCCCATGGCCGCCTCGCGCTGGGTACCTGGCAGGTGCGCCAGGGAGGGAGATTCCTGACCGGATGCGGCAACCGGAGGACGGACTATCAGCCAGCAACCATCGTGAAGCTCCGTCCAGGGAGGGACCTCAGTCCGGCTGTCGCATGGGCCCGAGAGGCCTTGTCGTATGCCTTCATCGGGGTCCTTGGCCTGATGCGGAACACACGAAACATGTGCGCTGCGTTGGCCACCTCCACGCCTTGCAGTGCACGCCCAGACTTGCCCAGACCGGCTCAGCGCGGCACTCTCATTGCGCCGTGGTCCATTTTGCGAGATTTCCCGAACTTGGTGCCCAGCTTGGGAGCCTCGTAGGGAGACCCACTGCATTCATACTGCCCTATTCCTCCGACCCCGCGTATCCCCATGCAGGGCATCTGGCTCTGCGAGCACCGGGACCGGGCATCCGGCCGCAATATTATAGTGACGCTACAGGGCGAGTAGCCGAGCGCGTGTCTGTCTGTGGGATAGAGGGGTTTTGCTCCACCCGTGGCACTACCTGGCAGTCCCTACCTTTCCCTGCGTGACTGTATATGCTTGAGGCGAGGGGGAAGGGGAGGGGGAAGGCTGACGGGTCGGGTCTTGGCCAGCAATCTGCGTACGTGCGTCGAACGGGAAGCAGTGGCGCGTTGCTGACAGTTGCGAATTATGGGTGGCGGGAGCAAGGGGGCTTACCGCTGGAGGTGGGGAAATCGGAAGCTAAGGACAGGTGGATTGGAAGGGGCAGCTGTGATCGTACGTGGCAAGCTAGTGCTCTGAGAGCCTGCACTGGGGAGGGAGGGAGCGATGATGGAAATAGCGAAGGCAACCTTGATGCAGCGGGTGGGAGGATGGAAGGCTGAAGGGAAATGAAGGGTCAATGCGTCCGAGCAGCCGGGTGGCATGATGACCTATTCCGCATGTAAACAGGGCAGCGCGCGGGATGGTTCTGGCAGTTGGATGTTTGGGTTTCCGTGGGAGCGGTTGTGTGATTGTGTATGTACGATCTGGTGGAGGTGAACGCAGTGCTGGCGGCGGCTTAGAGCAAGGACTCATCGGAGAGGGTGGAGGCCGGCAGTGTGGGCTGTGGAGGTGTGAACGTCAGGAATGTTACAGACGCGGGATTCATGGCCATGGTGTAACTGGGCTGGTCAGGGCTAGGCTGCGTCCATATGTGCGTTCCTAGGGATTTTAGGAGAATGCGTGTACCTGTAGTTGATGTACGTCTGCCTGGGTAAATGAACAAATTGCATGATGGAGTAGCGCGTGACGATGCAAGCCAAATTGATACATGGGACGATGATACCTTGGAGGTTTGGCTCGTGTTTTACAAAGCGGTGTGCATGACCTCTGCCGCACATGAACAATAACAATAATAATATGGTTATTACGCCCCTTAGGCTGGCGTGTGTTAACCTCGGGACCCCGGGGGGCTACTTGTACACCATTGGGCACGTGCACCCCATCATTATAAGACCCCTAGGGTTCACTGCTGGGCTGTTTGATTTCGCATATTCGTCTGCTCTCTGCGGCCCATATCCACGTGCCAGTCCCGATTGGACCACCTATCCTCTGGGCTTTTGGTGATTTCCTAAGCCACTTCACACTTCATGGCCTCCTTTTAGGGGCCATGGGTACTTCTTGGGCAGAGCACTCAACTGATGAAAAGGCGATCCTTGCTATCCTTGCTGCTTATACTGTCACTGGGGCCCCTGCAGATCTTTTACCACCCCGGTTCTCGTTTAGAAACAATCCGTTGGCAGTTCGGATCGAACTTTCGACCAATTTTAAGCAAACATGGCTACCCCAACTCTCAGGGCCATGTCAGGGAATCTGCCGTACAGTACATCCAATTGCGAACCAGCAAAATTTTCCAGAAACAAAGGTAAGGTTGGGTATGGTTCACTGCAGCAGGTTTATACGATCTCGCGCGGTAGTTTAGAGCTAGAGACTCATGCGCAAGGTTGCCTTCCCATCTGATTTAAGTGGAGCATCCAGAAGGTGGCTCAGCACCCCGGTGCGTGCGATGTATGCAGAACGTTTAGTGGCTGAGAGCGTGTTAACCCCAACAGAGGCTGAAGATTTAATCCGTCTTTATCGTGAAGCGCTAGATAAAGGGGAGCATGTCGAGCAAACCGTACAGCTCATCCCCTTGCTTTGCAACACAAGTGGGTTCGGCCCTCCACAGCGTGTCCATTTCATACACAAGCAGCCTGTTGTTCCACAGCAACGTAACTGTCGAATGTGTACTCTGACACAAATCAACTTCGGATTGCCTAATTCATCCTACGAGTTGTTTTGTCAGCCAGAGCACTTTATTCCCGCAGTAGCAGTGGTGTAGCTCTGGATTCAAGTCTAAGTTTAGAATTGCTCCTGAATTGGGGGTGTGGCAGATGGCTGTGGTGTCGTGATTGAGCGCATAAATATTATGTTGGGTCTTGCATAAGTATGTTCGGACATGTCCCGCACGTTGTGGTGTGCAGCAACCCTTGCCCCAACAGCACTACCTGGTTCTGTAGTGTTGCTACCGGAAGGGCCTGCCTATATCCTGGGGGAGAGCTTTCAGCATAATAATGTGTTCGTGTCTTCCGTTTTTAACGGCCACTATGGCTTCATTCCTTACTACGAGGATCCGGCACGAGCAAAACATCGCCTTGTTCTGGTTAGTTTGCTGAAAGAAATCGCTGAGGCGGTATTGAGTAAAAACTTGTCGCTAGGTACTCGTCGCCATATCAGTTACTTCGTGGAGCACAGCTGCTGATCGGACTAACCAATGGACCTTAACATCGCAGCACACGCATATCTGTACACTTCCGCAGCATACATCTTCCCAGTTGACGGAAACGGGAGAGTTTGAGGGGAAACAAGTTTCAGTGAATCCAAAACCGTTCTGTGGCAAGCTTGGATGTTGAGTCTAGGTAAACGAACTGTCAAAGACACTTCAGCATGATACTATACGGTATATGGCATTGTACCCTCCCTAGAGCATCGAGGCATTCTCTTTTAAAATAGATCCAGTGCAATGATGCGGACAATTGACGGAAACGTCTCTTGAATACTGCTGTGCTGATATGTTTTGTGTGCTGGTATCTTCCTAAGGTGCGAGCGTTGGGCGGTTCCTAGGGAAATTCTTAAGCTGCCTTAAAGGCGCTATTTCCTGAGTCACTACCCGGTCTTCCTTATCTTCTTCATTACCTATGCAACTACAGGAAACTATGGCGTACCAGGCCATGTCCTACGCTGCGCCGAGCATCGCAGACTCCACGTATTACAAGGACTATTATGCTGCTTATGGCTACGATGGTAGCTATAACATGTCTGCTTACTATCAACAGCAGGGCGCGCATTACCCGTTATCTGGGCAGGCCGCGTATCAGCAACATGCTGGTCCGCAGGTCAGCGCACCTCCGGAAGCTCCGCCCCCTCCTCCGCCTGGCCCTTCTGATGCTGGGAAGCCAGCTATTAATGATGCACCGCCGCTGCCGGGCTCCTCATCTTCTGAGGCAGTTCCGCCTCTCCCGTGTCAAGGCGAAGTGCCTCCTCCGCCGCCTCCGTCGCACCCTGGCCTGCAGAATAATTCTGTTCAAAATGCTGCTGTTAGTGCAACTGGAACTGCGTCTGGTGGAGGTGACGCAACTGCGACCGCTGCTAGCCACGATGCTTATGCGCAGTGGTATGCCCGAAACTATAGCTCGTATTATTCGTATCCAGGCTATGAGCAACAATGGTACGCTTACTGGCAGCAGCAACAGCAGCAAGCGGACGCTTACGCATACGCGTCTGCGACGTCTTCTCAGCAGCAGCAGGCCGGTATATTGAACGAACCTTCCGTGAGCGTTTTGCCAAGGGACGAAGCTCGCGATAAGCTGGTACATCCATCCAGTACTTCGTCGCCACCTCATACTTACAACGCTCAACCCCCGCCATCCGGTTTGTACGGTCAGCTTCCAGTCCATAGAGCCAGCCACGGGCGGTTTCGGACAGGGGCTACCGGCCCAAATACCGTGCCCATTGGATCACGTGTGCATGTCAATGATGCTACCAGTGCATCGGCATCGGTTGCTGGGGTGCCTTCGGGAAGTAAGCAACATCCCGCTATCGTCATCCGTCCGCAGGTGCCATTGGTAAAGCGTGCAGTCAGTGTGGCAACGCCTTCCTACATCTCTGTAGATTCTAGTTCAAATCCTGTGACTGCGAGCAGTACCCCACCGCATGGTCAAAACCCGGCCGTCGCAGCCGCAGTTGCTGCCGGTGCTGCAGGCGCGATGGCCGCTGCCAAGGCGGCACAGGCTTCATCCACGCAGGGTAGCAGCCAGTGGCCCCCGTCGTTCACAGCATGGGTAACTCGCTGTTTCAACACCGCGCGCCTTCAAAACATTCCTGATAGCCGTCTATCGCAGAAGCTAATGGCATATTTAGAGCAGGTCAAAACAGATGGTAAGCTGTGGACAACAGATTGGGACACGCACCCCATCATGTTGCCTGACAACCCTGCTGGACAGCAGGACCGGGGATCAGAAGCAGTTAGCACTGTGCTTGCATTGGACGTGACTCCAGTGCGAAAACGGAGCAGGTGGGGCGCTGTTTCCGAGGCGCGTTTGGACCATGACCGCCGCCATAGCCACGACCAGCACCCGTCATCAATCGAATACCGTAAGAGGCCGCATGTTCCCGATTCTGATGAAGACGACCAGAATGGCGAGCGGGGGTCTGACAGCGCAACTCCGAAGCAGTCGCTTCACCACGTAGGGGGTGTGCAGTCTTTAAGCAACCGTAGGCGCAAGAAGCTGATACAGATGGAGCAACACCAACAGCAACAGTCGGGGCGTCGTGGGGGCAAGGGCGCATTGTCATTAGAGGAGTTGCGTCGCCAAGCGCGTGCGGGTCGTTTTGGCAACGGGCGCGCTGCGGGGATTGTGGCGGGCGTTGGCGTGCACGATGACGATAGCTCAGGTATGGATATGTCGGACGAGGAGGTTGCGGAGCGCCGATTCGACGGCCTGGTGGTTGGCACCTGTCAAAACCTGGAGAAGTCGTACTTCCGTCTGACCAGCAAGCCGGACCCTGCAACTGTGCGCCCTGAACCTGTCTTGGAGCGAGCCCTGGAGCGCCTCGTGTCCCTGATAGCGCACGGTGAAGCCTCGTTTTTTTACTCGCTGGACCAGTTCAAGGGTATGCGTCAGGACTGCACGGTCCAGCATCTGCGGAATGGCTTGGCGGTGCGCGTGTACGAAGCTCATGCGCGAAGCAGCCTTGAGTACGGGGACACTGCTGAGTTCAACCAATGCCAGGCGCGGTTAGCGCACTTGTATGCAGATGCGCAGCCCGGTTGTGTAGCAGAGTTCACGGCGTATCGCGTCTTGTACGAAACTGTTCACTGCGCCACGGCAGGGCGGCGTGGTGGTGGCATGGCCAAGTCGCTCATGCATACAATCCGCAATATCCCACGCGAGCTGTCAGGGTCGGAGGAGATTCGGCACGCCCTACAGGTGGGTGTTGAAAGTGTTCAAACTGTATTTAGTGTTTTCGTGGACCAAAACCTGTTATCCTGTAGCGTTCGTGTCAAATGTCGAATGATGCGTCGTCTTGCAGCAGGTGATGTTTATGACATTGTCACGTTACTTAGCCCATTGATAGGCCAGCGTGTAATCTCAGGTTCCATCCATATTAGCGTTCGTAAAAAAACCTGAAAAGTCGTGATGAAAGATAGTGGCACTGCCATGAACTTGAAGCGCCGTTAGCATGGGTATGTATGCTTGTATGCAACAGTCGTGGATATGCATGTGCTGCAGAAGCGGATGGGTGTCACGAGCAACTTGCGTTCCTGCCATTTGCTGATTATGCGTCTGTTCTCTGGGTGCACGTATGCTAAGCAGCTGATTTTTTGCCCGATTTGTTTGTGAGTCAGGCGGGCACGAATGAGGCCCTCTGGGTTTCAGGTTTGGTCCTAAACTCCTTTTGATGTATGCAGGTTCGCGAGGCGGTAATGACGTACAACTATGCGGCATTTTTCCGGCTGTACGCGTCCGCGCCACACCTGGGTCGTGCGATCATGGACGTGGTGGCGGAAGCGATGCGATTTGCGGGCCTCAACGCCTTTGTGAAAGCTTGCGACCTGCCCTTGCCTGTGTCCGAGATGGCGCTATTGTTAGGTTTTGCACCGCGGCCGTCCAGCTGCCACGAAGACGCCAAGGAGGGGGATGGCAAGCCACTACCGGGCTGCATGCGTGTGCACCTCGACGGGGAGGCGGCAGCGGCTTCCTCGATGGAGGAAGGCGTGGCGGAGTGCTCTGCTTGGTTACGGGATCATGGCGCTGTCGTGATTGAGAAGGGTAAGACCCGTAAGACTAAAACGCTGCATGTGATATCGTGAAGGACGTCCAATCTTAGAAAGCTTGGCAAGGGAGCTGTTGATTGCGTTGTTAAATCGAAGTTTATTTGGAACACATTGAAATCCTCATGAAAGGTGCTTACCATGTAGTTTTGTGTTCCTGCCTGGCAAACTGCATGCTTTTTATGCTTATCCTTTGCGTTTATCATATGCATCTCAATGGTTTGGTTGGGCTAGGGCTGATTTGCCCCGTTGAGATGAGCGATCCATCTATAAGAGGAGGAGGAAAGAAGTAATACCGCTGAGGGCGGGGCGCTTTTCTTTCTAACAATCTCTAAATTGTGTTTGTGTTGGTGCATTATCCTGTTGCTTTAGGTTCGGAACCAGTGCTGGACACCAAGGCATCCCGGGGCAAGCTGTTTGTACCCGAGGTGTCAGCTAAGGTCACGCACGGTGACGAAAACCTGAGCGTCAACGACTTCCTGTCACAGGCGCAACGAAACTTTGCCGGGTAGAAAGGGGCGGCCGATGTTTCCAGCGGCAGCGCTGACGCCCGTCTTTGCCACAATAACCCTAGCCACGGCGTCCCTCGCCAAAACCAGTCCGACCTGCGGCGCAGTGTCTATCGACGAGTTGCCTCTGGACTGTCGCCCCAATAGCTACGGCCAAAACTTGAGTACGCTTTTCTCTGCAGGTTTGTAAGGTGGCTGCATCCTCCACGGAGTCCTCCGCCACCTTGAAGTAGGGACTCGGTCAACGACTTAAGAGCAGCTGGAGCAGGTATCCATCCAATGTGTATTGCGTAACACACCTTTCAAGGATCGGTGGCTTATCGCCCTGGATAGCTGCTTGGGATCTTGATACCAGGCACTCTTCGGCTGCCACCTTTCGCGTGGGCTTCGCGACATTAGCTTGTTGCAGCCTTTGCTTGGAACCGACTGCCTTGAAGGGCTTCCCTCAACCGGAGAGCCCGCCTAGTGTTTCTGCAGAAATCCCAGTCCCGGCTCGTCTGGTTTGGCAACGTCTTTATAGTAAGCGGTACGGACACGGTCTAATTCCTGGTTGACTCTGCGCATTGCCATCACAGCACGACGTTGCAATCCCTTTTGGACTATCAGCAGCTGGCCATCGATCTTGGAGCGGTCATCATTCCGGTACTTATGGTAACGTTCAGGTACGGCACTTACTCACAATTGCATCTTTGCATGGGAGGAAAGGGATCAGGATATAGGAAATGTGGGATTACAATCTTACTGCTATGGGCGGAGATACTGGTTAAGGAACGATTGTTTGGAGAGTCGTTGTGCTTCGGTCGAAGTTGAGTATGTGTGTGTGGGGCGAGGTAGTTATGGTGTTTTGGTAAATGTTAATTTGTAGAACGAATGAGTATCGGTATGTGCCTTGGACATTTGCAAGTTGGATGAAGAATGATTTAACGTATGGTGTAGACAAAACTGGTAAGTTAAATTTTTGTACTATATTTTAAATCATTGCTAAGCAAATGGTATTATGTTTCTGCAGCTGTAATGACGTGTTGAAGAGAATTGTTACATTTCATGGTGATATTCATATAAACGATGTGCAACGAGTTATTAAACTTGTTTCTACCTAATGATCATACATAAGTTTTACCAAATCATTTGCGTGTTGCGTTAATAGCAATTTTCACCTCATCTTGTTCCACTTCCAATCCACATCATCGTATGAATACAAATCACTTAAAAACCGGACATAGGTCCAAGAAGACCGCTCCACTTTAGATAGGTGATAATTTGCAGAATGATTCCCTTGCCAGTGCCCGCTTCCACCAAAATAGCCGCCAAGAAACCTAGCATAGCAGCCCGGCCTGTAGGACAAATAAATTTCAACACAAAACTTGGAAATTATTACCGCAAAATGATCCGAATCCTGGATTCCACAACACTCACCGTTTGACAACTCCACTTCACGAGCGTACTTGCCTTCGTCCAAGCCATACAGCTCGTCCATGGTCTGCAACATGGATAACGGAACAAACTGAAGTGTGAGATAAACCACAAGGCACCCAAGTACACGGAAATCTGGATCAACACACCCCAACCCTTGGAGTTTAGTACGCATCACAAATGAAACAAGTACTTGTCGCTGCGCAAACTGCTCAGACTGTGCGCCTTTCAAAGTTTATCACTTGCACCTACAACCTGGTAAAAGCATGGTTTATCATTACATCCAACAAGGCCAATCAAACTATCTGCACTCGCAACTTACAATTTGCTGCTTTGCCGGAGCGGGCGGCACTACGGTTTCACTGCGTGGCCCAGCCACTTCGGCGACAACGACAGACGAGCTCTCTGCCTTCTTATCCCTGGAGGCCACCACGGCATTGTGCGTTAAGAATGGGCATCCCATAAATTATGGTTGTCGTCAAAATCAATTGATTCGATCCACCATAAACCATAGAAATTCGCGCTACAGATACTATTAGGGAGGAGTAGAGCAGGGTTATCTACGTCGCCATCCTAGACGAACCAGGAGATGCAAGTTGGAAATCTTGCGAAACGTACCCCGAAACGGAATCCTCACCAAGTCATAACCCAATACATTCCCCCGCATCTGGCCAAAGGGATGGACAGCCCTTAGTCTTGCGTCTACAAGAACGCACGGATATCTCCCAAAGCATTTGATTTCAAACCCAACTCGCTTAGAGCTTGCCATCCCGACATCTGCATGTTGTGACATGGATGAACTTTTCGTTATACTCGACCCTCCTAAACACATACTTGAATCCCCGAACCGCCACGGAAACCCGTTACTCATGCCAACTCACTCTGCGGTGGGCTGCGCCGTCGAGGCTACGCCATCCATCGCCAGGAAGCGATCAGCAGGCATGCCCTGCCGCCGAACCTCTTCTATAGCTACCATGTCCAAACCAGGGCTGGCGAAGTCGGGACGGCGCTTCATGTCGCGCATAGCCTTGTCTGTCATCCAGTCATCCTTTGCGCTAAGCCCAAGGAAGGAACGGTACCGCTCAAGCTGCCTGCGGGCCGCAACATGGGCGAGGTTCATACGCACGAAACTGCGGTTCAGTAAGACCGATGGTTACTACCCATCTATGTTTGATTTCGCGGGCCTGCTAGGCCTGCGGTCCCAATTCCCTACGTTCTTGAGAGACCGGCGCACAAATCCGTAAGAGTTCCACGTTCCTGATCCAGAAGATGTGAAGGCAGATTTAGTACCTAAAACATGGCACACACTTCGGTGGCTTCCAAATAGCTTGGGAACGTATACATCGTGATGCACGTTAGCCTGATGGCGGTCTTGCCGCATGGCCATGGCATGAAGTGCTGTACTCTCCAACTACCATCACTACATCCTTTATGCCTCACTCACGTCCGGCTCATCTTGCGACCTAGAAGCTGCTGCACCGTCACCGCGGAGCCGACTATTGTTGCACCGCCGAAGAGCACAACCATGGCAGTCAATAGCGCGGTGGAGGGAGCCGGTAGGCCAATCTGAGCGAGCGTACCCTTGCCTACCGAGGAGGGTCCACACAATTCGAGGAAGGCATAGCAACTAAGGACAGTTACGTTTGTAATCTGCTTTATGGCAAAGCCGTAAAAGCATGCAGTGTACCGCAAAGAATCTCACGAGTCTGGGCACGCGCAGTAGAGCACGGCTCTGGAAGCACAGCTGCGTGCTTGGGTGGAGATTCCGCATGGGTGAAAGGCGTTAGGCTGCAGGCCAGCGCCAGGAGGCGTTGCTTATTCTAATCTAGCCATGCAACATTCATAATTAGGGTGACTGCCGCTTATAACCCAAACTCACCCGTCGCAAACTCCACGACGATGGACGAAACAAATCCAATCATAGACCAACGTCCAACCCACATCTGCAGCATTAATGTGTGTCCAAACCATCATCGTACGTAACAGACCGATACCTCAAACAACAAGGGACAACATCGCCATTGGGTAGGGTCTGGTCCAAAACATACCTCGCTGAACGGTGTAAATCCAAAAAAGCCCTCATCAGTAGGCATTCCAATCGAGTCCGAAAACTGCAGATAAGAACCATGTTGAAACGTCTCTGCTCAGTTGTTCATGCAACTTACAGCACCAACCCGCTAGGCGTACTTCATACCCTGGCTAGTGCAGACTTCTCGGCACGAGCTTGTGTCAACAGGCCGCGGGGAATCCGTCGGGGAAGAACGCCATGAGGCGCAAAACGAGCTGAAGATGGCCGGGAAAGCTTGGTTTGCATCATTTGTCAAGCTGTACTTATTAGTGTGTTCCAACCAATAATACGGTGTAGAAACAAAAAATCTATTATCACGAAGACCAACTCTGCTTTGTACTTGGCAGTTGTTAGATGTGTGGCCGTAAAGGAGTTGCTGTACAACATTCTTCTTTGTGGATGCTACTCCACCTGCCCAGATATTTCGCATTATTCAGACCAATCATGTCCATAGTTGTTCCTTCTGAATCCCAGCAACTTTATGTGCATTCCTTCTTACTCGCGGAGATTTACTAACCATTTGAAATCTTCTTGCCTGTAGAAGAAAGCCGTCCGTTAGGCACTCGGCTACTTTGCTGTATGGTGTAGGATTAGTAACGCAAAGGTATGCGAGTTCGAAGGCACATGCAAATGATTTCTATCTTAGCAATGGAAATGCTTGGTGATTAATTATTGTTTTCAATTCAAAACATTCTTATTAGATACATCACTGCAAAATTTTATATTGCTCGTAGTTCATAGAGCTTAGGTGTCGAAATGGTTTTACCGAGAACGTTCAATCCAGTCTGTACATGCATGCTCTCTCTGTCACAAAGCTAAGGATCAAATAGCATATCCAATACGTATGATGAGATTTAAAAGCCTCGATTAGGGTTATGAAGTTCCCCACCAGGCGAGAGCCTGCTCTGACCCCGACGGACATCCCCCGTGGTGAAATGAATAATTGTTTTTACTCTGGGTTTGCGGCTTCGGCAAAGCGCGCGGACCAAAACAATACCATACACAGCACATGCCGCACAAGAGCTTAGCCAAGCGGTGCCCGGCGCAAAAAATGGTTCCATGCTACCACAGGGCTACCTAATTCATTAGGGTACGAGAGTATGACCTTTTATCACCAACAAATCCCGTAGACGTGCTAGCAAAGTCATTCGTTGGCCTGCCACGCACTGAAACGTCTGGAAGCCACGCAATTGATGGCTAACTGTTTACGAAACGCATCCCGATGTCTAGGCAATGGCATGCGTGGCACCCGATTCACTGATGACCGGGACTCACTCTTGACGGGAAAGCCTGTCTGACCTTCTCGATGAATCTCACTACCACATCAGAAATGGCTCAGTGGCATCACGACATATCCGCGCTGTATTGTCCAGCAAATTTCGGCTCGGATTTTGCCACATGGTTACATTGCGGAACAGACCATGACAAGATCTTACCAGCACTTTCATGTGTCCAACGACGGTCAATAGTCGCGAAGTTGTCGAGTCACAAAACAGCAGCGGTCACAAGATTCCATCCACAAACCAATAGAGCATTCCTCTATATAACACGAGCGCGGTCTTTCGGCGCGCTGGTAATGTGTCATGTTATAACACTAGGGGCAAGACGTCCCCGATGCTCTGATGATTGGAAGGTGCCCTGACAACCCCCAATAACTCTATACTCGGCTTTACCCCTTCCTGCTGTTGCACCTGCCTGCACATTGCAGTACAGCCTCCCGCATTCAATGAGTGTGATTCCCGTGTCCGAGACTATTGCAAGCTAATTAATGTGTCGCTGTTGATACCTGGCCAGATAACCGCCCGCCCGCCTGAGCTCACACATTTGGACTCGCTCTGCAGTATATCCTAAATACCTACTTGTTAAAACCCAGTTTCGCGTGAAATCATTGCACCTTCTTAGGGGAACCCTTGCTCGCTGCCGCAGCCTTCTTCTTGCGAAAATTGTCATAGGGAGTACCCTTCACCCATTCGTCATCCCCGTCTGGGCGGACGGCTTCCACTTTGCGGGTCTTCTTCCCCACAACATTCTTGTAAATAGTTGACTCCTTTACCGAGCTCCAAGCAAAGTAAGCTGTATGCGAGTTCGAAGCGGGTAAGAGTGAGCACAAAAGCTTAGGTTAACGTGAGTATGATGTAGTTAGACATTGTAATCCAAACACTAGCAAGCGACCACGCATCAGCTCAGGCATAATCATTACCGAGCCCAAAGACCACTCGCCCAAATACACCATCATCCCTTCCAGCCAACATGTTGCATAACCAATAATCTTGACCATTTGGGATATGGACGCATAGGCTCACGATCACAATCTTTCGACGAACCCCATGTGTGTGCATATGCATCCGGCACTGTTAGGAATGACAGTGTGGCGTCACTATGGATCAGCTCACCGCCAGCAAACACCAAGGAGACGAAGATTACGTACAGGAACAGCAGTTTCCAGTCAATCAGCTGTCCCTTCTCAAGAACAGTGATGGTCTGATTGAAGAATGTCGTGCTCTTGAAGCCATCGGTAGCCTCATAAAACACTGTAAGAGCGACCTGGTAGTCGTTTGGGGGCAGGTCTTTTGGAGGTAGGAACGAGTATTCCACAGAAAGCTCCTTGCTGGGCTCCACAACTTGGAAATAAACCTGCATTGAAGAAGTTTATACCATCGAATGCACGAAAATGGGGATGCTGATGCCGGTGAGCAGGGATGTGAAAGCAATTTCATTCATAATTCATAATTGGGGTAGCGTAAACCCCCTGCCTCCAGCTGCGCTAGCTCGACAATTACTCTTAAAGGCCCATACCCTCTTGCCCACCATCTTAACCAGCCGTACCTGCTGAGTAAAATTCCAGTAATACGCGCGGAATTCTTGAGCACTGTTCAGACTGCCCATGATCATGCTGATGTTGTAGTCCTCCGACGCCTCATTCCGAATGCCAAGAACAATTTTTACCTATCCAAAAGATATTAAAAATGAGGAGGAAAATCTTGCACGACGCCTTTCTTCAGCGTTCAGCAGCCGACGCACCGGCTCGCCTGCGATGAACTGCCGCGTCGGATAGTCAGGGAAGAAATATCCCGTCGAGATTTCACCACCCGGTGGCAGATTTGTTAATGGATGCATCCGCGGGGTGTCTTGGGCGGCTGCAAGTGAACAGATCGCCGGTCAGGATCGTGTCGATACATGAAAACAGTTTCAATAATGCGTCAAGCTCACCAGCAAAGATTGCAAAGCATGCTACAAGTCCTAATACAATAGACGCCCGGCTTAGAGTGGCAATGGCCATTTTGGTTCTGTTGCTATGACCCAAAAATGTTGACCACTTCACAAGTGTTGCTCTCAACCTATGACAAGTCTATGCATATCTTGATATTACAGAGTGCTTGGGCTTGACGTATGCGCAACGGGGCTGAAAAAAGGGACACCGATGCACGGTAGTGTACTGCAATTCTGCAATTCACAAAATAGCCAAGACAAAAGAAATTCCTTCAGGCGCATTTGATACGGGCTTGATATTACCATGGCCATGTGGCGTAAAATGTATGTCTGTGTGGTTTTATTTTGATCCGTACCAGACATCGGCAATCGCATGTTTATGGTTTCGGGATGGGGTTCAACTTCTGTCACCGGCGAAGGTTTTTGGGGTGTCCTTCGGCCATATTTCGGGCCTATTTCGGACAGTCGGGCCTAATACTGTCCTGTTCCTGCAAGCGGCTGGGGTCGGTTACTGAACTTCTGTTTCGGCGATCCGAGCATTTGCCGATGTCTGTACTGGAACCCGGGAAGCAGAATAGCTGCAACCAGGATATGATAAGCTGAAAACTTAATCTTGGCTTGGGATACTTAATCTTGGCTTGGGATACTGGGGATAAGCTTACAGCTTCAATCTTTCCTGACGTTTAGAATCACGTTGCGTAACGGATGCATACGTATGGACCACTAACGTAAGTTGGTATCATATATGGCGTCTTACTCTGGTGGGTGCTCCTAAGCCTTGGACTAAAGTCAATTTTCCCACTGGCCGGCGATGGAGGTTGACATTGGCTTGTGCATTCTTTGGCTTGTGCATTCGATGTCCACCAGATCGTCACGACTAGAATGATAACAAACACCGAAGAGTAGCATACCCTCAGTACTAAATATGGGCGTAGACGAAATAACGTGATTAGCGGTAGCAGTGACGATGGGGAAGGCGGACACAAAAGCACCAGCTACACAGCTGACCAAGAGGCAAGAAGCGGCGGAAGAGGGGTCGGGTTTGCGGCTGATGCTACGGAGGCGGCAGTGGCGGTGGCTCCTTGGGCTCAAAGGATCGAGGTATGTCTTATATTTGTGCGGGTGTGCTTGAGAGTGCATGTACGAGTGTGCACAGCGCTTGGATTGCCTAGGGGAGGTTGCACTTCACAGCTGTTAGGCGATCCGCACCCCGGTGAAGCAGGTTTTTTGAGTCCATCAAAGAGGTCATATATAGCACAAGTTGTACACATGTCAAGTAATATCCTTCGGTGGAGCATTTATCGGCGTCGTATGTTGATTGTTTAAAACATCGAACGGACTCGAGCGGGACCCACCCCCCCATGTACCTTCCTCCAACTTGCGGTGGTTGCGGCGATTACCAGCATTTTATACAACCTTGAATAAGACAGCTTCGACATATCGCCCTAACCCTCCTTACAGCAACTCCCTAACCGCAACTCTGCACCCGATCATCGCGAGTCAACACTGCCCAGCGTAGAACCAGCCTTTCAGCTTCATGCGCACTTGTATTACAGTAACATCTCCTTCCTAGATTGCAACAAAACAGTTTAGTTATCAAGCTCCAATCCATATGCGTCGGATCTTGGTCTTGGTCCGGATTTCAATTCTCAGGCTCTCGTATTTGTGCTGCAGCGCTTTACAGCCGTTTCACCTCACACGGTCATACCTGCGCCGCGAACCCGAGGATCACGAAATGGCTTCAACGAAATGGCCTTATGTGTTACCGCACGCAGGTGTGCTGCAGCAGCTGCACCACCGTTGGGCAATCTGCAGAGTCCTTCTTGAGGCACGATAGGACGAAGTCACGTGCGCCGTGGGAGAGCTATCGCCATTGGCCGAAGGCATGGGGGAGGAGGGGAAGAACATCAGATAGTGAAGATTCAGCGATGGAATCAATCGAATAAAGCGCCCAAGTCCGCGACGGGAGAGGGTTGTCACGATGTGAGGGCGAAGAAATAAGGCTATGATAAATTGGTTCATCACACGGCATCATGGACAGAGTTTGGGTTTCACCAGACAGGGAGACCCTGACGGGTGATGGAGTGGAAGGAGGAAAGTCCAACCGAGCGGGATGAAGTCCGAAGGGTGTTGGGTTCTACGGTTTGGAGGGTCACTGTTCAAGGAACTTGGAAGTCTCAATGCACCGAACCCTGCATATCCTCTCATCCACCTGTGTCCCTCTGCATCAGCATTTTATCGCTTATCGGATGTTCGGAATTGGACATCTCGTCCCCTCCCAGAGCGAAGTGGTACTCTTGTTCATGTTGTTTCTATTGCAGTGCATACCCGCGAGACCGCCCTCAGGGGGTCATCCCGGCACCACCGGGGCCCATCTGAAGCCAGTGCTGTTCGGCCGCGCTCCTCCTTCCATCCCCTTGCCAGTGCCCTGCTCCCCCCGGCCCCGCGCAGCTAATTATCCGACCCGGACCAACCACATCACCACAAGACTGCTGCAACTACCATGGGCCGCTCGGGGGCCCCAGCTACCATTGACCCACACTCAACCGCCTGGGTCACCGCCCTTTCGTGGCGCAGTGAGAGGGCGATGCCAAAGTCCGCCAGAAGCATCCTCGTATGCGGCCGATCAGAAAGCCTCAAAGGGGGAGTGGAATGGGAGGCAGGGAGCAATAGGGTGCGGAGGTGCGGAGGAAAGCGTCTAAGGGATGAGTGTCTGGGTGGGTCGGCAGTTATGGGTGTAAGATGAACACACGAAGACGAAAGCTAGGTGGTGCAGTCTACCTAAGTGCCAAACCTGCAGCTGACAAATTCAGTTCGGAATAGCTGTTGGCTGAAGTTGCATTCCCCTTCTTACGCCCCAAGTAAGTTTACCAATATATTTTCAAGTTTTACATCCCGGTGGCAGATGCCCTGCTCGTGCAGGCAGGCCAAAGCGCGCAGCAATGGCACCAAAACACCTGCCACGGCGCGGTTCTCCTGGAGACGGTGGCCGGGGATGCCCTGGGAGAGGGGAAAGGGAGGGGGCGAGTGGCGTTTGGGTCATTGAAACGGGAACTGTAAGAGCGAAGAAAAAGAAATGCGCAGTGGGGCGTGGCGAGGCTGAGGAGGCTGGGAACACGAGCGCATGTAGAATGGGTGTAATGAGAGCAAGTAATTCATCGGTAATATATATGTACTCTGTTGCTAATAAAATGAATGAAACTAAAGGCAGAAGGGGAACGACGAAAGAACAAAGGGCTGCACGTGGTATGGACTTATCCTACCGGGCAGAGGCTGGGCAGGTGAAACGGTGTGGATTCAAGTCGAGCTCACAACTTGCGCCTCCTCACCCCCAACACACATACACACATGCAACCCTCACCTTCAGCACGTGGTAGATGTCATCCCCGCCAGCCACCTCCTCCACCCAGCATCACGTAATGAGAATCATGAGCATGATTCCCTTACTCCTTAACCACCGGTTAGCCAGGTGGAGCCGTAATGGAAACCCCCTACCCGCATACAACCTCCCACATAAACGTAATAGGAACGGGAAATATCACATGCTCCTTTAAATAGGGCCCACCTGCTCCAACAATACGAAGTGCATTCCGGCACCCAGTCCCGCTCGGATCGCTCTAGGATCAGTACCAGCCCAGAAGCCCCGGAGGCCCTGCCGCACGGTGGTTTCGGAGGGTGGGACAACAGGGAGAGCCCTCGGGATGAGCCGGAGAGCGTACGGGAGAGCCCTCGAGATTCAAAGATTTGGGGTCTTGATTTCGGGGGGCTGTGTATGGCGAACACTCTAAGAGGTCAGAAGGGATGATGGTGGGCACAACCGGTCAGACTCCGCATTTCCCCTAGAAGTAAGCCTCAATGTGGCCCGGTGCGGGCCCTCTGGGGTCCCCACCCCACTGAATTTGGGCTCCCGTTTCGGTTGCTCAGTTGTTCCCCCCTCTGGGTTGGTGAAAGGAAGCCCAAAGCAACAGCGGACGAAATTCCAGCGGGGGTGGTGTCGGTTGGGATGGCAATAACGGTTGCACTGCTGATGCTCGGTATATAAGCACACTGACCACCACCACCACTTTCCTCGTCCCTCTCCTCCCTCACCACCCCGCCCCTCCACCCCGCGTCCTGCCCTCACCTCATCCCCCCTCCCTGCACCGAAAGCACCACACGAGCATTCGTGAATGTCCCCCGAACAAGACCCCTCGCCTCATCAGCCTGCATCTTCGTGTGTACGACATCCAGAGGCTGTCGTACAGCCACGCACCGGTGGCCCGGAAAGCGCAATCCATCCATCGGTGTACATGGGCATCGGTTATACCAAATTGGGATTGAGGAAGAAAGCAGAGAAAATGCTCCTGGTCTGCCTTTAAAATGCTCCTGTCTTGTCAAAAACCCTCTGCGTACTACCGTACATTTTTTTCCAAAAACGTCATACCTGGTCAGCTTTCAAGTTTTCCGTCTCTGGGATGTGTGACGCACCAACTTGCAAACCGTCATGTGACAGAGACGGTCTGCCATCAAGTATCTTCCTCTCAGATGAAGCTGAAGTCCACAATATTCCCATGAACGTCATACGGCGCCCGCTGATATCTACCGTGGACAGGGCAAAAGTGAATGATTTTAAGCAAAAACTTCAGGTCTGTGTAAGAGGATCCCCCCACGTAGCGGCGTGGCTAGACAGGGACACTTTCGTTGGAAAAGGGACCGAACACAAAACGATTGCTTGAGTAATCGTTTTTATGAATGTATGTGCCATAATAGTGATAAGTAAAAAAAACTTTCTGATAACCTTATATGGTTGCCAGCTTGACCTCAAAGTAAGGGCCTTAGCTTACTAATATCCGCTCCCGCAACCAACATCCGGTAGGTCGAGCAACAGGTTTGTAATAACAATTACAGAACTGACGGGCAGCGCGCTCACACGAAATGGGCCAGCAATCGGTGCATCTCCAGACCGTGCATACCTGCATAGTGAGCGAGGACAAGACCCGTCGGCTGTATACTGACTGACCTTCGGCATAGGGAAAGCCTAACATTAGAACTACAACTACAGTTATGCATAACCTCTTGAATGGATAGTTCAGAGCTATTGCCCGCGTATGGCTCGCTTGCAGGAGGGCGTGTCGCTTACCCCAATCGAGGTCATTTGGGTGGAAAGACCGGAGGGCTCCTACTATTTCGCCTTTGGAGGCTGCCACCGCTGGGCAGCTCATTCAGAGGTGAGAATGAGTACCCTATTGGAAGAGGGTACGCATTCATTCATTTACGGCACTTTTCATCTCTCCCGTCTGTTGCAGATTTTTTCATTTGGTACCAGGGCCAAGTCGCTACGAATATGAACCACATAACCTATCAAATACCCTGTATTATTAGGGACCATCACCTCACCGGGCTGCGTCATGCACTCAGGAAGGTCATTTGGGTTAATTTTATTCCGTATGTGTCCCGTTTTTCATTAGCACCATTACGCAATTGATGAAAGAAACTATTAAACGAACCCAGCCTTTTGTCGTTTGCGCTTCCTCCCTTATCGCTGCATGGCTATAGAATGCCCTCGCAATCATCCCTGCCTGCTTACTTTTCAGTCTTTTCATGGGTTTTTGGCAATGCATTCACACCAAAACCCTTTTTTCTTACGGGAGCTCATCGAGACCTTCGACCTAAACCCCCTCCCGACCCCAACTCCAACTCCAACTCCGATCTGACACCAGCATAAAGGCGAACCCGTAACCCACCCTTCCCCTTTCTGCTCGCAGTTGGGCAGTGTCACCATCCCTGCCCGTCTCATCCGTGTGTCCCAGGCCACCATAAACATCTACCTGGGCGCATCAAGCCCCTTCAGGAATATTTAAAATCTATCAAAAAGACGACAGGAATATTTAAAATCTATCAAAAAGACGACAGGAATATTTAAAATCTATCAAAAAGACGACGATCCTACCTACGCAACTAACGCGTTACCATGTATGCAAGTGTTAGCTAACCTGAGAGAGAGGGTGGCGCTTGGGGTTGGGTTGGGTGGGGTGGGGTTATGCTTTGTGCCTCTCTGTCCCTTCTCTTCGTGCTTTGTGGTGATTGATTGGTTGCAGCCTTGCACCTAGGCTAGCGGCTCCTGAGGTTTGCATGTTCCTCTTGGCTTGAGCGATAAAGCGGAGCACCTGGTGGAATAGATGGATGAATTCCCCTGCCCTGCGATTCTACCGTATCAGGGCCCCCGGTGCTCTTCCTTGCAGGGTGGGTTGCCCACAGCAATTTTAAGATCCTTCATATACACCAAGGCCCGAGGTTTCACATTCAAGGCGGCCGTTGGGGGTTGCGTGCTGGGTTTCTAATCATTAGTTGCAAGATAAATCCAATAGACCTGCTGTGCACACTGAGGCCGACGTGGACAGATAGAGGCCAAATTGACTTGGGTTGATGGCACTGGTGGCGTGGATGACACATTGATATCACGAAGTTCGAGCTGCTATGGACACGGGAGATACGCATGATTTTCCAGAGACAAGTTGCAAGCTTTTTATACTTGTACGCCCCATAGGAGCCTAGCCTAGAGGTTCGTGGAAACGAAAGAAAAGAATAGGACAGCGCAAATGGCATTTTAAACGTGAAAACAAGGAAAGCAGGAAGGGAATTAAGAAGAAACAGATTCTTCGTCAAAAAGCATCCCATCCTGTGTCCAAATATTCCAACCTTCGTCTTTGGTGGCTGCGGAAGGGTCCATGAGGAAATGAAAGAACAATATCAGCATCAGGGTGAATGAAAGAAGAATGAAGATTCCTCCCCCTCCCCTCTGTTCCTTCTAGGGCCCTTACTGCACCTAGTTCGTGAGGAGAGAAGATAGCGTGACAATATGTCTGGATCAGGCCTGTATCTTCAATGCAATATATATTGCCAGTAAACATACACAGACAGGCGCAGCTGTAGCTTCACGCCTAATTACGCATGATGACGTCGCCTCAACAGTATATGGCCTGTCATGTCTGTGGGGCTGATCGTGGCCCGTAAGCTTGCCACAGCTATACAGACGCAACGATGCGCGTTGTCTGCGAAAAGACTGAGAAATATTGTAGTGGTTTTTGTTACGTGCCTCGTTATCGTGTGCTTTGCCGTTGGGTCCATGAGTTATTCTGTCGTTACAATTGTAGTACAATATGCGGTCGCCGGGGGTTGCATGCCGTCTTCAACTCTTCACAGCCCATGACTATTCTCCTGGATTGTTCAAATATTAATGCAATATGTTGATTTACTTTAGGACTGTGGGCAGCATGCATTTGCCGTAATTGCCGGCACGCTGCCAAAAAATAGTTGTTGAAAGGTGCTTTGGAAAAGTTTCTTTTGCCTCCAATTCAGTGAGGCTATGCTTGATTGCTTTGTAACAGGGGCGATGTATCTGCGATAAATACAACGAATAGGTATCGACTCTAAAAAAGGAAAATGCTGGACTTCGTAAGCGTCCTGCCTGACGCACGCGAAGGCGTGCGTCGGCTTTCTCAGGTATGTTTGCATCTTAGCGCTTGACGAAAGCGTAAATGGCGAACTTCAGAAACGACGTTCTTGATACATTTACGATGGCCTCATGGCTTGCAAAGGTTAACCGCTTCAATCTTGCTGTTCTTTGATGAGGATAACCTGCTCTTCGTGCGGGTTCGGCTCACGGCTGCGCGTGCGGGAAAGGGAATGTTTCAGTCGGACGACGAGTCCCCACGTGTATCTACCCTGGTTCTCATGGAACGTGGGAATTTCACCTTTGAAATCTTAATAGGTACTCAGTGGCATCGTGATTAACACGCGGATGTCTGAGGTCCGGAAAGGTACATCACAGTCCTTCACGGCTGGCGGATCATTTTCAGCTCCTGCAGGATCTCGGATGCTATCAAGTGAAGATGCACAGCTTGCTCAGGTGGGCAAAATGAAATGCAAGAATGACAACGCTGGCAGGTTGGCACCGGTACAGTTATTTCCCCGTAGTTCCGTTTGATTTGGGCAGTTTATCATCACCTATGCGATTAAGCAAAAAGCGAACTGTATCCAGCAAGTTGTGGGTCAGCGACACCAACGGGCGGAAAGTGCATCTTTGCACGGGTCTGTAACGGAGTCGATGCCGTTGCCGAGAACAATACCTCCCTCATTGCAAGTTAGTTCCTGAATGACAATGACTTTTTCTTGATGCATTTTGTTCCATGATGCTCTCATAGATTGAATCGGATAAATTGCGGGCTACCGGTCCATGAGAGCCGTCCCTCCTGCCCCGCGCTAACCCACTCGCCACGACGAAGCGCCACCCATTTATCCTGCAGAGCAGCCCATAAAAAAAGTGTGCATGGCGCCCCTGCACCTCCTCTCCCCACCCTAACCCCCAAGCAATGTCGGCGGGGAAGGGAGAGAATGATCAATGCTGATATACATGATACGCATTTATACACCCCTCTGGGTGCCCCTCCATCATTCCAGCAACCAGCTGACTGTTAGCTGGTTACTCTATCAGCTACGCGTGTGTTGCTAGTCATTCACGTCCATCGACTTCTGCACATCTTGATCTCTGTCTGCATCGATGTGGGTCGGCCCTAATTGAGGTTGTCTCTGCTTCAGGCACTCTGACGCTTGCTAAAGATGAGCCCTGCAGTGAATTTACGCATCTCTGCAAGCCACGCACGTGCGCGCACATAAACCACACTCATACAACCCACCACGCCTCCATCCCGCCTTCACGTTGTACGCTCGCATCACCCCAATTTCCAACCCTCCAATCCACATTTACGCACTCTGAGAAAGGTTAAACGGTGCACGCTTGCCGCGTGACGATGTGTTCACCTCCTTGGGAATCACACTCGTGCTCCCAAACAAACGGAAATGTACGTTTCGATGCTTCTGCGGTGAAGACCTGTGTGTGCTTACATACACAGACACACAGAATGGACGCGGTCATTATTTCGGGTGCCTCTCTTGTTAACACCCAGTTAGGCCGGAATTTTTCATGTCATGATACCAGACAATATCAAGTCTTGTTCTTTACCTGAAATGCCTTGCTCTACATACTTTGCAAAGGTTGTCCATCTTTGTGGTAGTGTGTTCACAATCCATGGAGGTGGGGGGAAGATTGGAGGGACGGGGAAAACACGGACTGCCAGTTTAGCACGCACCCTCCATTTCCTGCCTCTACAGACCAATTCCCTAAGCCCGTGCAAGGGTTGAACCTCTCCCCCGGACTCTCGCTCTCCCTGACCCACCAACCCTCCCCGTGACCCCCACGGTCCGTTGTGCTTCATGACCCATGGTACCGGCCTCACGTAACCGGCTTCACGTAATTTATTGGCTTCTCCACTCCCATCAACCCCTTCCAGTCACACTAACAGACCTTTCGCGCGTTAACCTTTACTTATCCTCCTGTTTTCATATACTTGGGAGCACAGGAAAGTGTGGACCGTCTGGCGGCCATCATTGCGCTTGGCCCCTCTAGCCGTACGGCAAACCGCATCGACTCTGACGGCGCGGCCGCCTCCGGGAGGGGCTTGCCTGACGGTCCTGTGGCGGTGGGGGCGCCAGCTCACCTTCATGCCGCCGAAGGGCCCGCGCCTGGCCTGGAGGACCTCTCAGAGGATCAGGCCGAGCAGTACCTCACTGAAATGTACGACGTGCTGCTGAAATGTCGAGTTCCTGATGCTCTGGGGGAACTGACGGCAATGGCGACTTCCGCGCTGCTGGGGCCGAGCTCGCGAGGTGGCGGCGGCGGCTCCAGGGTCCCAGGAGACAACTTTGGCGACCGCGGCGGCGGGGGTGACCGAGGGTTTGATTGTGGGGGAGTGGGTATGTACGACGAGGCTGCCATAAACGAGGAGGCAATTCGACGAAGGTATGTGTGTATTACTTTGCATGCTTCTGTTTTGATCCCGAAAGGCGGGAAAAGGTACTGAAACTGGTCCTGAGGAGATTTTTAGTTTTCGTTGTAACTGTGTTCCATGTCGTAAGTCATCCCCAACTATCGTACCCTCACAGGTCCATGGACTTGCGTCTCTCCCTGGATGCATACGCACGAGATGGCAATTGCCCTAGCGCCCCGCGGCCCTCCACGGAAGGACTGCTTTGCAGTCAAAAATTGGGGGGACATGCGCAGGTGGGTGTAGGGTTCACCTTCCCTCTCTGCCTCCTTTTGGATAAAACGATAAAACGTATGTCCTCGGACTCACGGTCGTATTCTTCCCCTCTTGCCCCACCTGCGGTCTCAGGCCCTGTTAGAGAGTATTTGCCAGATGTTGCTCAGTTGTGTATTCGACCCAATTTGGAGACACAGAGATCTGCTGGCGCAACCCAAGGTGTGTGGTTGTTTGGGGGGAAGGCAAAGAGATGAGACCTGGTAATGTTTGCTCCTGCTACCGAAGAACACAAATGACCGTGATACAACTTAGTGCGAGTCTGGCGAGGGGTGTCGGGGGCTGCCCGCATCCAAGGTCACCTCACCACCTATAGCAGAGAATGTGAAGATAATGAAAGCGAACTATGAAGCTTCCAATTCATTGTTTTAGAAGCAAAAAGAAAAGCAATCAAAGTTGCATGATGAATGTTAATGTTATCGGACCTGCTGGTGTTGGCACTGACAGCGTAAAGCGTAAAATCTGTTCAGTTGCTGTAGTAATGGTGCAAAAGGAGAGTGAAGTGACCTCTGGCAGCTGAGACTGACCTGTACATGGTCCTCACAATGCCCCATATTGCTGCGCGAGGATCGGAGGGGCATACAATGGTCACGTCTCGTGCAATCTTAGCTTCTAGAGCTTTTAAACGAGAGGGAGAGTCGCTGCGAAGTCACGAAATAGTACGGTCTGCGGCCACGAATTGCTCCCACCTACCAGCGCACTTTAGTGTCACCTATGCAGGTCCCGTAGCGCAGCGTTAATGGGTTGGGACCAGGCGGATTGGCTCAGGAGGGCAGCTGAGGACTGGCTGAGAACAACGGCGCTGTCCTAGAAAGATCTGAGGTCTAAGAAGATCTGTTGCGCAAACCCGTCCATTCCTTACAAATCGCTCCAACTGCAGCAGCACCTCTAAAACCCGCTCAACTCTTTCCAGCTCCAATCGCTTCAATTGTTTCAACCCCTTGTCGCCCCAACAACCGTCACGCACAGGTTCGGGACCTGATTGTGGCCCTCAGCTGCAGCAGTTTGATCGCCGCTGAAGCGAGCATCTGTATCAAATTGCGTCTGCTGCTGTGCCGCCAAGCCACTTTGGAAGCCGCCTCCCACGCCTGGTTGCTAGGCTTCGTGTCGAAGGTCTTTACAGGTGAGTGGACAACGAACTTAATGACTCACGATTGGTAGCTGAAGCTGGAAAGTTGAAAGCGTTCATCATGTATGAGATCGTGCGGAAATCAGGGAGGTGGGGGCCGGGGGAACGGGACTGACAAGTTGGGGGTTGCGGGCGAAGTCGGGGGGTTACGTGCAAGGCAGTGGAGAGAACCAGCCTTAGAGAAGGCTGGTTCTGGGGGAATCTCACAATTATGTGCGGCTGGACAGCACGGTAACGGTCACTTAAACTTTTTGCCTTGTAGCAAAAAGCAAAAGAGTACCCTTATCTTAATCACCATCACCTCCTCCCCCCACCATCACCACCTCGCTCGACCTCCATAAATCCCATCCCTTCCCTCAACACCATCACCGCCACTGACACCTTCACCATCACGACGTACAGGTCTATGTCGCTGCATGAAAGCCATGGTGGAATTTGAGGCTTGTGCGGCGCTCTGGGCCCAACTGGGAGATGCATTTGCCGCACAGCTCGCCGTCACAAAGCTCGTAGAGCGGTTTAGTGCCGCTGCCGCTGCCGTACACCCGTCGTATCTCACGTGGCGGCCGCCCCCGCCACCGGGCGCACCGGTGGACATGGGTCTTATGGGTGCGGGGGCTGTGGGGGCCGGTCCGGGACAGCAGCGGCCGGGGGAAATCTATTTGGAGCTGTGTGCTGCAGTCGAAGTGTTTCTGGAGGTGAGTGGTTTGGCTGCCTATCTGTGTCTCTTTTGATGTAGTATTACCGAAAAAAATCAGCTTTAGGGATGCCATACTCTGTTTCTGTTTGATTAGATGCCAAAACACACAAATCGCAGGCGTTTGCTCACGCCCCCATTCGGCATCCCCTTCCGTCGGCCCCGGCCCCCCACCTGACCCGCCCCTGCACCACACAACCATGTGCTCCCAGGGTCTCTTCCACCTGACATGGCACTTCACTGCCCGCGCGGAGGAAGCCGCGGCCGCCGGGCCGCCGCCGCCGTTGCTTGTACGTGACGTACTAGCTGCCATGGAACCCGAAGGCAGTGGCAGCGTTGCCGATCTTCTCGCTGCCGCCGCCGCCGCCGCCACTGCCTCCGACGTCCGCTCCGGCGTGTTGGCGCCCCTGACTGCGCTGCTGGGCTCATCTGGCGTCGGCTCGACGACATCTCCGGCGTGGCCGGCGCTGGTTTCGGGGCCAGCGGCTCATAGCCTGGCCGCCGACTGGCTGGCTCATGTGGTGGCCCGTCTTGATGGTGGGGAGTTGCTAACTGGCGCTCATGGCTTGGCGCCGGAGGTGGCGGCGGCGGCGCCGCTGCTGCATAAGCCCGGGTAAGTCGTAGTTGGGTTATATCATGAACCGTTTTTGTTTTTGTTCGCAACTCCCATGGATTTAACTTTGTATTTTGATTGCCAATTAATAACTAGCTCAATGTCAAAGCCTCCATGGCAGAGCGCTCGTAAGGAGTGAGGCCATTGGGAACCCGAGGCAGGTTATCAGCAAACGTGAATTGTGTGTGCCTCCCAAACCGATCATGGCTCGTGGCGCATGACACATACTACCTACCACACATACACACCTCGTATTGAACATCGAACAAATACGTAGCGGCATATCAATGCTGATCTGAATACGCGTCGGTGCAAACCACCTAAACAGGCCTGTGGATAGGGACGAGTTGCCTCTGCTGCTGTCGGTGTGTTTAGCGGTGGCAGCGGCGGGGGCACCTGCCTACCTGGCTAACGTAGGGGGTGCGGCAGTATCCCCAGCTCGGGGGTCCTTCAACCGACAAGGTGGTGGTCGAGGGGGCCGCCGCTCCTTGGAGGTCATACTGAACGCCGTCACTCGTGGCGGCGGCGGCGGCGGAAGCAGCGAGCGGGTGGACGTTGAACTGACGTCGGTGACGGTGCAACATGCAAACCGGCTGCTGCAGCTGACGGCGCGGGGCCTCAAGGTGTGTGTCATGTGTCTTATGCGTTTATGTTGTGTAAATGTGCTTTGGAAGAGTCGACTATCGTGTACTTGTACCCGATGTAGCTTTGTACG
Organism: Volvox africanus; assembly: GCA_030268105.1. Taxonomy (NCBI): domain Eukaryota; kingdom Viridiplantae; phylum Chlorophyta; class Chlorophyceae; order Chlamydomonadales; family Volvocaceae; genus Volvox; species Volvox africanus. The sequence continues at coordinate 3,509,150 of BSDZ01000013.1, read as the reverse complement.
CAATGCATACATAAGTATATAAACACGGGCATGTGACCAGGAGTAGTTATCTCAGGCAGCCTATGAGAAATATACTGCAAAAGTTATAATATAATATAATGTAATATATTAGCGCTCTGGTTTCTTTGCCATTCCAAGTGTATCTGCAGCTCGTCTTCGCCCCTATAATCGACCCCTCAGCCCTCCGTGGTACATACGTCCCTTACTGCAGCCCAATTCCTCTCGTCGTTTGCCGTTCGCCGCCAGACCATGGCTGCCACTCAAGATGCGGAATTGGCACCCTACCCTGCCATCCACGCAGCTCACTCCTGCGCGGTAGCCTTGCACACAATTCTTAAGGTCAGGGCTGAGGGCCGGGGACGGAGAGGGAGGGGGTGGAGAGGCGTGTGGATCAGGAAGGAGTTACAGACAGGGCGGGGTAGAAGAATAAATAAGAAATACACGGAGCTCCAAGTGCATCATCTAGGTTGTCCCTAATGGGATGCTTTAGACTCCAGGTTGATCACAAGCACACATGTGCACACGGGGTAGGGGTGCCCTTCCCTGACAGATGGTGCCCCAGGGGTATGTTTCGTTTCCTTCACATCTCTGGTTGATTGCTTCACAACCCAATCGTTGAAGCGTCAGCCAACACACACACACACACAGATGTACAAATACACATGTTGCCTCCTCGTCTACTCCCTCCCCTTCTATCCCCCGGCCCTTTTTGCAACCTAGGACGACGCAGCGGCACAGGCTCGCGCCAACCCAGCCTCAGACCGGAACACCGCCGCCCAGAAGCCCCCTTCCCGCTCCCCCTCCGCCTCCGCCATCGCTGGGGAGGAGAGCTCGGGGCCGCTCGGGGCGTTTGTACCCCCACCTCCCAAACACACCGCACTACTTCTGGACAGTTTCCAGGTGCGTGTCTGTGTGCTTGTGTATGTATAGGGGGAGAGAGGGATGGGACAGGGTTTGTACGTATTCAGAAATCAGAGGGCGTATGGAGGGGATAGGGCCCAGCGGCCCAGAGCATTACGTCAATGAACACCCATATTCCTTATTCCATAGTAAATCAATAGAAGTTATATTGTATTTACGTTATCTTTATAATTTATTATGGCTTTCCTTATGATTTGTTATTTGTTGTTTGTTAATTGGCTCCCCCAGGCTGCGCTGTTGTGCTACTCTGCGTTTCTGCACCCCGACCCGGACAAGGATCCGCTCACTCTGAGGGCGGTGGAGAGGTGCCACGAGCAGCTGCTGGAGCTGTGTACCTCCATCGGAGATGACCTAAGGCTGGGTGAGTGGGGTGGGGCAGGGGTGGGTGGCATAAACGGGCAGCAGGCAGGGGGGAGGGAGGGCGCAGTCATGTCCTAGTTGGTCGGTCAGTCAGTCGGGCGGTCAGTTGGTCGGGCAATTATCTCCGCTAACGGTTCCTCTGGGTCTAACCTCCTCCACACACGCACACACCAGGGGGAGGGAGGGCGCAGTCATGTCCTAGTTGGTCGGTCAGTCAGTCGGGCGGTCAGTTGGTCGGGCAATTATCTCCGCTAACGGTTCCTCTGGGTCTAACCTCCTCCACACACACACACACACCAGGTGTATCAAACTGCGCATTTACATCACAACACTCCGTGCCGGCGTGTCCGCGGGTTGCGTTCTGTGAAACCTTTCCTCTAACCTGCCACAGGTGTCGCTGCGGTGGCCTACGCCGCCCACGCGGGCCTCCTGCCCGCCCTGGAAGCCGTACTGCGAGCAGCGGCGCTGACATGCCGCCTGGAGACGTTGCGGGTGCTGTTGACTGCCGTGATGTCTTCGGTACCGGCTCTACAGCAGCTGCTGCTGAGCAGGGACGGTTACATCTTCCTCACGTTACGGAAGCTGGTGCGCGTTCGGCGGGAAGGAGAGTTGGCGGGAGGGAGATGGGGAGAGAGTGAGGGTGGAGACCGCAAAGGGCGGGTGAGAGGTGCATGTCTATGTGTATGTTTGTGCGTTCCTAGGAGCTGCACATGCAGGCCGTTATGGTTGCTAAGGTTTCGTTATGCCTAACTGATTTTTGAACCTCTTCCCCTGCCCCGCCGCATCGCGTTTCCCCAACCCCCATGGCACCGACCTCGGGGGCTCATCCGTAGATCATTGCCTGCGTCAACCTGGCCTGCCCACACCCCCTGGAGTACCCCATGCCTGCCGTACAACCGCCCAACTCCCGCCGCAGCCTCACCCTCATTGTACAGCAATGCGCGTCTATCAACCCGTCCACCGCAGCATCTACCGCTCCCAACTCTGGCCAACACGCCGGCCCACCGCTAGGTCGCGGCCTTGTGCCTGACTGGGTTGCATACGGCACTACGGCACCGTCGGCGCATCAGGCAGCGGCCGAAGGCGGTGGCGTCACTGCTGGCCCAGGGCGGCCCTCCAATGACAGCGCTGGCGGGCGCAGCAGCCGCCGCAACAGTGGCACAAGCGGCGCGAGCAGTTACCCCTCTGGCCGGCCATTGATCCTTCCGCTGGCAGTTGACCTGTTGGACACGGTTTCGATGCTTGCCCGACGGTTCATTGAAGTGCACGAGGGCCGGGTGGCGGCGGCGGCCAATATTCATATGGACGCCATGGGCAATGCTTTGGACTGGACTACCAGCTGTGGCAAAGTTGGTGGCGGCAGTGACGACGGCTATGGCGGCGGCAAGTACCCTGACGGCGACGTCAGTGACGGCCATGAAGACGGCGCAGCGGAGGACGGAGAGGAGAACGGTGGAAAAGATGGAAGGCAGAGCGTCTCATCGGGGTCCATTTCATCGTCAACGGCGACAACACGCCGCCGACGGTCCTTCGAACGCGAAGCGACGGAGCTACTGCCGCTGGCACAGCTACTGCCATTTGCCCTATGGTGGCTGTCGGGGCCGTTGTCGGATTTGGTGGATGCTCTTGCGCAGGAGGTGATCAACGATGACGGAAGCGGCAGCCTGTTTGGTGATCCGCCCGCTGCATGCGGCAGCGGCAACGGCAGCAGTGGCGCCGCCGCCGCCAGCCAGCGCTCCCACCACCCACGAGCCAGCGTTCGTCCCATCTTCCAGTCAAATCCGCACCTTCAGGCGGACAGTCGACGCGGTAGCATCGAACTCCAGCAGCAGCCGGCTGCGGCTTCAGCAGCGGCGTCGCCGCCATCGTACGGCAAGACCGACATGCGGCGGCGGCAATCTATGGACCTCTCACGTGCGGGTCAGCTATCCGTGCGACCCGTGGCGCGCGGCAGCATTGTCAATAGCCTTGGCGGTGCAGGAGGCGGCGGCGACGCGGCCGCCGCCAATACGGCGGCGCTGCTACCGCCGTCAATGCGGCAGACTCCCTGGTCCTCCCCGCCTGGCGTCACATCGTCGTCGATCTTGTATGGCGAGGAGCGTTCCTGGGTCGTACTGTCGCGTTGCGCCGATACACTGCATACGTTGTTTCGGTTACTGGTAACGGTCTCCGATCTGAACCGCCGTGCGCCGCATCCCGACTGGTCAGCGTTGATTGACAGTCTTCAGCCGCAGCAGTTGCTGGCAAGGGCAGTACAGGTGGGTTTGCTTTCCGTATCTGCAAGGAATGCGTTAGGGGCTTGAGCGGTACAGGTCAAAAGGACTACTTAACCTGGGCGTCTATGTGGGGCTCCTACCATGTGAATATCTTCCATATGTCCTGCGCATCGTTTTCACGGTTTGTTGACTTCCGTTCCTTCCCTTCCTCCGTCCCCGAATCCCGCCGTCCCTCCCTGGCGCTAATTAGCTCCTGGTACACGGCTTACAGCTCCAGCGGCAGCAGACCAGCTCCGAAACCAACGGTCGTTTGTCCCGACTACGCGGACCCCCGTTCCCCGTACTCCTCTCCAGCCTCCTTTCTGTCTCGGTTTGTGGCGTACAGTACGGCTGGCTGGTTCCAGAAAGCTTTGGTATTCCCTCCGCCACCATCGATCCAGCGGAACTTGAACAGCTGCCGTATCCGGGGGGGACGGGGACGGTGCAGCCACCACCACCGCCGCCACAGTCAGCCCCGCAGCATTCCGGCGGCGGCCATGGCCCTGTCCAGGGGCCCCTGTTCAGCCGCATTCGCCGCTTCACCGTCATTTCCGCAAACCCCGAGGGCCGTGCTTACCAATGGGCAATGGTCGGTGATGAAGAAGTAGCGGCTGAGGCGGCGAACATCTTGTCGGAGGACGGGGAGGACAGCGGCCCCGCCGCCGCCGGCAGCGCCGCTGCTGATGGCGATGGCGACGAGGACGCGGCTGCAGTTGTCGGCGGCGGCGGTGGTGAGGTGGAAACGTGCCGCGGCCGGCCGCCGCGTTCAGTTGCGTTGCTGCAGGCGGCAGCTCCGGGCGGTGCGTGGTCGAGTCTGCCGCCGCCACCGGGGCCGGCGGTGGTGCCGACACGAGCGCTGCAGGTAGGGTGTGCTTGTTTGTCTGTGTTTGTGTGTGTGTGTGTGTGTGTGTGTGTATGCGCGCGCGCATGGGGGAGGAGGGAAGGGGGACTGGATTAGCGTTGGGGAAAACACGTGCCCATGAGCCCACACTTTATAGAGGCGAAGTTACAACAACGCTGCAGCCACTCGTCACGGCCCCATCCAACCCCATCCAACCATCCTTTCCGTCGCCTATTCGCAGGTTTTGGTCTCGGAGTACGGCTCCGCGGCCGACAAGGTCCTTTTCGACCTGCTCTTGAAAGGCCTGTCATCGAAACGCAATGCCGGGTCCCCATCGGGCGCAGCGGCCACCACCGCAACTGCAACCACAGCCGCATCGGCATCGGCATCGGCAGCTGGTGGTGGAGGCGGTGGCGGTGGAGACCAGTTCTTCTGGGTGCCTCCCTCACAGAGCATCATGCTGCGGACTTGCAGTAACCCTTGCTGCATGAACCTATCGGGGCTGCATGAGGCCCAGCTGCGGTTGGCCGCATGTCCCCGCTGCACACAGGTGTGGTACTGCAGCCGCCACTGCCAGGCGATGCACTGGCACACAGGACATAAGGCCAAGTGCTGTGTGAAGTGGGTGGGTGAGTGAATGAGGTGTGGATTGGGCGGAGGCGAGCAGATGCGGGACCCGTGTGTCGGTCGGCTATAGGAGTGCGACGCTGTACGAGAGCCTCAACACCTTTGATGGCATTTACGGATACCAGCTTCCGGTCCTCGCTGGCGCTCCACTTCGCGCTGCACTACATTTCCCGCACTATGCTGCCAGCGCTTTTCGTCTGCCGACAAGAAAGCCTCGAGCAGCAAGTTCGTCTGTTACCCCACTTCTATCACGGTGACGACCCTAGCCTGCACCTGCTGCACATCAAGTAAGTGTCACTTGGCACCACGCACTTGCAGCTCGGCCAGCTTAGTTTTGGGGCTGAACCTACATACGTTCGAAGACGTCGTGCTGTCGTGCGAAACGGTGTGGATTTAATAAGAGTCACGTTGAGAAGGTGGTGGCACGCGGCAAGCGCACGATGGCTACGGTGGCATTTTGGGTGGGCAAGAGGGGCTTGGGGCTTGGGAGGCAGGAGCGGACCGCGCTGAGGCGGTAGTGGTGACCTCAGTGAGAAGACATACAGTGGACGCACGACAGGTTTTGCGGGGCGAGCGGGGCTGGTGGATGCGTCGTGCGGTGGGTGATCCGTCGCGACGGCTCTGGCATGTGTTTGTGTTGGCTGGGGTGGAGGTTGATAACTGAGTGAGGGGGCAGTGTCGTGGTGAGGAGAGCTGTGTTTAACAATTGCGCTCGGGCAGGGCCAGGGCCAGGAGAAAGTGGGAAAGAGGCAGGGGAAGGGGGGAAAGAGGGGAGGGGCGAGGGCTGGGGTGGTTTGTTGGGGGGAACGTGCGGAATTCAGAGATCTGGCCAAGCGGGTTCTGCCCGTGGAGGGACGATTGCTTAGGGACTGCGGGATGAGAGCCAGTAACTCGGGCGTATGGTGCATATTTGCGCGTTTTGTCTTACCTATCTACTTTGCCGTGACAAGCACAGGGGCGTGGGCGTTTTGTACGTCCTGTCGTACAGTCTTACCGGAAGGGGCTCTGGGAGCTTTTCATGGGGAGCACCAAATCCCTGAGAGGGGTTAGAAAGGGAGATGGTGGAGTTAGGGAGATGCTACATCACAATTTCACGTGAGATGTTAGTCAAGAAGGAAAGGAGAACAGGGGTGGTGATATATACTGCTGTTTTTCTCCTGATAACTTAGGGTTGGTTACAACTGAATCACGCATGTATTGTTCACCGCCAAGTCAATTAACGGCTGGCGTGATTTCCTTTGTTTTTGTCGTACCCCAAAACCATGAGGGTTTAGGGATTTTGTGGCGGTCTCTGAACCGACCGAGAGAAGCAATCGGATTCAAATCCGGGCTAAGGTGCGGGCTGAGGCGGGGGCCTCCTGGTACGACGGATACACGTTCAACATGTCATATTTTATACATGGACGTGTTGGCAGACATTTACAGGACAGTTGTGTGTGTCCATCATTCAGGCCACCAGTTGCGAAGAGGCAAAGGATTTGACAAAGGGACATTTGCTTGGGTGTACGTACTTGCTTACCGGGCTCAAAGGGACCACCGTTCGGGTCTTCTCCTGCTCCTACCCCAAGTACCAGAGGCAAGGATGGAGGAGGACGGAGGAGGAGGGAAGGAGGAGGAGGGCGAAGAAGGGATGGTGAAAGACAGCAAGTCTGCGAGACACTTCCCCAACAGGAGGGGATGTTGGGGGCAGCTAATGCCCTTCGCTGCAGAGCAAGAGGGGGGTGGTCTGGGTCAATCGTGTGGTCTGGGGGCCTGACTGGCGGGTGTCGTGAGGAACCGCATATGGCCCTGGGAGTATCTGCTGGTTACGCGTGTATGCTGTGTTATTCCTAATCGTGTGTATGTCGGTGCTGCAAAAGTGGGGTGAGGGCTGGGAGCGGGCACTGGTGCTGAGTCACAGAAGCCCTGGATAAGAGAACGGAGAAGAACTGGACGTTCGGAGCGATAAGTGCCAGGAAAAGAGTGTAAGTGTGTATGGAAGTGGAAATTTTGGAGGCTGCCACGAGCCACTGCTACTGGATGCCCCTCTGCTGGGAAAGTTTAAAATCTGAAGAGGCGTTTTGCCAGGGGGCCTACCTCAAGGACTTGGAGAAGGTAACAGACGGCGTTAGGTACATGGAAGGGAACACAAAAGGGTGTGTTTGACCTTCCACCTATATTGATTGCGCGAGTGTGTGTGTGTGTTCGCACATGGATAGTGAATCTGTGTGCTTGCGTATGTGTGTGGCGGTAACTGTGGTGAAGCAAGGTTGGCAGGAAGGCGGAAGGCGAAAGGCGGAAGGCGGAAGGCGGATTGGGCCATTGCAGTGTCAGGGGCTCTCATGTGCTTGTGTCATCCATCAACAAACGGTAAAAAAAGGCGAGGGAAAATGAAAAAAGATTATGTTTGAATGTTTTTTGAGATTATTGAGCCTACCCAAGCCATGGCTTTTGTGAGGGGGAGTGGAGGAGGGAGGGAGGCGCGAAGGGGAAGGAGGGAGGGGACGACGAGGTGTTGAGAATATATCGGATGTGGCAGGCCCCTGGTGTAAATGAGTGTTTTAAAGGATTAGACTGGAAAACGCGGTGATGAGGGCCGTGGAGGGGAGGATGGCACATGTAGCTGATAAACGTCCCTATTACCTGATTCTTTTCAACAAAACAGCCTAGCAAAGCGCAGATATTACATGCCGCATCATTCCCTACAAAGAGGCCTTATGAGGTTCCGTATGCCTGTTCGCTATCGATGCCTAAGCAACCCAAAAATACGACGTGGCATGAAAGAGTAACTCGACGGAGTGGTGCTGTGGGGTACTGCTAATCAATATGCGACTGCGGCAGCAGATGGGGGTGGGGGGCCGGTGGCGGGGGGTGTGTGTGCTGGCGGGGGGGGGGGTTGGTGGTGGTGGCAGTGATGGTAGTGGCAGTGATGGTAGTGGCAGTGGTGGTAGTGGCAGTGGTGGTGATGGTGGTGGTGGTGGTGGTGGTGGTGGTGGCGGCGGCGGCGGCAAAGTCCCCTCGTACTGGCCATATGGATCCGACAAGCGGAGCTGCCTATTGGGATATTGCCCTTTGCATGAATCCTGTTGTCGTTGACGAGCTCATGTCACAACACCGGGCCATCTAAACATGTGGACCGTTATTATCTGAATCCCTTTGATCGAGGAGCAGATTGAGAAAGACGAGGGGAAGGGGAGGGGGCAAGAGTAGGCGTCCACACCGGCCTGCCAGTAGCCTTGGGTGTTGGTGTTGTCATTAAAGGCGGTGGCAGCAGTGGCAGCAGGAAATGATGATGACAGTGACAACAGTGCCTTGGCGCTTGCAGTTATGGCTGCAATGGTAATGGGGGCTGTAGAGCCATAATGATGAAAGTTGTGAGATATTGTTTACCAGTACCCTAACATGATGACCCATGAGTCATTACCGGCTGGCAGAAAGCTGCAGCCGACTCCTCACCGGTGAAATTAATGCCGGTTTTGCAAATTCCTGATCATCTGAAAGACGGTGTCATGGTAACAACTGTGCAAGGGATGCCCATCGATAAATGACATAGGGCCCGGGGAACCAATGAAACCAACGGTGCCGGGGAAAGTGCGTGGTTGTGGTGCATGCATGTGTTTTCTCTGTTGTGCATAGGGTTGGAGGGAGTGCTTTGCATCCCTATCAGGTTCGCCTGCTGGCCGATCAGCCCTGGGATTGTTCCTTTACCGGCCACCTTCCCGTATGCGCCAGCTGGTGCACGCAGAGGTGTTGTGCAGACGCACTGTTAAGGGAAGGCGGAGGGAGAAACGTCAAGTAGTGTGCCCTGAAGGTGCAATTTGTTGCGTCTTTCCTTCTTGGACATCAGGTAGGGTATCTGGTGGGAGTTGCAGGGACTGACCTTCTGTGACAGCCTTCGCGCGTGTGTTTATATGTTTGCAGCTGTGGATTGGAAAGGGTGAAAGGAAAAGGGTAAAGCCTTACGAAATATGCGTGTGCATGTTACGGTTGGTAGTGTGGTATTGAGGGGTTGAAAGATAACTAATAATATAAAGATGAAGCAGTTTGTGAATGTTTCCTCGCCAATCATGGTGGACGTGGCACATAAACATATACATGAAATGGTGTATGTTTTTGTGCATGTGCAGGCAAGGGCGAATACACAGCGGCACAGTAAGCCAAGGGCAACAGTGTATGACAACATGTCCAAGAGTGCGTGTGTCAGCAGTGCACGTCTAGGCTTGCTGGATGACCTGTGGGCCCTATATGGTGATAGGTCTCTTGTAGGCATACTCATCCCTTGATGATGGAATATCACATATACTCGCGCCTTTTTCGTTTCCGCCTGTACTTCATAATCACACCTCTGCTCCTCATCATGCGTGCTATTTACGCACATACTGGACGAAGCGTTTGGCAGTGGTTCCTTACAACGACCAGTTCCTTTAGCGGTTGGTTCCCCTCATAGCACGAACACATGCAGTACATGATATCCGCCATACATTGACCTACGCCACGCGTGATATGGCAGTATGTAGATGTGGAAAAACACAGTACGGGGAAAAGGTTTGGTTTTATGAAGAAAGGCTGTGGGGTTGGCTGGTCCTTTGGAGTCCTGGCTGTTTAGTGGTTTGACATGTCAGCAGGGTACCGTAAGTAAAAGCCACAATAATAATACACAGCATGCACAGCTACGGCCGCAGTTGCATCTGTCATTCGTACTATTGGCCTTCTGATGCGGAGCGATTTCTAAAAGGGTCCGCTCTTATTGCAATCAATAAAGTAAAAGAATACATGCTTGCTGGGTCCCTCCTTTCCGCTGGTGTGGGTTATTATGCGCAGACCGGCAACCTGCTGCCTGTGTGGGGCAAATAAAGGCCGCAGTGACAGAGGACGCCGCCCTCAACGACATCCCCAGAATTTGTTGATGCCTATTGAAATGCGCCCAAACATGCACACGTGACTGTATGCTGTCCTTGGGCTGGCAGGTCACTATTGAGTTGTGTATTGAATTACGTTACTGTTTGCATAGTTTCCTATAGTTTCCTATACGTTGCTGACGCCTGCCTATGCAACTTCTGGCTGGTAGAGTTGTTGTGGCGGCGGGGGCAATATGGCTGCAGACTTTGGGTGCGGCACACGTACAGGTCAGTTCATTAAGTCTACAAACACGCGCCACGTTGATTATCTAGTCAATCCGTATGGATGTGCGGTTGCGCAGCACAAATGCATGCTCTGAGAGCCAAATTGTGCGTGGACTGAGTCAAAATGTGGCGGGATAATCAATTACTTTCAAATCCCTGTTCATTGATTTCATATAACTGTGCTGCTAGCTTGTATGTGTGAATGGATGAGATGAACCGCAAGTCAGGAATGTGGTTCATGTGCGATGATGTGGATCCATTTCATCCGTGTACGTGGCCGTACAGTGTATGTTTTACCTCACGATGTCCTGGATATCCCTACCCTATATTGTGGGGCTCCGTATTGCGGGGTGTATCGCCATCATGTGTTCATATTCTTCAAGGCTGCTGTTAAATCACTACCGCCGAATGGGCCTCTTTATTATCAGTAGCACCAGTCACACCACACCATCGCACCACACCGCAGTGTCACTCGGCTATGGAGAGTCGGCTTGGCCTTGAAAGGGCTTCACGAGGGATGCCTCCAGCTTGCTGTTCGTCCGTGAGCTGCGGGAATTAGCTCCTGCTCGCTGAGGCTTGGCATCTTAATCTAGGCACTACACACGGCTCGACAGATTGACTTGGACGACACTCCAGTCGTTACAAGCTATGTTAACTAAAGAAAGTATAATTCAGTGGTTGATTGCGCTCAAGAAGTACAAAAGTGTCTCGAGCCAAGTGTAGTATCATGATAATGATCAGGATGTCCTGACGTTGACTCGCGAGCTCTTTCTTACACTGATGAGCAAACTGCACGCCTACTTCTTGATAATGTGGTTTAGTTGCATGGCGTTCCTGCCTAAAACCATGGTTTTGGACCGTGTGAGGTCAGTTCACATCTAAATCTTGGGAAGCGCTTGGCAAGCTAGGTGGCATGCGTGTCAACCTGAGCACGGCAGATCACCTGCAGTAGGATGGGCAAACTGAACCCACTAAACGCACTTTGTGCAACATGCTGCGATATTTACCTGGTCGCACCCTGTCTGGTTGGGATACCTACGTCACTGCGGCGGAGTTTGCTATCATAAATGTTGTTAACCGCTCCACAGGTCAAAGCCCTATAAATAATATACAATATAATAAATAAATCATATATTTATATAATACATAATAATAAGGAACCCTATAATGATATATATACCCCTATAAACCCTACATAAACATGTATATATATCGGGTTATTGACTTTTTAAATCAAATTGTCGATTCTACTTCTCAAAAACCTAACTAGTGTACACATATCATATATTTTGATTCTACTTGTAACTGGATATATACAGATACTAGCAAGGGGATATTTATATGTAACTGTATGCTGTACCCCGACGATTCTCGAACACATACAGCGTGGCAGGGTGGAGCCCAATTCCTGTATATATAAATCTGTAACCCATCTTCAACAATATCAGTTCACCTAATCTGCTTGTCATGAAATACGACTCAAATTTTCATGTTTTCCCACGATAAAGTACTTTCCTTCCTTCCTTAATGACAAACATATACAGACATGCCAAAACCAGGATGAGAACCCACCTGGCCGTCGCTACCTAGTGCATCAAAACCGCAGACAGTTACCTGAACGTTGCAATGCGCGGCAGTTTGGTGGTAGAGGGCTATTCCTATGCCGATTGGGCAAAGGACCGTGACAGCCGTCGGTCCACCACGGGTTTCGTTTTCCTGCTGAATGGTACCGCAATCGGCTGGAGAGCCGCTTGAAGCCGACTGTTGCAACATCGTCCGTCGAGACTGAATACATGGCCGTGGCACTCACCACACGTCAGGCGCTGTGGCTTCACAAGCTCCTGTTCGATTTAGGCATAGAGCAGGATTGTATGCGCATATGGGATGACAACCAGGGAGCGCTGAGCCTGATCAAGAATCCGGTTAACACAGAGCAGTCGAAGCACATTGACGTGGTCCACCACTTTGTCCGGGAGCGGGCTGAGCGTGGCGAGGTGAAGTTTGATTACTGCCCCACGGAGAGCATGGTGGCAGACGTCATGACGAAGCCACTAGGTGACAAGAAGTTCGCGGAGTTCAGGACCGTGATGGGTGTACGCTGAGAATTCGGACGTTGACGGTGTTCCGTCCGAGGGTGTGTCTTGAACATTGGTCGGAACAATAGTGGAACTATGCGTGACTGATAAGACAAGTGCGAGTACGACATTAGTACTGCAATCTATTCTGTCCATTATGCAGAGTCAGTGGGCTATGCTAAAGATTAAGCAATATGGAATGAACTAAGGATTTGCTTCCCTGTCCGACTGCGTATCGCATTCCAACAGGAGTCGCCGTCTTCCGCTATGACTCGGGGCTCATAACCTGTTGGAATGCAATACGCAGTCAAACAGGGAATCAAATCCGTATATCATTGTGTACGTGATTAATCCTTAGCATATCCCACTGACTCTACAATAATAGGCAGAGTAGATAGCAGTACTAGTGTCGTACTCGCACTTGTGTTATCCATCACGCATAGTTCCACTATTGTCCCGACCGATGTTCAACAATGAAGATGCGATGAAGGAACAATGTGATAAAAGAAGGATTAAAGGATTTCGGAGGATAAGAAAATGCTTCGCAGAACACTCACACAGCAAGCTAAAAACACCTAAACTGCAAAGCATCACAGGTCGAAGCTTTGAACATTACAGCTGATATCTTCTAACCTTTCGCCGTAGCTCCTGTTGTCCTGAGTGTCCTGGATGACCTCTCTCTATTGTTTCTTGCAATATGGTGCGTGCGCTAACGAGACACGACGGTCGATACCTAGCCCGCCCCGCTTCCAAGTCAGTTAGAGTCAACAATAACAATCATGCAATCTATTTGCGGTTTGCAGTTATCGTAAGGGTTCCTTAAACAATTAGCGTTCGTAGATAGCGTTATAGTACAGCTACGAACTATTAATGTCTTAACGAGCTGCATGTTAACGAGCGCGAGTCTGAAGAGATGCAAATTTCGTAGCGCTTTACAAAGTATTAGCGTTGGTAGCGCTTTAAACGATGAACACTTATGGCTATTAAGCGTTAATTGACGGGCTTATGAATGACGAATAAGTGAAATAAATTGAAATTATTATTACTAGAGGCACTATCGAACCTCACAGGACCTCATGTACACCATTCCGTCTTAACCACAGCCACGACGCCGTGTTAACATAAGCTAGGAAATCCTGGAGAGCCCGAATCTCCTTTGCTTCCCAAAACGAAGACCAGCTCTATCTAGGCAAACGGACTGGAGAAAATTTGGAACGGTTGCGCCACAAGACATAAAACCTTGGCCAAAGTAAAGGAGGGGACGAGCCAGCAGCAGGCTCAGCGAAAAGGAGGAAAACTATGTCACTCATGGTAAAGGGAATACTCTCGAATGGATGTGAAGACAGAACGCCTGAATCGGAGGGAGAAGCTTTGGGTAGCTTTGTAACCGTATGTCGTAACAAAGTCCTACCATCGCTACGCCTAGTATAGGATGATGGTACTGTGATGCTTGCTTGTTAAGTTTGTTTTGCATTTGCAGTCATCTGGTATTTCCGATCAGAAAAGTTCTAGTTAAAGCAAGAAATATGCTAAAGATACAATATCTATAGCATTATATAAAGTTATGTATTTAATGATATATAAATTTATATATAGTTAGTTATCGTTATATATATAACTATGTATATAAACCATATGTATATATATACACACACCTGACAAATTTATCCAGCAACACAAAACACGACGAAATGTGCTTGGAATATTACATTCATTATGAATATACTTTGATGTAATAGTCTTGAAAACGATGCAGGAAAAAGAAAGTTTCGTCAACTTTTCTATCAGCTTGCGTTAGACGTGCGTTAGGCATACGCAAACTCCTACACACCATGAGCGAGCTAACGCGCCCTAACGCGCGAATCCGTTGCTTTAGTGATTAATATTGTTTGGATTGCAGCAGGTTAGGTGGCAGGCATGGGTAATTCGCTGTGTCTGCTGGCACCTGGCGTCTGTCACAAAATGGCAAGTTGGCAGACTGTTCCATGCATTCATGTTTCTTATGATAGGCTGAATGGCTAAAGGTGAGATTGGATTCCACTGCATTACCTAGTGGGTAGACGCATACTTACAGCAGCTATGCACACATCAACGCGTGCAGGCCATACGACATATTGTATGACTAAATTCCTACATGGCTTGTCGTGAACCCAATCTACAACAATTGCCCAGCCTTACGGCACACGTAGTTGGGATACAGCTCTTTTACTATCATTTCTGAACCTGAGGAGACGTAAGAATACCTGTTATGTCGTACCTGTAATAGGGATGTGATCTGCGCCAAACTGAGCTTGCTCCGAAACTTACATATTTGGTATTATCATTACATACATATGCCTGGCAATAAATCCCAGTTGGACACATACCGTACATCGTTTCCATTCCCTCATGCATGCACACGTGACAGAAGAGAAAGGACATTCCATATGCGCGAGGCCTGGTGGCATATGTTATCAACCTGCTAACGTCGTGAAGTCAACAAGTCCTTGCCGCCGTGGCCAAGCTGCTTGCGCCGCGCTTGCTATCATATATAGGTCAGGCTAACGAGTGACACCGGTTGCAGCAGAATATTGAGATTCTAGAATTCCCCCGAAACCCCCCGAGCTCCAGCGCCCTAGACCTTATTTGAACTGAAATGTTCTCTGCTCTGTTTGCAATGGTGTGCGCTGCGGCCGTTTGGCGTGCTCATGGGTGCGTCCTCAGTCACGCATCTGCGGAACTATGACTCCATAGCCGCCAGACTCGCGCTTGTATACGACCTGTAGACAACCACGCAGCAGGCGGAGAACGTGACTACACGATAACATCTGGTCACCAAGCCACCCTATGTACAGGGCTCTGTGCATCAACAGTCACGAACAAACACCAATGATTACGCGGTCAAATGGAAACCGTCTGACCGCGTAACCAGTCGTGCAATGAAGTACTTCCCTCCTGCAAGGACCAGTAACTTGGCAGCGTCAACAGCTCGTACAGCTCAACATCGGTCGTTTACTTTGGACCAAGTTCCGCCGGAGCAACGGCCGTACTGAAGGCGTAACCGCTCCAAGCCCTCATCGCAATTTTCCTGATCCGTAAAAGCCCGTGATTCGAATCCCAGCACGCACCTGAACGCTATCGGTTGTCATTTCACGGAAAACGTAGAATGAGTGTCCCACAGCCTCCAACGCATCAATTGCCTCTTCGACTGTGATTGGGTCTGCAAACACAGACGAGAAATCAGTTTTGAGAGTGTTTCGGCTGCGCGAAAGGTCCATGCAACAGCCAATGTGCACACACCTCCACGACCACCTGAACGACCCCAACCGTAAGAGGCTTTAACATCAAATGTTAAAGCATCAGCGCACGACGACCACAAGGCATGTCTACTGGTAATTATAACATTTCGCATCCCATGCAATCATTCCATGCTATCATGGGTCCTCCGAGCTTTAGGGTAAAGCTCTGCCGCCCCAGTCGAAATCCCAATCAATCAATCCGGAAGACCGGCAGCGCCTCAGCTGGAGGGGGCAGCGGGACGCACCTAGGATGAGGGTCTTCGAGCGCATGACTGTGGCGGGGTAGTTGCGGTTCAACTCCGCGAACTGCTTTTGCAGCTCAGCCTCTTTGTCAAATAGCCTCGTCTCCAACTTGACCTGGAGAAATTTGGATCATAGCAGACGTTAAGGCACACCACACAAAGGAACAATCCAACTCATGGGGGGGCGAACCCCGAGTACCCGTGTAGATTCCGCAAACATTCAAATACCTTTTAAAACAAACCCAGATGGTCTTCCTTATATCTTTTTATGCATATTGTAAACACCACTATCCTATGCGTGGTGGCATGGGTGGTGCCCCCGCCCTGAACAACTGAATGTCATTTTATACGACCTTTATACGGCCTTCACAAACCCCCCTCGCTCCACCGCTCTCCGGCTGCCTTATCGCCCAGATGCCCTCTTGAGCTCTTACGTCCTTGAGATACTCCTGGAAGTCCTCCTCCTCCACGTCCTCCTTGGGACCCGCGCGGCCCGGCCACTTGCCCTTGCTGATGGCCTTCTCCTTGACGCGCGTGAGCTTGGTGCGGATCTTATCGCACACCAGGTCGATTGCCGCGTACAAGTTAGCCTCCGTATCCTCAACACGGACCACGCCATTGCGCAGAGTAAAGATCGTCACGTCGACCTTCTGCTCCCTGAGAGGAATCGCGGCAGATTTGCAACGTCGCCGCAAAAGAGTGAAGGGTTGATGGACAGGGTGGCAGCGGATGGTTGTGCACACTTCCAGGTCACACTTCCAATTTAGCTCAGGCATAGCCCTCTGTTGTCATGCATGTGGATGGAATCCATATCCGATATTTGAGATCACAATCATGCATCGCCGCAATGTCCACTCGGTGAGCGTGTTATATTAAACCGAGGTTCCGAAATTGCCGGGCATTACCCCTGACTAATGGTCATTAAATTTTCAGTTTTCGTAGACCAATCACGATCGAATATCGAAGTAGATGTTTAGAAACGCCCTGCAATAAGGCAACCGTACCTCTTGCCGTGAGTCCCGGTGTCACCGCCGCGGGCCGACAGGGTAACATCGACCTCCCTCAAAGTATGCGCAAAATTGTGGATGGCTTTTGCCACCTTCTCCTCAACGTAGTCTTTAATGGCATCCGTAACCGGCAGCTTACGGCCTTGGATGATAATACGGACGGTAGACGTTGCAGCCTTCGCTGCTGCGCAGACCACTAGGCCAGCCCGCCTCGGTCTCCCGAACGCAAAGGCATTTGCAAGCGCTAGCTCTGAAAGCGCATAAGAAGTAATCAATGGCTAATTGATCAGATCGGTACATTTTTCGAAAGCACCGCGTCTCGGAGCAAGTTGATTGTCTGAAAGAAGTTATGCCCACCTGGTTGGGATAACGTCGAGCATGTTGTTGCAAGCGCCACCGTTGGCCGACGGAGGGTGATCACGCAGTGCCCAGTTACCGGTACCTGTGCGACCATTCGTTCTTCAAAATGCCGCCCCAACAAAGTCACAGCAGCACCATTTTGCCTTACCTGCTTGCAGCAGGTCCCTTGGGTAACGCGTTGCTGGAGCGTAAGAACCATTTCCAGACTGCTCGGCAAGTAAGAAAGGTTCCGAGGCAAAAGATGACGCTGTGACTCAGGGAGCAGCGACATATATGATATGAAATCAAGGTTTCTGCATTATGCTTCAGTTCCTCGGCATTCAAAGCGACTCACCCGTTAGCGAAAGCTGAGGACAGTTAGAAAGAAGGATAGGTCCAATTGCCTGTATTGTGCTAAAGCTCCTACGAAATGTCAAAAAAGATGATGAGAATAGGTAGATTGTAGATGGATTTTCATGGTCTGTTGGATGCACCTTGCGGCTACACGTCACAGTACGGCAATCGTGCGGCATCTAACACGCCGGAACGCTTTTTGGCCGAGTTTATGTGTGAATCTCGGTGACCCTTACGTGAACAACTGTCACACACCATTGACGTGCTGAGTGCTTATAATATCTTGATGATATAGCACTTGTGGAGGCTTAGCAGATTTCCTAGCTGTTTGCTTATTTCTATTTGCACGCATCTGTATTAAGTTAGCAGTAATTTACGAGCATGCACTGCAAGCTACAGCACAGGATCTGTCGTGTTCGTCCGGGACAATTATCATGCTAATTTCCCTCCCGATCTCTAGACCTTTCCTCTGCGTTACTTAAGTAGCCTAGATCTGGGCGCTTGCATGTCGCCTCGGCTATGCGGGGGATGGCTTTCTGAAATTTATCAAGTTGCTATTTGCCGGCAGTACAGGGGTATTCCCTTCCGGAGTTCGAAAGGGACTGCGGTTGACCGCGCCTAACAACCTGCTTGTCGGGCATTTAACTTCCCAGGCCGGGGACCCGGGACCCGCAAGGCCTGGTGCATGTGTGCCTGACAGGGCCTGACCAGCTGTCGGGCAGATAGCACCCACAGTACCTAACATTAGGCAGTACAAATCGTACCAAAGCACAAGCCCCGCTTTTAGACCCACAACTTCCATCTCACGCCGCACCAACAGCAGCAATAGCAATAGCAGTAGCAACTCGTTAAACGGGCTAGCAGCGCTAGACGAGCTCGTACATCAGCTATTACGTACAGGTCAATTTTGCTGGGGCCTCACAAATGCACGCTTTTGATGCAGACGCCCATGACTGCGCGTCTGCACGTCCTTTCTTTCCTCGCGTGTTGTTGTATTGGCCTTGTTGGAACGGCCCACGGTTGCTTATCAGCCAGGACTGCACCGGCCGCATTCAAATAGACCGGGCCGGAAGAAATAGAACATTATAGGAGGCAGAATGAGCTCCGAAAGAGGAAAGGGCAGGGGATGGAGATGTGTGAACAGCGCGTGAACTGCGCGCTGGCATGCAGAGATGGAAGATGGCAGCTCATAACAGCTAAGCTGATCCCCGCCAGGCCCTTAGCGTTGTTCACCACACTGCGTGGTTTCCCCGAACTCCCTTTTTACGTCTTTGATTCGTTATACTTTAATGCAAAATCCCCCGATTGACATGGTCTCATTATTGCCATGTGTCGGGGCTTCCTCGCCAACCACTAGTTGATGAATTCCGGCGTCTTGTCGTCGTGGAGGACTCCGAAGTGACTTGGCGTGGACGATGGTGGAGGGAAGGTACTGCGTTGGCTGGCTGAGGCCGGTAAAATGGCATGCGATGTGTCGTGTGCCACTTCTCCGCTGCTACTTGGGACTCAGGCAAGGCTATGCGTATTTTAGAACATTTCGGAAAAGTTCGTTAAATTGTCGGTTTCCCGTACAAAGGTCCTTGTAACACTATAATGTCTGCCACTGTTAACGTCAAGAAGCGATGAGAATTATGCTGATCTTTCAGCTTACATCCATAAGCGGTTGTTCTCCCAGTACCTTACACTATAGGCGAATACCGAGCAGCGGCATCGCCATTTCGCCAGCCTGCCGACGCCCCGTTGTAGGAGCAAACATAACTGCCAGCTAGCGAGTGCATTCTTACAATGAATTTTGGCGGTCCCAAAACAGATACATTAGGGCCAAAAGACCAAGATGTTCCTCCTCGCCCCAGCGCCGCGCCGCCACCTTGCCCACGCTGCGAGCTTGTCAAGTCGCAAGTAAGGCTACCAAAAGGTTATTTTGTTTTTCTTGGTAGAACGCAGATTCAAACGGTTTGAAGGAACACGCCGGAATTGAGCGACCCGATGGACCCGTGCAGTGTACCAAGACCATTATCAATTACCAGAAGTCACATCGCAAGAAGATTGAGGCATTGCGTGCTGAAGTTAAGTCTGTACGGCAACAAGTTGAGAGCCTGCAACGACAGCTGGGGGGCTACAAGGCAGCTTCACGGCTCGCACCTGCGATGGCCGCCCTGGCGGTCGCTGGCTGGATCATTCTGAAACGTCTCCGTCGTCCTAAAAATGGAGGATCTGAAGGCGGAAGTCCGCCCCAAGAGCAGCTAGTGGTCTCAGCGCCGCCGACTTCGGACGGGAGCACTGCTGTTTGAGCTGGAGCAACCGGCATGCCAGCTTCCTTCGGCGCTTGCTCATGCAACTCACTTTTAAGTACATAACAATGAATCGGTTCTGGATGTCAAGGAACTGACACGGTGAATGTCACCCGGGGGCATACACCTTTGTAGGGCAACGTTAGTGTGTCCCAGACTGCATGTTTGCTATTTGCGTACAATCATGGCAGGTTGTGCAGGTGCCAGGGAGAGGAAACACCGGCGGATACGGTCAATGGCTTTTGAGGATTGCTGTGTCACTCGTCGGAGTCATAGTGCATGCATAAGTGCGGTGGCTTTGCTGTCCTGGCTGCTGCGGAGGCCTTGTGGCAGGTGCTGCTGAGCTCAGTCTCTTTTGCTTGGTTGTGCTAATGCAGGGGGGGAGGGAGGATTGGCTGTCCGTTGTGCATCTTCCCACCTATCTTTCCACATGCTTTGAAGTGTTGGCACAGGTTCTTGTTTGCTGTTTTTTCGTGAAGGTTGTATTGTTTGAAAAAGGTTGGCAGGCAGGGTTCCTCGAACAACGAGGGCGGTGGATGGGTTGGGGCAAGGGGATATCCTTTTCGGAGCTTTCATGTTTGCTGTAAACGCTGTCGCAGTGGGAAGAACGCACGGCTGTCTGGAGTGGACCCTCCGGATTTTACTGCATGATCCGTGCCGCGACCTCTTCGTCGTTTCGGACGGTGCAATAATCGTGTCTGCAAAATTTACATACGGCTCAATGCTGACCTCAACATCTCCGATACCTGTTTGCGTGTGCGATTCTGCTTGCATAGTGGGAGCTACGTTTGATTATTCCTTAGACATGACGGTAATTCAATATACCATAATGTGTCACAACACGGCGAATAGCTGTGGAGTGACAACTTACTCGTTAAGACAGGGTACTGTACAACTTACCGTACTATCGTCCAAGAAACTTACTTCTCAATTTGATAAACCTACGCTTGTACTGATTTGACGTGCCACATAACGCCTGGTCGCGCTTTCAGCTGCTGCTTCAAATTTTGGGTTCATTTCTTGGCATGCCAAAGGAAGATAAGTTCCAGCTGTAAGCGTGGTTGCGAATCAAGTGTGCATTTCCGGTTTCAAACTCTCTGTGACATGTCCTTGACTATGCCACGCAAGACGCTACCCGTGAATAAGGGCCTTGTACAACTGCTGAGCAAAACCCACTCGCGACAGCAAAGAAACGGGCTAGCCCCACTGAAGGTGCTGAAATGACACCAAGCAAGGGGCGCGACACGGTAACCCCACCACAACATGACCACGAACACACAGGGACCCAAGGTGCCGGAGGTAACCGTCAACCAGAACCAAGACGGCTACTGCCAAGAGAGGCACTTCAACAAGCCTTGCCTTGGCAAAACCCACCTGAAGCACCTACCAGCACCGAAAGCAGACAAACAAAAATATAACTGGAAAGCAATTCTGCTTAACTAGGCCAGACAACTCAAGCACGCAGCTGGACTTGGTGCCATAAGCGCCTTGTTGCTTGGTGTCGTCCATCTTGGGCGAGAGCCTGCATGAATCTGGTGGGCGGAGGGTGGGGAAGAAAGTGCGAATAACAAAATCTCAGAAAGTGAAGACAGCTGAACTAAAGAGCTGACATCTAGGGCAAGCCGTAAGGCTGCCGTGCATAATCCAGCTTAGAGGCTGTAGTCGCAGGCTCCTGCCGCATCAAAGCCCGAAATATAGAGGGAGACCATAGTCGAAAAACTCAACATATAGATAGCGTTCCAGATACGAAAATGATGTCTTAAATAGGCGGAAAGATGTGCTTTCTCCTCCACCTGTGGGACGGGGTGCTCGTCAAATTCATAAATTCCAGATGGAATTTTGATTACCATGCTTGAAATTTTTTACAAAGCCAAAACAACTGTCACCCTGTCTCAGAGATCCATAATCCTGACTCAGGCGATACGGCTGTATTGGTATATGTTTACCATGCTTTCATCTGATTTACAGGCAGAGACTTTAAGGTTTATATAAGTACGAGGTTTTTTATTTTACGAGTTTCGGTAAGGAATGCGAAATAAGAGGAAAACCCGATTGCTAGCTTCCTTTAACCAGCACTGCATAACTTACTCCAAAAGGAATTACAACCGGAAGCTTGTGAAAAAGTGTTAATCGGACGAGGCCATCGGCGTCCAGTACGGCAGGCGTCGCATCATTTTGTCGATTCGCTAAGCCGCGTATGCGTTCTTAGAATGCTTGGTGGCTGGCCCTACCAGAATGTAAACAACTGCCCGGCGCCTAAACGCACTGCTTCGCACGTTAATCCGTTACCCGTCCGCAAGCCCAGTAAGCGGGCCAAATACGGCGATGGGGTCGAGACGAACAAAGCGCGCCGGCTGGCGCGTTCCTCAAAGGCCCCAGTCGTCCGTCCGAAGCCGAGGCGCGCATTGCAGGTGAACCAACTGGTTAAGAAGCTGGCATTCCGGAGTTTTGACATGCCACACAACATCCCACCTCCTTGATGTCGTGTTTGTATCGTAGAGCTCCCATTAGACCGCCCGTTGTAAATCTCCATATTGGGTCTGCCACCCCTCGAAACCACTTTGCTTCTGGGTTGTTGTTTGCGGTCATCCCACAACAGTACTTCCAAGAGCTGATCCAACGCGGGGAGGAAGGGCACCGGGGAGGGCAGCAGCACGAGCAACAGGGTGGGGAGGAGGAGGAGGAGGAGGAAGAGAACAAGCAAGCGGACCAGCAGGCAAAACAGCAGCAGGGCCACCAGGGACAGCAACAGCAGGCACATCAGACACACCAGCAACAGCAGGGACACCTACAGCCCCGGAAGCTGCAGGATGGGCAACAGCAGCAGCAAGGGCAGTTGGAGCCGCCAGGGCACCAATGGAACCCCGAAATGAGCCCCTCGAGGGATCCATCTAAATCTGAGGCGAGAAGGGAATCAGGGGACGAGAAAAAAATCCAGATCCAATACGTCTACCCACGTGACGAAGATCCAGATTTAGATCCAGATCCAAGCACGCATCCCGACTTGGATTTGGAGAGCGACATCTCCGCTCCAACTCCCACGATACTGGGAATGGTGACACCCTCTCCCGCGGGCTTCCACCGCCGTCGCAAACTTTTCGAAGACAGCCCCGATGGGCCTTACCCTCGGATGACGGCTAAAATTGTGGCCCGCCTGGCTGCTTGCAGTCACTGGCGTCGTCCCTTGGCGCACCGGCTGCTGCCTAAGTATCTGCCGTTGTTCGACGAGCACGCAGCCGCCTACTTCTTCAAGTGAGTCATCAGGGTGTCAGAGAACGGATCTGAGTGGAGGCGGGCGAGAGGTGTACGGAGATGGAGCTGAACTGGCCAGATGTTACCTGGCCAGTGCATAATACGAGATAGCAAGATGCGCAAGTGTGTAGCTATGTGTGGGTTTGTCACAGACAGACAGACAGACACATAGACAGACACACAGACAGACAGACAGACAGAACGGTTTGAGGGATCCCGATTGCTTACCGGTGCCAGTTGCTACCACCCAGTGGCTACCTAGAATGTGTTCCCCTGAATAGGTTTCCCTTCCCTCCTCCTGTTTCCCCTAGACATGTCCCCAGCCTTCAACCCCGACCTGTGATGCCACCGACTTCACAAGCGTTCGAGCCGTCCTCACTGAAGATCACGGGCGGGGGCGGGAGTCCAACTGCACGCGCCGGCGGCGCACTCAATCGAGACGGTGGCGCCACCGCGGTCACATCGACTGCCAGCCGCCGCGGTAGCAGTAGCAGTAGCAGTAGCAGTGACGTTGCGGGCTTTCGCCGTATGGTCGTGGCGGTGTGCTGCTCGCTGCTGCCCAAGATGCCGTCCTTTGGGCCCCGTGCCCTATCATGCATGATTGCCGGTCTGGGCCGCATGGGAATCAGGCAAGTGGCTATGGTGGGTAGTAGAATTGTTGGACATGGCAAGTTGGGCCGTTGCTGGTTAGGGTCGTTGCTGCTAGGACGTCCGTGCGTAACACCATAGAAGATAGGGTCAGGAACGCCAGTCTCGCCAGTCAATTACGCCAGTCCAGGTAAGCAGAAGGAGGGGGAGGGGAGCAAGTAGTGACGGGTATGTCACAAAGTTCAATGGAAGTTAGAAGAGGACAGACCTTTTGGATGCACACATAACTGAGAAACCTACATGACAAGGATAGAAGTGGCGGTGCCGGGCCAATATGTCGCTAACCATGATTACCAAACCAAAGCAACCAGCAAGTCGTGTGTCTTTAGGGTTGTGTACGGCATCAATGAAACAAATACCATCACGATGCCAATATGCATACATACGATATGAGAACGATAGTGAAAATTGCCATTAA
The DNA here is from genome assembly GCA_030268105.1 of Volvox africanus. Classification (NCBI taxonomy): domain Eukaryota; kingdom Viridiplantae; phylum Chlorophyta; class Chlorophyceae; order Chlamydomonadales; family Volvocaceae; genus Volvox; species Volvox africanus. The sequence goes on along the minus strand of BSDZ01000013.1, from coordinate 3,485,140 downwards.
ACTTCCTCTTTCTTGTCCCTTTTTCATGCCGTGATCAGTACCTCCCTTTCCCTGTCCTGCTTTACACATACGGTCTGCTACACGGTGGGCAACAGACATGGCCCCACGCTAGCCGCCTGGGAAGCCCAAAGCGCCTCACAGTTGGGGCTTATGCGGCCCGATCAGTTAGTTGCTTCATTAGAGGGCCTCGGAGCACTGCAGCGCTCCAAAACTATTTCCTCGGTTGCCCTCGGCGTCCATAGTGCGGCCTCTACGGGTGGACGGCATCAAAGGCTCCGGCGACGGAGGCCACCTCCATCATCATCATCGTCGTCGCCGCTGCCGCTGGTGGTTGGAGACCGGTGGCGGCTGGCAGCGCTGGCTGCGGTGCACTCTGCGTTGCCGCATATGACGGTTGCTGAGGTCAACCGGATGCTGATGGTGGGTCCAACGGGGAGCACAGGCGTGGGGCGTAGGTATGGGAGTGGCAATGAGCATTGAACCTCGGAGTGGATTTGAGAATTTGGGGGACAGCTTGGTGTGCGGCGTGCGATCCGATCCAATATGGCCTGGTGAAGACGATTTGCTGTGGGTCACTGTGACCAGATGGATTCCGGAGCGTGGGTTGACTCGGCTAAGGAGATCTCTCTCTGCGAGTCTGCGTTCGTCGACCAGTGCATCCGCCGCACCACAGGCTCTGGCATTATTGCGTCTGTCGCCTTCTATGGAGTTGTTGAGCGAAGCTTGCACCCGAGTGCGCAACGCCGTGACGGCGGAGGCGGCCCGGCTCGCCGCCATCAGCGGTGTTGGTAGCTTCGCCAACGCCAATAACGACGTCCATAATGGCGGTGGCAATAGCAGTGACCGTGGCGATGGAGCAGTAGCAGCGGAGGTGCAACAAGAACAACGACTGCAGACCGCCTTGCTGACCATTGCATCCGCATTGGAAGAATCGGCTGCTGTTGCGCGGCTGGCGACATTATATCGGCATGGCATGGTGGGCGCCACCGGCGGCGCCGTGGGAATTGTCGGGACATCGGCGTCGGCGGCGTCGGCGGCGTCGGCCAACGCACGCCCCTGTAAAGGTGCTGGGAAGCCGAAGGGAGCTGGGAGGTCACCCAAGAAGCAACGGGTGAAAGCAGTCCAGCTGCCGGAACCAGTTCGCGCGCGAGACATCGCGGGCGTCGTGAAGGGACTGGCTGCACTTGGCTACGCGCCTTCGCGGGACTGGTTGGACTGGTTGGTTCGCAACGTGGAGGTGGTGCTCCTTGCTGAGTTGAAGCGAACGCGACAGCAGCCGCAGCAGCAGACATCGCCACGGGGTAGATCTAGACGGCTGGTGAAGGCTGACGCAGCGGCTGCAGCGTTGTCATTGCTGGAGGGCTCGATCCCTGCGCCTTTGCCGGTGGGAGCGCCGGGGTCTGCTGTGGCGACAGTAGAGGCGATGGTGGGGACGCCCCTCCCCCCATACTTCAGCGCTGCAGATCTTGCAGAACTAATGTCGGGGTTGGCGGATTTGACATCAGTTATGCTACAGCCATCGGCGGAGATGGTGTCTACCTCTGCGGAACTCGTTGGTGGTGGTGCCGCTGAAGGAGCACCTGCTGCAGCCCGGCCGCCAGTGCCGCCGCTGCCACGACCGCTACCTGTCCCTGCCGAGTGGCTGAATCTCCTGCTGGATGCAGCTTTGGAAGATTTACGACGTCGTCTGGATCCCGGATCTGCCGTGGCGGCCGCTGCGGCGGCCGCCGCTGCAGCTCCGACGGCCCTCCTGACACAGGGCGATATCACGAAGGCTGACGCCACGCTTGTAGCGGCAGCTTTTGGGACATCCAATGCTGCTGCCGTGGCAGCTGCCGATGCCGTCCCTGCCGCCAGCTGCTTGTTGGAAGCCCTCATGAAGCTGCAGCCGTACTACGCGCCGCCGCGACATTGGTGCATGGCCGCCGCTGCACTCGGTCTGGAGCTTGTGCCCTACATGCAACTGTCGTTGCTGCTGCTTTGGCTGCGATCCATCGCCGCTTGGGATGTGCCACGGCCGTTAACACCAGCGTGGCACGCCGCCGCCGCTGTCTGCAGTCGTACGCAACTCTGGTATTGTACAACGAAGGAACTTCTTGACCTACCGGGCGTCTTTGCAGCCGCCGGTGTTCGTATGCCGGCCACATGGGCGGCACAGTATGTCCGCCATCTGGCATTTGGACTGCGGGGCCTTCGCGGTATTGCGTCATCACCATCACCTGACGGGGCGCGCGTCAAGGAGTCCGTCAGCCCGGCTTGGCGGCGAAGGGAACGGCAACTGCAGCTTCAGAATCGAAGCAGGCCTCCGTCGGTTCGGCCAAGTTGGCGACAATGTGGCGACGGCATCAGTGTCGGCAGCAGCGGCGATACCATCGCCAATATCGCTGGTGAGAACGCCGACAGAAGGCAGCAAATAGGGGCGGAGGTTGAGTCGCCGGAGCAAGGGAGCATGGCTCTACACGATGTGGCGACGGCGCTGAGGTGGCTGCCGTACATTGTACCGGATTTGCGCTACGTCGCGGAGTGCGAAGGTGACGCACTGCAGGTGTGTATGGATTTGCGGTACCGGTCGCTGTCTCGCCGGTGTCACAAGCTCCTTTCCTCCCTACCGCAACTACTAAGCGCTGCTATACACTACAATGAGCAGTTCCAGCTCCTACAGTGCCTCCTTTATCTGCTCCTGTTCATGGCCTCCGCGGGTGCCTTCCTTACTACAGGCGCTGGCGCGAGCGTTCGGCCTACTTCTTCTACAACCACTGCCTTTGTCGTGGTCCAGCACCTCTTCTCCGTTGCAGGTATCGCCACCCCTCTCAATGATCAGCGAAACAACAACAGCAATACCTGTACCTGTAGGAACGTTACCGGCATGGTCAGTGTCGGCGGGTTCAGCTACAGTTGCAGCACCTGGTGTGAGATCAACAGGCGGGCGGACCCAGGCAGACCATGAGCGGATGAGGGAGCTAAGGAGACGACCACGAACCGGGGTGTCACGGCAGAGGTCCGCGGCCACAACGGACATGATGTCGTCACCACAGGCTCGTGAGGCTGTTAGGGCATTTCTCGGGGCGGCGGGGATCAGTTGTGCATTATAGGTGGGATGAGAGATGCATTACAGGCCAAGTGAACTTCCATTATACGTACACCGCAAAATGTATCATTGTATCAGGAGTTTGCCTTTTCTGAGCTGTTTGTTGATATTGTGCGTGGAAAGGGAGGAGGAGCAGGGGAGGGGTGGGCCAGTCATTGGACTTTACGCGAGGGCGTTGTGAACGAGGGTTTGGGCCGCCACTTACAGGACGCACGTTCCGGGTTTGTGGCGTCCAGTAGAACGTGCACATGTTAAATGTCTTGAGCTAACTCTACAGGGCGCCTCTCCCCACCGCCTTTCGTTACCCTTGGCAAACTGATGCTGATCCAAACGAGCACCCAAACGATATAGCTTAAGCTGATGCGGCGCCAGCCAATCACTGGTCTTCGCTGCGTGTGTCCAGTTGTCTCATGGAGCAATTCATAAGTCACACAGAGCGAAAATCAATTAGGAAAGGACAACGCGGTAAGGGTCATCAGATTCCGGAACTTGGCAGCCATGAACAGGCGAGCGACTTGCGTCTCACTACAAACATATACTTATATATACGTGTGTGTGTGAAGTTCTTTCATGATGACTATATATATGTGTGTATATATATATATATATATACTTTTGGCTGAAGGGAACTAACAAGGGCGAATTACTTCAGTTGGCTTGCTTGTTAGTCCTTTTCATCATGACAGAACCTCATATCATTACCCAAAGGCCTTCACTCATTTTTCCAACTCCAGGAAGCTGAGTAGCTGACACCCGGCTGTTCCGTGCCCATGTTTCATAGCCAGCCTCTCATCACGTACAGTTGCTCACAAAAAATGATCAATATCATACAAAAAAGGGGGGTGCTTCTTGCGCCAGCTGCGCTGACCCAAGATAGAAGTGGTCATGACGTCGCTGACACATGAACTGAACGGTTACAAGTTAAGCACGGCTTTGCGGCACGTTGCACAGGACGATATGAGAAAATTGCACGGGCATCTAATGAAAGCTACAAGTAAAAGTAGCAGCATCTTAAGGGATCGTACTTGCTCCACCGCTGGAGTAGAAGAATCACCTACTCAATAAATGGATTTCGCAAGGCACCGACCGGCTCAAAGGACTTTTGTAATTTCAAAAATGTATTGTAACACAATGCTAAGCATCTTTAAGAAATACCCAAAGTTTTAAAGAATCCACTTCAGGAGTAGACGTGGATTGTCAGCCTGAGCTATTGGGGGAGGGCGGTAGGGCTTTTTGAGCTGAAACGTACGATAGATAATTATTGATTGAATATAAAATCTTTATTACTATTGCGCTTTCATACCAACCTGCTGCGAGAGACCCCATCGCTGTGGCGATTGCAACTATCGCCGTTATCTGCAGCCCGTATGTGATCCATCCGGAAAGGCTGCATAAAATATGCCACATATTCATGCATTATTAATGGGATTTTAAACTTGTCCGTCCGCGGTCCATCTAGGCGGTCAGTGTCGCCGGCAGCCCGCCTCTGGTACAACTGACTATGGCCCACCACAAACAAGTTTCGTAAGGCCCAATCGCTAGGTCTTTGGAGGTAACATTGTAACTGGGCTACTTAACCTATGCAAGATTGCCCTGGGGGTTAAGGGAACAACGGCTCGGTGTGGCCGCGCTACAGGTCTGTTGCACGCTGATTAGAAACAGTAACGAGCGCAATAAACCGTGTGTCCATTTGCGTCACGAGCGTAGAACATCACTGGGCGACAAGCAGATTCCAAAATAAGTTCCGTGTGACTAATTTTCCTTTGTATAGCTTGGCCGTGTTTGGGGAAGAACACGGCATGCTAGCAATTCAGGTAAAACCCCTGGGGACACGAGCACCCACCTGCTACAGGGGCGGCAATAATTCCTATGAGGGACGCATGGCGGCCTCACGCATGCGTGCAGTACGGTAGCAGGGAGGCTCTTGAGCATCAGACTGGCAGCGGGGGATGCCATGGACGGCGCATGTTTGTACGGATAACGAGCTCATGTACGGCGGCAAGAAGCTGCGAGGCAGGTTTCGGCTTTCGGCAAACGGCTGCACGAGCGCGCATTGGCAATCCTTTTATCACCATAATCTGGATACGATAGCTCCATTACAAAATTTATAAGCTTCATTTGTTAATTTTTACAGGCATTCTCTCTTAGTCGTTGCGTTAAGAAGCTACTGTCTAGTCACTTTAAGTACCTAACCTAGCCCTGCGCTACCTTGTTTACTTAAACTGGTGCTGAATCTTATATGAGTTTGAGATTATTGAACAATTTTCTTTGGCGACGTCGGGCTTATTAAGTCGGCGCCAGCCTAGTACCAGCTATGGCACGCAACAAATCGAAAACCGTCTCTATCGCAATATTGATTTCTGTATACGTAGCTCTGCTTACAGGTAGGATCTTTGGCTTGATTCATACGATCTTGTCGAAGGTTGCCCACAGTTATTGGCCCATGAAGCAATGGGTTGCGCAACAAAAGCGTTGCAGGTCTCCTGATTTTAACAAACTCAAAATTATCTAACGTACGATAACTATTACTACTTTTTACTGATGGACTTTTCGCGTCTGCTCAGGGCACCTTTCACAACGAGGAGTAAATGCACAGCTGAACTGCGAGTGCCCGTCAACTTACACGCCCGTGTGCGCTGGAGGTAAAACTTATAACAACTCCTGTCTGGCCAAGTGCGATGGCAGGGACCCGTCTACGCCTGGGGCATGTGATGCACCAAAGCCAGGTGAGGGCACCGCAACGCACCGTACCGCAACGTAACGCAACGCACCACGTCGCGCCGTACAGCACAGAGGACAACTCTGCACATGCACAGCTCGGATAATGCTGCGTCTAAACCATGCAACGCCATAGCATATAGACCCAACGCGCTTAGGTTTGGGGGCCGCTCGGATGCTCTGTACGCTATGCTAACCTACAGATGCTGGAATCCCTTGACGCTTGGGCGAAACTTCGGTGGGCCAAAAATGGCAAATGGCAAATCTGCTTTCCATTCCGTCAGAAATTGCTCTTGCTTACCCACCCATATGAAGATCAATACAAATGTTACCCATTCCAGCACAAGTGCCCTTTCTTCTCCTCCGCACTGGCCCTTCCTCTCGGCCTTTTCCTTTCTTCTTCCTGTAGAATACATTTCCTGCTGAACCTAGCCATCCTCCGCGTTCCCTTCCCGCGCGCAGCCCCACCTCCTCATAAAGATTGCAGTAATACGATTTGCCCCGCTTTGTACGACCCGGTCTGCGGGGAGGATAACGGCACATACGACAACACGTGCCTCGCATCGTGCGTGGGCGTTGCGGTGAAGTACCGTGGCGAATGCGGCTCAAATCTCCCACCGGAAAGTCCCGACAGCCCCGCTTCGGTCGTCCCCAATACATGCTCCTGCCCAACGGACAGCAAGCCCGTGTGCGGCAGCGACGGCAATACCTACTCCAACGTCTGCAACATGCAGTGCTTGGCCCCGGATGTCACAGTGAACTATATTGGGCGTTGCGCGGACCCTGGTGAGTGGGTGGCATGCCACGTTGAGGCGGTAGCCGGGACGGCGCCATCTCGGGCAGAAGGCGCGTCCGGCAGATGTGGCCTCGGGATAGGGGATGTCCGAATGGCTTATGGCTTATGGCTTATGGCTTGATGGTAAAAAAGAGAAATACAACGAGTTAAAAGACGAAGTACGTGAGGCATCCAGAACGTGCGGCGATGGGCGCCTGAACCCACCGTTCCGTGCCCCAGAGGATCGTCGGCATGTGCAGAGGTGGCTGCTCTCAAGGGTGAAATCGAGGGGGTAGTTGGGGGGAGAAATCCACAAACTTATTGGGGTTTCTACCGGGGAAGGTGGGCGCAAAAGTTGCACGAGACCGGAAACCTGACCGGGAGGGAGACCTGAAGGGGTTTGCGCAGCTGTGCGGCCTCTCATTTCCGCCAGCAAGAGCAGGAAGTGGCTGGTGGGAGCATTCAGTATGCAGTCAGGAAATATGCATCGGGATATACACAGGTGCCCGTGTCACCCGCTCTCGTCCCGCATATATTGAGCTCGCAGGGTTGGGTTCGGCCGACACAATCTCACTTGCTTGTACGCGCGACCTCAAACCCATCATGAGGAACACCATCTTGGGATTCTTCACGGGACCTTTAGATGTATACGATTCCCATGTTAAAATCTTAATCCCGCTGCTACCCCCTGGTCTCCGACCCCACTCCCTCCCACTCCCTTCCTACAGCCGGCTGCTCGAGTGTGCAATGCACAACGGCATACGCTCCCGTGTGTGGCGCCAACGGCCGCACCTACCCCAACCGCTGCATCGCGGCATGCACGGGTGTGACTGTCGTCAGCTTGGGGGTCTGCAACCCAAGCCAGTGCGACTGTCCCCCCAACTTCAACCAGCCCGTCTGCGGTCGCGACGGCAATACATACAACAGTTCATGCCAGGCTGCATTCTGTGCTGGAGTGGGCGTGGCGTACTATGGCGCATGCGAAGAAGATGGTGAGTCCGTCTGAAGTGGGGTCGGAGGGGAGCTGGGGTCCCGGAACATGCTTTGCACAAGTAGCTTACCGCCGACACCATCAGCCCGAAGCGACAACTCCATCATGCACCCCTATCCACTTCCCTCCAGTAGCCTGTTTGGCGAGTCATTGATGAAGTCGCTCAAGCCGCTGAGGTCTTGGGTTATCTGGGGCCATTGTGGGCTAAGTGAGCGCATTTTCAATCTCGCCACCGAACAGCCAGAGAGGAGAGAGGGAGGGAGAGAGACATACACAGACCCACAGACCCACAGGCAGAGAGAAAAGGGGAGAGGGAGACCGAGTAAGATGCGCCATAGTCGGGTAAACCCTTACGCTCTCACGATCGGTTTTCCCACAGCGCCATGAAGGAGCGCAATGCAACTGTTGTTTTTGTATCCAGCAGGTGAAGCGGACTCCGCGGATGCTTTTTTTGTGCGCCTAGATTGCATGCAGCAGTCCGTCTACTAAGGCTTCATTTAACTTCCTATGACATACCCTCTTACAGGCCGCTGATATATTCCCTAAACTTTTTAATATTACCTTTAATTATATATAGTTCTCTCCGTGTACCAATTCTATTTTTAAAGTATGGAAAAAAGATTCCATAGCAGCATTATCGTAGCAGCAACCTGTAGCGCTCATACTACATATTAGGCTGTTGGCGTCCAATAATTTTTGGTATTTATCGCAGCAATATTGAGAACCACGATCAGAGACCAGCTTACAGGACTGTACCCAGGGAAGGGATACAAAATATACCTTAAGATATTACAACTGGCCAAAATGTATGGAGAACTGGATATAGTAGCAGCACTGGAAATTTTATTGGAAAGTGCAACTGAAGCATCAATTGTCATTTTTTCCTCATTTCTATGAGGGCAAAAACTAAAAAGACTTGCAATTACCAGAAAAAGAATATAATATTACGGTTACTAAGAAAATCCTTCGGCAAAAAAGATTATTCTTAATTAAAAATTATAAAAGTTTTTGGTGGTGTTAGTGTCTTTTTGGTTCATGCAAATGGAAAGCTATTATCTAAAACTAATATTGATTATGATTGGAATGGCAATACTTTAAAAACGGTAAAAAAATATTTTTAGCACTATAAAAGGTGAACCTGATACAATAATTACAACTGACTTTTCAAAGCCCTAAATGATAATAAATTAAAGTCAGTTTTATCTCCTGCCCAGTTAGAAGAAATACTAGAAGAATATGAATTAATAGAAAATATCAGGGAAGATTTATCAAGTTTATATAGTATTGAAAAAAATAAAATCGAAATTTATAAGGAGTTAGTTCATAATATAGCTATAAGAACAATACCTTTAAATAGTTCCGCGAGAAAAGCCTTGCGTAATTATCTTGAGGGAAGGAATTTAGAAGAAGGAGGAGCAGTATTTTTTAGTAAGCAAAATAAGAAAATGACCGTTAGAGCCGTACAAAAGGTAATATATTAAAATTGAAGAATTGTCCTATTTACAAGAATTACTGTTCAAGTGACACTTTTTCAAAGAATTCTCTATTTTTTCTTATTCTTTTATCAATAAATATTTTGTGTATTCTCTTCTCAACAATTACAACGTCATTAACTTCAGCAGCATAAACACATCTAAAAGGAGCTAGTAGGATTTTGTTATAGTTTTACCATCTTTGTCATAACAGTCTATATGCATATTTTGAGGAATTTTACCAGTGTTATCGTACTTCGTTATATTTTTCTCTAAAAGTGTACCGTCACTTCGTCAGTAAAAAAGGAACCAGACAAAGAAATGGGATATAAATTATTAACTTCAGTTTTAGTAAAAATAAAGGATGTATTTTCTCTGTAAGACGAATAAATATGAATAAACCAACTAAATTAAATATTAAATATATAATTAAATATTAAAAATTAAAATGGGTAATTTTAATATTCGTCGTAGCCAATTCTAATGTTCGTTAGTCAAACGCGATTAAAAATAGAATAAACAAAAAGAAAAAGGTAAAATCTTTCGTTTTATTTAAGTGGAACCATTTTTTACTTTATGTAAAATTTTTGTATTTCAAAAATTATTTCTGTTTGCCTGTAATTCAGGAGCTGACTCTAGCATTGTTTGTATTTCGCTCCAGTGCTTTAAGAATGGATCCTTACGGGTCCTGTATTTACGAACTTTCTTTAATTCACTTGGCAGTTTGCCAATCCGTAAATATTTACGTGCTGTTTTTACATTCATCCCTGCTTTTGCAGCGGCAATTATCTGATTATGTTTTTTAATCTTGTCCATTAAAATTCCTACTTGTTTATTTGTACACGTCATCAGTAATTCTCAAATAATAATAAATCTTAAAGATATTTTTATCTGATTCTTTTCTGATCCCTTAGCCTTTTTTTGTAGGTATTTCTAATGTTCGTTGAGGGTGTTTCTAATGTTCGTTAATCATTTGCCAAATATCAGAGATCACAGGATATTTATTATCCCATTTAGCAGCAAACGATTTTAGCTCCAGGTAGCCTATTTCTTCGCTGTTCTTAGGTAATTCACTTTTTGTTGTATCTGGTTTAGCTATATTATCATCTAATTTCTATGACCGCTATCATATCAATTGATCCGTCATTTTGACATCTCTCTGATTCATACAACAAAGCCCCTTACGGTAACTAAGATACAGCAGGAACTGTTCGGGGATGAAGAGAAGCAGGAGCAGGGAACTGTCTTTGACAAACGGATTAGCGTTTTAGAGGCTGCTAAATTTTCGCAAAGTATTTCAAATTGATTTAGCGCTAACGGCCAGTCTTTCAGGGGCATGGTCCATTTTTTTGCGGCATTTCTAAGGGTTAAAAATATTATTTTTTGAATTGATTTATCATCAGGAAAAATGCCTTTATCTGCGGGGAGAGCTTGGTTCCAACCTTTGCTTTCCCACCTACGCGAGTTTGCCCTTCTCCACCGCTCTCAGATGACGGGTGCGCCGCAGTGGTCTGCCCTGCCGTCTATGCACCCGTGTGCGGTACGGACAACAAAACCTACGCTAACCCTTGTCTGGCGTCCTGCGCTAACGTCACCATCACACGCCGCAACGCATGCGAAGAGCTCACAGCACGCGTGCCAAACAACCTCAACAACGGCAGCCTGTGCCTCTGCACCCGCGAGTACCGGCCGGTGTGCGGCACCAACGGCAGAACGTACAGCAACCCCTGCCAGGCGATCAAGTGTGCCAACGTCAGCATCGCATATGAGGGCGCGTGCGAAAGCACGGGTAAGACCCCAAACCCCGGTGTGTTGGCGAATGCTAAAGCACGCACACGCTTTCAGCCGCGATCTCCTCCTCGATGACTAGTACAAGTACACATACACATACACATACACATACACATACATACACGCATGCATTCTTCCACTATCCATTGGTTCTGCGCACGTGCCACATACAGCATAGTTTAGCTATCCAAAGCCTGGCCTAAGGTACGCGGAACCGGTCAGACTCGACGCACTTCGCATCCCTTTGTGCGTCCCTTTGGACTGAATGGCCCTTTTCATTTTGCCTTGGGGCCATCCCGGCAGTGTGCAACAAGACGCAGTGCGGCGTTGAGTACGACCCGCTTTGCGGCCTAAACGGCAGGGAGTATCAAAATATCTGTACCGCCGACTGCTACGGTGTATCTTACCAGCCAGGGGTGTGCAGGCCGGTGGCTTCACCTAACCCGCCACGCCCACCCCGCCCGCAACGGCCGCCTGCCCCTCCCCGGCCCAGCCCTCCACCCCGACCGCCTTCACCACCGCCTCCGAGCCCTCGGCCGCCGAAACGGCCATCCAGTCCACGCCCGCCCCGACCACCACCCCGAAAGGTTTCCCCTTCGCCAGCTCCCAGCCCATCACCTGTGAGCAGCCCGCCGCGGAAGCTCAGCCCATCGACGGCTGCGAGTCCGTCTCCATCTGCGATAATGCCGCCAGCTTCAAACCCAACACTGGTTCCGGGCCAACTGCCACTTTCCCCGGTTTCCAGCGCGCCTCCGGTGACCAGTGCATCGCCGTCGCCGCCAATCCTCAGCGATGACATGGATATGGCTCCAGTAGATCCACTGACATTTTCGGATCCAAATTCGGGATCTGGAACCAACTCCGATCCCGGATCTGGGACCGGATCGGATTCCGGATCTAATCCGGATTCGAGATCCGACCCTGAACCGGAGGTGGATCCAGCTCAGGAGAACTGCCCGCATTGCAATAACAACTACGTGAAGTTTGTGTGCGGCGCGAACGGCCTCTCCTACCAAAACATATGTTTCGCAGACTGCATGGGCGTCCAAGTGGTGGACACCAGGCGGCCGTGCCGCAGTGGCGGGGCTTCACGATCAAGTGGTTGAAGGCGCGACCGCGACAGCCACACAGGGCGGGGCGCGTACATACAGAGCAGCGGCTTCCTGGAGCGGTGCATTGATGTTTTACGAACGTACCACCGCTTGCACCACTGCATACGCACCCGAGCCGGTGGTCTGATGTAACAGTCCCGTCTCTATTTGGGCGGCGGGGGCCCTTGGGACCGCCCGTGGGTTCCCCCCCACATAACCGTAATCGTAATCGGCTTCCCCGATTTTGCAATATTGACATCGTTTCATGAGGTGACTGAGGAGGGGGAGGAGTTTGGTGGTGGTAGTGGTAGTGGCGTAGAGGCTTTGGCGATGGGAGAAGAAGGGGAACATTCATTCATGGCGGGAAGGGGGGAATTCAGGGACTTTTCAAGTTGCGGTCGCGACGGACCTTGCACACCCACGGGAAACCAGTACAATACAATACATTTCAGCAAATTACGGAGACCTACATTAGGCAACCTGGACCGGCCTGACGGTGTCGTGGTTGGAGGCGTGGCAGTGCCTGGCCTCTCGGTCTGTCTGTCTGTCTATCGGCCGGTGGAAAAGGGGGGAAGGTTGGCGATCCGTACTGCTGCGGACGTGCTGAACGCGTGGGCAGGAAAGACTTCGGAAGCGGCCGCTGTGGAGGGAGATCTCGAGCAGAAGAGCGCGGGCAGGAGGGGCAGCACCGGCATGATACGGAAGGGGAGCAAGAGTGTTTCAGATGCGCTGGCGCATGTGGCAGGGTGGCCATGTGGGTACCGAAATGCCCTTGCACACTCGCACGGCTGCAGCCTCGGGAGGTGCTCCCGGTCGCTTATGCAAAAGCTATGTTTGATCATAGGTGGTGAGCCCCTATATTGATCTGGTGTGTGGGTCCGGGAGGTGGCACTGCTGCATCGCGCGGTGAATTTATTCGGTCGTTTGAATTGATGCACTGGTGTGGGCTGACGGCATTGCGTGTGGGCACGACTAACTCTGGGTTTAGCGGGTTAGCGGGTTAGCGGCTCCGCGGCTTGTTTCCCCGCTGGCGTGGGATAGACGGCCTTATGCCTGCAGGAATGCTCTGTAGTCACCACCGTATCCTCGCCGCCATTCTCACATTAGGATGCGGTATTTCCCAGGAAGGAAGTTTGGCGGGATTTGAACCGCCCCGTCGCCGGGCTCATGACGATGGGGTAACATAGATGATCCAGATTCGTATTTTGGCTTTTGACTTTTTAGGTGTGCGACTAGAGGCCAAATCTTGGGGACGCAGCGGAACCTGGGTTTCAGTTTACGACTTCGGTTTGTTTTCCGCTGTACGTAGGCCTGGGGGAAGTGCTCAGGGAGTTGTGGGAAGCGAGCATGTGGAGGAGCAGGGGCTAGCGAAGTGAACGTCTTCAACGACCTATGGGTTCGTTATATCGGCTGTCAACACACAAACGAGCCGCCGCACATTCCTCCGTCGAAAAAATTTAAAAATAGCGACACTTTCTGTATGCTGATTTTCACGTATGCAGAATTTTCTGCGACGTCGCTGTTAGTTGCCTGATACGGCATGCAGCAGTATGCCGCAGTCCTTTGGCTTCTTTAATATATCTCAAAATCACACGCATAGGCAGCAGCGAAAATTTACGTAAGATAATATTACAATTTATTCGTACGTCTTTTGTGATCGGCGGCAGCCATCTCATTTCTGCGATTTGTCATAAGTAACGTACTCACGGACGGCATCCCATCCTGGCCTGGATGATTACCCCACCGGGACATAGACTCATGTATGTACGTGTGTAGTTAGTGTATATCTCGAATTTTCATGGTCTTCTTGATGCTCGCCTTTATCAGTTATGCCGTATGTAGGCCCCATGGCTGGCTCACTATCCGCCCTAGCTGCTTGCGTTTAGCAAACATCCGAGCCGGCCCATGGTTGCGTGTCGTGCTCATGTCGTGTCGTGTTCTGGGGGAAGACAGCTTGCGTGTACTTTTCAAGTGCATAGGAAATTAATACTATGTGAGATTCCGAAATTGAACTTCTTTCGCGCAAAGTCCCCCCGGCGAAGCTAATAAAATAATCCACGGATTGAATTATTGTCTCTTCCCTTCCAGCCTGCTGCTGTATATGCTGCCTCGGGAGTTCTTGGGGGCTACAATAGCGTGAAGCTCATTCGGACCGTTGCTTGGCTGGCAAAATAAACACAAACCGTACTGTATGTATGTACGTCGCTTGGTATATATGTACTGCAGATGTACAGCATGTGCCTTGATTTGCTGCGGCCGGGTTAGTGGCTCACCTGCCTGGAAGATGGCTTGCGCCTAGCTGCCTTCCTGCAGCCTTGCCACGCTTGGAGGTCGCTGTGAAGATCCTTCCCAGTCACTTGAACAGGACTTACCCTCGCTCTTAGAGATCGCTTGGGTGAGCAAACAGGATGCTGGATGAAGACGGCTATTTCCCCCCACGGCATGCATCTCCATCACAAATAAAGCACGCATCAGCCGCGCGGTGGCTAAGTCCATGCATGGCGCCCCACCTATGACGTAATAATACGTCTAATATCTGCAGCACCCTAACCCGCGCAGATCTCACACGTACGAGAGAGAGATATTATGTGGCTGCTTTGCAATTCCTGAAGATGGAACCACCCATCATGAGCGGCAACCTAGCACTCACAAATCGATCAACGCGGTTGTATTTCCATCAAGCGGGAGGGGGAGGGGAAGGGGGAGGGGGAGGGGGAGGGGGAGGGGGAGGGGGAGGGGGAGGGGGAGGGGGAGGGGGAGGGGGAGGGGGAGGGGGAGGGGCAGAGCAATGGTAGGAGAGCAGGGCTGCTGCCCACAGAGACCCCAAAACAGTAATTGTTAACGATGAAGCAGCGAGAAGCGGTAAGTCCAGGAGTCGTGTCCCTCGCCGGGAGATAGAGGACACGCAGGGCAAATGGGATGCCCTACCTGCTATGATTCAGCCGAGTCCTAAAGACGGTCCCGTTGTCATGCACCGTTAACGGCGTGACAATTCTGGTAAAAGAGCGGTTAGGAAACGACAGTTCCGACAGCTGCTGATTCGCGTGAACGACAGTTGGTCGTTGCTGGATCCAAGAGCCGTACGTTTCAGTGATCTCTTGCTGTTACCTAAGGCGAAGACTTCCCGTTGGAAGCGCTTCGCCTGGTCACAATATAGACTGTTCGGAATTGAGCCATTGTAACAATAATATACAGACTCTTACAGTAGTTCACATTCCGCACATCTGCCCAGGCCGCCAATAGATCAGCCTAATAAAGGCACTATCAGGACTGATCACCCTGATTAGCTGCCAATAGAACTCCGCGACGGAGCTTGGAGGAGCAGGTGACTGCGTGGCGCGACGCCCCATCACCGACAGAGCTAGGAACAGGTAGCGCAGTCTCGCCTCAGGGCCGGGCTGTGAGGCCAGTGTCTAGTGTAGTTGCCCGAGCTACAGCTAGCACACTGCTGCGCCAGCCTCACATACACCCACTACCAGGCGAAGCCAAGCCATCGTGTCCTCACGCGAACGGGCTCGGGCTTCAGGCGTTTGTGTGGAGCTGCAGATCTACACATTCCGCTTCTTTCTTCGGACAGCATCTACACCGCGACGGTAGGAGCGCGCGACGCCTCCGGGTGCTTCCGATATCAAGGGAATTGGCCAGTCTCATCGCCGCGACGGCAAGCGCGCCTCTACGGTGTCGCTAACCTTGGGTCATCATCCCGAGGAATTCTTTTCTTCAACACCTAGTAACGAAGTTCCCCACGCATGGACACGAGACCGACATCTGCGCGGACGAGTGAGGACGGTTTCGGCTCCGCACGCATGGAGCGTGAGCCATCACCCACGGACCCACGACAGTGGCGTCTCACACAAGGACACTGGCGCAGCAACGCCCTAGCCGCCGGGGCCCGTCTGGAAGCCGGCCGCTACACTCCCCGCGGGACGGCATCGACCGGAGCCCTAACAGCCTCGGGGGGATCCATCTCTTTTCGGCGCCCTGGCTCTGACACGGAGGCCTCGCCCAGCCCACGCCTGGACGGCCCGCCGGCGCGCCTTTTCCTCTCGGGGCTGCGGGGAGCTGGCATCCCTGGTAGCCGCGCCCCTTCCTCGGGCAGATCCGTCTCTCCCGTGCTCTCCGAAGGTGGGTGGCGAGGCATGTCTGCAAGCGCTGGTCGGGATGCTCGCTCTGGGCCCCAGGGGTCACCTTCCCCCCCCAGGGCGGGCGACCGCGCCGTCGCCGCATACACCACATGACACCGTTGCATGGATAGTATTATCATTACAGTTCACAATGTTAGACCCCAGCAAGCAAGCAGAGTAACTAGGCCCACTTTGAAATTCAAAATAGCACAACACAGCTGGACGGATACCTTCTTAAGCACATCTTGGCGCAAAAATCAAAGTAGTGGATCGATCAACGGCGCAATTGATCAAGTATGCGGCTGTCGGTAGGTCACAAGCAAGCCACTAAATCACGTCTTATACATACGATCCATCGACCAGCAGGGGGTGCCCGCTAGATGATCACCCATCTGTTGACACCGTTCGGAGTAGGAGACTCGCTCTGTCTTGTGTATGTCGTCACCATGTAGGGAGGCTGCCAAGGGTGTCGCAGCAGCGAAGAGGCGCTGCAACCCCAGACATGCATTCGTTAGCCAGCTGCATCTACACCAGCTGAGCCCTCTGGCAGGCTAGGCAGGCGACAGCTGACCAATGTTGGGGAACAATGCACCGTCACAACGCCATTAGCAGGTTTTTCCCTCCAGGTATCATAGCTGACGGAAAAGCTTACATCGGCAACAGGCAGGGGGCTTCATTTGCCAGCTAGCGTGTCGTGTGGAGACGGTAGGAAGTGGCTAGGAGAAATTAAATAGTAATCGGCCACTTCCTACCCTCTCTCATGTGTTACTACTGCAGTCCCCAGCATCGTATGCATGGCTTGCCTCACATGGTCATCGAGTGTTTGCAGGCCTGGATCTGCTGGCTGCATGCTGGGTTGTGCCACTGATGGTATCTCCACCAGTCCTGGATGAGTCGCGTCTTCGTCATCATGAGACAAATGTATCCCACATGCATGCATTCCTCGCAGGAGAGAATTCGCTCGCTTGCTGCGAGTTGTCTGTCTGCCTTGGGCGGGCCCTCCCATGTGGGGACCCGCCCTTCTTCCTAACCTCCTGTGATCCTGACGTAAAGCTATTATCTTAAAGTATGCGTTGATGACGACTTTCGGTTGCAAAGAGCTCAATCCAAGACGGAAGTGATTTTCGATTAGCACCCACCTGTTAACATTAGTAGTGCCGCGTTTACTGGAGTTCTGTTTATCTGCCAATCAAAAACACGAAATACGTATGTTAGATCTACAATGGTTATCTACCAAGTATGCAGTGTTTGTCTACCAATAATACTTGCATGGGAGAGTTTTACAAGTATACCTGTTTGATTGATGCAAATAATCAAATTTACATTAATTATGTCGTGACAATATTGCTTTTAGTTGGATTGTGGGAAACGAAGAAGCGATTAACCGTGACGCTTTGGTATCATTAGTAACAAACAGTACGGTAACAGTGTCACGATTGGCTGCGCGTTTCTGGCACACTGACACAATCTCCAGATTACGGAATGGAAAACCATGCAGGTTCGTATCTTCGATTGAGTATCTTTGCAATTCAAGTTTTAAGATTTCCCCCATCCTTCCAACCCCGCGTGCTGTCCGACCATTATGCCCAATAAACAAATGTGACTACCGACGACGTAGTTACCGGTGCGCGAATTCATATTAATTTCTGAAACAAGAATTTTTATTATATATTTTTTATTTTGCAACATTTAGGCCCCATTTGCTTTTCAAGGTCACATGCTTGCCCGTTGTTTGCACGACGGAAGGTGCCCGCGTTACTATTGCTTTAACCAGGAAGCTGAATGAACGAACGGTACGGTACGGCTTCCGTCGCTCGTGTTTTCAAGCGATCTACATAACGAGATGGTGTTGCCGGCGTGAAAAGCACAGTCGTTGTAGGTTTGAGCTTACTTGAGTCCAAGGTGGACTTTTCACATACAGACACCTCTACATACACTTGGATAGCTAGCTAGCAGCAGCTAATAATAACATCAATTATGAAGACTCCGGCCCAGAATGCCTGGACGACGGGGCTGTGCGATTGCACTGAGGAGCCTTCTGGCTGTGGCTTCTGCCGTGAGTAGTCCGGTCGGGTCGTCCGACTTGTACCCTTGATCGTCGCCGCATCTTCAAGGCAACGGAATGAGGACCAAGCAAGGTTCTAATCAGCTGCTGAAATGCTTGCCGTCAGCTAGGACCAGCCGTAGACCACAGAATATCATCTATATAAACCGATCAACATACGCGGCACAATGATATAAATCGTTACATATTATCTTTGTGATGGGCCCCGAATGAATCTGCTGCTGCCAAACACCCTCGATCGCTTGTTAGTATGAAATGAATGTATGCTAATTTAATTGATTATGCATGATTGATAATTTTCCTTTGTTGGTACCCGCCCGCCGCGCAGTTTACGCCTGTTGCTGCACGCCCTGCGCTTACGGCTCCAATGTGGCGCTCATGGAACCGGTGGGTATGCATGCGTGCATGTATGCATGGTGGATCGGATGGGGCTATCTAGCGCTCCTGCCCGCTGCGATATATTTGCAACAAGCTACTTTGCCATGTTTTAACTAATACTGTATCTCGATTAACAGACGAATTCGTTTTTCATGCTCGGTCGCTCGCTTGCTCTCGTCGTCCGCCGGCGGCTTGCACGTACGCATGCATGCAGATTGTCTGCTGCGGTGGCGATTGTTTTGGCGCTTGCGCGACCTACTTCGGTATACAATACTGCACTGGGATGGCATGCATTCTGCACTTAATGGCTCGCGGATACCTTCGGAACAAGTATGGCATCCCGTAAGTGATGATTACACCCTCCTTTTAATAAGGAACTAACAACATGCATGAAGGGGTGTTACACTGTGGGCGACTGTATGTCGATCGACGTATTGGTAATTTAAGGTCATAAACCGTAAAAAATGATCATCCAACGATCTTAACATTTGGATTGTCCGCGCACATGCATGCAGGGGAACTGGCTGCTCCGACTTCATGGTAGGAGTCCTTGCTGGGGCCCGGGCCAAACGGGGGTGTACGTCTATCTATGTATCTATCTAACTATCTATCCATCCATCTATCTAGCACCTCTATCTGTTTCTGCTGGATTTCATCTATGTTTACAGATGGATCTGTAGGATTGGACTGCACTTACTGAAGTTTCGTTTCTTGCCTGCCTGTATGTATGCCTATCTAAGTACATATATATTGAGTCAGGATATAATTTTGATTTCAAGATTGGCATTAGTTTGCAGCCAATTTCGTTCTTCCTCCATCCGATCACTTCGGTACTTGACTACCCACATTATAACGTACTATTTCAGATCACGTGGTGCTGTACGCCGTGCGCCTTGTGCCAAGAGCAGCGGGAGCTGGTCATCCGAGGACACAGCAAAGGTGCGTGTGCGGATAATGGATGGCGTAATGGTAGATAAAATCTAACATATTACTCATAAATGTTGCTCTCTATATAACTGATCTATCTATCCATTCATCATCCAAGCCAACGACCTTGCGCTTGACTGCACGCATCCCTGCATGCATGGATCCGACCATCACCTATCTGCTGCTGCATCTCCATGCCGAAATGCATAGCTGGCGATGGGTTGGTTTGAAAGAACGGTTCTAAACATCGATGACCAACGTCTATCCAGACATGACCAATCAATGTCTAAGGCAAGGACAAACTTCGTAACAGTCCTGCTGGCTACGTGCTTACATTCACAAGCAGTTCCTTACTCCTATCTCTTCTTCTCCGTCGATCTTCTTTCCGCATATCCGATGAACCCAGGTGGCGTTGTCAAAGGCGCACAGCAGGCGCAGCTGCCACCCACGCAGCAGCAGATGATGTTTCCCGCTGGCCCGGCCTCGGCACCATCATCAGTGGTGGCACCCGGCTACCCGGCGGCGCCGGTCTCTTCCACCACTTACCCGGCCAAGCAATGAGACATAGCCGTGGGTACGAACCGGCCGTACATTCCACCACACACCGGGTGGATGCTCTGGAGGTGGAGCATGACATTGCATGGCGTATGAAGGAGCGAGCGAGCGAGGGGCTGCACGTACATCCAACGACGGCCTATTGATGCGTGCGGCTTTAACGGTGCATGCATACGGAGCAGATAGAGGGACCACTAATGGCGCCGTCGGAACTGGGCATATACAATCTGTGAGGCCATATATTTACATATGTACGCCATTTTTGTCGGACAAACCATCTGGATCAGTCGGTGACTATGTACGACCTGTAAGATCTGTACGACGTATACTTATTTCGCTCACCGTTAACTGTTATCAACTGGGGTACCTGCCGCCTACCTGTACCTTGCACGTGACCTCGCTCAGACTCGTGTTCTGGACTGTGATGATGATGCATACAAGCGTATGCGCCGTACATGATGATCTGTTGGCCCTCCTAGGGTATTTTGGCAATTATCGGTGGATCCTTTTACAAATACCGGAAACAAACACTCCGCTTTGCGTGTATGTACGGTGAGCGGCCATGTTGCTTGGCGGGCATGCATGTCTCTTTGTAACATCGCATCAAAACCGCAAACATTACATGAGTCTTCAGCATAATGATGATGATGATGATGATGACGATGAAAGAATAAAGAACATAATAAGCGAGGACCAAACAAACGAGCCAGCAGGAGGCTCTTTTCATGAGATAGATCGAAAGGTCACCGAGAGGCAAATGTCTTAGAAAGTTAGTGTAACAGCGCGAACGGCGCAGAAGCGCTATCTAGAGCGAAACTAGTTGTCGGACTATGGCATATTTGTGACAAATAACATAATTACGTAATAATAGATTAATTACAATAGATGTAACGCATAGAACTTGACCAAGTCGCATGGAACTACTTGAATGCGAGCATTCGTACAACGGTGTCCGTTGTAGAATGCGCGCCAGTTTTGAATAGACGTAAGGCCCCCTTACGAGCCAGTTAGCGCTATTTAAGGCGCCTGAATAGAGAGACAGACACTTACTCTTCACTTGTAAATAACTCACTATAATGTAAATTACGAGAAATCACCCTTGAACCACGTGCCCTACAGCACAGTTACTCGGAGCTCGCCTATGTAGCTACCCCTACCAGCTAGGGGACGCCTCTGTAACAATTAAGGATCACGACAAGCGCAAAAGAGCGTTAATCGAATGGACGAAAACCCACATTGGAGTCTGCTTCATCAGCTAGCCCCTCATTTCCCGAACACCTTATGCTTTGACCCACCCCGGGCTAGAGGCTACGGCGTTCATAATCATAGTGATTTATTATTATGATTGCTACTGCTGTTATTGCAACCGCTGTTACTACCTGTTCTATTAATCGCAAATATAATCTTTTGTATATTTTAGTTATTTTTATTTGTCTAAGGAACTTTTGTTGATTTAGTTTTCGGTAGTTCATTTAGCAATATCTGTGTGTCGTATTTTAACCTCCACTGTAACGAGCCCTACTAGTGTAAGAACCTCGGGAATTTTCACTGTCGCCGGCAACATGTGCTCACTTAATTGCAAACATTTGATTTTATTTAGTTAATCAACTTGATTTATTTTTAGCTATGATCATTTAGCATGTTACGCGGTAGCCCCATGAATATCTAAATCATGGTTATTATGGAGCGGCGTACGTTTTCTGAAGAATAATGATAACCATTTTCAGGACCCTCAAAACAGAGCCGACTCTGCCTCCTACTGACCCTACCATACGATTCTTAAGCAACAGGAAATTGTCGTACATCCTCAAATCTTTAACAA
Organism: Volvox africanus; assembly: GCA_030268105.1. Taxonomy (NCBI): domain Eukaryota; kingdom Viridiplantae; phylum Chlorophyta; class Chlorophyceae; order Chlamydomonadales; family Volvocaceae; genus Volvox; species Volvox africanus. Next base: position 3,463,343 of record BSDZ01000013.1, on the reverse strand, counting down.
ATCGAGCCAGAAACATCCAACAATATCTATTTAACATTTTCGTTTTATTTTTAATAATTGCTGGGGGATAGATGAAACGCATGAAACCACCGCCCCCTTCTGCCACCTCCCCTCGACCTTCACCACCGCTGCCACCCTAGCCACGCGCTGCCCTCACTACCGTCGCCTCTTCAGTCGCTGCCCACACGACTGCCATCCCTCCCCACCTCCCCACCGCTGCTGCTGTCACCTCTGCCACCCCTCCCCCTGCCTTCACCGCCTTCGCTGCCATGCCTTAACTCCCCAGCCACTGCCTCACCGCCACCTACCCTCACCCTCATCTCCGCCTCCACCCTCACTGCCTCCACCACCTCGGCCACTGCCTCTGCCTCGGCCCTTACAACCTCGCTCCTGCCATTGCCCTTACCGCCACCATTCACGCGACCGTCATTGCCATAACCACCCCGGGCGCCTCCGCACACAACCCCAGCCAGCACCACCAAACCACCGCGTCCTGCAAGTAATATGATCAGCACGGCATGACAGAGTGCATGGTGCATTTGTGGGTGTTATATTAGCCATTCCGGATGTATGGCGGCCATTCACGCACGACCACTGGCACCGTGCCAGTGTGCGTGTATACGTGCGTATATTGATGTATACTTGCAATCAAGTTGGCTAGGGAGGCCTCGGCTCCACACAACAGCAGCAGGATGGATGACTTTCTATCGATCAGTGCATATCTGATGCAAGCATGGTGGTCCCTAAGTAAACCCACCGGTCCCTGGCATATTGACGTCAGGAAAGCAACAGATAGCAGATTGCAGCTTGGGATCCTTGATGCATGCCAATATATTTAGGCGTTTGAATGGGTGCGGCACAAATGGAAGTTGCTGTCAAGAGATGTGGTTCAATAAGTGGGGCTTTCCCTCCCTTACAGAGTCTCTCTACGCCGTGGACCCATACCGTGGACGAGCAGCAACCTCCCCCTAACATATGGCTAACCCTGGCCAGCTACATGAGTTGAGAGTTGAGTTGAGTTGGTCCCAACGAGTTGACGTCCATACGACTGTGACTGTGACTACGCACATGCTTGTCAAATAAATGAAGTACCTACCAGTTATCGATGCGTACATTTAATATTGTCATTTTAGGTGTTTTTTGATATTGAACTGCGTTGGCCCGTGCATTCTGAGGCATTAGGTGGCATGGTTATTACAGCGAAGTTACATCGATCAAGTGCAAATAGGTACGCCGAATTCGTCATTCCCTACCTATGAAACATAGTTTGACCTATAAAACACGTTGTAAGCCATGCACACCTGTGGAGGTTACACTATCTACGCATTACACGACAGTCTTGCAGTATTTTCCATGAGTAATCAACAATGTCATTATCGCTTCTACACAGAAATATATATAGGACACACATTTATTGTCGCTGGATTGATGGTTCTGATATCGATTGCTCACCCTCACACTTCGCTGTCGTATGCCGAACATCGCAATTTGACCGCGTCTACATATTAAAAGGTTCGTTATTCACATTGCATGACGGGACTCTTTTGGACTCTAAAGTTGTGTTTTATAACTCTATATATTTTGCTTGAGCTTGCGTTCCTTTGAGCCTCCTGGCTCGGATGGACCTTACGAGCTCTAGCGAGTTTGTAATCAATCAAATCAAACCTGCTGGGCGAATCATGTGCCCGATGTGACATATCGTCGTGAAACAGAAATTGAGGTTGATTCGCTTGTTTCGCCATCAAGGTCAAGCGCAGTAATGGCGGGGTGTACTCGACCGCAGATGTCCACTTCGTGGCTCTGGCAAAGATGAGCACCTCGATTATAGGATGCAAAGCTTCTCATAGGATGCGGAGAAGCATTGTTATGCCAGATGTGAATATGTCGGAACGAATGGTTACAGAAAATCATCGTTTATTTTTATGGCCAAAGCACTTCATAAAAAGTCGTTCAGTTAGGTGTCAGAGAACTGGCGCAGTGTCTTGAGCAGTATTTCTTTTAGCAGTCATTTTTTTCTATCTTCCTCTCTCCTGCGTCTTTCTCTCTGTCTCTTCCTTTCCGTCTATGCCTTCGGGAACCGCCTTTTTCATTTTTGGTATGTTGTGTTGAGGTTTTGGGGTATATGGGCCTCCTAGCTATATGAGCCTTATATGCATATGAAGGTTGTAAAATATCACTTAACTGTTGATGGAGATCATTAGCTTTCTTATTATAGGGTTTAACGATACCAGTATTTCATAGGTTATCCTCTGTGTTCTTGGACTTCCTGAAGTTATCATATGACCATGGCCTTGGTTCCGGCACATAATGCATGGACTACCGGCCTTTGTGATTGCGCAGCAGAGCCTTCTGGCTGTTGTTTCTGCCGTGAGTTCAGGGTGTGGAATATCAAAAAGGGGTGCTAGCAGGAAGCTAGCCCGTGAAGAATCGTTCCAGGCAACTGACGGGCGCAAGCGACAGAGTTAGATATCGAAATAAATAACTTATGCTAGGATATGTGTCAGGATGTATGCGCCGCGTACCGATGGCTCGCTTTTAGGATGGACGCACGTAGCTTAGATACGGTAACCTGGCGCGCAGCTTATATTTTTGTTCCCTCCTTATAGTTTACGCGACCTTCTGCCAGCCATGTGCATATGGAACGAACGTGGAGCTCATGGAACCTGTAAGTCCTTCGAGTTAGCATTTGTTCGTTCGTTGAGCTACATACGGTATGTAATAACTACTTTACTCACATGCAGAGCAAGGGGGAAGTCCCTAACCTGGGGGGGGGGAAGACCGCAGTAGTCGCACGATTATCTGGACTCACAGTTTCCAACTAATTGTAATCACAATAGTTATCCTAGCTAAGTGGGCAGCAAGGCTTACTTTGCTGACCACGTGTTATGCAAGTGTGCATATATATTGTGGTTCGGCCCGGTCAGGGCCCCCGGTACTTGTCCTTTCAGGTTAATATGCCCACAGTATAACACCTAATACATATTGCGTTCCCGTGTATGTATATTCTTACATGTCCACAGCAACTGATGTGGTGCGGGGGCAACTGCGCCGCCGCATGTTTAACCTACTACTTGGTAGGAGCATTTACCGGTTGCGCCTGCATTCTGCAAGTCGTGGCTCGCGGCTACATTCGGAGGAAGTACAATATTCCGTAAGTTGAACCCACATTTAATTATTTTGGCAATTTTTGGAAACGGACAGAAATCCATCTATGCGTCATCATCTGTCTTAATAACTGTAAACCATGGTTCACATGTATATGTTTCGCCTGCCCGCCACTGTCCCTTTCGACTTTCAGGGGTGACAGCTGCGAGGACTTCATGGTGAGCGGCTCGCACAGTGCTGTATCTCTGTAATAATGATGTTGGCCTGTAGCTAATAATATAAATGAAGGCCCCATCGATATATATCGGGGATGATCACGCACACAGTAATCTGCTGCTTGACATCTTCCGGTCTATCGATGGAGCTTTCATTTATAAAGTTGTAGATTTGTAGATTGCCCCCAGCAGGATACTTTATGCGAGGGAAGATCCTAGCTGGATATAATGCATGGAGGGATTCGCATTATTCCCGCATCCAGTGCTGTTCATACACCCGTGTTTCAGTGATGTCGAATTACTTGGACTGATATACAGTCCGGGAGTCAAATCCCGACTAGCACTTATGGGCTAAGTAAGCAAGCGCTAGGTCTTAGGATGCACGCACATGCATGACTCCAGCCAGGCCTATGGCGGATGCAGGGGTTGGCAATACGATATGGTTGTTGCTGCATCAAGGTTATGATCCGCCACTTAAGATCGGATGCAACAATGCACAACCAGACCTGTTTTACAATAATGGTCGCCTGAGGACGTTTGTTTCGGAGCGGGGTGGGGTCGGGGTGAAGGGGAGTCAGTTCATACCCCAGCATCGACCTGGCTGTATTCGTATGTGGATAGGTAGATAGATAGATAGATGGATGGATGGATGGATGGATGGATAGGTATGTATAGTTATAGGCATAGTTAACGATATAAATGTAGGTATAGTTATAGATATAGTTATAAATACGTTACATCTCGCGTAGTTTCATCTCTTGTCGTTTGCACTTACCTGCACGCAGCAGCAGCTGCTGATCAGCAGCTGGAGAAGGCAGGGCCCATAGTAGGGGCCATGCATGTACACGACATAATAACAGTATTTATTATTTATCTTGGTTGCCATGGATGTTAGATGGATGATGTTGCACGTGCCCTTTTCCGACTTGGTAATTCTTCACTCACCGAGCGACGTCCTAGGCATGGAAAGTTACTGTTGTTCTCCATGTATGCATACATGGTTGCAGATCACGTGGTGTTGTACGCCGTGTGCCTTGTGCCAAGAGCACCGGGAGCTGGTCATCCGAGGACACAAGCCAGGTGAGTGGATTTATCTGGAGTAAGCACGCTCCTGCCTGCAAAGCGACGTGTGTTTCTGCGTAAGTGCAATAGTCATACAGTACGTGCACTGCTTACATGCTTTTAACGGGCGGGAAAGTGTCATTGGCAAATAACCTGATGATTGCTCAGCAACAACAAGCTGTGGTTGACAATACAGTACATAACAGCCGCCAAGTGCGGCTATGGGGTATGGAGCAGACCCTAAGCTTGAATGGCTTTCACTGTGCATGGCCGTAGAATGGTTCCTGTAACTTCCGTGCAAATAGGTACAATCGTACACTTGCTCATCATACACCTCCAAGAGTTTGACCGCTGATATTAAAGACCCCTCTTGCTTATATATTGCCACATGCAGGCGGTGTGGTTCCTTCAGTGAATCCGCAGATGGCTCCACAGCCGCAGATGATGGTCATGGTGCCTGTGCCAGCTCCGATGCCTGGCGGGCCGCAACCAGGTTACCCGGTGGTCATGCAGGCCGGATATGTGCAGTCCCCCCCCCAGCCGGTGCCGATGGCCTACCCAGCGGTTCCTAAAGCGTAAAATGGGCCGCCAGGGTTCATCATCATGTAAACAAGGCTATTAAGACACCTTGTCTATGTACTATGCTGCTTGGTGGGGTTGGTGGGTCTTATTGATGTATCACTGTACAAGGTGATAGTAAATATTTTACTGCTATAGGGTGTAGCAGTCGTCTTAACGATGCTAGAGTTTCTATGCGGAAGCGTCCAACTTGTTGGCTCAGAAGTAGCTCGCAAGTGTGACGATGCCGCAAACGGGTACATCTAACGGAAATCGGTGGCAGCGGAGTCTTGATCTCTGAACAACTAGTAATGTGATACTTCGTTGTCTGGCCAAAGCGCCCTACAAGGGTGAGTTTAATATTGGTTCCCTGCCATACGGCGATCTGTTTTTGCGAATCACAAGCTTTTTAGGTATCATGCTTATTGCATGGTAACCTATGTAAATATTTTAGCTTAAGGGTATGTAGTTTACTACAGAGGTCCACACTCCGGAACGGAGACCTGCCTCTATCTGCTAGATAGAGCGCGGGACACCCCATCCATCCATCCATTCACCCAGCCAATCCACTTCGGCATGTATTTGTTGATTGGGTTCAGTATCCACCACTAACTCATCAATACCTACCCCTCAGACAAATGAAGGATATGATGAAGGCAGAAGGATTTGGATCCAGGATATCTATCTGGGGTCATTATCATTATTTGCGCCTCATCCTCTGTTCGTTAAAATGGGCAAGCAATTCGCGTGTATTCGATTTATGACCATTTGGAATCGACGGGAAAAAGTGTTGATCGTCATTGTAATCCGCTACCGTAATGGTTCTTGCCTGGACGCGTCAGCTAGCCAAGCAAGCTCTCGCTCGGATAAGTACATGCATGCATGTGAGATAACAAGGGGGGACTGCCGGTCGTGTCGGGGCGTGCATGTTCTTAGCGTGTTACACTACTGTGGGCGTGAGCCTTGCCCTGGAAGGACAAGCACCTACCAGGGGCCCTGACCGGCTGGCTGAACCGCTGCCTGTACGTATGTATATGTCAGTTTGTCTGGACGATATTCACTAGGGGCCATAAATCATGGGGCTGATTATCCGTCCGTCACTGACTTCCCACCATGACCTGGGGTGTGTGGATTGGACGGATCCAATATGATTTGAGTCACAACTGTAAATCTGAGTATACCGTGGCTTCCATCTATCGTTACTTCCATGTAGTAATATAGCTGCTTACACGCCTATGTGAGCGCTTACCGATGTGTCTGATGAGCCATTATAACTCTTTATGGCAGCCATGGATAGATGAAGCCGGTCATTCTTTGTAAATAATGTCCGCAGAATGAATCGATTGATTCAACAACTATTTTTTGGCGGGCCCCCGGCGCGAAGCGCTCAGGGGGGCCCCGCCCTGCGGGATTGCCCATGTCTGTCGAATGTGACGGACCAAACATAATATCTCGCCCGGCGGAAACGCGATATTGGTAACATATTACATTCTATATTGCAAGGTATCTTTATTTTGGCCAATAACAATCGTATGAATACAAACACGTTTGCCAGTCTCCTTGAAATAAATCGAACAACAAGTTTGGGTGACTAAGCTGCTCTCACAGGTATGGCGATTTGCCACCAGCAGGTCGACGAATTTGCTTACAGTTGTCTACAAAGAATGTAACGTTTTGTACAATTAATTTAAGCCCATGCTCGGGGCAGAAGAGTTCCACAGTGCCGACATGGAGCTCGATGCTGTGGGGTGAATTGCTGAAGCCGCAGGCATTTCGGAGGTACAGCTTAAAGCTTTCCATCAGTATTACTGTCGACACTCTAACACTTTGTTGTATCCTTCCTTCTTCGATCATGCACTGAATCTGCACGTCTGGATGTTAGCTACGTGTACACCGTGCTTGCGAACAGCAAGGCGATGCAATGCGAGCAAAGTGACAGCGGAAGACTCAGCAATAAGGAAAGATCCAACTTACAATAGTCTTCGATTACAGATTAGTAGTCGGCCGTCAGACCCCGCGGGCAATGTTCATCATCCGGCTGGAGATGGTATGCTAGAATAGCTCAGGCCGAATATAAATGAGTATATCGTATATATGTGAATTAGATTGAGTTAAGTACGCGAGTACTTGATCCAAAGTAGCGTCGAGCCGACTTCGGTCTCTAGGCGGCCGTCCTCGCACCTATCACGTCGCGATACCGATGTGCAGTACAGGTCTCACTGGATTTCGATCTCAAGTGTGAGTACGTTCTTAGCACTGCTCTGCATACCGCGTAATCCGTGATATTAATGGATGCAACGCATGCAATATGCGAAGGTCCGAATATCGATATTCGGTTGCCGACCCAACCATCGCGATCGTCGCGTTCTCGCATACGCGTATGGTTTATGACACAGATTAGGTAATAATATTTAAAGTATTATTACGTGGGATATTATGCCAACGGATAGATGGCGCATTTATTATCAGCCTCGAGTCAAACATGTTGACCGACAGCGTGATGTCGTAGATGATAATGCAACGTGCCTGATTAGCTAGATATACTCGACTATATCATGCTAATATGATTATATCATGCCCCATAGTGCTCGAATGTATTGCGGCCTACTTTGGTGCAAGTGGTGATCGAACCGGCGTACAACAACTATCCCCCCTCCCGTATGCAGCGTCCTCGCTGCATCGGGCAGCATCGACTGCAGAGATCATTGGGTCTGTGTGGCACGTAAACGAGCTTCCTCCAATAGGGGCTTCATCTCTGGCGAGAAATTACGCGTCGGCTCCCAAGAGTTGTGCTGGCGAGAGTAGCCTGTCCATTTGACCAGATACTCATGCACCTTCCTTTTCATCACTGTCGACCTATACGACGAACCCTATAATCCAGTATCCGCTCCACATCGTACACCTTTTGTTTGCCTGCGATCCAGGTCTCGGGACCGGGGTCCATTACTGCAGGGGCTTCGGTGTTGTTTGTAATGGGTACTGTACCGTGATAAGGGCGGATGAGAGAGATGTGAAACGCGGGATGAATATTCATGTCAGGGGGTAGGGATAGCTCCACAGCTACATTCCCTACCATGCGAATAACGGGATATGGACCAATCCAGCAAGGTAGTAATTTTTGGGAACCGTCAGCGAGCGAACGCAGATTCTTAGTGCTCAATAATACCATTTGTCCCACCGAAAATGTGATGTATCTCTGTTGTGTCGGCCAACAAAGGCCCGATTGGAAGGATGACCATCTGAGGTCCAGGATCCTTTGACACTGCCCGTAGATGCCCCAGGATACTACAAGTATTCCCCCTCAGATAGGGTGCGTCCTCGCATCCTACAGACTAATGGTCAGCCCCCACCCTAGTCTGTAGTCAGACGATTCGATCCCTCACGGCCTGGTGACGGTTTCCCAAGCCATCTACCAGTCAGAACTGCCCACACCATCCCGTAGGTGGGGGGATACGAACCTGGACGAACCTGCTTGATACCATTGTTGTATCTCTGTTGTGTCGGCCAACAAAGGCCTGATCGGATGGATGACCATATGAGGTCCAGGATCCTTTCACACTGCCCGTAGATACCCCAGGATACTACAAAATGTTACGTCTCGTTTGGATTTATTATAGGGTCCGTCGTCCGTTGTTGTGCCGTGTCCAAACATGCCTTCGCGTCTGTCATGCGGGACAGGAATGACTTGGCAAAGGTTTTAGCCGCTGGGATATTTACCTCCAACTCTCACCATGTTGTATCCTTCCTTCTTCAATCATGTATTAGCTCTGCACGTCTAGGTGTTAGCTGCGTGCGTACCAAGCTTACGAACAGCAAGGCAAGCCAATGCGAATAGCAGACAGCGGAAGACTCAATAGCAAGGAAAGATTCAACTTACAATGTTCTTCAGTTACAGAATTACAGTCTGCCGTCAGACCCCGTGGGCAATGTTCATCACTCGGCTGCAGATGGAATGCTAGAATAGCTCAGGCCGAATGTAAATGATTATATCGTATGTATGCGTATCGAACAGAGTTAAGTACTCGAATACTTGGTCCAAAGTTAGCGTTGCGCCAACTTTGGTCTCTAGGCGGCCGTCCTCACACCTATCACGTCGCGATACCGATGTGCAGTACAGGTCTCACTGGATTCCGATCTCAAGTGTGAGGACTTTGGTAAGACTGCTCTAAATATCGTGTCATTCGTGATATTATTGGATGCAACGCATGCAATATGCAAAGGTCCGAATATCGATACTCGATTGCCGACCCAACCATCGCGATCGTCGCATTCTTGCATACGCGTATGGTTTATGACACAGATGGGGTAATACTATTCAAAGTATTATTAAGTGATATAATATGCCAATGGATAGATCGCGCATTAATTATCAGCCTCAAGTCAAACATGTTGACCGACAGCGTGATGTCGTGAATGATGATGCGACATGCCTGATTAGCTAGATATACTCGAGTATATCATGCTAATATGATTGTATTATGCTTCATGATATCTGAATGCATTGCGGCCTTCATAAATGTAAACGGTGATTGGACCCGCGTACAACAACTATCCCCCCTCCCGTATGCAGCGTCCTCGCTGCATCAAACAGCATCGACTGCAAGGATCATTGGGTTTGCGTGGCGCGTAGACAAGCTTCCTCCAACAGGGGCTTCATTTCCGGCGAGAAGTTACGCATCGGCTCCCACGAATTATGCTTGCTAGAATAGCCAGTCCACTTGACCAGATATTCATGCACCTTCCGCTTTCATCGTTGTTGACCAATGCGACGAACCCGATAATCCAGTATGCGTTCCACATCATACACCTTTTGCTTGCCTGCGATCCAGGTCTCGGGACTGGGGTCCATTACTGCAGGGGCATCGGTGTCGTTCGTAATGGGTGCTGTGCCGCGATAAGGGCGAATTAAAGAAATATGAAATGTGGGATGGATATTCATGTCAGAAGGTAGGGATAGCTCCACGGCTACATTCCCTACCATGCGAACAACGGGATATGGACCGATCCAACGAGGTAACAATTTACGGGAACCATCGGCGAGCGAACGCAGGTTCTTAGTGCTCAGTAATACCATTTGTCCCACCGAAAATGTTACGTCTCGTTTAGATTTATTATAATAGTCCGTCGTCCGTTGTTGTGCCGCGTCCAGGCATGCCTTCACGTCTGTCATGTGGGATAGGAACGACTTGGCAAAGGTTTTAGCCGCAGGGATATTTATCTCCAATTCTCGCCACACGGGTAGCGCAGGATGAAATCCATAATTCAGAAAGAAAGGGCTTTGACCTGTAGAGCGGTTAACAGTGTTGTTAAGCACGAATTCTGCCGAAGTCAGAAACGTATCCCAAACAGAGGGTGTGCGTCCCGCGAAATTCCTCAACATGTCGCCCAGTGTGCGATTTATGTGTTCAGTTTGCCCATCGGATTGTGGATGATATGCTGTGCTCAAATGAACGCGCATACCGACGAGTTGACATAGCGCTTCCCAAAACTTAGACTTGAATTGACCGCCGCGATGGGAGATCACATTTTTAGGAACGCCATGCAATCGGACCACATTATCGAAAAATAATCGTGCTGTTTGCTCAGCGGTGCAAGACGAGGTGCAGGGGGCTAAATGAACCATCTTGGTCAAACGATCGACCATTACGAACACTGAGTCATATCCCCCCTCAGTTTTGGGCAGCGCGACTACAAAGTCCATAGAAACACTTTCCCAAGGGACATCTGGTATAGGTAAAGGTTGTAATAAACCCTGGCCCTTACCGGATAGTGTTTTATTGCGCTGGCATAAACTGCACCTTTGCACGAAGTTTTCCGCATCCTTCACCACGCGCGGCCACCAGAACGAGCATCGTACTAGCTCTGCCAATTGTGTGCTTCCAGGATGTCCTGCCAACGGGTCCTCGTGGAACCGCGCAAGAATATCGTAGCGCAAAGCATCATCGTTTGGCACGACGATTTGTGTGGTCGAGCCATCCTGCCGTATCCACAAATCGTTGCGCTTGTGCAAATGTTCCAAATGGCTAAATGAACCATCTTGGTCAAACGATCAACCATTACGAGCACCGAGTCGTATCCCCCCTCAGTTTTGGGCAGCGCGACTACGAAGTCCATAGAAACACTTTCCCAAGGGACATCTGGTATAGGTAAAGGTTGTAATAAACCCTGGCCCTTACCGGATAGTGTTTTATTGCGCTGGCATAAACTGCACCTTTGCACAAAGTTTTCCACATCCTTCACCACGCGCGGCCACCAGAACGAGCATCGTACCAGCTCTGCCAATCGCGTGCTTCCAGGATGTCCTGCCAACGGGTCCTCGTGGAACCGCGCAAGAATATCGTAGCGCAAAGCATCGTCGTTTGGCACGACGATTTGTGTGGTCGAGCCATCCTGCCGTATCCACAAATCGTTGCGCTTGTGCAAATGTTCCACATTGTTGGGCGAAGCGAACCATGGATCCACTTCATACGCCACCTTGAGTCGCCGCGCAAGGTCCGCTGCTATCGGCACCTCCTGACTGCGCGAACGAGTAACCGGTGCTGCCAAAATTGCAGCATGTAATGATGGATGTCGACTGAGAGCGTCAGCAATATTAATCCTGCCGGCGATATACTCCCATGTACAGTCGAAACGAGACAAATACTCCATCCATCGGGCTTGTCATCGGTTAAGCGTAGGGACACTCTGCAAGAATGTCAGCGGCTTATGATCAGTCTTCAGCGTAAAAGGGCGGCCCTCGAGGTAACAACGCCATTCCTTCAAAGCATGTAGAGCTGCCAACAGCTCCTGCTCTCCGGTTGTATATCGGGTCTCCGCACCCGAAAACTTCTTACTCGTGAAGGCGATCGGTCGTCCTTCCTGCAACAATACAGCGCCGCTTCCATGCAAGGAAGCATCCGATACAACTTCAACACGGAATGGCAACGAGTGATCAGGGAAAGAGAGGGTAACGTCGTCGGCAATGATTCGCTTGAGCTCTTCAAATGCCTGCTGACACGCGGATGTCCAGGCTTCGAGAGAAACGAAACCTCCTTTCTTCTTCAAATTCGTAAGCGGGGCCGCAATAATGGAGTAATTTTTAATAAACTTACGGAAGTAGTTAGTCAAACCCAAGAACTGGCATAGTTCGGTGAGGTTGTGAGGTGCGGGCCATTCACAAACCACAGCTACCTTCCGTGGATCCATCCTGACCCCAGTGGCCGACACGATGTGGCCCAAATACTCCACTTGCAGCTGCGCCCAAAAACACTTGGCGCGTTTAGCAAACAATTGCTCCCGCTTCATCACCTCAAGCACGAGCTCGAGATGCTTCAGGTGCTCCTCGCGCGTTTTGGAATATATTAAAATATCATCCAAATAACAAACGACGAACCTGTCGATATACGGTCTGAACATGCGATCCATCACTGCTTGAAATGTGGCGGGCGCATTAGTAAGTCCAAACGACAAGACCGTGTACTCGAGGTGACCAAAGGGAGTCCGGAAAGCGGTTTTCGGAATATCAGAGGCAGCACTGCGTATCTGATTATACCCTTGTTGAAGGTCAATCGAGGAAAAGTAAGCTGAACCTTTCAGCTTATCGATCAGGTCATCAATGCGCGGCAAAGGGTAGCAATTTTTATTCGTGGTCGCATTCAAGCCCCGATAATCAATGCACATACGCAGCGTCCCATCCTTCTTACCGACAAACAATATCGGAGCCGAATATGGCGACGTGCTGGGCCGAATCATACCCTTTGCGAGCAGATCCCTCACTCGCCGTTTCATCCGCTCAACTTTAGCGGACTTAGCCTTACGTAGGTTGTGAAACGGGGTGCTCGGGCACAAGAGGGATCTTATAGTCAGCAGGGAACATAGGTGGGAGCCCCAAGATGACAAATGCATCAGTATAATTTTGGCAATAGGGGGCTGCGACCTCAGAATCTTTCGCAAGAGACTGTGCGGTGGTAGCAATCGGTTGCACCCAAGGCCTCACAAGCAATTCATGGGTGTTTTTCCTTATCATTGATAAGATTGCCTTACACCCCTCAAGCTTGGGTTCTTTATTTCGGCGGACGAACGCCGCTAAGCGAAATTAACCATAGGCTCCGCAACAGTTCCGCCCTCCTCTGGTGTGACATCTTGATACGACAGACAAGGTACCTTAGGCGATAGGTTCCCTTTTGCACAATGGCCAATTGTGCTGGACTCCATATCGATGCGCGCGCGGTACTGTCGTTATGTCGCGGCACCCAATGTCCATGTAGTGCTGGGAGACCTTGTTGCACTCATTGGGCCCTAACACACAGAGGGTCCTTCGACGACTAAGGGTGATTCTGCCCACGATGGGATGCTTACCCTCATTAGCGAGGGTAACCTGAACGCTCAGACGACTATGGGGCCAACCCCATAATGCTTATCGCTCTTCATAATAGCAATAAGGTCGTCAGTGACACCTATAGCGCACGGGTGTCCGAAATTTCAAGGAACAAAATGACTTCATCGTCATTGGTAGAGTCAAACGTAGTGAACCCCCGCTACGCTCCTGCGACCCACGATGCTCCACAGGTACGGATTCATTAAGAACGCATATTTACCAGCCATCTGATCATCTAATCAACGGCAGTGGAGAGTCTTCTTCATGCCAGAATCACTGGGTACAATTAGGAGTAGTAGTGGTCAACACATAAGGCCTAACTCCTCGTCGGGTATCAGTCCCTTACTAATGCGACCTGGGTGACCCGACTACATCGACAGAAATCGTGCCCTGTGCTTCGTCCATCGGGTGTAGTTCTGCAGCTAACGGAGGTAGAAGTGGGCAGTTCCTTGTAAGATGGTTTGATGCGCACCGAAGACAAACTCCCAATTGTTGTCGCTGTGCGAACTCCGTCTGGGTGCATCCCCATTTAGCAAGCCATCGATTTTCTGTCCTCGACCGCTTCGATTCCGACACAGCTCCACGTCATGCGACGGTATTCTGTGGCGCGTCTCTCCTCTTCCGTACACTCCGAGTTACTTGCGAATTTCGTGGACTTAATCCCCGGCTGCCAGAAACATGGATGCGACTGGTCGAAGGGGCGCCAGCCCGACACATAGGTGCAGGTGGTAGCGGGATGCCGGTAGTCTCAGGTGCTGGGTCAGTCTCACTGGAGGTATCTTGCGTCGTGTCCACTGGTAGTGGTGCTAAGGCTGTCGGGTGCTCTTGTCCCGTCCTGAGGCGAGCTTCGGTGTCGTGAACGATCTGAACCCATCACGTATACGATCTTGTCCTTTCCAGCGCCGGATTCGTAATACTCGCTCTGGCCAACTGGAGAGGGAGACCACGTTGGAACCAATAAATGTAGTCTCCTTCTGAAAAACCGATCATGGATGCCGTCAGACCTTCAAACCGCAACCGGTAGTCCTCCACGGACTCGTCAGATCGCATTCGGTAGGTGCCTGCATGTAGTTCTCGGTACATGGCAGCCACTTGTGATTGATTTCCGGGAGCGAATCGAGTAAGCAGCGCGTTAATTAGTTCTTCGAACGTAAAGTGCTCCTGTACAGTGGTCCAATGGTCATACCATTCCCTTGCAACGCCGCTTAGCGTGGCCCCAATAAATAAACACTTTACCTCGTCGCGATCACCACCTTTTACCAACTTCAAATATCTTTTAGCATCGCGAGCATATGAGCGGGCAGCACTTGCGATAGTCTTGGGTTCTGCGATGGGAGGAATATGAAATTGAGGTGTGGGAACGACGAAACCGGGGACTCCGCCTTCATCCATAAGTTGTTGCAGCGATACCATTGCCAGGTCCGGCTCCGTTTCGGGGGGCCCCGCGTGATCTGACGTCCCATTGGGGCCCCGAGTAAAACTCCGACGTGGACGGTAACGTAACCCACCAGTATGTTGTCACCTTCAAATTGATATCTCTTCGGCAACTGATCCTGTCCGATACCCAACTCTATCGAGGAGGCGACTTCAAGTGTGATGGCAACAGAATTTCTTCTGCGGACTTAAGACCTTGTGGGTAACAAAAGTATGGTTGTTATTTAACAGACCGATATTGTATCAGGAGTTCAGGTAGAGGATAGTACCGTATCAGCTTTCCGGCGAGGTTATCTCGTGATACTCTTCGCCGCCACTCGCCCATGCGAGAACCTACTCTTCGCTAGTGACGATGAGACAGCCGTGAGTCGAACCGTCTCGCTACCAACTTTGTTGTATCCTTCCTTCTTCAATCATGTATTAGCTCTGCACGTCTAGGTGTTAGCTGCGTGCGTACCAATCTTACGAACAGCAAGGCAAGCCAATGCGAATAGCAGACAGCGGAAGACTCAATAGCAAGGAAAGATTCAACTTACAATGTTCTTCAGTTACAGAGTTACAGTCTGCCGTCAGACCCCGTGGGCAATGTTCATCACTCGGCTGCAGATGGAATGCTAGAATAGCTCAGGCCGAATGTAAATGATTATATCGTATGTATGCGTATCGAACAGAGTTAAGTACTCGAATACTTGGTCCAAAGTTAGCGTTGCGCCGACTTTGGTCTCTAGGCGGCCGTCCTCGCACCTATCACGTCGCGATACCGATGTGCAGTACAGGTCTCACTGGATTACGATCTCAAGTGTGAGTACCTTGGTAAGACTGCTCTAAATATCGTGTCATTCGTGATATTATTGGATGCAACGCATGCAATATGCAAAGGTCCGAATATCGATACTCGATTGCCGACCCAACCATCGCGATCGTCGCATTCTTGCATACGCGTATGGTTTATGACACAGATGGGGTAATACTATTCAAAGTATTATTAAGTGATATAATATGCCAATGGATAGATCGCGCATTAATTATCAGCCTCAAGTCAAACATGTTGACCGACAGCGTGATGTCGTGAATGATGATGCGACATGCCTGATTAGCTAGATATACTCGAGTATATCATGCTAATATGATTGTATTATGCTTCATGATATCTGAATGCATTGCGGCCTTCATAAATGTAAACGGTGATTGGACCCGTGTACAACACACCACACGGGTAGTGCAGGATGGAATCCATAATTCATAAAGAAAGGGCTTTGACCTATAGAGCGGTTAACAATGTTGTTAAGCGCAAATTCTGCCCAAGTCAGAAACGTATCCCAAACAGAGGGTGTGCATCCCGCAAAATTCCTTAACATATTGCCCAACGTGCGATTTGTGCGTTCGGTTTGCCCATAGGATTGTGGATGATATGCTGTGCTCAAATGAATGCGCATACCGACGAGTTCACATAGCGCTTCCCAAAACTTAGACGTGAATGGACCGCCACGATCAGATATCACATTTTTAGGAATGCCATGCAATCGTACCACATTATCAAAAAATAATCGTGCTGTTTGCTCAGCGGTGCAAGACGAGGTGCAGGGGGCTAAGTGAACCATCTTGGTCAAATGATCGACCATAACGAACACTGAGTCGTATCCCCCCTCAGTTTTGGGCAGCGTGACTATGAAGTCCATGAAACACTTTCCCAAGGGGCATCTGGTATAGGTAAAGGTTGTAATAAACCCTGGCCCTTACCGGATAGTGTTTTATTGCGCTGGCATAAACTGCACCTTTGCACGAAGTTTTCCACATCCTTCACCACGCGCGGCCACCAGAACGAGCATCGTACTAGCTCTGCCAATTGTGTGCTTCCAGGGTGTCCTGCTAACGGGTCCTTGTGGAACCGAGCAAGAATATCGTAGCGCAAAGCGTCGTCGTTTGGCACGACGATTTGTGTGGTCGATCCATCCATCCGCAGCCATAAATCGTTGCGCTTGCGCAGATGTTCCACATTACTTGGTGTAGCGAACCATGGAACCACTTCATACGCCAGCTTGAGTCACTGTGCAAGGTCCGCTGCAATCGGCACCTCCTGACTGCACGAACGGGTAACTGGTGCTGCTAGAATCACAGCGTGAAATGATGGATGTCGACTGAGGGTGGACTGCGTGGAGGTAGCATTCGATTGCACCCGTGGCCTCACAAGCAACACATGGGTGCCTCTCCGTATCATCCGATCGGTTTCTTTGCGTCCAATTAGCTTGGGTTCTTCATTTTGGCGGACGATCGGACAATCGATGAATCGCGAAATGAACCTCAGGCTCCAGAACAGTTCCGCCCTCCTCTGGTGTGACATCTTGGTACGACAGGAAAGGTACCTTAGTTGATAGGTTCCCTTTGCACAAACTAAGTGTGGTGGACTCCATATCGATGCGTGCACGGTACTACCATAATGTCGCGGCACCCAGAATGTACTGTGCCGTCTCCGAGAGACCTTGTAGCACATACGGTTGGGCCCTACATGCAGAGTGTTGTATGCCGGTTCGATCACCACTTGCACCGAAGTAGACCGCAATACATTCGAGCATTATGAAGCATGATATAATTATATTAGCATGATATAGTCGAGTATATCTAGCTAATCAGGCACGTTGCATTACCATCTACGACATCACGCTGTCGGTCAACATGTTTGACTCGAGGCTGATAATTAATGCGCCATCTATCCGTTGGCATAATATCCCACGTAATAATACTTTAAATATTATTACCTCATCTGTGTCATAAACCATATGTGTATGCAAGAATGCGACGATCGTGATGGTTGGGTCGGCAACCGAATATCGATATTCGGACCTTCGCATATTGCATGCGTTGCATCCATTAATATCACGGATTACGCGGTCTTTAGAATAGTGCTACGATGGTACTCACACTTGAGATCGAAACCTAGTGAGACCTGTACTGCACATCGGTATTGCGACGTGATAGGTGTGTTGTGCTACGGTTCATTTCCCGCCGACGCGTAGGTCGACGCGACCCTACGAGGCGAAGTGCTTTTGTGATGAACGCATTGCATATGAATGAATCTGCATGATATAAATGTATTCGCATACATTCATATATGCATCTGGCATGTTGTCATTATCCATCGCGACATCGCATCATGGCAAATCCGCCTAGCATGCATGAATAACCGAAGCATTGAAGTGCGCATTATGCTCGTGCTACAAAACGATAAGTAATATTATCTGATATAATATTACTTCATTTAAGCACACGTTGAGAGCGCCGCACTCGTCGCGATACATGCCCCGCAACCGGATATCGTTATCCGGACCCTTGCATCATGCGAATGCCGGAAAGGCTTATACGTTGTTATGCGTAGACATCGCCTAGACGCAGTAGGGTTGTCACATCTAGGATCGGCCTCCTAATGTGAATCGTACGGCATTGCGATGCTGCGAGTATAACAGATGCGAGGACGGCTAAGCTAGACGAGATATCCGATACCGGAGAACACTTGTGTGTTCTACATTACTATTGCTATACGATATCCTACTTAGCCCGAGCTAAAGCCTGAACTTCGCTAATCACCGCCGCGTGATGATTGCTTGCTTCCGGCGCTGACGGCGATTTCGTCCATTGCATCATTCTGACCCGTAAGACTGTAAGTTATATCTCTCTTCGTTTTGAAGTCTTCCGCTGTCTCTGTTTGCTCTCGCTTGCCTTGCTGTACTTGCAAGTGCTCGCGCATTGGTGTCGTTAGTCTCCAGACGTGCAGATACTCATGAGCAAACGCGAACGAGAGGTACAACAATTTGGTATCGAGACAGGTTCGTTGCCTAACTGTCTCTCTTTGTCTAATCGGAAGTAGGTTCTTTCTATGGCGAGTTCCAGCGACGAACCACGAGGACCGCTAGATACTTTTGCCGAAGACTTGGGCCGCGCCGTTTTGGACGCCGCCGCTTCCGGTTTGTAATTGTTTAATTGCTTTTACTTAGATTGCTGCACTTGTTGTGTAAGTGTACGCTCTGAGTCGCAGGTAATCTCAGTGCACCGGCATTGCTTGCCGCGGCGACTGAGACCGGCGTTCGTCCGGACCAGTTGGCGACTCTCATTGCCCAAACTACGGAGATCAGGACTCAGCTGGGCAATTACTTGCTGAGTTTGCTGAATCTCCTCAAGAGTACTGTCGGTAGGCTCACCGAATCGCTTTGTACTCTTGCCTTTGCGATAGAAGTCGGCTTCTATTACGCAAAACTAGGGTATCGTTTCGTGCTCCATGTCCGCGGAACACGACGATACGCCGCACACTAGCCTAGCTAGCCAACCCGATTTCGTTGTAGCTGCTAGAGCGCCGGATAGAGGTCTTGAGACTGTTGGCGCGCGAGCCACTCAAGAGCCCCTTTTCCTTCAGACCCCTGCTCACTTAATTGTGCCGCATTCAGCAGTGAACACGAATATGGACAACACTGCTGGACCAAGGGTTCTGCCATTACCTCAAGCTCGAGGGCATGATGACATCCCTGAGGTGATGAGATTGTCGATTCCCGTTCCTAGGCTCAATATTTCGCTGACCGACAAGACACCAGGGCATAGCATAGCCGATGCAACTCGTGCGTACGTGCGTGACGCTAAAAAGTACCTCCAAGCTGTTCATGGTGGCGACAATGACGGTATCAGGTGTCTCTTCGTTGGTAACACCCTCGAGGGCGCAGCGAAGGACTGGTATCGCAATTGGACCAACGCCCGGGGCAGCTATACTTTTGACGAGTTAGTCGCCGCTTTGCTCGCACGATTCGCTACTGAGGTTCAAGCACGCGATGTGGGAGCTCGTAACGTTTTGGCAGCGGGTAGCTACCACATGCGTCGGGATGAAAATGTACCTGCGTACCAGTCACGCTTCGAAGCACTTGTGACTCCCATTGCTGACCTCACCGAATCTGAGCGTGTCTTTTGGTTTAGGCGAGGCCTAACGAAACTTTTGGCTAAATGGTGCGCCACTGACTTGGTTGGAGCGCAGATCAAGTCGTATGACGCGTTGGTCGCTTTTGCTAAGGGCGCGGAGATA
Organism: Volvox africanus; assembly: GCA_030268105.1. NCBI lineage: Eukaryota > Viridiplantae > Chlorophyta > Chlorophyceae > Chlamydomonadales > Volvocaceae > Volvox > Volvox africanus. Next base: position 3,443,554 of record BSDZ01000013.1, on the reverse strand, counting down.
CGACTTCTTGCCGGCGAGGAAGAAGTCAAGTCTGCCCCTCGTGCAAATGCCGTGCAAGTGCAGGATCCGCTTGGGGAAGCTGTGGCTCTCGACCAGGACCTCGGCGCGACCCGCCCCACGCCTACTGCCGCGACGCGACGCAGCAACGGGCAACGCAAGGCGCGTGGGGGCGCTAGCTCGGGTGTCCGTGGTACAGGAGGAGCAGGTCCGAGCTCGGACCCAGCTAGGAACAGGAAGCGTGGTGGTGCGCCGTCGTCGGCAGCCGCACAGCGTTCCGACCCCAACGCGAAGCGTACTCGTACGGACGACACATTTATGCCAAAATGGAATTGCAATCGTTCCGAATTCGAGCGTCGAAAATTGGCCAACGTTTGTCTACGGTGTGCGGAGAGCCATTCTACGAAGGATTGCCCTCTAATGCCGCCGTTTGTACCTCAGCCGAAATAGGGGCTTGCCCGGGTTCCTGCGGAGGGGGCTCTACCTGGGTTTTCTGAACTAACGCGTGGTCGGTGGTCATCCTTACGGCCAGCCGTTAAGGCATTGTTGCCTTGTGTACTTGGACACATCGAGCGAGTCATTGCGCGACGCATCACGCTTGACGGACGCACGGGACTTCTCTGCTTCGATCCGTTGTGTAATGTGTTTACACCTCGCCGTCCCCTGTCGTCTATCGATCTGTCCAACCACGTGGTTTTGTTCATCCCCTCGTCTCTGCGTGAGATGTCGGAACAGTTGGCCATATACAGGAGATGTAGGCGTCAATATCCAGGCACTGCCGCATGTGTATTACTCCCTGCTTTCTGTCGGCGCAAGGCAGAGGCATCGTTAAGGGGTATGCGGCATGTCCACCGGTTCGAGCCGGGCACCGTTTTGTTTAATGGTGTGGATCGGGAGGGTACGCTGGCTCCGTGGCCATGTCTATCCTACTCAGTTGACGTTTGGTACGAAGCTCCTGATGGGGGTGCCGTTGGTTACGGACCCGCCCTAAGTGCACTGACGTTGTCTGCTGGGCAGTCGCTCGTAGATAACCGTGTCCCTGTGGTTCAGATCGGTTTGAATGGCCGTACTCTGAAGGCACTTGTTGACACCGGTGCCAGCGACGACTTCATCTCTGTCGCAGAGGTGAATGCGCTGGGGTTGTCCCCAGAGTCGTCTGATTGTCCACAGGTTACCCTTGCTGACGGGGGTAAGCATCCCATCGTGGGCAGGATTACCCTTAGCCTATCGTTAGGCCCTTTGCGTGTTGTGACCCGGCCGTACGTGCTGCAGGGCTTAGCAGAGACTGCACCGTACATAATGGGGTCGTCGACATTACGACAGTACCGCGCGCGCATCGACATGGAGACCGCAACCCTGCATATGTGCAAGGGTACTCTGTCGATTAAGGTACCTTTCCTGTCGTTCGAACATGTCACACCAAAGGAGGGCGAAACTGAGGCGGTGCCTATGGTTAATTTCGCTGTGACCGCAATGGCCGCGCGAATCGAACCAGAGCTAGTCGGGCGTAAGGAGGCCGTCCGTTTGTTACGGAAGGGTGCCCACGGACTGCTTTTAAGGCCGCGGGTGAGCTGTTGTGTCACCACCGCGCAGATTTCTGCGGATCCTGAGGTTGAGGCCCTACTGTCGCAGTATGAGGACGTCTTTAAAGATATCCCTGGCCTACCACCTATGCGTCCTGTTGATCACACAATCCCTCTCATGCCTGGAGCGCAGCCTACGGCCCGGCCAATGTACAGGTTGAGTCCATTGGAGCTGGACGAGGTGAAGCGCCAGGTGACGGATTTGCTCGCGAAGGGTATGATACGCCCCAGCACATCCCCGTATTCTGCACCGATTTTGTTTGTCGGTAAGAAGGATGGGACCTTGCGCATGTGCATCGATTACCGGGGGTTAAATGCGAATACGGTGAAAAATCGCTACCCTTTGCCACGCGTTGACGACCTGTTGGATAAGCTGAAGGGCTCGGCTTATTTTTCCTCAATTGACTTACAACAGGGCTACAATCAGATTCGCATCGCTGCCTCTGATATCCCGAAAACCGCTTTTCGGACACCCTTCGGTCACTTTGAGTATACGGTCCTATCATTTGGTTTGACTAATGCCCCTGCGACGTTTCAGGCGGTTATGGACCGAATGTTTAGGCCGTTTATCGACAGGTTCGTTGTTTGCTACCTGGATGACATCTTGGTATATTCTAAAACGCGCGAGGAGCACTTGGAGCATCTTCGGCTCGTGCTCGACGTTATGAGGCGGGAGCAATTGTTTGCTAAACGCGCCAAATGCTTTTGGGCGCAGCCTCAGGTGGAATATTTGGGCCACATTGTGTCGGCCACCGGTGTGAAGATGGACCCGCGGAAGGTCGCCGTGGTTCGTGATTGGCCCGCGCCTCAGAACCTCACGGAGCTGCGTAAGTTCCTTGGCTTGACCAATTATTTCCGAAAGTTCATTGAAAAATATTCCATCATTGCGGCCCCGCTTACTAACTTAACTCGCAAAGGCGTTTTCGTTTCGCTCGAGTCGTGGACGTCGCAATGCCAGCGGGCATTCGAAGAGCTCAAACGAATCGTTGCCGAAGATGTCACCCTTGCTTTTCCCGATTACTCGTTGCCATTTCGTGTTGAGGTAGTGTCTGATGCCTCAATATTTGGAAGCGGCGCTGTATTGTTACAGGAAGGGCGACCGATCGCCTTCACGAGTAAGAAGTTTTCTGGTGCGGAGATTCGCTACACCACCGGGGAACAGGAGCTTCTGGCCGTGCTGCATGCTTTAAAGGAATGGCGCTGTTACCTCGAGGGACGCCCGTTTACTTTAAAGACTGACCATAAGCCCCTAACGTTTTTGCAAAGCGTTCCGACGTTGAACCGCCGTCAAGCTAGATGGATGGAATATCTAGCTAGGTTCAACTGCACCTGGGAGTATATTTCTGGTAAATTGAATATTGCCGATGCTCTCAGTCGACATCCGTCGCTACACGCTGCAATTTTGGCAGCGCCCGTCGTGCGGCCGCGTAGCGAGGAGGTTCCGATCGCGACGGACCTCGCGGAGCGGTTGAAGGTTGCCTACAACGCAGACGCCTGGTTCGCGGACCCGGCTAATGTAGAAAACCTTCGCAAGCAGAATGGCCTTTGGCTACGGACGGAGGGTGCAGCTACGCAAATCGTCGTTCCGAACGACGACGCGCTACGCTACGACATCCTTGCGCGGTTCCACGAGGACCCGTTAGCAGGACACCCTGGTAGCAAGCGATTGATCGACTTGGTGCAACGTTCCTTTTGGTGGCCTCGTTTGGCTAAGGATGCGGCGAACTTCGTACAGACATGCAGTCTGTGCCAGCGCAATAAGGCTTTGTCCGGTAAGGGCCATGGGTTGTTGCAACCGTTGCCTGTCCCGGATGCGCCTTGGGAAAGTGTTTCCATGGACTTCGTAGTCGCGCTGCCCAAAACTGAGGGGGGATACGATGCGGTGTTCGTAATGGTCGATCGTCTGACTAAGATGGTTCACCTAGCACCATGCACATCATCCTGCATGGCTGAGCAAACCGCACGTTTGTTTTTCGATAATGTGGTTCGGTTACACGGGATTCCCAAAAATGTGATCTCGGACCGCGGTGGACAGTTCACGTCTAAGTTTTGGGAAGCGCTCTGCAAACTAGTTGGCATGCGCGTCAACCTGAGCACAGCGTATCACCCGCAGACTGATGGTCAAACCGAACGCACAAACCGCACGTTGGGTGATATGTTGCGCAATTATGCTGGTCGCACACCACTTGTTTGGGATACATATTTGACTGCGGCAGAATTCGCGCTTAACAATGCTGTTAACCGCTCTACAGGCAAAAGTCCGTTCTTTCTTAACTACGGGTTTCATCCCGCGCTACCCGTGTGGCGTGAGTTGGAAGTGAACGTGCCTGCTGCTAAACTTTTTGCCAAGTCTTTTATGTCCCGAATCACAGACGCGAAGTCGTGTTTGGACGCGGCGCAGCAACGAACGACAGAACACTACAACAAATCCAAGCAGGATGTGACGTTTTCGGAAGGGCAACTCGTGTTGCTAAGCACCAAGAACTTGCGTTCCTTGGCCGACGGATCCCGAAAACTCTTACCTCGCTGGATTGGTCCGTATCCTGTCATGCGCATGGTTGGGAATGTGGCTGTGCAGCTTGCATTGCCCGCTGATATGACCATTCACCCCACGTTTCACGTATCGCTTGTTCGTCCGTATCGTAGTACGGAACCCGTCCCTGAGTCTGCTAACGCCCCCACAGCGATCAAACCAGTTCCCGAGACCTGGATCGCTGGTAAACAGAAGTTTTATGATGTGGAGCGGGTGTTAGATTATCGCGCGCGTCGTGTGGGCCGACACCGACGTAAGCGAACAGTACACGAGTACTTGGTTAAGTGGACAGGGTATACCGACGAGCACAACTCATGGGAACCGGCACGCAACTTCTCACAGGACATGAAACCCCTGCTCGAAGAAGCCCGCAAACGTGCCATGCAAGCCCAATGACCCCTGCAGTCGATGCTGTATGATGCAGCGAGGACGCTGCATACGGGAGGGGGGATAATTGTTGTGCTACGGTTCATTTCCCGCCGACGCGTAGGTCGACGCGACCCTACGAGGCGAAGTGCTTTTGTGATGAACGCATTGCATATGAATGAATCTGCATGATATAAATGTATTCGCATACATTTATATATGCATCTGGCATGTTGTCATTATCCATCGCGACATCGCATCATGGCAAATCCGCCTAGCATGCATGAATAACCGAAGCATTGAAGTGCGCATTATGCTCGTGCTACAAAACAATAAGTAATATTATCTGATATAATATTACTTCATTTAAGCACACGTTGAGAGCGCCGCACTCGTCGCGATACATGCCCCGCAACCGGATATCGTTATCCGGACCCTTGCATCATGCGAATGCCGGAAAGGCTTATACGTTGTTATGCGTAGACATCGCCTAGACGCAGTAGGGTTGTCACATCTAGGATCGGCCTCCTAATGTGAATCGTACGGCATTGCGATGCTGCGAGTATAACAGATGCGAGGACGGCTAAGCTAGACGAGATATCCGATACCGGAGAACACTTGTGTGTTCTACATTACTATTGCTATACGATATCCTACTTAGCCCGAGCTAAAGCCTGAACTTCGCTAATCACCGCCGCGTGATGATTGCTTGCTTCCGGCGCTGACGGCGATTTCGTCCATTGCATCATTCTGACCCGTAAGACTGTAAGTTATATCTCTCTTCGTTTTGAAGTCTTCCGCTGTCTCTGTTTGCTCTCGCTTGCCTTGCTGTACTTGCAAGTGCTCGCGCATTGGTGTCGTTAGTCTCCAGACGTGCAGATACTCATGAGCAAACGCGAACGAGAGGTACAACAGGTGTGAGGACGGCCGCCTAGAGACCGAAGTCGGCTCGATGCTACTTTGGACTAAGTACTCGTGTACTTAACTCTATCTAATTCGCATACATACTTTGTACTCATTTATATTCGGCCTGAGCGATTCCAGCATAGCATCTCCAGCCGGATGATGAACATTGCCCGCGGGGTCTGACGGCCGACTACCAATCTGTAATCGAAGACTATTGTAAGTTGAATCTTTCCTTGTTGTTGAGTCTTCCGCTGTCACTTTGCTCGCATTGAATCACCTTGCTGTTCGTAGGCTTGGTGTGCACTTAGCTAACATCCAGACGTGCAGATTCAGTGCATGATTGAAGAAGGAAGGATACAACACAGAGGGCCTATCGACAGGCTCAGGGTGATCCTGCCCACGATGGGATGCTTACCTCCATCAGCGAGGGTAACCTGTGTACAATCAGATGACTGAGGGGTCTGTTGTACCTCTCCTTCGTGTTTGCTCATAAGTATCTGCGCGTCTGAAGGCTTTCGACACCGATGCGTGAGCACTTGCAAGTACAGCAAGGCAAGCGAGAGCAAACAGAGACAGCGGAAGACTTCAAGACAAGAAGAGATATAACTTACAATCTTACAGACCGAAGCGATGCAATGGACGAAATCGCCGTCAGCGCCGGAAGCAAGCAATCATCACGCAGCGGTGATAAGCGAAGTTCAGGCTTAGCTAGGGCTAAGTAGAAGAGCGTATAGGAATAATAGTGTAGAACACACGAGTGTTCCCCAGTATTGAATGTCTTATCTTACTTAGCCATCCTCGTATCTGTTATACTCGCAGCATCGCGATGCCGTACGATTCACACTAGGAGGCTGATCCTAAGTGTGACAACCCTACTGCGCATAGGCGATGTTCACGTATAACAACGTGTAAGCCTTTCCGGCATTCGCATGATGCAAGGGTCCGAATAACGTTATTCGGTTGCAAGGCATGTATCGCGACGGGTGTGGCGCTCTCAACGTGTGCTGTAATCGTTTCGTAGCACGAGCATAATGCGCACTTCAATGATTCGGGATTTCATGCATGCTGGGCGGATTTGCCATGATGCGATGTCGCGATGGATAATGGTGACATGCCAACTGCATATATAAATGTATATGAATACATTTATATCATGCAAGTTCATTCATATGCATTGATCGTTCATGCGTTCATCAAAATAGCACTTCACCTCGTATCGTCGCATCGACCTACGCATCGGCGGAAAACGAACCGTGGCACAACAATTATCCCCCCTCCCGTATGCAGCGTCCTCGCTGCTTCACACAGCATCGACTGCAGGGGTCATTGGGCTTGCGTGGCACGTTTGCGGGCTTCTTCGAGCAGAGGCTTCATGTCCTGCGAGAAGTTGCGTGCCGGTTCCCACGAGTTGTGCTCGCTGGTGTACCCTGTCCACTTGACCAAGTACTCATGTAGTGTCTGTGTACGTCGGTGTCGGCCCACACGATGTGCGCGATAATCTAACACCCGCTCCACATCGTAAAACTTCTGTTTACCAGCGATCCAGGTCTCGGGAACTGGTTCGATCGCTGCGGGGGCGTTAGCAGGCTCAGGGACGGGTTCCGTACCACGATAAGGACGGACAAGCGATACATGAAATGTGGGGTGACTGGTCATATCAGCGGGCAATGCGAGTTCAACAGCCACATTCCCAACCATGCGCACGACAGGATACGGACCAATCCAGCGGGGTAAGAGTTTTCGGGATCCGTCGGCCAAGGTACGCAAGTTCTTGGTGCTTAGCAACACGAGTTGCCCTTCTGAAAACGTCACATCCTGCTTGGATTTGTTGTAGTACTCCGTCGTTCGTTGCTGTGCCGCGTCCAAACACGACTTCGCGTCTGTGATTCGGGACATAAAAGACTTGGCAAAAAGCTTAGCAGCAGGCACGTTCACCTCCAACTCACGCCACACGGGTAGCGCTGGATGAAACCCATAGTTGAGGAAGAACGGACTCTTGCCTGTAGAGCGGTTAACAGCGTTGTTAAGCGCAAATTCTGCCGCAGTCAAGTACGTATCCCAAACAAGGGGTGTGCGACCAGCATAATTGCACAACATATCACCCAACGTGCAGTTTGTGCGTTCAGTTTGACCATCAGTCTGAGGGTGGAACGCTGTGCTCAGGTTGACACGCATGCCAACTAGCTTGCAGAGCGCTTCCCAAAACTTAGACGTGAACTGCCCACCGTGGTCCGAGATCACGTTTTTGGGAACACTGTGTAACCGAACCACATTATCGAAAAACAAACGTGCGGTTTGCTCAGCCGTGCAGGACGATGTGCATGGTGCTAGGTGGACCATCTTAGTCAGGCGATCGACCATAACGAACACCGCATCATATCCCCCCTCAGTTTTGGGCAGCGTGACTACGAAGTCCATGGAAACACTTTCCCAAGGCGCATCCGGGACAGCCAACGGTTGCAACAACCCATGGCCCTTACCGGACAAAGCCTTATTGCGCTGGCACAGACTGCATGTCTGTACGAAGTTCGCCGCATCCTTAGCCAAGCGAGGCCACCAAAAGGAACGTTGCACCAACTCGACCAATCGCTTGCTACCAGGGTGTCCTGCTAACGGATCCTCGTGGAACCGCGCAAGGATATTGTAGCATAGCGCGTCGTCGTTCGGAACGACGATTTGCATAGCTGCACCCTCCGTCCGTAGCCAAAGGCCATTCTGCTTGCGAAGGTATTCCACATAAGCCGGCTCCGAGAACCAGGCGTCTGCGTTGTAGGCAACCTTCAACTGCTCTGCGAGGTCCGTCGTGATCGGCACCTCCTCACTACGCGGTCGCAAGACGGGCGCTGCCAAAATTGCAGTGTGTAGCGACGGATGTCGACTGAGAGCATTGGCAATATTAAGTTTACCAGAAATGTACTCCCAGGTGCAGTCGACCAGCGAAACGAAAACGCCTTTGCGAGTTAAGTTAGTAAGCGGGGTCGCGATGAATATTTTTCAATGAACTTTCGGAAATAATTGGTCAAGCCAAGGAACTTACGCAGCTCCGTGAGGTTCTGAGGCGCGGGCCAATCGCGAACCACGGCGACCTTCCGCGGGTCCATCTTCACACCGGTGGCCGACACAATGTGGCCCAAATATTCCACCTGAGGCTGCGCCCAAAAGCATTTGGCACGTTTAGCAAACAATTGCTCCCGCCTCATCACGTCGAGCATGAGCCAAAGATGCTCCAAGTGCTCCTCGCGCGTCTTAGAATAAACCAAGATGTCATCCAGGTAGCAAACAACGAACCTGTCAATAAACGGCCTAAACATTCGGTCCATGACTGCCTGAAACGTCGCAGGGGCATTCGTCAACCCAAACGATAGGACCGTATACTCGAAGTGACCGAAGGGCGTCTGAAAAGCGGTTTTCGGGATGTCAGAGGCAGCGATGCGAATCTGATTATATCCCTGTTGTAAGTCAATCAAGGAAAAGTAAGCCGAGCCCTTCAGCTTATCCAACAGGTCGTCAACGCGTGGCAAAGGGTAGCGATTCTTCACCGTGCTCGCATTCAAACCCCGATAATCGATGCACATGCGCAAGGTCCCATCCTTCTTACCGACAAACAAAATTGGAGCAGAATACGGGGATGTGCTGGGGCGTATCATACCCTTCGCGAGCAAATCCGTCACCTGGCGCTTCACCTCGTCCAGCTCCAATGGACTCAACCTGTACATTGGCCGGGCCGTAGGCTGCGCTCCAGGGATGAGAGGGATTGTGTGATCAACAGGACACATAGGTGGCAGCCCAGGGATATCTTTGAAGACGTCCTCATACTGCGACAGTAGGGCCTCAACCTCAGGATCCACAGAAGTCTGCGCGGTGGTGGCACTGCAGCCCACCCGTGGCCTTGAAAGCAGTCCGTGGGCACCCTTCCGTAACAAACGGACAGCTTCCTTACGCCCGACTAGCTCTGGTTCGATTCGCGCGGCCATTGCGGTCACGACCAAATTAACCATAGGCACCGCCTCAGCTTTGCCCCCCTCAGGTGTGACATGTTCGAACGACAGGAAAGGTACCTTAATCGACAGAGTACCCTTGCACATATGCAGGGTTGCGGTCTCCATGTCGATGCGTGCACGGTACTGTCGTAATGTCGCAGACCCCATTATGTACGGTGCAGTCTCTGCTAAGCCCTGCAGCACGTACGGCCGGGTCACAACACGCAAAGGGCCTAACGATAGGCTAAGGGTGATCCTGCCCACGATGGGATGCTTACCCCCGTCGGCAAGGGTAACCTGTGGACAATCAGACGAACCTGGGGTCAACCCCAGCGCATTCACCTCTGCGACAGAGATGAAGTCGTCGCTGGCACCGGTGTCAACGAGTGCCTTCAGAGTACGGCCGTTTAAACCGATCTGAACCACTGGGACACGGTTATCTACGATCGACTGCCCAGCAGATAACGTCAGTGCACTTAGGGCGGGTTCTAAACTTACAGAACCCTCATCAGGAGCTTCGTACCAAAGTCAACCGAGTAGGATATCCCTGGCCACGGAGCCAGTGTACCCTACCAATCCACACCGTTAAACAAAACGGTGCCTGGCTCGAACCGGTGGACACACCGCATACCCCTTAACGATGCCTCTGCCTTGCGCCGACAGAAAGCAGGGAGTAATACACATGCGGCGGTGCCCGGATATTGACGCCTACATCTCCTGTATACGGCCAACTGTTCCGACATCTCACGCAGAGACAAGGGGATGAACAAAACCACGTGGTTAGACAGATCAATAGACGACAGGGGACGGCGTGGTGTAAACAAATTACACAGCGGATCGAAGCAGAGAAGTCCCGTGCGTCCGTCAAGCGTGATGCGTCACGCAATGACTCGCTCGATGTGTCCAAGTACGCAAGGCAACAATGCCTTCATGGCTGGCCGTAAGGATGACCACCGACCACGTGTGAGTTCAGAAATCCCGGGTGGTGCCCCCTCCGCAGGAACCCGGGCAAGCCCCTGTTTCGGCTGAGGTACAAATGGTGGCAGCAACGGGCAATCCTTGGTAGGATGGCTCTCCGCGCACCGTAGACAAACATTGGCCGCTTTCTGACGCTCGAACTCGGAACGATTGCAATTCCATTTTGGCATCAACGGGTCGTCCGCGTGAGTCCGCTTTGCATTGGGGTCAGAGCGTTGTGCGGCTGCCGACGACGGCACACCACCACACTTCCTGCTCTTAGCTGGGTCCGAGCTCGGACTTGCTCCTCCTGACCCGTGGACACCTGAGCTAGCACCCCCGCGCGCCTTGCGTTGCCGGCTGCTACGTCGCATCATGGCAGTAGGCGTGGGGCGGGTAGCTCCAAGTTCCTGGTCCAGAGCCACAGCTTCCCCAAGCGGATCCTGCACTTGCACGGCATTTGCACGAGGGGCAGACTTGACTTCTTCTTCACCAGCAAGGAGTCGTATCTCCGTACCCTTAGCAAATGTGACCAAGGCATCGTACGACTTGAACGGCACCCCAGACAAGTCAGTAGCGCACCATTTAGCCAAAAGTTTCGTCAGGCCTCGCTTAAACCAAAAGACACGCTCGTTCTCGGTGAGGTCAGCAATGGGGGTCACTAGTGCTTCGAAGCGTGACTGGTACTCAGGTACATTTTCGCCCCGACGCATGTGGTAGCTACCGGCCGCCAAAACCTTACGAGCCTCCACATCACGTGCTTGCACCTCAGTAGCGAACCGTGCTAGCAAAGCGGAAATCAACTCGTCAAAAGTATATTCGATCCGGGCGGTGGTCCATTCGCGATACCAGTCCTTCGCTGAGCCCTCGAGGGTGTTACCAACGAAGAGACACCTGATACCATCATTATCGCCACCATGAACAGCCTGGAGATACTTTTTAGCGTCACGCACGTACGCATGAGTTGCATCGGCTATGCTAGGGCCTGGAGTCTTTTCAGCCAGCAAGATATTAAGCCTAGGAACGGGAATTGTCAATCTCATCACCTCAGGGATGGCAGCGTGCCCTTGCGATTGAGGTAATGGCAGAACCCGTAGTCCAGCAGTGTTGTCCATATTCGTATTAACTGCTGAATGTGGCACAATTAAGTGGGCAGGGGTCTGACGGACAAGAGGCTCTTGAATGACTCGCGTGCCAACGGTTTCAAGACCTCTATCCTGAGCTCTAGCAGCCACAACAAATTCGGGTTGGCTTGCTAAGCTAGTAAGCGGCGTATCGTCGCGTTCCGTAGACATGGGACACGAAGCAATACCCTAGGCTTGCGTAATAGAAGACGACTTCTATCGCAAAGGCAAGAGTACAAAACGATTCGGTGAGCCTACCGACAGTACTCTTGAGGAGATTCAGTAAACTCAGCGAGTACTTGCCCAGCTGAGTCCTGATCTCCGTAGTTAGGGCGATAAGAGTCGCCAACTGGTCCGGACGAAGACCAGTCTCAGTCGTCGCGGCAAGCAATGCCGGAGCGCTGAGATTACCTGCGACTCAGAGCGTACACTTACACAACAAATGCAGCAATCTAGTCAAAGCAATAAAACAACTACAAACCGGAAGCGGCAGCGTCCAATACGGCGCGGCCCAGGTCTTCGGCAAAAGTATCTAGCGGTCCTCGTGGTTCGTCGCTGGAACTCACCATAGAGAGAACCTACTTCCGATTTGACACAAAGAGACAGTTAGGCAACGAACCTGTCTCGATACCAATTCGTTGTACCTCTCCTTCGTGTTTGCTCATAAGTATCTGCGCGTCTGAAGGCTTTCGACACCGATGCGCGAGCACTTGCAAGTACAGCAAGGCAAGCGAGAGCAAACAGAGACAGCGGAAGACTTCAAGACAAGAAGAGATATAACTTACAATCTTACAGACCGAAACGATGCAATGGACGAAATCGCCGTCAGCGCCGGAAGCAAGCAATCATCACGCGGCGGTGATAAGCGAAGTTCAGGCTTAGCTCGGGCTAAGTAGAAGAGCGTATAGCAATAATAGTGTAGAACACACGAGTGTTCTCCAGTATCGAATGTCTTATCTTACTTAGCCGTCCTCGTATCTGTTATACTCGCAGCATCGCGATGCCGTACGATTCACACTAGGAGGCTGATCCTCAGTGTGACAACCCTACCGCGCATAGGTGATGTCCACGTATAACAACGTATAAGCCTTTCCAGCATTCGCATGATGCAAGGGTCCGAATAACGATATTCGGTTGCAAGGCATGTATCGTGACGGGTGTGGCGCTCTCAACGTGTGCTGTAATCGTTTCGTAGCACGAGCATAATGCGCACTTCAATGATTCGGGATTTCATGCATGCTGGGCGGATTTGCCATGATGCGATGTCGCGATGGATAATGGTGACATGCCAACTGCATATATAAATGTATACGAATACATTTATATCATGCAAGTTCATTCATATGCATTGATCGTTCATGCGTTCATCAAAATAGCACTTCACCTCGTATCGTCGCATCGACCTACACATCGGCGGAAAACGAGCCGTGGCACAACAGGGTCAACCCCAATGCGTTCACCTCCTTTGCCGAGATGAAGTCGTCGCTGGCGCCGGTATCCACAAGCGCCTTCATCAGTCGACCACTGAGGCCGATTTTGATGATAGGAACACGATTTCCTGTTGGAGTCGACTCCGCAGAAAGTAGAAGTGATCCTAGAGCAGGCTCGAACCTGGTAGAATCCAAAAGAGGGGCCTCAAACCAAACTTCAGCAACGTAAGATAATTTGGGTAGTACCGTCGGTCTCCCCGTCACATCCACACCGTTGAACAAAGTGGTGTCCAATTCGAATCGGAGAACACATTGCATACCTTCCAGCAAGACGCAACTTTGTGTTGACTATAAGAGGGAATTAGTATGCAAACAGCAGTGTCCGGATTTTGACGACGATATCTCTTAGACTTGGTGAGCTGTTCACACAACTCACGGAAAGACGAAGGGATAAACAGAGTAACGTGGCCGGGCAAGTCGAGGGAAGAAAGAGGACAGCGCGGTGCAAATAAATTACACAGCGAGTCAAAATGATTTAGTCCCGTGCGACCGTCAAGCGAGAAACGTCGCCCGATAGCGCGCTCAATTTGCCCAAAAATAGAGGGTAAAAGAGCTTTCACAGCTGGTCACAACGACGGCCAGCGGCCACCTGCACTTACTTCAGTCCCGGGAGGAGTCCCTTCCTCCGCAGCCCGGGCAACTTCCTAGGTAGTCTTGGGTACAAAAGGCGGTAAAAGAGGACACTCACGAGTGGGATGCTCCCCTGCACACCTCAGGCAGAGATTAACAAACTTCCGACGATGGCACTCCGAACGTCGGCACTCCCGCTTCTGCATGTATGGGTCTTCTGTCCAGGGCTTTTTAATGCTAGGAGCAGCGTTCTGCATTGCAGCTACAGTCGGTGTTCTCCCCCTTCATTTTCCTTTCATATGGCCCGAACTTGGCCCAGCTCCTGCGGACCCACGATTGCTTGGGCTTTGGCGTCCGCGAGCGTCATACCGTCTTTCCTTTCGAACGGTAGTCACGGCCACCACAGGGCGTTGGCGGTCAGGACCCTGGTCCTTCGGTGTCGTCTCCAAAGGTGCTTCCTGCGCTCGCATAGCGTGTACACGAGGGTGGATTTGTTTAGCATCATGGCCAGCCAAATTTCGAACCTCCGCACCTCCAGCGAAAGTTACTAAAGCATCGTAGGATTGAAACGGAATCCCATTAAGGTCCGTTGCACACCATCGTGCTAGAGCTTCGGTAAGACCGCGATGAAACCAAAAGATACAATCCTCCTCCAGAAAGTAACGATAGGGGTTATCAGTGCCTCAAAACGCGACTGATAAGCAGGGACGGTCTTGTGTGGACGTGTTGTACGCTGGTTCGATTACTGTTCACACCGAAATAGGCCGCAATACATTCGAGCCTTACGAAGCATGATATAATTATATTAGCATGATATACTCAAGTATATCTAGCTAATCATGCATGTTACATTATCATCAACAACATCGCGCTGTCGGTCAACATGTTTGACTCAAGGCTGATAATTAATGCGCGACCTATCTATTGGCATAATATATCACGTAATAATACTTTAAATATTATTACTTCATCCGTGTCATAAACCATACGCGTATGCGAGAACGCAACGATCGCGATGGTTGGGTCGGCAACTGAATATCGGTATTCGGACCTTCGCATATTGCATGCGTTGCATCCATTCATATCACGGATTACGCGATATTTAGAATAGGCTACGAAGGTACTCATACTTGAGATCGGAATCCAGTGAGACCTGTACTGCACATCGGTATCGCGACGTGATAGGTGTGAGGACGGCCGCCTAGAGACCGAAGTCGGCTCAACGCTACTTTGGATTAAGTAATCGTGTACTTAACACAACCTAATTCGTATACATACGTTTTATGTATTTATATTCTGCCTGAGCTATTCCAGCATAGCATCTTCAGCCGGATGATGAACATTGCCCACGGGGTTTGACGGCCGACTACCAATTTGTAAACGAAGACTATTGTAAGTTGGATCTTTCCTTATTGTTGAGTCTTCCGCTGTCACTTTCCTTGCATTGGATCGCCTTGCTGTTCGTAAGCTTGGTGTGCACTTAGCTAACATCCAGACGTGCAGATTCAGTGCATGATTGAAGAAGGAAGGATACAACAAATTTGGTAGCGAGACAGTTCAACTCACGGCTGTCTCATCACTGCTAGTGGAGAGTGTTGTATGCCGGTTCGATTACCATTCACACCGAAATAGGCCGCAATACATTCGAGCATTACAAAGCATGATATAATTATATTAGGATGATATACTCAAGTATATCTAGCTAATCATGCATGTTATATCATCATCCACGACATCACGCTGTCGGTCAACATGTTTGACTCGAGGCTGATAATTAATGCGCGATCTATCTGTTGGCATAATATATCACGTAATAATACTTTAAATATTATTACCTCACCCGTGTCATAAACCATATAAGTTGAACATCTGACAGGACCAACTACCAAGGCTACATCAATTTGAAGGTTACAACGCGTTGGTGGGTTACATTACCGTTCTCGTCGGAATTTACTCGTGCATGAGCAGAACATGGAAGAAACTTCTAAGGTATAGCCTCAACCCCCTCTACCCTTGCAAGATACTAATTAGAATACATGTCGTATAAACAGTATCCACAGGCTACAGGAGAAAATGAACAGGTTAATATCGATATTCACAGTGGAGAACCGGAGGTGGTACCGAATATTAACAACTTACATATTCCCCAAGATGCCACTCCCCAGTCAAACCACCGTTCCCCAGTTCAGGATTCTCCTGAGACACCAGATGCTAACGGATCCAATGGGGCGGAGCAAAACCCAGTGATGGTGTTGCTACAGGAACTTATGGATGAAGGCGGGGTTCCTGGTTTCTGTAGTACCTCTGTTGTGTCGGCCTACAAAGGCCCGATCGGAAGATGACAGTCGACTGCCCAATGTTTGAGACTACCCGTAGATACCCCAGGATACTACAGTTTCGTCGTCCCAACACCTCAACTCCATATTCATCACGACACCAAACCCAAGATTATAGCAAGCACCACCCGCTCCTATGTCCGTGACGCTAAGAGGTATCTGAAATTGGTGAAAGGTGGTGACCGCGACGAGGTGAAATGTTTGTTCATTGGGGCCACACTAAGCGACGTCGTGATACCGATGTGCAGTACAGGTCTCACTGGATTCCGATCTCAAGTGTGAGTACCTTCGTAGCACTATTCTAAATATCGCGTAATCCGTGATATGAATGGATGCAACGCATGCAATATGCAAAGGTCCAAATATCGATATTCGGTTGCCGACCCAACTATCATGATCGTCGCATTCTTGCATACACGTATGGTTTATGACACAGATGAGGTAATAATATTTAAAGTATTATTACGTGGGATATTATGCCAACGGATAGATCGCGCATTAATTATCAGCCTTGAGTCAAACATGTTGACCGACAGTGCGATGTTGACCGACAGCGTGATGTTGACCGACAGCGTGATGTCGTGGATGATAATGCAATGTGCCTGATTACCTAGATATACTCGAGTATATCATGCTAATATAATTATATCGTGCTTCATAATGCTCGAATGTATTGCGGCCTATTTCGGTGTGAACGGTAATCAAACCGGCATACAACAACTATCCCCCCTCCCGTATGCAGCGTCCTCGCTGCATCGAACAGCATCGACTGCAAAGATCATTGGGTCTGCGTGGCACATAGACGAGCTTCCTCCAATAGGGGCTTCATTTCTGGCGAGAAGTTACGCGTCGGCTCCCAAGAGTTGTGCTCGCTAGAATAACCAGTTTGTTGTATCCTTCCTTCTTCAATCATGCACTGAATCTGCACGTCTGGATGTTAGCTAAGTGCACACCAAGCTTACGAACAGCAAGGCGATTCAATGCGAGGAAAGTGACAGCAGAAGACTCAGCAATAAGGAAAGATCCAACTTACAATAGCCTTCGTTACAAATGAGTGACCATCAGACCCCGCGGGCAATGTTCATCATACGGCTGAAGATGCTATGCTGGATTAGCTCAGGCCGAATATAAATGCATATAACGTATATATCCGAATTAGATTGTGTTAAGTACACGATTACTTAATCCAAAGTAGCATTGAGCCGACTTCGGTCTCTAGGCGGCCGTCCTCGCACCTATCACGTCGCAATACCGATGTGCAGCACAGGTCTCACTGGATTCCGATCTCAAGTGTGAGTACCTTCGTAGCACTATTCTAAATATCGCGTAATCCGTGATATGAATGGATGCAACGCATGCAATATGCGAAGGTCCGAATATCGATATTCGGTTGCCGACCCAGCCATCGCGATCGTCACATTCTTGCATACGTGTATGGTTTATGACACGGATGAGGTAATAATATTTAAAGTATTATTACGTGAGATATTATGCCAACAGATAGATCGCACATTAATTATCAGCATCGAGTCAAACATGTTGACTGACAGCGTGATATTGTAGATGATAATGTGACATGTCTGATTAGCTAGATATACTCGACTATATCGTGCTAATATAATCATATCATGCTTCATGATGCTCAAATGGGTTGCAGTCTACTTTGGTGTAAACGGTGATCGAACCCGCGTACAACAACTATCCCCCCTCCCATATGCAGCGTCCTCGCTGCATTGTACAGCATCGACTGCAGAGATCATTGGGTCTGCATGGCACGTAGACGAGCTTTCTCCAATAGGGGCTTCATTTCTGGCGAGAAGTTACGCGTCGGCTCCCACGAGTTATGCTCGCTAGAATAGCCAGTCCACTTGACCAGATATTCGTGCACTTTCCGCTTTCATCGTTGTTGACCTATATGGTGAACCCAATAATCCAGTATCCGCTCCACATCATACACCTTTTGCTTGCCTGCGATCCAGGTCTCGGGACCGGGGTCCATTACTGCAGGGGCTCAGGTGTCGTTTGTGACGGGCGCTGTGCCGCGATAAGGACGGATGAGTGAAATATGAAACGTGGGGTGGATATTCATGTCAGAGGGTAGGGATAGCTCCACAGCTACTGTTGAAGTCAGCAAAGCGCCCGGCCCCTCGTGGGCCGTATTACTTGCTCTGACATTCTTTCGTATATGAGTGTTGCTCACATTCCAACAGCTACATTCCCTACCATGCGAACAACGGGATATGGCCCAATCCAGCGAGGTAGCAATTTTCGGGAACGGTCGGCGAGCGAACGCAAATTCTTAGTGCTCAATAATACCATCTGTCCCACCGAAAATGTTACGTCTCGTTTGGATTTATTATAATTGTCCATCGTCCATTGTTGTGCCGCGTCCAAGCATGCCTTCACATCTGTCATGCGGGATAGGAACGACTTGGCAAAGGTTTTAGCCGCCGGGATATTTATCTCCAACTCTCGCCACACGGGTAGCGCAGGATGGAATCCGTAATTTAGAAAGAAGGGGCTTTGACCTGTCGAGCGGTTAACAGCGTTGTTAAGCGCAATTCTGCCCAAGTCAGAAACGTATCCCAAACAGAGGGTGTGCATCCCGTGAAATTCCTCAACATATCGCCCAACGTGCGATTTGTGCATTCGGTTTGCCCATCGGATTGCGGATGATATGCTGTGCTCAAATGAACGCGCATACCGACGAGTTCACATAGCGCTTCCCAAAACTTAGACTTGAATTGACCACCGTGATCGGATATCACATTTTTAGGAATGCCATGCAATCGGACCACGTTATTGAAAAATAATCGTGCTGTTTGCTCAGCGGTGCAAGATGAGGTGCAGGGGGCTAAGTGAACCATCTTGGTCAAGCGATCGACCATAATAAACACCGAGTCGTATCCCCCCTCAGTTTTGGGCAGCGCGACTACGAAGTCCATAGAAACACTTTCCCAAGGGGCATCTGGTATAGGTGAAGGTTGTAGTAAACCCTGGCCCCTACCGGATAGTGCTTTATTGTGCTGGCATAAACTGCACCTTTGCAAGAAGTTTTCCGCATCCTTCACCACGCGTGGCCACCAAAACGAGCACCGTACTAGCTCTGCCAATCGCGTGCTTCCAGGATGTCCTGCTAACGGGTCCTCGTGGATCCGAGCAAGAATATCGTAGCGCAAAGCGTCGTCATTGGGCACGACGATTTGTGTGGTCAAACCATCCATCCGCAGCCACAAATCGTTGCGCTTGTGCAAATGTTCCACATTACTTGGTGAAGCAAACCATGGATCCGCTTCATACACCATCTTGAGTCATTGCACGAGGTCCGCTGCTATCGGCACCTCCTGACTGCATGAACGAGTAACCGGTGCTGCCAGAATCGCAGCATGTAATGAGGGGTGGCGACTGAGGGCGTCAGCAATATTAAGTCTGCCGGCGATATACTCCCACGTACAGTCGAAACGAGATAGGTACTCCATCCACCGGGCTTGTCGTCGGTTGAGCATGGGGACACTCTGTAAGAATGTCAGCGGTTTGTGATCGGTCTTCAATGTAAAAGGGCGGAGGTAGCTTCGAGGTAGCAGCGCCACTCCTTCAAAGCATGTAGAGCTGCCAACAGCTCCTGCTCTCCTGTTGTATATGGGGTCTCCGCACCCGAAAACTTCTTACTCGTGAAGGCGATCGGTCGTCCTTCCTGCAACAATACAGCGCCGCTTCCATGCAGGGAAGCATCCGATATTACTTCAACACGAAATGGCAACGAGTAATCGGGGAAAGAGAGGGTAATGTCGTCGGCGACGATTCGCTTGAGCTCTTCGAATGCCCTCTGGCACACGGGTGTCCAGGCCTCGAGGGAAGCGAAACCTCCTTTCTTCGTCAGATTTGTAAGCGGGGCCACAATAATGGAGTATTTATTAATAAACTTACGGAAGTAGTTGGTCAAACCTAAGAACTGGCGTAGTTTGGTGAGGTTCTGAGGTGCGGGACATTCACGAACCACAGCTACCTTCCGTGCGGCCGACACGATGTGGCCCAAATACTCCACCTGAGGCTGCGCCCAAAACACTTGGCGCGTTTAGCAAACAATTGCTCCCGCTTCATCACCTCAAGCACGAGCTCGAGATGTTTCAGATGCTCCTCACACGTTTTGGAATATATTAAAATATCGTCCAAATAACAAACGTCGAACCTGTCGATATACGGTCTGAACATGCGATCCATCACTGCTTGAAATGTGGCGGGCGCATTAGTAAGTCCAAATGACAAGACCGTGTACTCGAAGTGACCAAAGGGGGTCCGGAAAGCGGTTTTCGGAATATCAGAAGCAGCAATGCGTATCTGATTATACCCTTGTTGAAGGTCAATCGAGGAAAAATAAGCTGAACCTTTCAACTTATCGAGCAGGTCATCGACGCGCGGCAAAGGGTAGAGAGTTTTAATCGTGGTCGCGTTCAAGCCCTGATAATCAATGCACATGCGCGACGTCCCATCCTTCTTACCGACAAACAATATCGGCGCAGAATATGGCGATGTGCTGGGCCGAATCATACCCTTTGCGAGCAGATCCCCCACTTGCCGCTTCACTTCATCTAGCTCCAATGGGCTTAACCTGTACATAGGTCGTTAAACGGGTTGTGCTCCGGGCACAAGAGGGATTGTATGGTCAACAGGTCGCATAGGTGGGAGTCTTGGGATGTCGCCAAAGACATCAGCATATTTATGCAGG
Source organism: Volvox africanus (assembly GCA_030268105.1). Classification (NCBI taxonomy): domain Eukaryota; kingdom Viridiplantae; phylum Chlorophyta; class Chlorophyceae; order Chlamydomonadales; family Volvocaceae; genus Volvox; species Volvox africanus. The sequence continues at coordinate 3,422,986 of BSDZ01000013.1, read as the reverse complement.
AGGGCTTCGACCTCAAGATCCTTCACGGTGGACTGCACGGTGGTAGCATTTGACTGCACCCGTGGCCTCACAAGCAACACATGGGCGCCTTTCCGTATCATCCGATCGGTTTCTTTGCGCCCAATTAGCTTGGGTTCTTGATCTCGGCGGACAATTGCCGCTAAAGCGAAATTAACCTCAGGCTCTGCAACAGTTCCAGCCTCCTCTGGTGTGACATCTTGGTACGACAGGAAAGGTACCTTAGTCGATAGGTTCCCTTTGCACAAACTAAGTGTGGTGGACTCCATATCGATGCGCGCGTGGTACTGCTGTAATGTCGCGGTACCCAGAATGTACTGTGCTGTCTCCGAGAGACCTTGTAGCACATACGGTTGGGCCCTAACACGCAGAGGGCCTATCGATAGGCTCAGGGTGATCCTGCCCACGATGGGATGCTTACCTCCATCAGCGAGGGTAACCTGTGCACAATCAGACGACTGAGGGGTCAACCCCAAATCATTCACCTCCTTTGCCGAGATGAAGTCGTCGCTGGCGCCGGTATCCACGAGCGCCTTCATTTGTCAACCTCCGAGGCCGATTTCGATGATAGGGACACGGTTTCCTGTAGGAGTCGACTCCGCAGAAAGTAGAAGTGACCCTATGGCAGGCTCGAACCTGGTAGAATCCAAAAGAGGAGCCTCAAACCAAACTTCAGCAGCATAAGGTAGTTTGGGTAAGGGTGTCGGCTTTCCCGTCACATCCACACCGTTAAACAAAGCGGTGTCCGACTCGAATCGGAGGACACATTGCATACCTTCCAGCAGCGACGCTACCTTGTGTTGACTATAGGAGGGAATTATTATGCAAGCTGCAGTGTCCGGATTTTGACGGCGGTATCTCTTATACCTGGCGAGCTGTTCGCATAGCTCGCGAAAAGACGAAGGGATAAATAAAGTAACGTGACCGGATAGATCAAGGGAAGAAAGAGGACAGCGCGGTGCAAACAAGTTACACAGCGAGTCAAAATGATTTAGTCCCGTGCGACTGTCGAGCGAGAAGCAGCTCGATAGCGTGCTCGATTTGTCCAAAAACGGAAGGTAGGAGAGCCTTCACAGCCGGACGCAACGATGGCCAGCGGCCACGTTCACTTCCTTCAATCCCTGGAGGAGTCCCTTCCTCCGCATCCCGGGCAACTTCCTAAGTCGTCTTAGGCACGAAAGGCGGTAACAAAGGACACTCACGAGTAGGGTGCTCTCCCGCACACCTCAAGCAAAGATTAGCGAACTTCCGACGATCAAACTCTGAACGCAGGCACTCCCACTTTTGCATATACGGATCGTCCGTTCGGGGCTTTTTAACACTAGGAGCCGCATTCTGCATTGCAGCTACAGTCGGCGTGCTCCCTCTACGTTTCCCTTTCACGTGGCCCGAGCTTGGCCCAGCTCCTGCGGACCCACGGTTACTTGGGCTTTGGCGTCTGCGAACATCATACCGTCTTCCCTTCCAAACGGTAGTTGCGGCCACCGCAGGGCGTTGGCGATCAGGACCCTGGTCCTTTGGTGTTGACTCCGAAGGTAGTTCCTGTGCTCGCATCACGTGAACGCGAGGATTAAGTTGTTTAGCATCTTTACCAGCCAAATTCCGAACCTCCACGCCTCTAGCAAACGTTACTAAGTTGTCGTAAGACTGGAACGGAATTCCGTTTAGGTCAGTGGCGCACCATCGTGCAAGGGATTCGGTAAGACCGCGATGAAACCAAAAGATGCGATCTTCCTCAGGGAAATTCACGATAGGAGTTATCAGTGCCTCAAAATGCGACTGATAAGCAGGAACGGTCTCGTGTGGGCGCATATGGTATGTGCCTTGCGCCAGCGTCTTACGAGCCTCGTTACTACACGAGCGAACTTCAGTAGCAAAGCGAGCAGGAAGAGCATCGATCAGGTTATCAAACGTATACTTGACTCTAGCAGTTGTCCACTCGTCATACCAATCCTTTGCAGCACCCTCGAGGGTATTCCCAATGAACAGGCATTTAATGGAGTCGCATCCCCTGTTGTATCCTTCCTTCTTCAATCATGCACTGAATCTGCACGTCTGGATGTTAACTAGTGTGCACCAAGCTTACGAACAGCAAGGCGATCCAATGCGAGCAAAGTGACAGCGGAAGACTCAAGAATAAGGAAAGATTCAACTTACAATAGTCTTCGTTTACAAATCGGTAGTCGGCCATCAGACCCCGCGGGCAATCTTCATCATCCGGCTGGGAATGCTGTGCTGGAATAGCTCAGGCCGAATATAAATGAGTATAAAGTATGTATGCAAATTAGAAAGAGTTAAGTACACGAGTACTTAGTCCAAAGTAGCACGAGCCGACTTCGGTCTCTAGGCGGCCGTCCTCGCACCTATCACGTCGTGATACCAATGCGCAGTACAGGTCTCACTGGATTCCGATCTCAAGTGTGAGTACCTTCGTAGCACTATTCTAAATACCACGTAATTCGTGATATTATTGGATGCAACGCATGCAATATGCAAAGGTCCGAATATCGATATTCGGTTGCCAACCCAACCACCGCGATTGTCGCCTTCTCGCATACGTGTATGGTTTATGACACGGATGAGGTAATAATATTTGAAGTATTATTACGTGATATAATATGCCAATGGATAGATTGCACATTAATTATCAGCCTCGAGTCAAACATGTTGACCGACAGCGCGATGTCATAGGTGGTAATGCAGCATGTCTGATTAGCTAGATATACTCGAGTATATCATGCTAATATGATTGTATTATGCTTCATAATGTTCGAATGCATTGCGGCCTATTTCGGTGCAGCTGGTGATCGAACCGGCGTACAACAACTATCCCCCCTCCCGTATGCAGCGTCCTCGCTGCATCGGACAGCATCGACTGCAGAGATCATTGGGTCTGCATGGCACGTAGGCAAGCTTCCTCAAATAGGGGCTTCATCTCCGGCGAGAAGTTACGCATCGGCTCCCACGAATTATGCTCTCTAGAATAGCCAGTCCACTTGACCAGATATTCGTGCACTTTCCGCTTTCGTCATTGTCGACCTATGCGGCGAACCCGATCCAGTATCCGCTCCACATCATACATTTTTTGCTTGCCTGCGATCCAGGTCTTGGGACCGGGGTCCATTACTGCAGGGGCTTCGGTGTCGTTCGTAATGGGCGTCGTGCCGCGATAAGGGCGGATGAGTGAAATATGAAACGTAGGATGGATATTCATCTCAGAGGGTAGGGATAGCTCCACAGCTACATTCCCTACCATGCGAATAACGGGATATGGCCCAATCCAGCGAGGTAGCAATTTTCGGGAACGGTCGGCGAGCGAACGCAAATTCTTAGTGCTCAATAATACCATTTGTCCCACCGAAAATGTTACGTTTCGTTTGGATTTATTATAATAGTCCGTCGTCCGTTGTTGTGCCGCGTCCAAGCATGCCTTCGCATCTGTCATGCAGGATAGGAATGACTCGGCAAAGGTTTTAGCCGCCGGGATATTTATCTCCAACTCTCGCCACACGGGTAACACGGGATGAAATCCGTAATTTAGAAAGAAGGGGCTTTGACCTGTTGAGCGGTTAACAGCGTTGTTAAGCACAAATTCTGCTGAAGTCAGGAATGTATCCCAAACAGAGGGTGTGCGTCCCGCGAAATTCCTCAACATGTCGCCCAGTGTGCGATTTGTGCATTCGGTTTGCCCATCGGATTGTGGATGATATGCTGTGCTCAAATGAACGCGCATACCAACGAGCTCACATAGCGCTTCCCAAAACTTAGACTTGAATTGACCGCCGTGATCGGATATCACATTTTTAGGAATGCCATGCAATCGTACCACATTATCGAAAAATAATCGTGCTGTTTGCTCAGCGGTGCAAGACGAGGTGCAGGGGGCTAAGTGAACCATCTTGGTCAAACGATCGACCATAACGAACACCGAGTCATATCCCCCCTCAGTTTTGGGCAGCACCACTACGAAGTCCATTGAAACACTTTCCAAAGGGTCATCTGGTATAGGTAAAGGTTGTAATAAACCCTGGCCCTTACTGGATAGTGCTTTATTGTGCTGGCATAAACTGCACCTTTGCACGAAGTTTTCCGCATCCTTCACCACGCGCTGCCACCAGAACGAGCGTCGTACAAGCTCTGCCAGTCGTGTACTTCCAGGATGTCCTGCTAACGGGTCCTCGTGGAACCGCGCAAGAATATCGTAGCGCAAAGCGTCGTCGTTTGGTACGGCGATTTGTGTGATCGAGCCATCCTTTCGTAGCCACAAATCGTTGCGCTTGTGCAAATGTTCCACATTACTTGGTGAAGCAAACCATGGATCGGCCTGATATCCCATCTTAAGTCGTTGCGTGAGATCCGCTGCTATCGGCACCTCCTGACTGCGCGAATGAGTAACTGGTGCTGCCAGAATCGCAGCATGCAATGATGGATGTCGACTGAGGGCGTCAGCAATATTAATTCTGCCGGCAATATACTCCCACGTACAGTCGAAACGAGATTGATATTCCATCCACCGGGCTTGTCGTCGGTTAAGCATGGGGACACTCTGCAAGAATGTCAGCGGTTTGTGATCGGTCTTCAGCGTAAAAGGGTGGCCTTCGAGATAACAGCGCCACTCCTTCAAAGCATGTAGAGCTGCCAACAGCTCCTGCTCTCCGGTTGTATATCGGGTCTCCGCACCCAAAAACTTCTTACTCGTGAAGGCGATCGGTCGTCCTTCCTGCAACAATACAGCGCCGCTTCCATGCAAGGAAGAATCCGATACAACTTCAACACGGAATGGCAACGAGTAATCAGGGAAAGAGAGGGTAACGTCGTCGGCGACAATTCGCTTGAGCTCTTCGAATGCCCGCTGACACGCGGATGTCCAGGCTTCGAGGGAAGCGAAACCTCCTTTCTTCCTCAAATTCGGGGCCGCAATAATGGAGTAATTTTTGATAAACTTACGGAAGTAGTTGGTCAAACCCAAAAACTGGCGTAGTTCGGTGAGGTTCTGCGGCGCGGGCCACTCGTGAACCACAGCTACTTTCCGTGGGTCCATCCTTATTCCAGTGGCCAACACGATGTGGCCCAAATACTCCACTTGAGGCTGCGCCCAAAAACACTTGGCGTGTTTAGCAAACAATTGCTCCCGCTTCATCACCTCAAGCATGAGCTCGAGATGCTTCAGGTGCTCCTCGCGCGTTTTGGAATATATTAAAATATCGTCCTAATAACAAACGATGAACCTGTCGATATACGGTCTGAACATGCGATCCATCACTGCTTGAAATGTGGCGGGCGCAACCTTCAGAAGTCACCAGAAAGCGGTTTTCGGAATATCAGAAGCAGCAATGCGTATCTGATTATACCCTTGTTGAAGGTCAATCAAGGAAAAATAAGCTGAGCCTTTCAGCTTATCGAACAGGTCATCGACACGCGGCAAAGGGTAGCGATTTTTATTCGTGGTCGCATTCAAGCCCCAATAATCAATGCACATGTGCAACGTCCCATCTTTCTTACCGACAAACAATATCGGCGCAGAATATGGTGATGTGCTGGGCCGAATCATACGCTTTGCGAGCAGATCCCCCACTTGCCGCTTCATCCGCTCAATTTTGGCAGCCTAACCTGTATATAGGTTGTGAAACGGGTTGTGCTCAAGCACAAAGGGGATCATATAGTCAGCAGGTAACATAGGTGGGAGCCCTGGGATGTCACCAAAGACATCAGCATATTTATGCAGGAGGGCTTCGACCTCAAGATCCTTCACGGTGGACTGCGCGGTGGTAGCATTCGATTTCACCCGTGGCCTCACAAGCAACACATGGGCGCCTTTCCGTATCATCCGATTGGTTTCTTTGTGCCCAATTAGCTTGGGTTCTTGATTTCCGCTGACGATCGCCGCCAGTGAAATTAACCTCAGGCTCCGCAACAGTTCCGCCCTCCTCTGGTGTGACATCTTGGTACGACAGGAAAGGTACCTTAGGCAATAGGTTCCCTTTTGCACAATGGCCAATTGTGCTGAACTTCATATCGATGCGCGCGCGGTACTGTCGTTATGTCGCGGCACCCAATGTCCATGTAGTGCTGTCTCCGAGAGACCTTGTTGCACTCATTGGGCCCTAACACACACAGGGTCCTTCGACGACTAAGGGTGATCCTGCCCACGATGGGATGCTTACCCTCATCAACGAGGGTAACCTGTCACAATCAGATGACTGTGGGGTCGACCCCAACACATTCACCTCCTTTGCTGAGATGACGTCACTGGCACTAGTTGTTGTACGCGGGTTCAATCACCGTTTACATTTATGAAGGCTGCAATGCATTCAGATATCATGAAGCATAATACAATCATATTAGCATGATATACTCGAGTATATCTAGCTAATCAGGCATGTCGCATCATCATTCACGACATCGCGCTGTCGGTCAACATGTTTGACTTGAGGCTGATAATTAATGTGCGTCCTATCCATTGGCATATTATATCACGTAATAATACTTTGAATAGTATTACCTCATCTGTGTCATAAACCATACGCGTATGCAAGAATGCGACGATCGCGATGGTTGGGTCGGCAACCGAATATTGAAATTCGGACCTTTGCATATTGCATGCGTTGCATCCAATAATATCACGAATGACACGATATTTAGAGCAGTCTTACCAAGGTACTCACACTTGAGATCGGAATCCAGTGAGACCTGTACTCCACATTGGTATCACGACGTGATAGGTGCGAGGACGGCCGCCTAGAGACCAAAGTCGGCGCAACGCTAACTTTGGACCAAGTATTCAAGTACTTAACTCTATTTGATACGCATACATACGATATAATCATTTACATTCGGCCTGAGCTATTCTAGCATTCCATCTGCAGCCGAGTGATGAACATTGCCCACGGGGTCTGACGGCAGACTGTAATTCTGTAACTGAAGAACACTGTAAGTTGAATCTTTCCTTGCTATTGAGTCTTCTGCTGTCTACTATTCGCATTGGCTTGCCTTGCTGTTCGTAAGCTTGGTACGCACGCAGCTAACACCTAGACGTGCAGAGCTAATACATGATTGAAGAAGGAGGGATACAACAAATTTGGTATCGAGACCAGGTTGAATCATGATGGTTGCATTGTCCCTCATCGGAAGTAGGTTCTCGTGATGGCAAGCGACGACGACACTCGCCGCAGCCCGTTAGACACCTTCACAGAGGATCTCGGCCGCGCTGTTCTGGACGCCGCCGCTTCCGGTTTGTGAATCTAAACACCTGCTGATAAATAGTTGCTGCATTCTCGTTGCGAATCTGGCACTGTGAGTTGCAGGTGAACGTACGCCAACACTGAATGCGGTATTGGCTGGACAATATTTGAACGAGGAACAAATCAAGGCTTTGATCCAGAAAACTACTGAAATAAAGGACAACCTGACGGACTATCGCTTATTTCCTTGGTCTACTCGGGAGTTCTGTCGGTACGCGAATAGTCACAAATTCCTCTTACGTTACGTTGCTCTCAGGTTTATAGTAAATTCCTGTCTGCCTGAATAAGCTCGTGCTTCATGTCGGGACGCGAAGATAGTTCCTATCTGGGCACCGCCAGCCAGCCCGATGGCGGCCTCGCTACTAGAACTGCTTTTGCTGATCCCAATACCGTTGGGACTCATCTTATGTCTGATCCTATCGTCCTTCAGACCCCTTCGCATTTGATTGTACCACTGTCGGCAGCGGCTACAACAAGTGAGGGAGTCGGAGTACAACAGGCCCCGGTAACACCCGCGGTTCAAGAACCCGTCGGAATACCGGAGGTAATGAAGTTGACTATCCCCGTGCCTAAGCTCAATATTTCCGCTGACGAAAAGGCAAAGAATTCAGGACATAGCGTCGCGGATAGGACACGGGCTTACGTTCGTGATGCTAGGCAGTATTTGCAAGCGGTGCACGGCGGGGGATGCGACTCCATTAAATGCCTGTTTATCGGGAATACCCTCGAAGGTGTTGCCAAGGACTGGTATGATGAATGGACAACCGCTAGGGGCAAGTATACGTTTGATAACTTGATCGATGCTCTTCTCGCTCACTTTGCTATGGAAGTTCGCTCGCGTGGCAACGAGGCTCGTAAGACGCTGGCACAAGGCACGTACCACATGCGTCCACACGAAACTGTTCCTGCTTATCAGTCCCGCTTCGAGGCGCTGATAACACCTATCGTTAATTTTCCTGAAGAGGATCATATCTTCTGGTTCCATCGTGGTCTTACTGAATCCCTTGCACGATGGTGCGCCACTGACCTTAGCGGAATTCCTTTCCAATCTTATGATGCCTTGGTAGCTTTTGCTAGAGGTGCAGAAGTTAGACATTTGGCGGGCAAGGACGTTAAACAATTTAACCCTCGCGTTCACGTGATGCGAGCACAGGAACTGCCTTCGGAGTTGACGCCGAAGGACTAGGGTCCTGACCGCCAACGCCCCGCAGCAACCATGCATACCGTTCATAAGGAAAGGCGGTATGACAATCGCGGACGCCACAACCCAAGTAATCGTGGGTCTGCGGGAGCTGGGCCGAGCTCTGGCCATGCTAAAGGCAAACGAAGAGGGAGCACGCCATCTGTAGCAATGCAGAACGCGGCTCCTAGTGTTAAGAAACCCCGGACAGATGATCCGTACATGCAAAAGTGGGAGTGCCGACGCTTGGAGTTTGACCGTCGGAAGTTTGCTAATCTCTGTTTGCGGTGTGCGGGAGAACACCCTACCCGTGAATGTCCCCTTTTGCCACCTTTCGTACCGAAGACGACCTAGGAAGTTGCCCGGGATGTGGAGGAAGGGACTTCTCCCGGGATAGAAGAAGGTGAATGTGGCCGCTGGCCGTCGTTACGCCCCACAGTGAGGGCCCTTTTACCTACTGTTTTCAGACAAATCGAGCGGGCTATCAAGCGACGTTTTTCTCTCGACGGGCGCACGGGACTAAACCACTTCGACCCGTTGTGTAATTAATTTGCACCGCATTGCCCCCTTTCTTCCCTCGATTTATCGGGCCACACTTCTTTACTAATCCCTTCATCTTTCCATGAGCTGTGCGAACAGCTCGCCAGGTACAAGAAGTACCGCCGTTGAAATCCGGACACTGCAGCTTGCATATTAATTCCCTCTTTTTGCCAACGTAAAGTGGCGTCTTTGTTGGAAGGTATGCAATGTGTCCTCCGATTCGAGTCGGGCACTGCTCTGTTTAACGGTGTGGATGTGACGGGCAAACCGACGATGTTGCCTAAACTACCTTATGCTGCTGAAGTGTGGTTTGAGGCTCCTCTTTTGGATTCTACCAGGTTCGAGCCTGCTATAGGATCCCTTTTATTGTCTGCGGAGTCGACTCCGACAGGGAATTGTGTCCCTATTATCGAGATTGGCCTCGGAGGTCGACTGATGAAGGCGCTTGTGGATACTGGTGCCAGTGACGACTTCATCTCGGCAAAGGAGGTGAATGATTTGGGGTTGACCCCTCAGTCGTCTGATTGTGCACAGGTTACCCTCGCTAATGGAGGAAAGCATCCCATCGTGGGCAGGATCACCCTGAGCCTATCGATAGGCCCTCTGCGTGTTAGGGCCCAACCGTATGTGCTACAAGGTCTCTCGGAGACAGCACAGTACATTCTGGGTGCCGCGACATTACGACAGTACCGCGCGCGCATCGATATGGAGTCCACCACACTTAGTTTGTGCAAAGGGAACCTATCGACTAAGGTACCTTTCCTGTCGTACCAAGATGTCACACCAGAGGAGGGCGGAATTGTTGCAGAGCCTGAGGTTAACTTCGCTTTGACGGCGATCGTCAGCGGAAAACAAGAACCCAAGCTAATTGGGCGCAAGGAAACCGATCGGATGATACGGAAAGGCGCCCATGTGTTGCTTGTGAGGCCACGGGTGCAATCGAATGCTACCACCGCGCAGTCCACCGCGCAGTCCACCATCGAAGCCCTCCTGCATAAATATGCTGATGTTTTTCATGACATCCCAGGGCTCCCACCTATGCGGCCTGTTGACCATACAATCCCTCTTGTGCCCGAAGCACAACCCGTTTCACGACCTATGTACAGGTTAAGCCCGTTGGAGCTGGATGAAGTGAAGCGGCAAGTGAGGGATCTGCTTGCAAAGGGTATGATTCGGCCCAGCACATCGCCATATTCTGCACCGATATTGTTTGTCGGTAAGAAGGATGGGACGCTGCGTATGTGCATTGATTATCGGGGCTTGAATGCGACCACGATTAAGAATCGCTACCCTTTGCCGCGCGTTGATGACCTGCTCGATAAGCTGAAAGGCTCAGCTTATTTTTCCTCGATTGACCTTCAACAAGGGTATAATCAGATACGCATCGCTGCCTCTGATATTCCGAAAACCGCTTTCCGGACTCCCTTTGGTCACTTCGAGTACACGGTCTTGTTGTTTGGACGTACTAATGCGCCCGCCACATTTCAAGCAGTGATGGATCGCATGTTCAGACCGTATATCGACAGGTTCGTCGTTTGCTATTTGGATGATATTTTAATATATTCCAAAACGCGCGAGGAGCACCTGAAGCATCTTGAGCTCGTGCTTGAGGTGATGAAGCGGGAGCAATTGTTTGCTAAACACGCCAAGTGTTTTTGGGCGCAGCCGCAAGTGGAGTATTTGGGCCACATCATGTCGGCCACTGGGGTCAGGATGGACCCACGGAAGGTAGCTGTGGTTCGCGAATGGCCCGCGCCTCAGAACCTCACCGAACTACACCAGTTCTTGGGTTAGACTAACTACTTCCGTAAGTTTATTAAAAATTACTCCATTATTGCGGCCCCGCTTACGAATTTGAAGAAGAAAGGAGGTTTCGTTTCTCTCGAAGCCTGGACATCCGCGTGTCAGCGGGCATTCGAAGAGCTCAAGCGAATCGTCGCTGACGACGTTACCCTTTCTTTCCCTGATCACTCGTTGCCATTCCGTGTTGAAGTTGTATCGGATTCTTCCTTGCATGGAAGCGGCGCTGTATTGTTGCAGGAAGGACGACCGATCGCCTTCACGAGTAAGAAATTCTCGGATGCGGAGACCCGATATACAACTGGAGAGCAGGAGCTGTTGGCAGCTCTACATGCTTTGAAGGAATGGCGTTGTTACCTCGAGGGCCGCCCTTTTACGCTGAAGACTGATCATAAGCCGCTGACATTCTTGCAGAGTGTCCCCATGCTTAACCGACGACAAGCCCGGTGGATGGAGTATCTGTCTCGTTTCGACTGTACGTGGGAGTATATCGCCGGCAGGATTAATATTGCTGACGCTCTCAGTCGACATCCATCATTACATGCTGCAATTTTAGCAGCACTGGTTACTCGTTCGCGCAGTCAGGAGGTGCCAATAGCAGCGGACCTTGCGCAGCGACTCAAGGTGGCGTATGAAGTGGATGCATGGTTCGCTTCGCCCAACAATGTGGAACATTTGCACAAGCGCAACGATTTGTGGATACGGCAGGATTGCACGACCACACAAATCGTCGTGCCAAACGACGACGCTCTGCGCTACGATATTCTTGCTTGGTTCCACGAGGACCTGTTGGCAGGACATCCTGGAAGCACGCGATTGGCAGAGCTTGTACGACGCTCGTTCTGGTGGCCGCGCGTGGTGAAGGATGCGGAAAACTTCGTGCAAAGGTGCAGTTTATGCCAGCGCAATAAAGCACTATCCGGTAAGGGCCAGGGTTTATTACAACCTTTACCTATACCAGATGTCCCTTGGGAAAGTGTTTCTATGGACTTCGTAGTCGCGCTGCCCAAAACTGAGGGGGGATATGACTCGGTGTTCATTATGTTCGATTGCTTGACCAAGATGGTTCACTTAGCCCCCTGCACCTCGTCTTGCACCGCTGAGCAAACAGCATGATTATTTTTCGATAATGTGGTCCGATTGCATGGCGTTCCTAAAAATGTGATATCCGATCGCGGCGGTCAATTCAAGTCTAAGTTTTGGGAAGTGCTATGTCAACTCGTCGGCATGCGCGTTCATTTGAGCACAGCATATCATCCACAATCCGATGGGCAAACTGAACACATAAATCGCACACTGGGCGACATGTTGAGGAATTTCGCGGGACGCACACCCTCTGTTTGGGATACGTTTCTGACTTCAGCAGAATTCACGCTTAACAACGCTGGTAACCGCTCTACAGGTCAAAGCCCTTTCTTTCTGAATTATGGATTCCATCCTGCGCTACCCGTGTGGCGAGAATTGGAGATAAATATCCCTGCGGCTAAAACCTTTGCCAAGTCGTTCCTATCCCACATGACAGACGCGAAGGCATGCCTGGACGCGGCACAACAACGGACGACGGACTATTATAATAAATCTAAACGGGACGTAACATTTTCGGTGGAACAAATGGTATTACTGAGCACTAAGAACCTGCGTTCGCTCGCCGACGGTTCCCGTAAATTGTTACCTCGTTGGATCAGTCCATATCCCGTTGTTCGCATGGTAGGGAATGTAGCCGTGGAGCTATCCCTACCCTCTGACATGAATATCCATCCCACATTTCATATTTCTTTAATTCGCCCTTATCGCGGCACAGCACCCATTACGAACGACACCGATGCCCCTGCAGTAATGGACCCCGGTCCCGAGACCTGGATCGCAGGCAAGCAAAAAGTGTATGATGTGGAACGCATACTGGATTATTGGGTTCGTCGCATTGGTCAACAACGATGAAAGCGGAAGGTGCATGAATATCTGGTCAAGTGGACTGGCTATTCTAGCGAGCATAATTCATGGGAGCCGATGCGTAACTTCTCGCCGGAAATGAAGCCCCTGTTGGAGGAAGCTCGTCTACGCGCCACGCAAACCCAATGATCCTTGCAGTCGATGCTGTTCGATGCAGCGAGGACGCTGCATACGGGAGGGGGGATAGTTGTTGTACGCGGGTTCAATCACCGTTTACATTTATGAAGGCCGCAATGCATTCAGATATCATGAAGCATAATACAATCATATTAGCATGATATACTCGAGTATATCTAGCTAATCAGGCATGTCGCATCATCATTCACGACATCGCGCTGTCGGTCAACATGTTTGACTCGAGGCTGATAATTAATGCGCGACCTATCCATTGGCATATTATATCACGTAATAATACTTTGAATAGTATTACCTCATCTGTGTCATAAACCATACGTGTATGCAAGAATGCGACGATCGCGATGGTTGGGTCGGCAACCGAATATCGAAATTCGGACCTTTGCATATTGCATGCGTTGCATCCAATAATATCACGAATGACACGATATTTAGAGCAGTCTTACCAAGGTACTCACACTTGAGATCGTAATCCAGTGAGACCTGTACTGCACATCGGTATCGTGACGTGATAGGTGCGAGGATGGCCGCCTAGAGACCAAAGTCGGCGCAACGCTAACTTTGGACCAAGTATTCAAGTACTTAACTCTATTCGATACGCATACATACGATATAATCATTTACATTCGGCCTGAGCTATTCTAGCATTCCATCTGCAGCCGAGTGATGAACATTGCCCACGGGGTCTGACGGCAGACTGTAATTCTGTAACTGAAGAACATTGTAAGTTGAATCTTTCCTTGCTATTGAGTCTTCCGCTGTCTACTATTCGCATTGGCTTGCCTTGCTGTTCGTAAGCTTGGTACGCACGCAGCTAACACCTAGACGTGCAGAGCTAATACATGATTGAAGAAGGAGGGATACAACACTAGTATCCTCAAGTGCCTTCATCATTCGACCAGCGGGGCCGACTTCAATAACGGAAACACAATAATCTGTCAGAGTCGACTCCACAGATAACAAAAGTGATTCCAGGGCGGGCTCAAAATTAATATAACCCGTCACAGGGGCTTCATACCAGACATCAAAGGCATAGGACAATTCCGGCAACAGAACTGCGGATCCCGCCACGTTCACATCATCAATCAATACAGTGCCTGACTTGAATCAAAGGACACGTTGCATACTGTTTAACAAAGCGGTAGCTGTACGCTGGCTGTGAAATGGTAGCAACAAACATGCAGGAGTGTCCGGACATTGATGTCTACATCTCCTGTACCTGACCCGCTGTTCGAACGGCTCACTTTGAGATGAGGGGATGAACAAACGATACGTTCTCAAGGACTAAAAGCAACGATGCTTCACAGTTGGACATACGAATGACCACCGACCATGCATTTGTTCAGCTGTCCCGGATGGAGTCAACTCCGCATCAATCCAGGCATCCCCCTACTTTGACCGTGGGGCCAAAGGCGGCAACAATGGCAATCAATCATGAGATAACCCACCGCACATCTCCAACAGAGAGTGATCTCCTTCCGATGCACAAGCTTGGATTGTGTATACTCCCCTTTTGTCAGTCATGAGTCCTGCGCTTGCATGGCAGTCACATGAGGCACAAATCTCAAAGCATTCTGTCTAGCTGGAATACGCATCTCAGCTCTTAGGACAATTGGCATCACAAGATCCTCAACACGTGATTAGTAGGCAGTTACAGTTTAATTCGGAAACATGAAAAATGAGCCAAAGGCTAACATACAGTGTGCCTCAATATCACGTGACTGAGCTTCTGGGGTAAAGCGTGCAAGTAGGGTGACAGTCAACTCATCAAACGTGAAGTTTTCCCATGCAGTGATCCCTTGATCATACCATGTCTTTGCTATACCCTCGAGGGTATTCCCAACAAAGAGACACCTCACCTCATCATGTTCACCGCCACGGACCAACTGCAGGTACTTCCAAATATCACGTAGATAGAAACGAGTTGCATTCACAATGTCACGTCCAACATTCATATCATGCAAAATAAATAATTTCGGTGCTGTGATAGTAAACCTCTTCACCTCATTACCGTTGGCGCGGTCTTGCATTTGAGGCGATAGCAAACCCCGTTGATCGGCAATTTCCATCTGTAACCGTCATGGCTGCCAAGTGTGGCGTAAAAAGATGGATAGGGGCCTGAAACACAAGAGGATCTTGAGCAGTAATTGTGTCAATAGTCTCAGGATCCCTATCAAACATTCTAGGAACGGTACCCAGCTCAGGTTGACATGCCAAGCCTACAAACGACGGGTCGTCACGTCCCGCCATCATGGAACACTGACCAATATATTCAAATTGCGTGACAATAAACGATGCACATAATTCTAAAGCAAGTGTGCAAGTGATTCACACGAATCTAGCACAAGAATACAAGGAATTTGGTCAGCACACCGACAATACTCTTGCAGACTTCGAGTAGATATGGCAGATACGTATTCAGTTGGTCCCTGTAGTCCACACGATCAAAGCCTCCAGCTGATTAGAACGCAAGTTGTAACCAGGAGCTATCGCAAGCGGTGCCGGACCACTAGTTTCACCTGCAACTCAGAGCAAAGGCTCACGCCACAATTGCAGTAAACCACAAAAGTATAAAAGCAATCACAATTTGGAAGCAACATTATCTAATACAGCGTGGACAAGTTCTTTGGCGATAATGTCTAGTGGTCGACGTCGCCCATGGTCGACAATCGTCCTAGAAAGAGTTTACTTCCGATTGTGCATCATTAGACAATCAGGCAACGAACCTGTCTCGATACCAAATTTGTTGTATCCTTCCTTCTTCAATCATGCACTGAATCTGCACGTCTGGATGTTAACTAGTGTGCACCAAGCTTACGAACAGCAAGGCAATCCAATGCGAGCAAAGTGACAGCGGAAGACTCAAGAATAAGGAAAGATCCAACTTACAATAGTCTTCGTTTACAAATCGGTAGATGGCCGTCAGACCCCGCGGGCAATGTTCATCATCCGGCTGGGAATGCTGTGCTGGAATAGCTCAGGCCGAATATAAATTAGTATAAAGTATGTATGCAAATTAGAAAGGGTTAAGTACACGAGTACTTAGTCCAAAGTAGCACGAGCCGACTTCGGTCTCTAGGCGGCCGCCCTTGCACCTATCACGTCACGATACCGATGCGCAGTACAGGTCTCACTGGATTACGATCTCAAGTGTGAGTACCTTCGTAGCGCTATTCTAAATACCGCGTAATTCGTGATATTATTGGATGCAACGCATGCAATATGCGAAGGTCCGAATATCGATATTCGGTTGCCGACCCAACCATCGCGATTGTCGCCTTCTCGCATACGCGTATGGTTTATGACATGGATGAAGTAATAATATTTAAAGTATTATTACGCGATATAATATGCCAATGGATAGATCGCGCATTAATTATCAGTGTCGAGTCAAACATGTTGACCGACAGCGCGATGTCGTAGGTGGTAATGCAGCATGCCTGATTAGCCAGATATACTCGAGTATATCATGCTAATATGATTGTATTATGCTTCATAATGTTCGAATGCATTGTGGCCTATTTCGGTGCAGCTGGTGATGGAACCGGCGTACAACATCCCCCGCCGTGCACCACTTGCAGATATTGCCTAGCATCACGAACGTAGGCCCGTGTCCTATCCGCGACACTATGTCCTGAATTCTTTGCCTTTTCGTCAGCGGAGATATTAAGCTTAGGCAAGGGGATAGTCAACTTCATTACCTCTGGTATTCCGACGGGTTCTTGAACCGCAGGTGTTACCGGAGCCCGTTGCGCTCCAACTCCTTCACTCGTTGTAGCCGCTGCCGACAGTGGTACAAGTAAGTGTGAAGGGGTCTGAAGAACAACGGGATCGGACATAATATGAGTCCCGACGGTATCGGGATCGACAAAAGCAGTTCTAGCGGTAAGACCACCGTCGGGCTGGCTGGTGGTGCCCAGATAGGAACTATCTTCGCGTCCCGACATTAAGCACGAACTTATACGAGTGAACAGCAATTTGCTAAAAGATCTGTGAGCAAGTTAACACAATAGGAATTTTTTACTACTTGCGTACTGACAGAACTCCCGAGTAAGCCGAGAAGAAAAGTGATGTAATCCATAAGGCCGTCTTTTATCTCAGTGGTTTTCTGAATCAAGGCCTTGATCTGTTCCGTGTTTAAGTGCTGTCCAGCCAACACCGCGTCCAGTGTTGGCGCACGTTCACCTGCAACTCACAGTGCAAGCTCGCAACAACAATGCAGCAGCTAGTTATCAACAGATGTCTAGGATTACAAACCGGAAGCGGCGGCGTCCAGGACAGCATGGCCAAGATCCTCAGCGAAGGTGTCTAAAGGGCTGCGGTGAGTGTCGTCGTCGCTCGCCATCGCGAGAACCTACTTCTGAGGGACAATGAGGCAGTCGTAACTTTACCCGTCTCGATACCAAATTTGTTGTATCCTTCCTTCTTCAATCATGCACTGAATCTGCACGTCTGGATGTTAGCTAAGTGCACACCAAGCTTACGAACAGCAAGGCGATTCAATGCGAGCAAAGTGACAGCGGAAGACTCAACAATAAGGAAAGATCCAACTTACAATAATCTTCGTTTACAAATTGGTAGTCGGCCATCAGACCCCGCGGGCAATGTTCATCATCCGGCTGAAGATGCTATGCTGGAATAGCTCAGGCCGAATATAAATGCATATAACGTATGTATCCAAATTAGATTGTGTTAAGTACACGAGTATTTAATCCAAAGTAGCGTCGAGCCGACTTCGGTCTCTAGGTGGCCGTCCTCGCACCTATCACGTCGCGACACCAATGTGCAGTACAGGTCTCACTGGATTCCGATCTCAAGTGTGAGTACCTTCGTAGCACTATTCTAAATATCGCATAATTCGTGATATTAATGGATGCAATGCATGCAATATGCGAAGGTCCGAATATCGATATTCGGTTGCCAACCCAACCATCGCGATCGTCGCATTCTCACATACGCATATGGTTTATGACACAGGTGAGGTAATAATATTTAAAGTATTATTACGTGAGATATTATGCCAACAGATAGATCGCGCATTAATTATCAGCCTCGAGTCAAACATGTTGACCGACAGCACGATGTTGTGGATGATAATGCAACGTGCCTGATTAGCTAGATATACTCGAGTATATCATGCTAATATGATTGTATTATGCTTCATAATGCTCGAATGTATTGCGGCCTATTTCGGTGTGAACGGTAATTGAACCGGCGTACAACAGAAGCCACCAGAGCACCTCACCCCACAATGGTTGAGACCTCGATGGAAGGTTCAAATCCTGGAGGACTGGATACCCTGGAAGCCTGGAAAAGGACAGGCAAAGGACACAACGGGGCAACAACAGATAGTTTACGACCTATACAACGACGCAGAGGACATCGCGGGCCCAATCACAAAACGCACCGTCCCCTCAAAGGTGAAACCTCCCAAGAAACGGAAAATTGGGACGGATACGACCTCAACCCATGAACAATACTACACGGTTCACTGGAAAGACACTATTACCCCGATGTCTATCGTCGGCACATATGCCAGTATGGGATACGTGCCCAAGCAGCTCTTGCCAGTGACAGGTCTCTATGGCACACGGATCGATCACCATTTCCGCAGAGTAATATGGGAGCCGTCTGATATCCCCGCAACACAACTCGGCAGGTTGCCCAACGGACCAAAGGTGATGGAGAGATATGAGCAAACGAGGTCGCAGAGTGTGAACCCCCTCTCGAAATACCCAAAACCCAAGGACAGCAATCTAATGACCCCTCAGCGGCAGGGCCAATGGGACCTGCCCCCCTTGGAGCAGACCCAGCGGGCACACCTTATTCGAGCGAACACAACCTTTGAGACCACGCCATGCAATCCATACACGGACACGTGCCCCACGGGAAATTACCGAATCCAGATAGGACTGCTAACCAGAGAGGGCAGCTCGATAGAAGAGAACGTGGCCTTTGCCTACAACCCAAGAGGGAAATGCGTGGGCACCCTCACCCTGCAACGCTTGGAGACCCTCAGAATGCGATACCAACACACGATCGAAACCTATCCGGAGGTGCACAGAAGCCTATCCCCAAAGGGCGACTCCGCCAAGGCCGTCGCGCGCCTTCTTCTGCGGTACGAAAAGGATCCCAACGGGCGAGAGTCAAAAGACCCGCCATGGTCCCAGTCAACGATGAACAGAGAACTGTTGTACGCGGGTTCGATCACCGTTTGCACCAATGAAGGCTGCAACGCATTCAAGCATTGTGAAGCATAATACAATCATATTAGCATGATATACTCGAGTATATCTGGCTAATCAGGCATGCTGCATTACCATCTATGACATCGCGCTGTCGGTCAACATGTTTGACTCGATGCTGATAATTAATGCGCGACCTATCCATTGGCATGTTATATCACGTAATAATACTTTAAATATTATTACCCCATCTACATAATAAACCATACGCGTATGCAATAATGCGACGATCGCGATGGTTGGGTCGGCAACCGAATATCGATATTCAGACCTTCGCATATTACATATGTTGCATCCATTAATATCACGGATGACACGATATTTAGAACAGTGCTACGAAGGTACTCACACTTGAGATTGGAATCCAGTGAGACCTGTACTGCACATCGATATCACGACGTGATAGGTGCGAGGACGGCCGCCTAGAGACCGAAGTCGGCTCGTGCTACTTTGGACTAAGTACTCGTGTACTTAACTCTATCTAATTCGCATACATACTTTGTACTCATTTATATTCGGCCTGAGCGATTCCAGCATAGCATCTCCAGCCGGATGATGAACATTGCCCGCGGGGTCTGACGGCAGACTTCTAATTTGCAATTGAAGAGAATTGTAAGTTGAATCTTTCCTTATTGTTGAGTCTTCCGCTGTCTATTACTCGCATTCGATTGCCTTGCTGTTCGTAAGCTTGGTATGCAATCAGCTAACATCCAGACGTGGAGATCTAATGCATGATTGAAGAAGGAAGGATACAACAAGAACTGCGCCGCACATTGGTTGACGCCCTGCACGCCCTAGACACCGGCCCAGTTGTCGAAAGGTTTTCATCCCCACTTAACTGCGGCGAAGAGGTGCAATACTACTTCAGCACCCATGCAGAAGACCAACTCTTCGGGGCAAACATAGATGCATTCTCTCCATTTACAGGCCTCTCGATAGCACACCCAAATCCTGACCCTACCAGCATCAAAAAAGCGGTAATGTGGGCAATCACAGGCGCGTCACACACAATGACATCCGCACTGCCCGCTGCCACACTACCCATTGTCCCGCACAGCCGGACCGGTCCCCACACGCAGCTATACAACACACTGTACGTCTTCCACCTCACGCAACTTAGCCGCGGTGAAGCGTGCATGCTTACCAACGGGACTGGAGCTGACGGCCAAACACCTGGCTACATGGGGGGCCTGGACCTCGTTGTGGTGGCCAACGACACGGTGATCCAAAGACTAAACGCCCGCTCCATGAAGGCCCTCCTAACCGAACTCAAAGCGATGGACGCCATCAGCCTCCCCAGAAAACATCTGCGCATGCGGGACACGCCTGAGGGCACCCAATGCATCGACATCCAGCGTCCCTACCCAAGCAAAGCTGCTCAGATCATGCGCAAGATGATGGCCTCAAAGCCGCCTGGACCCAGACCCACCGCCATAGTTCACCAAATGGACGGACAGATGCTCCAGCAGCGCCAGACAGCAGCTTTCCCCGGACAAATACCACTCCGCGTGTACCCACAAGATATCATCTGGACTGACGGTAGCTGCATTAAACCGGCTGAAAACGATGGCCCGAACAAGTTGGGTGCGGCTGTGTACTGTGGACCCACCGGAAAAACATTGTACATCGACCCAGCAGGCGTCGGATGCACCAATACCATTCAATGGGCAGAGCTGGCGGCAATACGCGTGGCCCTATCAACGCAAAAGGAAGTGAACAGCACCCTAACAATTGCCACTGATTCACAAGCATCACTGGATCTTATCAAAAGAGTAAACTGCACATTTCCAAGCACAAAGCCTTACTCATGGATATCGCCGAACTACTGTACGACTACACCCAACAGAACATAACCGTCCACTTCTTGAAAGTGAAATCGCATACCGGCCTTGATGGTAATGACAAGCTGACAAGGGAGCAACATCTGTCGCACAAGGCGAGATTCCGGCAACTTTTACTGAAAAGGCAGACAGCGTCCCGTTCAATAAAGTGTTCTGGCTAAAACAATACGACACTTGCTTTTACATTAGTGACCTGAACAAAGGCCTTTATAAGTGTCTCCAGCAGGGTACCTTCGCAGGCTATACAAACGACACAATTCTAACTGAAAAATGGTGTAACACCGCCTTGAAGTTAGACCCCAAATTGTTGTATCTCTGTTGTGTCGGCCAACAAAGGCCCGATCGGAAGGATGACCATCTAAGGTCCAGGATCCTTTGACACTGCCCGTAGATACCCCAGGATACTACACAAATCCAGCAATACCTTCCTTAGTAACCCAAAGACGCCCCACTGGCTCAAACTACAAGTACTGAAAGCTCGATACGGGCTGCTATTCAATGCTAAGCTGAAGAAACTTTACGGACGCAGCGAAGACAGAAACTGCCCTATTTGCCGCAGCTGTGGAACGACCGGCCCCACACCCGACTCAGGAGCCCACATACTCGGCGGGTGCCCCCACCCAACCATGAAAGGCATGTACATCAACCGGCATAACCAAGCGACGCGCACTATTGCCGACTGCGTCCACGGGGGCCGCAACGGTGGTGGCTTCATGATTATGGACGCCGGTAAAGAAGAGGATCTCCCGCCGTACTGTAGTGGGACATGTTGTACCTCTCGTTCGCGTTTGCTCATGAGTATCTGCACGTCTGGAGACTATCGACACCGATGCGCGAGCACTTGCAAGTACAGCAAGGCAAGCGAGAGCAAACAGAGACAGCGGAAGACTTCAAGACGAAGAGAGATATAACTTACGGTCTTACAGATCGGAATGATGCAATGGACGAAATCGCCGTCAGCGCCGGAAGCAAGCAATCATCACGCGGCGGTGATTAGCGAAGTTCAGGCTTTAACTCGGGCTAAGTAGGATATCGTATAGCAATAGTAATGTAGAACACACAAGTGTTCTCCGGTATCGAATGTCTTATCTTGCTTAGCCGTCCTCGCATCTGTTATACTCGCAGCATCGCAATGCCGTACGATTCACATCAGGAGGCCGATCCTAGATGTGACAACCCTACTGCGTCTAGGCGATGTCTACGCATAACAAGGTATAAGCCTTTCCGGCATTCGCATGATGCAAGGGTCCGGATAACGATATCCGGTTGCAGGGCATGCATCGCGACAAGTGCGGCGCTCTCAACGTGTGCTTTAATGAAGTAATATTATATCAGATAATATTACTTATCGTTTTGTAGCACGAGCATAATGCGCACTTCAATGCTTCGGTTATTCATGCATGCTAGGCGGATTTGCCATGATGCGATGTCGCGATGGATCAATGACAACATGCCAGATGCATATATAAATGTATGCGAATACATTTATATCATGCAGATTCATTCATATGTAATGCGTTCATCACAAAAGCACTTCGACTCATAGGATCGCGTCGACCTACGCGTCGATGGGAAATGAACCGTAGCACAACAATTATCCCCCCTCCCGTATGCAGCGTCCTCGCTGCATCATACAGCATCGACTGCAGGGGTCATTGGGCTTGTGTGGCACGTTTGCGGGCTTCTTCGAGCAGGGGTTTCATGTCCTGTGAGAAGTTGCGTGCCGGTTCCCATGAGTTGTGCTCGTCGGTATACCCTGTCCACTTAACCAAGTACTCGTGTACTGTTCGCTTACGTCGGTGTCGGCTCACACGACGCGCGCGATAATCTAACACCCGCTCCACATCGTAAAACTTCTGTTTACCAGCAATCCAGGTCTCGGGAACTGGTTCGATCGCTGTGGGGGCGTTAGCAGGCTCAGGGACGGGTTCCGTACTACGATACGGACGAACAAGCGATACGTGAAACGTGGGGTGAATGGTCATATCAGTGGGCAATGCAAGCTCCACAGCCACATTCCCAACCATGCGCATGACAGGATACGGACCAATCCAACGGGGTAAGAGTTTTCGGGATCCGTCGGCCAAGGAACGCAAGTTCTTGGTGCTTAGCAACACGAGTTGCCCCTCCGAAAACGTCACATCCTGCTTGGATTTGTTGTAGTATTCTGTCGTTCGTTGCTGCGCCGCGTCCAAACACGACTTCGCGTCTGTGATTCGGGACATAAAAGACTTGGCAAAAAGTTTAGCAGCAGGCACGTTCACTTCCAACTCACGCCACACGGGTAGCGCGGGGTGAAACCCGTAGTTAAGAAAGAACGGACTTTTGCCTGTAGAGCGGTTAACAGCGTTGTTAAGCGCGAATTCTGCCGCAGTCAAATACGTATCCCAGACGAGTGGTGTGCGACCAGCATAATTGCGCAACATATCACCCAACGTGCGGTTTGTGCGTTCGGTTTGACCATCAGTCTGCGGGTGATACGCCGTGCTCAGGTTGACGCGCATGCCAACTAGTTTGCAGAGCGCTTCCCAAAACTTAGACGTGAACTGTCCACCGCGGTCCGAGATCACATTTTTGGGAATCCCGTGTAACCGAACTACATTATCGAAAAACAAACGTGCGGTTTGCTCAGCCGTGCAGGATGATGTGCATGGTGCTAGGTGAACCATCTTAGTCAGACGGTCGACCATTACGAACACCGCATCGTATCCCCCCTCAGTTTTGGGCAGCGCGACTACGAAGTCCATGGAAACACTTTCCCAAGGCGCATCCGGGACAGGCAACGGTTGCAACAACCCATGGCCCTTACCGGACAAAGCCTTATTGCGCTGGCACAGACTGCATGTCTGTACGAAGTTCGCCGCATCCTTAGCCAAACGAGGCCACCAAAAGGAACGTTGCACCAAGTCGATCAATCGCTTGCTACCAGGGTGTCCTGCTAACGGGTCCTCGTGGAACCGCGCAAGGACGTCGTAGCGTAGCGCGTCGTCGTTCGGAACGACGATTTGCATAGCTGCACCCTCCGTCCGTAGCCAAAGGCCATTCTGCTTGCGAAGGTTTTCTACATTAGCCGGGTCCGCGAACCAGGCGTCTGCGTTGTAGGCAACCTTCAACCGCTCCGCGAGGTCCGTCGCGATCGGTACCTCCTCGCTACGCGGCCGCACGACGGGCGCTGCCAAAATTGCAGCGTGTAGCGACGGATGTCGACTGAGAGCATCGGCAATATTCAATTTACCAGAAATATACTCCCAGGTGCAGTTGAACCTAGCTAGATATTCCATCCACCTAGCTTGACGGCGGTTCAACGTCGGAACGTTTTGCAAAAACGTTAGGGGCTTGTGGTCAGTCTTTAAAGTAAACGGGCGTCCCTCGAGGTAACAGCGCCATTCCTTTAAAGCATGCAGCACAGCCAGAAGCTCCTGTTCCCCGGTGGTGTAGCGAATCTCCGCACCAGAAAACTTCTTACTCGTGAAGGCGATCGGTCGCCCTTCCTGTAACAATACAGCGCCGCTTCCAAATATTGAGGCATCAGACACTACCTCAACACGAAATGGCAACGAGTAATCGGGGAATGCAAGGGTGACATCTTCGGCAACGATCCGTTTGAGCTCTTCGAATGCCCGCTGGCATTGCGACGTCCACGACTCGAGCGAAACGAAAACGCCTTTGCGAGTTAAGTTAGTAAGCGGGGCCGCAATGATGGAATATTTTTCAATGAACTTCCGAAAATAATTGGTCAAGCCAAGGAACTTACGCAGCTCCGTGAGGTTCTGAGGCGCGGGCCAATCGCGAACCACGGCGACCTTCCGCGGGTCCATCTTCACACCGGTGGCCGACACAATGTGACCCAAATATTCCACCTGAGGCTGCGCCCAAAAGCATTTGGCGCGTTTAGCAAACAATTGCTCCCGCCTCATAACGTCGAGCACGAGCCGAAGATGCTCCAAGTGCTCCTCGCGCGTTTTAGAATATACCAAGATGTCATCCAGGTAGCAAACAACGAACCTGTCGATAAACGGCCTAAACATTCGGTCCATAACCGCCTGAAACGTCGCAGGGGCATTAGTCAAACCAAACGATAGGACCGTATACTCAAAGTGACCGAAGGGCGTCCGAAAAGCGGTTTTCGGGATATCAGAGGCAGCGATGCGAATCTGATTGTAGCCCTGTTGTAAGTCAATTGAGGAAAAATAAGCCGAGCCCTTCAGCTTATCCAACAGGTCGTCAACGCGTGGCAAAGGATAGCGATTTTTCACCGTGTTCGCATTTAACCCCCGGTAATCGATGCACATGCGCAAGGTCCCATCCTTCTTACCGACAAACAAAATCGGTGCAGAATACGGGGATGTGCTGGGGCGTATCATACCCTTCGCGAGCAAATCCGTCACCTGGCGCTTCACCTCATCCAGCTCCAATGGACTCAACCTGTACATTGGCCGGGCTCTAGGCTGCGCTCCAGGCATGAGAGGGATTGTGTGATCAACAGGACGCATAGGTGGTAGGCCAGGGATATCTTTAAAGACGTCCTCATACTGCGACAGTAGGGCCTCAACCTCAGGATCCACAGAAATCTGCGCGGTGGTGACACAACAGCTCACCCGCGGCCTTAAAAGCAGTCCGTGGGCACCCTTCCGTAACAAACGGACGGCCTCCTTACGCCCGACTAGCTCTGGTTCGATTCGCGCGGCCATTGCGGTCACAGCGAAATTAACCATAGGCACCGCCTCAGTTTCGCCCTCCTTTGGTGTGACATGTTCGAACGACAGGAAAGGTACCTTAATCGACAGAGTACCCTTGCACATATGCAGGGTTGCGGTCTCCATGTCGATGCGCGCGCGGTACTGTCGTAATGTCGACGACCCCATTATGTACGGTGCAGTCTCTGCTAAGCCCTGCAGCACGTACGGCCGGGTCACAACACGCAAAGGGCCTAACGATAGGCTAAGGGTAATCCTGCCCACGATGGGATGCTTACCCCCGTCAGCAAGGGTAACCTGTGGACAATCAGACGACTCTGGGGACAACCCCAGCGCATTCACCTCTGCGACAGAGATGAAGTCGTCGCTGGCACCGGTGTCAACAAGTGCCTTCAGAGTACGGCCATTCAAACCGATCTGAACCACAGGGACACGGTTATCTACGAGCGACTGCCCAGCAGACAACGTCAGTGCGCTTAAGGCGGGTCCGTAACCAACGGCACCCCCATCAGGAGCGTCGTACCAAACGTCAACCGAGTAGGATAGGTGTGGCCACGGAGCCAACGTACCCTCCCGATCCACACCATTAAACAAAACGGTGCCCGGCTCGAACCGGTGGACATGCCGCATACCCCTTAACGATGCCTCTGCCTTGCGCCGACAGAAAGCGGGGAGTAAAACACATGCGGCAGTGTCTGGATATTGACGCCTACACCTCCTGTACATGGCCAACTGTTCCGACATCTCACGCAGAGACGAGGGGATGAACAAAACCACGTGGTTGGACAGATCGATAGACGACAGGGGACGGCGAGGTGTAAACACATTACACAACGGATCGAAGCAGAGAAGTCCCGTGCGTCCGTCAAGCGTGATGCGTCGCGCAATGACTCGCTCGATGTGTCCAAGTACACAAGGCAACAATGCCTTAACGGCTGGCCGTAAGGATGACCACCGACCACGCGTTAGTTCAGAAATCCCGGGTGGTGCCCCCTCCACAGGAACCCGGGCAAGCCCCTATTTCGGCTGAGGTACAAACGGCGGCATTAGAGGGCAATCCTTCGTAGAATGGCTCTCCGCACACCGTAGACAAACGTTGGCCAATTTTCGACGCTCGAATTCGGAACGATTGCAATTCCATTTTGGCATAAATGTGTCGTCCGTACGAGTACGCTTTGCGTTGGGGTCGGAACGCTGTGCGGCTGCCGACGACGGCGCACCACCACGCTTCCTGTTCCTAGCTGGGTCCGAGCTCGGACCTGCTCCTCCTGTACCACGGACACCCGAGCTAGCGCCCCCACGCGCCTTGCGTTGCCCGTTGCTGCGTCGCGTCGCGGCAGTAGGCGTGGGGCGGGTCGCGCCGAGGTCCTGGTCGAGAGCTACAGCTTCCCCAAGCGGATCCTGCACTTGCACGGCATTTGCACGAGGGGCAGACTTGACTTCTTCCTCGCCGGCAAGAAGTCGTATCTCCGCGCCCTTAGCAAAAGCGACCAACGCGTCATACGACTTGATCTGCGCTCCAACCAAGTCAGTGGCGCACCATTTAGCCAAAAGTTTCGTTAGGCCTCGCCTAAACCAAAAGACACGCTCAGATTCGGTGAGGTCAGCAATGGGAGTCACAAGTGCTTCGAAGCGTGACTGGTACGCAGGTACATTTTCATCCCGACGCATGTGGTAGCTACCCGCTGCCAAAACGTTACGAGCTTCCACATCGCGTGCTTGAACCTCAGTAGCGAATCGTGCGAGCAAAGCGGCGACTAACTCGTCAAAAGTATAGCTGCCCCGGGCGTTGGTCCAATTGCGATACCAGTCCTTCGCTGCGCCCTCGAGGGTGTTACCAACGAAGAGACACCTGATACCGTCATTGTCGCCACCATGAACAGCTTGGAGGTACTTTTTAGCGTCACGCACGTACGCACGAGTTGCATCGGCTATGCTATGCCCTGGTGTCTTGTCGGTCAGCGAAATATTGAGCCTAGGAACGGGAATCGACAATCTCATCACCTCAGGGATGTCATCATGCCCTCGAGCTTGAGGTAATGGCAGAACCCTTGGTCCAGCAGTGTTGTCCATATTCGTGTTCACTGCTGAATGCGGCACAATTAAGTGAGCAGGGGTCTGAAGGAAAAGGGGCTCTTGAGTGGCTCGCGCGCCAACAGTCTCAAGACCTCTATCCGGCGCTCTAGCAGCTACAACGAAATCGGGTTGGCTAGCTAGGCTAGTGTGCGGCGTATCGTCGTGTTCCGCGGACATGGAGCACGAAACGATACCCTAGTTTTGCGTAATAGAAGCCGACTTCTATCGCAAAGGCAAGAGTACAAAGCGACTCGGTGAGCCTACCGACAGTACTCTTGAGAAGATTCAGCAAACTCAGCAAGTAATTGCCCAGCTGAGTCCTGATCTCCGTAGTTTGAGCAATGAGAGTCGCCAACTGGTCCGGACGAACACCGGTCTCAGTCGCCGCGGCAAGCAATGCCGGTGCACTGAGATTACCTGCGACTCAGAGCGTACACTTACACAACAAGTGCAGCAATCTAAGTAAAAGCAATTAAACAATTACAAACCGGAAGCGGCGGCGTCCAAAACGGCACGGCCCAAGTCTTCGGCAAAAGTATCTAGCGGTCCTCGTGGTTCGTCGCTGGAACTCGCCATAGAAAGAACCTACTTCCGATTAGACAAAGAGAGACAGTTAGGCAACGAACCTGTCTCGATACCAAATTGTTGTACCTCTCGTTCGCGTTTGCTCATGAGTATCTGCACGTCTGGAGACTATCGACACCGATGCGCGAGCACTTGCAAGTACAGCAAGGCAAGCGAGAGCAAACAGAGACAGCGGAAGACTTCAAGACGAAGAGAGATATAACTTACGGTCTTACAGATCGGAATGATGCAATGGACGAAATCGCCGTCAGCGCCGGAAGCAAGCAATCATCACGCGGCGGTGATTAGCGAAGTTCAGGCTTTAACTCGGGCTAAGTAGGATATCGTATAGCAATAGTAATGTAGAACACACAAGTGTTCTCCGGTATCGAATGTCTTATCTTGCTTAGCCGTCCTCGCATCTGTTATACTCGCAGCATCGCAATGCCGTACGATTCACATCAGGAGGCCGATCCTAGATGTGACAACCCTACTGCGTCTAGGCGATGTCTACGCATAACAATGTATAAGCCTTTCCGGCATTCGCATGATGCAAGGGTCCGGATAACGATATCCGGTTGCAGGGCATGCATCGCGACAAGTGCGGCGCTCTCAACGTGTGCTTTAATGAAGTAATATTATATCAGATAATATTACTTATCGTTTTGTAGCACGAGCATAATGCGCACTTCAATGCTTCGGTTATTCATGCATGCTAGGCGGATTTGCCATGATGCGATGTCGCGATGGATCAATGACAACATGCCAGATGCATATATAAATGTATGCGAATACATTTATATCATGCAGATTCATTCATATGTAATGCGTTCATCACAAAAGCACTTCGACTCATAGGATCGCGTCGACCTACGCGTCGATGGGAAATGAACCGTAGCACAACAGGACACGCGTCCCCAAATGGATGCTGCCACACCTAGGAGACGAGGAAATCCGCCGCCTCCACCCAGATATCATGTTCATCCCCAACCTCCCCACGCACACAACCCAGCGCAAACGGTACCAGGGGCCAGAATGCAAGTTCATGCACGATGTGTAGATTGTCAAAGTGTGCTACGCCAGCGACCTGCAACACACTGACAAACTCGAACAGAAAACTGCACAGCACACACGGCTAACAGAGGAACTCATGAAAGCAGGCTGGAAGGTGCACTACACTGAGGCGCAAATTGTCACCCTGGGCAGCACAGGGACCCTAACCAACACACTAAAACCGCTCCTGTGCAGGCTTGGCTCTTCCGCGGAGCATGCCCAGAAGACCTGCCTGCACCTACACCAGCAAACAATCGAAACAGCGGGTGCCATTATTCGGGCACGGCGAGTACTAGAGGGTGCAGCCAAATAACCGGTACAACCCAAACGGTTTCCCACGGTGGTGTGGGCATACAGGGGCGGTAATGCTGCCCCTCAGTTCCCCACCCCCTTAACACACGCCAGGCTTCGGCCGGCATACTATTATTATTATTATTATTATTATTACATCGCCAGCAGCATTCATATCGCCGACACTCTCAGTCGACATCCGTCATTACACGCTGCAATTTTAACAGCACCAGTCACACGTTCACACAACGAGGAGGTGCCAATAGCATCAGACCTTGCAGAGCGACTGATGGTGGCGTATGAACAAATCCATGGTTCACCACCCCAAGTAATGTGTTGTATTACGGTACCGGCCTTAGCTCCTTGCTAAGTAAGTAGCCCGTGGCTACACCCTCTATGTGCAAATATAGAGGCTAAGGGTTGCATGCCCTAGTGCAACTGTGACACTGTCACTGGTAGACTCAGTTGAGTTCGGTTTCACTGGTTGATCATATGTATTTCCTTAATACATATCCACGTTTTCTCTTCCTTAGAGATTACGGCTCTTTACGGAGGCTTTCCGTACTGAGCTCAGAGTACCTATGCTCTGCTCTTCCTATCAACCGGTAGTTATCACTACCACTAGTTTGGGGTGAAACAACAAAACTGGTATCGAGACGGTCTTTCTGGACACTTCTTTCTGTGCTTTTCGATAATCATGGACATGGACGTTAGTCTTAATCTAGAAGCGATTAAAGCTACACTTTACTCTGGTAAATAGAGTACTTCACAATATATTTACTACTGTGAAATTTAGGCTTCGTCGTGCTTTTTGCAGACGACGGCGAGATTTCGCCTGCTTCTTCTCACGAAGAACAAGCACCTTTGTTGCAAAATCTCAGACGCTCCAGTGGAGTGGATATTACAACACAAACGTTCTTTACGTTTGAGAATGATACGTTTCTGGGTCCTTCCTGGAAAGTAACCTACAATGGCATCTCTTTTTGCCTTGGCTGGAGGACGTAATCGTGTGAATACCTATTCCGGATTACTTAATCCTCGTCCTATTGCTGTTGCAATGGCTTCTGGTTCTCAAGCTCAGCAAGCTGTGCCAGCTGTTGGTGCATTGCCTGATGCTGTTGACCAACACACGGGTCGCCTTGACGCCTTAGCCAATAGTGGCAATGAAACCACTTTAAATTGTATTCCTTCTATGGGAATTGCCAATGAACCTGTGAACGTTTTTGCTGCTGCGCCGCCTGTGCCAGCCACGCAAACGCCTAGCAGGCGCACGCGCGACGGGCAAGCTATTTTGCCTATTGTGGAGCAGAGTCCGTCTACGACTCACTCGGCTGCAGAGCTTCCGCGGGTCAGTTTGCCGACTCCAGTGTTGATGCTGGATGACAAACTAGATGCTAAGAAGATTTCCGCCCGGGTTCGTGCTTTCATTCGGGATGTTAACCTATTCTTTGGGGTCATTCCGTGGGGCCAGGACCAGCGTTCTTGCTGTCTATTCCTGTCTCAGGCATTGCGTGGCAATGCTAAGGTCTGGTATGATGAGTGGTCGCTCTCTCAGACTCAGCTCACCGGGGAATCTATCCTAGAGAATTTGCGCATTCGCTTTGCACCACAAATTCTGTCGGTTGAGCAGGAGGCTCATCAGAAGCTTGCTGACAAGTCCTTCTATGTGCGGACTGGTGAAAATGTCCCTGCATATCATGCCCGCCTTGAGGCATTATTCCAGGATATTCCTGATATCCACCCTCGTGAGAAACTGTTTTGGTTTCAGCAAGGTTTGTCTGGTGTCCTGCAACCTAAGTGTGCAGCTGACAAGAAGGGACGACCCTTCACCAGTTATGATGACCTTGTGCGTCATGCCTCTGGCGAAGAGGCCCGCATCCTCACTGAACACCGGTTCTGTTCTGGTGTTCGCTCTAATGCCATCACTATGCAGGATGTGGTTGAATATGACGCTATGGAGGCCTCTGATGGAGAGCCCCCAGCTAAGCGTGTGCGTGCTCATGCACCACAGGCTGCCGCTGCTGCCCTAAGCACCGGCCCTTCCTCAGCGTCCCGTCCCCATCAGCATGACAAGCGTCCTAGTTCGGGAGGCAGGGGAAATACACGTGGGGACCACCGTGGTCACCAGCCGAGTCGTGGTGGAGGTATTAAACCGCAGTCCTTGATGGTGGACCAGGAGCGTGAGCTCACCCGGTTTTACAACCATTATGGTCGCCAGCTCACCCATGGTGACTTGAGGGATTTGCGTAAGGAGGCAGGGGGCAACGTTTGCTTTTGCTGCCGGGCTACCGGCCACTCATATGATGA
The DNA here is from genome assembly GCA_030268105.1 of Volvox africanus. NCBI lineage: Eukaryota > Viridiplantae > Chlorophyta > Chlorophyceae > Chlamydomonadales > Volvocaceae > Volvox > Volvox africanus. Next base: position 3,391,048 of record BSDZ01000013.1, on the reverse strand, counting down.
GTGCACCTTGCGTCCCCCTGAGGCTCGTGCCGCCGTGGCACAAGGCAATGGCCACTAGGGCCTTGCCCAGGCTAGTGCCACGGAGAGCTTGCCTGGGTTTTCTATGTCCGGACAGATAGGTTCGGGTGTGTGTAGCTTTGTGCGCGCCTTGCACCCAGAGGTCCTTGCTGACCTTGAGACCGCTGTTGGTCGCCGGTTTTCGTTTGATGCCTTGGCTGTCAAGGTGGGGTTTGATTCCACGTGTAACCTCCTGGCACCTCGTGGACGTGCCCTTTCATCGGCTGACCTTGGTGGGCACACCGTCCTTCTGATTCCCTCCTCACTTCATCATTTACGGGCCTTGCTCAGTCATTACTGGACTTGCAAGCAGCATTGACCTGATACAGCAGCTGGTATTCTTTTGCCACAGCATGTAGCTTGTCTGGCCTCTGCTGAACTTGTAGGTATGCGCAAGGTTCAGTCCTTTCCCAAAGGTACTGGCCTCTTTAATGGTCTTGACCTTTTAGGCCAGCAGGTTGCTTTACCTGGCATCCCGTATCCTGCAGAGGTATGGTTTGATGCGCTGCAGCCATACACACCTGTGTCACCTGATGCTTTCACTTCTGCCCTTTTGGTAGCTGCATCGGGTGCTATGAATGCAGGATCGGCTCTTCCTCTTATTTCTCTGGCAACGGCTGGACTCAGTTTCACCGCCTTGGTGGACTCGGGTGCTACCCACGACTTTATCAGTGAGTCACTGGTTCAGCGCTTGCATTTGCCTGTTCACTCTTGCCCGTGGTCTTCGGTTTCCTTAGCCGACGGGGGCAAGCAAGCCATCTTGGGGCAGGTGTCCTTGCGGGTGTCTGCAGGCTCTTTTTGTGCTTGCTTGCAGCCCTGTGTGCTGCCAACCCTCACAGATGCCGCATCTTTCATTTTAGGCTCTGCCTCACTCCAGAAGCATGCTGCTGTGTTTGACTATGAGGAACGCACCCTTCACCTGATTAAGGGTTCAGCAACTTGCATGCTTCGCTGGCTGCCTACAGCCGCAGAGGAGGCTGTTCCTGATGACACTCCTCAAATCAATCACGTTATCACTGCCATGCGTGAAACCAAGAATACCCCAGAGTCTGTTAGCCGTAAAGCAGCTGTCCGTATGCTGCGTAAGGGTGCTCATGGCATTCTAGTGCGCCCCTCTCTTCGGCTCAACTCTGTTGGTGCTCAGACTTCCATGCAGGACCCTGAAGTCTCTGCGTTGCTCAAGGAGTATGCAGATGTGTTCCGCGATCTTCCAGGGATTCCGCCGGAACGACCGGTGGATCACACTATTCCTTTGGTGTCTGGTGTGCAACCCGTCTCACGCCCCATGTACCGTCTCAGCCCGTTAGAGCTTGATGAGGTAAAGCGGCAAGTTACTGACTTGCTTGCTAAGGGCTTGATCCGTCCGAGCACTTCCCCTTACTCCGCGCCTATCTTGTTCGTGGGTAATGTTGTGCTACGGTTAGTTTCTCGCCGATGCGTAGGTCGATGTGATCCTACAAGGCGAAGTGCTATTGTGATGAACACATTGCATATGAATGAATCTGCATGATATAAATGTACTCGTGTACATTTAAATATGCATTTGGCATGTTGTCATTATCCATCGCGACATCGCATCATGGCAAATCCGCCTAGCATGCATGAAAGCCCGAAGCATTGAAGTGCGCATTATGCTCGTGCTATGAAACGATAAGTAATATTATCTGATATAACATTACTTCATTACAGCACACGTTGAGAGCGCCGCACTCATCGCGACACATGCCCTGCAACCGGATATCGTTATCCGGACCCTTGCATCATGTGAATGCCGGAAAGGCTTATACGTCGTTATACATGGACATCGCCTATACGCAGTAGGGTTGTCACACTTAGGATCGGCCTCCTAGTGTGAATCGTACGGCATCACGATGCTGCGAGTATAACAGATGCGAGGATGGCTAAGCAAGACAAGACATTCGATACCGGAGAACACTCGTGTGTTCTATATTACCATTGCTATACACTCTTCCACTTAGCCCGAGCTAAGCCTGAACTTCGCTAATCACCGCCGCGTGATGATTGCTTGCTTCCGGCGCTGACGGCGATTTCGTCCATTGCATCGTTCTGATCTGTAAGACTGTAAGTTATATCTCTCTTCGTCTTGAAGTCTTCCGCTGTCTCTGTTTGCTCTCGCTTGCCTTGCTGTACTTGCAAGTGCTCGCGCATTGGTGTCGAAAGTCTCCAGACGTGCAGATACTTATGAGCAAACGCGAACGAGAGGTACAACAAATTGGTATCGAGACAGGTTCGTTGCCTAACTGTCTCTCTTTGTCTAATCGGAGGTAGGTTCTTTCTATGGCGAGTTCCAGCGACGAACCACGAGGACCGCTAGATACTTTTGCCGAAGACTTAGGCCGCGCCGTTTTGGACGCCGCCGCTTCCGGTTTGTAATTGTTTAATTGCTTTTGTTTAGATTGCTGCACTTGTTGTGTAAGTGTACGCTCTGAGTCGCAGGTAATCTCAGTGCACCGGCATTGCTTGCCGCGGCGACTGAGACCGGCGTTCGTCCGGACCAGTTGGCGACTCTCATTGCCCTAACTACGGAGATCAGGACTCAGCTGGGCAATTACTTGCTGAGTTTGCTGAATCTCCTCAAGAGTACTGTCGGTAGGCTCACCGAGTCACTTTGTACTCTTGCCTTTGCGATAGAAGTCGGCTTCTATTACGCAAAACTAGGGTATCGTTTCGTGCTCCATGTCCGCGGAACACGACGATACGCCGCACACTAGCCTAGCTAGCCAACCCGATTTCGTTGTAGCTGCTAGAGCGCCGGATAGAGGTCTTGAGACTGTTGGCGCGCGAGCCACTCAAGAGCCCCTTTTCCTTCAGACCCCTGCTCACTTAATTGTGCCGCACTCAGCAGTGAACACGAATATGGACAACACTGCTGGACCAAGGGTTCTGCCATTACCTCAAGCTCGAGGGCATGATGACATCCCTGAGGTGATGAGATTGTCGATTCCCGTTCCTAGGCTCAATATTTCGCTGACCGACAAGACACCAGGGCATAGCATAGCCGATGCAACTCGTGCGTACGTGCGTGACGCTAAAAAGTATCTCCAGGCTGTTCATGGTGGCGATAATGAAGGTATCAGGTGTCTCTTCGTTGGTAACACCCTCGAGGGCTCAGCGAAGGACTGGTATCGCAATTGGACCAACGCCCGGGGCAACTATACTTTTGACGAGTTGGTCGCCGCTTTGCTCGCACGATTCGCTACTGAGGTTCAAGCACGCGATGTGGAAGCTCGTAAGGTTTTGGCAGCCGGTAGCTACCACATGCGTCGGGATGAAAATGTACCTGCATACCAGTCACGCTTCGAAGCACTTGTGACTCCCATTGCTGACCTCACTGAATCCGAGCGTGTCTTTTGGTTTAGGCGAGGCCTGACGAAACTTTTGGCTAAATGGTGCGCTACTGACTTGGTTGGAGCGCAGATCAAGTCGTATGATGCTTTGGTCGCTTTTGCTAAGGGCACGGAGATACGACTCCTTGCCGGTGAGGAAGAAGTCAAGTCTGCCCCTCGTGCAAATGCCGTGCAAGTGCAGGATCCGCTTGGGGAAGCCGTAGCTCTTGACCAGGATTTCGGAGCGACCCGCCCCACGCCTACTGCCGCGACGCGACGCAGCAACCGGCAACGCCAGGCGCGCGGGGGCGCTAGCTCGGGTGTCCGTGGGTCAGGAGGAGCAGGTCCGAGCTCGGACCTGGCTAAAAACAGGAAGCGTGGTGGTGCACCGTCGACGGCAGCCGCACAGCGTTCCGACCCCAATGCGAAGCGGACTCACACGGACGACACGTATATGCCAAAATGGAATTGCAATCATTCCGAATTCGAGCGTCGAAAATTGGCCAACGTTTGTCTACGGTGTGCATTGTTGCCTTGTGTACTTGGACACATCGAGCAAGTCATTGCGCGACGCGTCACACTTGACGGACGCACGGGACTTCTCTGCTTCGACCCGTTGTGTAATTTGTTTACACCTCACCGTCCCCTGTCGTCTATCGATCTGTCTAACCACGTGGTTTTGTTCATCCCCTCGTCTCTGCGTGAGATGTCGGAACAGTTGGCCATATACAGGAGGTGTAGGCATCAATATCCAGGCACCGCCGCATGTGTTTTACTCCCCGCTTTCTGTCGGCGCAAGGCAGAGGCATCGTTATGTTGTGCTACGGTTCATTTTCCGCCGACGCGTAGGTCGACGCGATCCTACGAGGCGAAGTGCTTTTGTGATGAACGCATTACATATGAATGAATCTGCATGATATAAATGTATTCGCATACATTTATATATGCATCTGGCATGTTGTCATTATCCATCGCGACATCGCATCATGGCAAATCCGCCTAGCATGCATGAATGACCGAATCATTGAAGTGCGCATTATGCTCGTGCTATGAAACGATAAGTAATATTATCTGATATAATATTACTTCATTAAAGCACACGTTGAGAGCGCCGCACTTGTCGCGATGCATGCCCTGCAACCGGATATCGTTATCCGGACCCTTGCATCATGCGAATGCCGGAAAGGCTTATACGTTGTTATACGTAGACATCGCCTAGACGCAGTAGGGTTGTCACATCTAGGATCGGCCTCCTGATGTGAATCGTACGGCACTGCGATGCTGCGAGTATAACAGATGCGAGGACGGCTAAGCTAGACAAGATATCCGATACCGGAGAACACTTGTGTGTTCTACATTACTATTGCTATGCGATATCCTACTTAGCCCGAGCTAAAGCCTGAACTTCGCTAATCACCGCCGCGTGATGATTGCTTGCTTCCGGCGCTGACGGCGATTTCGTCCATTGCATCATTCTGACCCGTAAGACTGTAAGTTATATCTCTCTTCGTTTTGAAGTCTTCCGCTGTCTCTGTTTGCTCTCGCTTGCCTTGCTGTACTTGCAAGTGCTCGCGCATCGGTGTCGTTAGTCTCCAGACGTGCAGATACTCATGAGCAAACGCGAACGAGAGGTACAACAATTTGGTATCGAGACAGGTTCGTTGCCTAACTGTCTCTCTTTGTCTAATCGGAAGTAGGTTCTTTCTATGGCGAGTTCCAGCGACGAACCACGAGGACCGCTAGATACTTTTGCCGAAGACTTAGGCCGCGCCGTTTTGGACGCCGCCGCTTCCGGTTTGTAATTGTTTAATTGCTTTTGTTTAGATTGCTGCACTTGTTGTGTAAGTGTACGCTCTGAGTCGCAGGTAATCTCAGTGCACCGGCATTGCTTGCCGCGGCGACTGAGACCGGCGTTCGTCCGGACCAGTTGGCGACTCTCATTGCCCAAACTACGGAGATCAGGACTCAGCTGGGCAATTACTTGCTGAGTTTGCTGAATCTCCTCAAGAGTACTGTCGGTAGGCTCACCGAGTCGCTTTGTACTCTTGCCTTTGCGATAGAAGTCGGCTTCTATTACGCAAAACTAGGGTATCGTTTCGTGCTCCATGTCCGCGGAACACGACGATACGCCGCACACTAGCCTAGCTAGCCAACCCGATTTCGTTGTAGCTGCTAGAGCGCCGGATAGAGGTCTTGAGACTGTTGGCGCGCGAGCCACTCAAGAGCCCCTTTTCCTTCAGACCCCTGCTCACTTAATTGTGCCGCACTCAGCAGTGAACACGAATATGGACAACACTGCTGGACCAAGGGTTCTGCCATTACCTCAAGCTCGAGGGCATGATGACATCCCTGAGGTGATGAGATTGTCGATTCCCGTTCCTAGGCTCAATATTTCGCTGACCGACAAGACACCAGGGCATAGCATAGCCGATGCAACTCGTGCGTACGTGCGTGACGCTAAAAAGTATCTCCAGGCTGTTCATGGTGGCGATAATGAAGGTATCAGGTGTCTCTTCGTTGGTAACACCCTCGAGGGCTCAGCGAAGGACTGGTATCGCAATTGGACCAACGCCCGGGGCAACTATACTTTTGACGAGTTGGTCGCCGCTTTGCTCGCACGATTCGCTACTGAGGTTCAAGCACGCGATGTGGAAGCTCGTAAGGTTTTGGCAGCCGGTAGCTACCACATGCGTCGGGATGAAAATGTACCTGCATACCAGTCACGCTTCGAAGCACTTGTGACTCCCATTGCTGACCTCACTGAATCCGAGCGTGTCTTTTGGTTTAGGCGAGGCCTGACGAAACTTTTGGCTAAATGGTGCGCTACTGACTTGGTTGGAGCGCAGATCAAGTCGTATGATGCTTTGGTCGCTTTTGCTAAGGGCACGGAGATACGACTCCTTGCCGGTGAGGAAGAAGTCAAGTCTGCCCCTCGTGCAAATGCCGTGCAAGTGCAGGATCCGCTTGGGGAAGCCGTAGCTCTTGACCAGGATTTCGGAGCGACCCGCCCCACGCCTACTGCCGCGACGCGACGCAGCAACCGGCAACGCCAGGCGCGCGGGGGCGCTAGCTCGGGTGTCCGTGGGTCAGGAGGAGCAGGTCCGAGCTCGGACCTGGCTAAAAACAGGAAGCGTGGTGGTGCACCGTCGACGGCAGCCGCACAGCGTTCCGACCCCAATGCGAAGCGGACTCACACGGACGACACGTATATGCCAAAATGGAATTGCAATCATTCCGAATTCGAGCGTCGAAAATTGGCCAACGTTTGTCTACGGTGTGCATTGTTGCCTTGTGTACTTGGACACATCGAGCAAGTCATTGCGCGACGCGTCACACTTGACGGACGCACGGGACTTCTCTGCTTCGACCCGTTGTGTAATTTGTTTACACCTCACCGTCCCCTGTCGTCTATCGATCTGTCTAACCACGTGGTTTTGTTCATCCCCTCGTCTCTGCGTGAGATGTCGGAACAGTTGGCCATATACAGGAGGTGTAGGCATCAATATCCAGGCACCGCCGCATGTGTTTTACTCCCCGCTTTCTGTCGGCGCAAGGCAGAGGCATCGTTATGTTGTGCTACGGTTCATTTTCCGCCGACGCGTAGGTCGACGCGATCCTACGAGGCGAAGTGCTTTTGTGATGAACGCATTACATATGAATGAATCTGCATGATATAAATGTATTCGCATACATTTATATATGCATCTGGCATGTTGTCATTATCCATCGCGACATCGCATCATGGCAAATCCGCCTAGCATGCATGAATGACCGAATCATTGAAGTGCGCATTATGCTCGTGCTATGAAACGATAAGTAATATTATCTGATATAATATTACTTCATTAAAGCACACGTTGAGAGCGCCGCACTTGTCGCGATGCATGCCCTGCAACCGGATATCGTTATCCGGACCCTTGCATCATGCGAATGCCGGAAAGGCTTATACGTTGTTATACGTAGACATCGCCTAGACGCAGTAGGGTTGTCACATCTAGGATCGGCCTCCTGATGTGAATCGTACGGCACTGCGATGCTGCGAGTATAACAGATGCGAGGACGGCTAAGCTAGACAAGATATCCGATACCGGAGAACACTTGTGTGTTCTACATTACTATTGCTATACGATATCCTACTTAGCCCGAGCTAAAGCCTGAACTTCGCTAATCACCGCCGCGTGATGATTGCTTGCTTCCGGCGCTGACGGCGATTTCGTCCATTGCATCATTCTGACCCGTAAGACTGTAAGTTATATCTCTCTTCGTTTTGAAGTCTTCCGCTGTCTCTGTTTGCTCTCGCTTGCCTTGCTGTACTTGCAAGTGCTCGCGCATCGGTGTCGTTAGTCTCCAGACGTGCAGATACTCATGAGCAAACGCGAACGAGAGGTACAACAATTTGGTATCGAGACAGGTTCGTTGCCTAACTGTCTCTCTTTGTCTAATCGGAAGTAGGTTCTTTCTATGGCGAGTTCCAGCGACGAACCACGAGGACCGCTAGATACTTTTGCCGAAGACTTAGGCCGCGCCGTTTTGGACGCCGCCGCTTCCGGTTTGTAATTGTTTAATTGCTTTTGTTTAGATTGCTGCACTTGTTGTGTAAGTGTACGCTCTGAGTCGCAGGTAATCTCAGTGCACCGGCATTGCTTGCCGCGGCGACTGAGACCGGCGTTCGTCCGGACCAGTTGGCGACTCTCATTGCCCAAACTACGGAGATCAGGACTCAGCTGGGCAATTACTTGCTGAGTTTGCTGAATCTCCTCAAGAGTACTGTCGGTAGGCTCACCGAGTCGCTTTGTACTCTTGCCTTTGCGATAGAAGTCGGCTTCTATTACGCAAAACTAGGGTATCGTTTCGTGCTCCATGTCCGTGGAACACGACGATACGCCGCACACTAGCCTAGCTAGCCAACCCGATTTCGTTGTAGCTGCTAGAGCGCCGGATAGAGGTCTTGAGACTGTTGGCGCGCGAGCCACTCAAGAGCCCCTTTTCCTTCAGACCCCTGCTCACTTAATTGTGCCGCACTCAGCAGTGAACACGAATATGGACAACACTGCTGGACCAAGGGTTCTGCCATTACCTCAAGCTCGAGGGCATGATGACATCCCTGAGGTGATGAGATTGTCGATTCCCGTTCCTAGGCTCAATATTTCGCTGACCGACAAGACACCAGGGCATAGCATAGCCGATGCAACTCGTGCGTACGTGCGTGACGCTAAAAAGTACCTCCAAGCTGTTCATGGTGGCGACAATGACGGTATCAGGTGTCTCTTCGTTGGTAACACCCTCGAGGGCGCAGCGAAGGACTGGTATCGCAATTGGACCAACGCCCGGGGCAGCTATACTTTTGACGAGTTAGTCGCCGCTTTGCTCGCACGATTCGCTACTGAGGTTCAAGCACGCGATGTGGAAGCTCGTAACGTTTTGGCAGCGGGTAGCTACCACATGCGTCGGGATGAAAATGTACCTGCGTACCAGTCACGCTTCGAAGCACTTGTGACTCCCATTGCTGACCTCACCGAATCTGAGCGTGTCTTTTGGTTTAGGCGAGGCCTAACGAAACTTTTGGCTAAATGGTGCGCCACTGACTTGGTTGGAGCGCAGATCAAGTCGTATGACGCGTTGGTCGCTTTTGCTAAGGGCGCGGAGATACGACTTCTTGCCGGAGAGGAAGAAGTCAAGTCTGCCCCTCGTGCAAATGCCGTGCAAGTGCAGGATCCGCTTGGGGAAGCTGTGGCTCTCGACCAGGACCTCGGCGCGACCCGCCCCACGCCTACTGCCGCGACGCGACGCAGCAACGGGCAACGCAAGGCGCGCGGGGGCGCTAGCTCGGGTGTCCGTGGTACAGTAGGAGCAGGTCCGAGCTCGGACCCAGCTAGGAATAGGAAGCGTGGTGGTGCGCCGTCGTCGGCAGCCGCACAGCGTTCCGACCCCAATGCGAAGCGGACTCGTACGGACGACACATTTATGCCAAAATGGAATTGCAATCGTTCCGAATTCGAGCGTCGAAAATTGGCCAACGTTTGTCTACGGTGTGCGGAGAGCCATTCTACGAAGGATTGCCCTCTAATGCCGCCGTTTGTACCTCAGCCGAAATAGGGGCTTGCCCGGGTTCCTGTGGAGGGGGCACCACCCGGGATTTCTGAACTAACGCGTGGTCGGTGGTCATCCTTACGGCCAGCCGTTAAGGCATTGTTGCCTTGTGTACTTGGACACATCGAGCGAGTCATTGCGCGACGCATCACGCTTGACGGACGCACGGGACTTCTCTGCTTCGATCCGTTGTGTAATGTGTTTACACCTCGCCGTCCCCTGTCGTCTATCGATCTGTCCAACCACGTGGTTTTGTTCATCCCCTCGTCTCTGCGTGAGATGTCGGAACAGTTGGCCATATACAGGAGATGTAGGCGTCAATATCCAGGCACTGCCGCATGTGTATTACTCCCTGCTTTCTGTCGGCGCAAGGCAGAGGCATCGTTAAGGGGTATGCGGCATGTCCACCGGTTCGAGCCGGGCACCGTTTTGTTTAATGGTGTGGATCGGGAGGGTACGCTGGCTCCGTGGCCACACCTATCCTACTCGGTTGACGTTTGGTACGAAGCTCCTGATGGGGGTGCCGTTGGTTACGGACCCGCCTTAAGTGCACTGACGTTGTCTGCTGGGCAGTCGCTCGTAGATAACCGTGTCCCTGTGGTTCAGATCGGTTTGAATGGCCGTACTCTGAAGGCACTTGTTGACACCGGTGCCAGCGACGACTTCATCTCTGTCGCAGAGGTGAACGCGCTGGGGTTGTCCCCAGAGTCGTCTGATTGTCCACAGGTTACCCTTGCTGACGGGGGTAAGCATCCCATCGTGGGCAGGATTACCCTTAGCCTATCGTTAGGCCCTTTGCGTGTTGTGACCCGGCCGTACGTGCTGCAGGGCTTAGCAGAGACTGCACCGTACATAATGGGGTCGTCGACATTACGACAGTACCGCGCGCGCATCGACATGGAGACCGCAACCCTGCATATGTGCAAGGGTACTCTGTCGATTAAGGTACCTTTCCTGTCGTTCGAATATGTCACACCAAAGGAGGGCGAAACTGAGGCGGTGCCTATGGTTAATTTCGCTGTGACCGCAATGGCCGCGCGAATCGAACCAGAGCTAGTCGGGCGTAAGGAGGCCGTCCGTTTGTTACGGAAGGGTGCCCACGGACTGCTTTTAAGGCCGCGGGTGAGCTGTTGTGTCACCACTGCGCAGATTTCTGCGGATCCTGAGGTTGAGGCCCTACTGTCGCAGTATGAGGACGTCTTTAAAGATATCCCTGGCCTACCACCTATGCGTCCTGTTGATCACACAATCCCTCTCATGCCTGGAGCGCAGCCTACGGCCCGGCCAATGTACAGGTTGAGTCCATTGGAACTGGACGAGGTGAAGCGCCAGGTGACGGATTTGCTCGCGAAGGGTATGATACGCCCCAGCACATCCCCGTATTCTGCACCGATTTTGTTTGTCGGTAAGAAGGATGGGACCTTGCGCATGTGCATTGATTATCGGGGGTTAAATGCGAATACGGTGAAAAATCGCTACCCTTTGCCACGCGTTGACGACCTGTTGGATAAGCTGAAGGGCTCGGCTTATTTTTCCTCAATTGACTTACAACAGGGCTACAATCAGATTCGCATCGCTGCCTCTGATATCCCGAAAACCGCTTTTCGGACGCCCTTTGGTCACTTTGAGTATACGGTCCTATCATTTGGTTTGACTAATGCCCCTGCGACGTTCCAGGCGGTTATGGACCGAATGTTTAGGCCGTTTATCGACAGGTTCGTTGTTTGCTACCTGGATGACATCTTGGTATATTCTAAAACGCGCGAGGAGCACTTGGAGCATCTTCGGCTCGTGCTCGACGTTATGAGGCGGGAGCAATTGTTTGCTAAACGCGCCAAATGCTTTTGGGCGCAGCCTCAGGTGGAATATTTGGGCCACATTGTGTCGGCCACCGGTGTGAAGATGGACCCGCGGAAGGTCGCCGTGGTTCGCGATTGGCCCGCGCCTCAGAACCTCACGGAGCTGCGTAAGTTCCTTGGCTTGACCAATTATTTCCGGAAGTTCATTGAAAAATATTCCATCATTGCGGCCCCGCTTACTAACTTAACTCGCAAAGGCGTTTTCGTTTCGCTCGAGTCGTGGACGTCGCAATGCCAGCGGGCATTCGAAGAGCTCAAACGGATCGTTGCCGAAGATGTCACCCTTGCATTCCCCGATTACTCGTTGCCATTTCGTGTTGAGGTAGTGTCTGATGCCTCAATATTTGGAAGCGGCGCTGTATTGTTACAGGAAGGGCGACCGATCGCCTTCACGAGTAAGAAGTTTTCTGGTGCGGAGATTCGCTACACCACCGGGGAACAGGAGCTTCTGGCCGTGCTGCATGCTTTAAAGGAATGGCGCTGTTACCTCGAGGGACGCCCGTTTACTTTAAAGACTGACCACAAGCCCCTAACGTTTTTGCAAAGCGTTCCGACGTTGAACCGCCGTCAAGCTAGGTGGATGGAATATCTAGCTAGGTTCAACTGCACCTGGGAGTATATTTCTGGTAAATTGAATATTGCCGATGCTCTCAGTCGACATCCGTCGCTACACGCTGCAATTTTGGCAGCGCCCGTCGTGCGGCCGCGTAGCGAGGAGGTTCCGATCGCGACGGACCTCGCGGAGCGGTTGAAGGTTGCCTACAGCGCAGACGCCTGGTTCGCGGACCCGGCTAATGTAGAAAACCTTCGCAAGCAGAATGGCCTTTGGCTACGGACGGAGGGTGCAGCTACGCAAATCGTCGTTCCAAACGACGACGCGCTACGCTACGACATCCTTGCGCGGTTCCACGAGGACCCGTTAGCAGGACACCCTGGTAGCAAGCGATTGATCGACTTGGTGCAACGTTCCTTTTGGTGGCCTCGTTTGGCTAAGGATGCGGCGAACTTCGTCCAGACATGCAGTCTGTGCCAGCGCAATAAGGCTTTGTCCGGTAAGGGCCATGGGTTGTTGCAACCGTTGCCTGTCCCGGATGCGCCTTGGGAAAGTGTTTCCATGGACTTCGTAGTCGCGCTGCCCAAAACTGAGGGGGGATACGATGCGGTGTTCGTAATGGTCGATCGTCTGACTAAGATGGTCCACCTAGCACCATGTACATCATCCTGCACGGCTGAGCAAACCGCACGTTTGTTTTTCGATAATGTAGTTCGGTTACACGGGATTCCCAAAAATGTGATCTCGGACCGCGGTGGACAGTTCACGTCTAAGTTTTGGGAAGCGCTCTGCAAGCTAGTTGGCATGCGTGTCAACCTGAGCACAGCGTACCACCCGCAGACTGATGGTCAAACCGAACGCACAAACCGCACGTTGGGTGATATGTTGCGCAATTATGCTGGTCGCACACCACTTGTTTGGGATACATATTTGACTGCGGCAGAATTCGCGCTTAACAACGCTGTTAACCGCTCTACAGGCAAAAGTCTGTTCTTTCTTAACTACGGGTTTCATCCCGCGCTACCCGTGTGGCGTGAGTTGGAAGTGAACGTGCCTGCTGCTAAACTTTTTGCCAAGTCTTTTATGTCCCGAATCACAGAAGCGAAGTCGTGTTTGGACGCGGCGCAGCAACGAACGACGGAATACTACAACAAATCCAAGCAGGATGTGACGTTTTCGGAGGGGCAACTCGTGTTGCTAAGCACCAAGAACTTGCGTTCCTTGGCCGACGGATCCCGAAAACTCTTACCCCGTTGGATTGGTCCGTATCCTGTCATGCGCATGGTTGGGAATGTGGCTGTGGAGCTTGCATTGCCCACTGATATGACCATTCACCCCACGTTTCACGTATCGCTTGTTCGTCCGTATCGTGGTACGGAACCCGTCCCTGAGTCTGCTAACGCCCCCACAGCGATCGAACCAGTTCCCGAGACCTGGATCGCTGGTAAACAGAAGTTTTATGATGTGGAGCGGGTGTTAGATTATCGCGCGTGTCGTGTGGGCCGACACCGACGTAAGCGAACAGTACACGAGTACTTGGTTAAGTGGACAGGGTATACCGACGAGCACAACTCATGGGAACCGGCACGCAACTTCTCACAGGACATGAAACCCCTGCTCGAAGAAGCCCGCAAACGTGCCACGCAAGCCCAATGACCCCTGCAGTCGATGCTGTATGATGCAGCGAGGACGCTGCATACGGGAGGGGGGATAATTGTTGTGCTACGGTTCATTTTCCGCCGACGCGTAGGTCGACGCGATCCTACGAGGCGAAGTGCTTTTGTGATGAACGCATTACATATGAATGAATCTGCATGATATAAATGTATTCGCATACATTTATATATGCATCTGGCATGTTGTCATTATCCATCGCGACATCGCATCATGGCAAATCCGCCTAGCATGCATGAATGACCGAATCATTGAAGTGCGCATTATGCTCGTGCTATGAAACGATAAGTAATATTATCTGATATAATATTACTTCATTAAAGCACACGTTGAGAGCGCCGCACTTGTCGCGATGCATGCCCTGCAACCGGATATCGTTATCCGGACCCTTGCATCATGCGAATGCCGGAAAGGCTTATACGTTGTTATACGTAGACATCGCCTAGACGCAGTAGGGTTGTCACATCTAGGATCGGCCTCCTGATGTGAATCGTACGGCACTGCGATGCTGCGAGTATAACAGATGCGAGGACGGCTAAGCTAGACAAGATATCCGATACCGGAGAACACTTGTGTGTTCTACATTACTATTGCTATACGATATCCTACTTAGCCCGAGCTAAAGCCTGAACTTCGCTAATCACCGCCGCGTGATGATTGCTTGCTTCCGGCGCTGACGGCGATTTCGTCCATTGCATCATTCTGACCCGTAAGACTGTAAGTTATATCTCTCTTCGTTTTGAAGTCTTCCGCTGTCTCTGTTTGCTCTCGCTTGCCTTGCTGTACTTGCAAGTGCTTGCGCATCGGTGTCGTTAGTCTCCAGACGTGCAGATACTCATGAGCAAACGCGAACGAGAGGTACAACACGTTAAGGGGTATGCGGCATGTCCACCGGTTTGAGCCGGGCACCGTTTTGTTTAATGGTGTGGATCGGGAGGGTACACTGGCTCCGTGGCCAAGCACATCCTACTCGGTTGACGTTTGGTACGAAGCTCCTGACGGGGGTGCCGTAGGTTACGGACCCGCCCTAAGTGCACTGACGTTGCCTGCTGGGCAGTCGCTCGTAGATAACCGTGTCCCTGTGGTTCAGATCGGTTTGAATGGCCGTACTCTGAAGGCACTTGTTGACACCGGTGCCAGCGATGACTTCATCTCTGTCGCAGAGGTGAATGCGCTGGGGTTGTCCCCAGAGTCGTCTGATTGTCCACAGGTTACCCTTGCTGACGGGGGTAAGCATCCCATCGTGGGCAGGATTACCCTTAGCCTATCGATAGGCCCTTTGCGTGTTGTGACCCGGCCGAACGTGCTGCAGGGCTTAGCAGAGACTGCACCGTACATAATGGGGTCGTCGACATTACGGCAGTACAGCGCGCGCATCGACATGGAGACCGCAACCCTGCATATGTGCAAGGGTACTCTGTCGATTAAGGTACCTTTCCTGTCGTTCGAACATGTCACACCAAAGGAGGGCGAAACTGAGGTGGTGCCTATGGTTAATTTCGCTGTGACCGCAATGGCCGCGCGAATCGAACCAGAGCTAGTCGGGCGTAAGGAGGCCGTCCGTTTGTTACGGAAGGGTACCCACGGACTGCTTTTAAGGCTGCGGGTGAGCTGTTGTGTCGCCAGCGCGCAGATTTCTGCGGATCCTGAGGTTGAGGCCCTACTGTCGCAGTATGAGGACGTCTTTAAAGATATCCCTGGCCTACCACCTATGCGTCCTGTTGATCACACAATCCCTCTCGTGCCTGGAGCGCAGCCTACGGCCCGGCCAATGTACAGGTTGAGTCCATTGGAGCTGGACGAGGTGAAGCGCCAGGTGACGGATTTGCTCGCGAAGGGTATGATACGCCCCAGCACATCCCCGTATTCTGCACCGATTTTGTTTGTCGGTAAGAAGGATGGGACCTTGCGCATGTGCATTGATTACCGGGGGTTAAATGTGAATACGGTGAAAAATCGCTACCCTTTGCCATGCGTTGACGACCTGTTGGATAAGCTGAAGGGCTCGGCTTATTTTTCCTCAATTGACTTACAACAGGGCTACAATCAGATTCGCATCGCTGCCTCTGATATCCCGAAAACCGCTTTTCGGACACCCTTCGGTCACTTTGAGTATACGGTCCTATCGTTTGGTTTGACTAATGCCCCTGCGACGTTTCAGGCGGTTATGGACCGAATGTTTAGGCCGTTTATCGACAGGTTCGTTGTTTGCTACCTGGATGACATCTTGGTATATTCTAAGACGCGCGAGGAGCACTTGGAGCACCTTCGGCTCGTGCTCGACGTTATGAGGCGGGAGCAATTGTTTGCTAAACGCGCCAAATGCTTTTGGGTGCAGCCCCAGGTGGAATATTTGGGCCACATTGTGTCGGCCACCGGTGTGAAGATGGACCCGCGGAAGGTCGCCGTGGTTCGCGATTGGCCCGCGCCTCAGAACCTCACGGAGCTGCGTAAGTTCCTTGGCTTGACCAATTATTTCCGAAAGTTCATTGAAAAATATTCCATCATTGTGGCCCCGCTTACTAACAATGCCAGCGGGCATTCGAAGAGCTCAAACGAATCGTTGCCGAAGATGTCACCCTTGCATTCCCTGATTACTCGTTGCCATTTCGTGTTGAGGTAGTGTCTGATGCCTCAATATTTGGAAGTGGTGCTGTATTGTTACAGGAAGGGCGACCGATCGCCTTCACGAGTAAGAAGTTTTCTGGTGTGGCGATTCGCTACACCACAGGGGAACAGGAGCTTCTGGCCGTGCTGCATGCTTTAAAGGAATGGCGCTGTTACCTCGAGGGACGCCCGTTTACTTTAAAGACTGACCATAAGCCCCTAACGTTTTTGCAAAGCGTTCCGACGTTGAACCGCCATCAGGCTAGGTGGATGGAATACCTAGCTAGGTTCGACTGCACCTGGGAGTATATTTCTGGTAAATTCAATATTGCCGATGCTCTCAGTCAACATCCGTCGCTACACGCTGCAATTTTGGCAGCGCCCGTCGTGCGGCCGCGTAGCGAGGAGGTACCGATCGCGACGGACCTCGCGGAGCGGTTGAAGGTTGCCTACAATGCAGACGCCTGGTTCGCGGAGCCGGCTAATGTAGAAAACCTTCACAAGCAGAATGGCCTTTGGCTACGGACGGAGGGTGCAGCTACGCAAATCGTCGTTCCGAACGACGACGCACTACGCTACGACATCCTTGCGCGGTTCCACGAGGACCCGTTAGCAGGACACCCTGGTAGCAAGCGATTGATCGACTTGGTGCAACGTTCCTTTTGGTGGCCTCGTTTGGCTAAGGATGCAGCGAACTTCGTACAGACATGCAGTCTGTGCCAGCGCAATAAGGCTTCATCCGGTAAGGGCCATGGGTTGTTGCAACCGTTGCCTGTCCCGGATGCGCCTTGGGAAAGTGTTTCCATGGACTTCGTAGTCATGCTGCCCAAAACTGAGGGGGGATATGATGCGGTGTTCGTTATGGTCGATCGCCTGACTAAGATGGTCCACCTAGCACCATGCACATCGTCCTGCACGGCTGAGCAAACCGCACGTTTGTTTTTCGATAATGTGGTTCGGTTACACAGTGTTCCCAAAAACGTGATCTCGGACCACGGTGGGCAGTTCACGTCTAAGTTTTGGGAAGCGCTCTGCAAGCTAGTTGGCATGCGTGTCAACCTGAGCACAGCGTTCCACCCTCAGACTGATGGTCAAACTGAACGCACAAACTGCACGTTGGGTGATATGTTGTGCAATTATGCTGGTCGCACACCCCTTGTTTGGGATACGTATTTGACTGCGGCAGAATTCGCACTTAACAACACTGTGAACCGCTCAACAGGCAAAAGTCCGTTCTTCCTCAACTACGGATTTCATCCCGCGCTACCCGTGTGGCGTGAGTTGGAAGTGAACGTGCCTGCTGCTAAACTTTTTGCCAAGTCTTTTATGTCCCGAATCACAGACGCGAAGTCATGTTTGGACGCGGCGCAGCAACGAACGACGGAATATTACAACAAATCCAAGCAGGATGTGACGTTTTTGGAAGGGCATCTCGTGTTGCTAAGCACCAAGAACTTGCGTTCCTTGGCCGACGGATCCCGAAAACTCTTACCTCGCTGGATTGGTCCGTATCCTGTCGTGCGCATGGTTGGGAATGTGGCTGTGGAGCTTGCATTGCCCGCTGATATGACCATTCACCCCACGTTTCACGTATCGCTTGTTCGTCCGTATTGTGGTACGGAACCCGTCCCTGAGCCTGCTAACGCCCCCGCAGCGATCGAACCAGTTCCCGAGACCTGGATCGCTGGTAAACAGAAGTTTTACGATGTGGAGCGGGTGTTAGATTATCGCGCGTGTCGTGTGGGCCGA
Source organism: Volvox africanus (assembly GCA_030268105.1). Taxonomy (NCBI): domain Eukaryota; kingdom Viridiplantae; phylum Chlorophyta; class Chlorophyceae; order Chlamydomonadales; family Volvocaceae; genus Volvox; species Volvox africanus. The sequence goes on along the minus strand of BSDZ01000013.1, from coordinate 3,373,112 downwards.
CACCGACGTAAGCGGACAGTACACGAGTACTTGGTTAAGTGGACAGGGTATACCGACGAGCACAACTCATGGGAACCGGCACGCAACTTCTCACAGGACATGAAGCCCCTTCTCGAAGAAGCCCGCAAACGTGCCACGCAAGCCCAATAACCCCTGCAGTCGATGCTGTATGATGCAGCGAGGACGCTGCATACGGGAGGGGGGATAATTGTTGTGCTACGGTTAGTTTCCCGCCGATGTGTAGGTCGATGTGATCCTACAAGGCGAAGTGCTATTGTGATGAACACATTGCATATGAATGAATCTGCATGATATAAATTATCCATCGCGACATCGCATCATGGCAAATCCGCCTAGCATGCATGAATGACCGAAGCATTGAAGTGCGCATTATGCTCGTGCTATGAAACGATAAGTAATATTATCTGATATAACATTACTTCATTACAGCACACGTTGAGAGCGCCGCACTCGTCGCGACACATGCCCTGCAACCGGATATCGTTATCCGGACCCTTGCATCATGCGAATGCCGGAAAGGCTTATACGTCGTTATACATGGACATCGCCTATACGCAGTAGGGTTGTCACACTTAGGATCGGCCTCCTAGTGTGAATCGTACGGCATCACGATGCTGCGAGTATAACAGATGCGAGGACGGCTAAGCAAGACAAGACATTCGATACCGGAGAACACTCGTGTGTTCTATATTACCATTGCTATACACTCTTCTACTTAGCCCGAGCTAAGCCTGAACTTCACTAATCACCGCTGCGTGATGATTGCTTGCTTCCGGCGCTGACGGCGATTTCGTCCATTGCATCGTTCTGATCTGTAAGACTGTAAGTTATATCTCTCTTCGTCTTGAAGTCTTCCGCTGTCTCTGTTTGCTCTCGCTTGCCTTGCTGTACTTGCAAGTGCTCGCGCATCGGTGTCGAAAGTCTCCAGACGTGCAGATACTTATGAGCAAACGCGAACGAGAGGTACAACAGGTAAGAAGGATGGCACACTGCGCATGTGCATTGACTATCGTGGCCTTAATGCCATTACGGTCAAAAACCGGTATCCTTTACCCCGGATCAATGACCTGCTTGATAAGCTGCGTGGCTCTGCCTACTTCAGCTCTATTGACCTGCAGCAGGGCTATAATCAGATCCATATCTTGGAATCTGACATTCCTAAGATGGCTTTCCGTACCCCTTTTGGTCATTTTGAGTTTACGGTCCTGAGCTTTGGTTTGGCTAATGCCCCTGCGACTTTTCAAGCTGTCATTGACCGTATGTTCCGGCCCTACATCGACAAGTTTGTCGTGTGTTACCTGGACGATATCCTGATCTACTCGAAGACTAAGGAGGAACACTTTAAGCATCTACGTCAGGTGCTGGAGGTCTTACGGCGTGAGCAGCTGTATGCCAAGCAGTCCAAGTGCCACTGGGCTCTTTCCCAGGTGGAATACTTGGGACATGTGGTGTCTGCCGATGGCATCCACATGGACCCCCGTAAGACTGCTGCCGTAAAGGACTGGCCGACTCCGACCTCTTTGCCGGAGCTGCGCAAGTTTTTGGGCCTTACCAATTACTTTCGTAAGTTTATCTCTGGGTACTCCTCCCTTGCTGCACCTCTCACCTCACTCACTCGCAAAGACGCTTTTCAGTCTCCTGAGGCTTGGACCCCTGGTTGCCAAGCTGCGTTTGATGCGATCAAGCACGCTGTTGCTAATGACGTGGTGCTGCATTTCCCTGATTACTCCTTGCCCTTTCGTGTCGAGCTCATCTCTGATGCCTCGCTGCAAGCATCAGGCGCCGTTCTGGTGCAGAATGGGCGTCCCCTTGCATTCACCAGTAAGAAGTTCTCTCCGGCGGAGCGGGGCTACACTACCGGTGAGCAAGAGCTTCTGGCTATCATTCATGCCTTGCGTGAATGGTGCTGTTACCTGGAGGGCCGTCCCTTTGTGGTAAAGACAGACCATAAACCCTTGACCTTCCTTCAGGGTGTCCCTACCCTTAACCGCCGTCAGGCGCATTGGTTGGAATACATGGCACGTTTCAACTTCACCTGGGAGCATCTCTCCAGATCCCTCAATGTTGCCGATGCATTGAGTCGCCATCCATCCCTGCATGCCATGATCCTTTCAGTGGTCACTCGGCGTCAATCTGCTGCCTCTGAGGTCACTACCTCTGGCTTTGCACAGCGCATTGTGCAGGGTTATGCCTCTGACTCCTGGTTTAAGGATGCAATGTTGAGCCCTATAAGCAGGAGCGTGGCCTATGGATCCGTACTGATGGTGAACGTCGCCAGATTGTCGTGCCTAACAACGACCTTCTTCGCTGGGATATCCTTGCCCGCTTGCATAAGGACCCCTTAGCTGGACACGTGGGTGTTACCCACTTGGTGGAGCTAGCACGTCGCCACTTCTGGTGGTCCTCCTTGGCCCAGGATGCTGCTCACTTTGTGCAGCAGTGTGATGATTGCCAATGCTCTAAGCCCCTTTCCGGTAAACAAGCAGGGTTGCTTCAACCCTTGCCGATTCCGGTGGCTCCCTGGGAAAGTGTTTCCCTTGATTTTGTTGTTGGTCTTCCTCCGTCTGAGGGGGGGAATGACGCCATGCTCGTCATGGTTGATTGTTTGACCAAGATGGTGCACCTTGCGCCTACCACCACCTCGGTGACTGCAGAGCAGACGGCTCGTCTGTTCTTTGATAATGTCGTGCGTTTGCATGGCATACCCATGTCGGTCATTTCTGATCATGGGCCCCAGTTTGGTGGCAAGTTCTGGGCTGTTGTACCTCTCCTTCGGGTTTGCTCATAAGTATCTGCGCGTCTGAAGGCTTTCGACACCGATGCGCGAGCACTTGCAAGTACAGCAAGGCAAGCGAGAGCAAACAGAGACAGCGGAAGACTTCAAGACAAGAAGAGATATAACTTACAGTCTTACCGATCGAAACGATGCAATGGATGAAATCACCGTGAGTGCCGGAAGCAAGCAATCATCACGCGGCGGTGATAAGCGAAGTTCAGGCTTAGCTCAGGCTAAGTAGAATAGCGATTAGCAGTAATAGTGGTGAACACACGAGTGTTCTCCGGTATCAAATGTCTTATCTTACTTAGGGTTTTAGGCCGTCCTCGCATCTGTTATACTCACAGCATTGTGATGTCATACGATTCACACTAGGAGGCTGATCCTAAGTGTGACAACCCTACTGCATATAGGCGATGTCTACATAACAACTGATAAGCCTTTCCGGCATTCGCATGATGCAAGGGTCCAAATAATGATATTCGGTTGCAAGGCATGTATCGCGACGGGTGCGGCGCTCTCAACGTGTGCTGTAATGAAGTAATATTATATCAAATAATATTACTTATCTTTTCGTAGCACGAGCATAATGTGCACTTCAATGATTCGGGATTTCATGCATGCTAGGCGGATTTGCCATGATGCGATGTCGCGATGGATAATGGTGACATGTCAACTGCATATATAAATGTATACGAATACATTTATATCATGCAAGTTCATTCATATGCATTGATCGTTCATGTGTTCATCAAAACAGCACTTCGCCTCGTAGCGTCGCATCGACCTACACATCGGTGGGAAACTGTGGCACAACAATTATCCCCCCTCCCGTATGCAGCGTCCTCGCTGCTTCATACAGCATCGACTGCAGGGGTCATTGGGCTTGCGTGACACGTTTGCGGGCTTCTTCGAGCAGAGGCTTCATGTCCTGCGAGAAGTTGCGTGCTGGTTCCCACGAGTTGTGCTCGCTGGTGTACCCTGTCCACTTGACCAAGTACTCATGTTCTGTCCGCTTACGTCGGTGTCGGCCCACACGACGCGCACGATAATCTAACACCCGCTCCACGTCGTAAAACTTCTGTTTACCAGCGATCCAGGTCTCGGGAACTGGTTCAATCGCTGCGGGGGCGTTAGCAGGCTCAGGGACGGGTTCCGTACCATGATAAGGATGGACAAGCGATACGTGAAACGTGGGGTGAATGGTCATATCAGCGGGCAATGCAAGCTCCACAGCCACATTCCCAACCATGCGCACGACAGGATACGGACCAATCCAGCGGGGTAAGAGTTTTCGGGATCCGTCGGCCAAGGTACGCAAGTTCTTGGTGCTTAGCAACACGAGTTGCCCTTCCGAAAACGTCACATCCTGCTTGGATTTGTTGTAGTACTCCGTCGTTCGTTGCTGCGCCACGCCCAAACATGACTTCGCATCTGTGGTTCGGGACATAAAAGACTTGGCAAAAAGCTTAGCAGCAGGCACGTTCACTTCCAACTCACGCCACACGGGTAGCGCGGGATGAAATCCGTAGTTGAGAAAGAACGGACTTTTGCCTGTAGAGCGGTTAACAGCGTTGTTAAGCGTGAATTCTGCCGCAGTCAAATACGTATCCCAAATGAGGGGTGTGCAACCAGCATAATTGCGCAACATATCACCCAACGTGTGATTCGTGCGTTCGGTTTGACCATCAGTCTGCGGGTGATATGCTGTGCTCAGGTTGACGCGCATGCCAACTAGCTTGCAGAGCGCTTCCCAAAACTTAGACGTGAACTGCCCACCACGGTCCGAGATCACGTTTTTGGGAACACCGTGTAACCGAACCACATTGTCAAAAACAAGCGTGCGGTTTGCTCAGCCGTGCAGGATGATGTGCATGGTGCTAGGTGGACCATCTTAGTCAGGCGATCGACCATAACAAACACCGCATCATATCCCCCCTCAGTTTTGGGCAGCGCGACTACGAAGTCCATGGAAACACCTTCCCTAGGCGCATCCAGGACAGGCAACGGTTGCAACAACCCATGGCCCTTACCGGATGAAGCCTTATTGCGCTGGCACAGACTGCATGTCTGTACGAAGTTCGCTGCATCCTTAGCCAAACGAGGCCACCAAAAGGAACGTTGCACCAACTCGACCAATCGCTTGCTACCAGGGTGTCCTGCTAACGGGTCCTCGTGGAACCGCGCAAGGATGTCGTAGCGTAGTGCGTCGTCGTTCGGAACGACGACTTGTGTAGCTGCACCCTCCGTCCGTAGCCAAAGGCCATTCTGCTTGCGAAGGTATTCTACATTAGCCGGCTCCGAAAACCAGGCGTCTGCGTTGTAGGCAACCTTCAACCGCTCCGCAAGGTCCGTCGTGATCGGCACCTCCTCGCTACGCGGTCACAAGACGGGCGCTGCCAAAATTGCAGCGTGTAGCGACGGATGTCGACTGAGAGCATTGGCAATATTAAGTTTACCAGAAATGTACTCCCAGGTGCAGTCGAACCTAGCTAGGTATTCCATCCACCTAGCCCGACGGCGGTTCAATGTCGGAACGCTCTGCATAAACGTTAGGGGCTTGTGGTCAGTCTTTAAAGTAAATGGGCGTCCCTCGAGGTAACAGTGCCATTCCTTTAAAGCATGCAGCACTGCCAGAAGCTCCTGTTCCCCTGTGGTGTAGCGAATCTCCGCACCAGAAAACTTCTTACTTGTGAAGGCGATCGGTCGACCTTCCTGTAACAATACAGCGCCGCTTCCAAATACTGAGGCATCAGACAACACCTCAACACGAAACGGCAACGAGTAGTCAGGGAATGCAAGGGTGACATCTTTGGCAACGGTTCGCTTGAGCTCTTCGAATGCCCGCTGGCATTGCGACGTCCATGACTCGAGCGAAACGAAAACGCCTTTGCGAGTTAAGTTAGTAAGCGGGGCCACAATGATGGAATATTTTTCAATGAACTTTCGGAAATAATTGGTCAAGCCAAGGAACTTACGCAGCTCCGTGAGGTTCTGAGGCGCGGGCCAATCGCGAACCACGGCGACCTTCCGCGGGTCCATCTTCACACCGGTGGCCGACACAATGTGGCCCAAATATTCCACCTGAGGCTGCGCCCAAAAGCATTTGGCGCGTTTAGCAAACAATTGCTCCCGCCTCATAACGTCGAGCACGAGCCGAAGATGCTCCAAGTGCTCCTCGCGCGTTTTAGAATATACCAAGATGTCATCCAGGTAGCAAACAACGAACCTGTCGATAAACGGCCTAAACATTCGGTCCATAACCGCCTGGAACGTCGCAGGGGCATTAGTCAAACCAAATGATAGGACCGTATATTCGAAGTGACCGAAGGGCGTCCGAAAAGTGGTTTTTGGGATGTCAGAGGCAGTGATGCGAATCTGATTATAGCCCTGTTGTAAGTCAATCAAGGAAAAGTAAGCCAAACCCTTCAGCTTATCCAACAGGTCATCAACGCGTGGCAAAGGGTAGCGATTCTTCACCGTGCTCGCATTCAAACCCCGATAATCGATGCACATGCGCAAGGTCCCATCCTTCTTACCGACAAACAAAATCGGTGCAGAATACGGGGATGTGCTGGGGCGTATCATACCCTTCGCGAGCAAATCCGTCACCTGGCACTTCACCTCGTCCAGCTCCAATGGACTCAACCTGTACATTGGCTGGGCCACAGGCTGCGCTCCAGGCATGAGAGGGATTGTGTGATCAACAGGACGCATAGGTGGCAGCCCGGGGATATCTTTGAAGACGTCCTCATACTGCAAACAGTAGGGCCTCAACCTCAGGATCCACAGAAATCTGCGCGGTGGTGCCACTACAGCCTACCCGTGGCCTCAAAAGCAGTCCGTGGGCACCCTTCCGTAACAAACGGACAGCTTCCTTACACCCGACTAGCTCTGGTTCGATTCGCGCGGCCATTGCGGTCACAGCGAAATTAACCATAGGCACCGCCTCAGTTTCGCCCTCCTTTGGTGTGACATGTTCGAACGACAGGAAAGGTACCTTAATCGACAGAGTACCCTTGCACATATGCAGGGTTGCGGTCTCCATGTCGATGCGCGCGCGGTACTGTCGTAATGTCGAAGACCCCATTATGTACGGTGCAGTCTCTGCCAAGCCCTGCAGCACGTACGGCCGGGTCACAACACGCAAAAGGCCTAACGATAGGCTAAGGGTGATCCTGCCCACGATGGGATGCTTACCCCCGTCGGCGAGGGTAACCTGTGGACAATCAGACGACTCTGGGGTCAACCCCAGCGCATTCACCTCTGTGACAGAGATGAAGTCGTCGCTGGCACCGGTGTCAACGAGTGCCATCAGAGTACGGCCGTTCAAACCGATCTGAACCACTGGGACACGGTTATCTATGAGCGACTGCCCAGCAGATAACGTCAGTGCACTTAGGGCGGGTCCGTAACTTACGGCACCCTCATCAGGAGCTTCGTACCAAACGTCAACCGAGTAGGATAGCCTTGGCCACGGAGCCAGCGTCCCCTCCCGATCCACACCGTTAAACAAAACGGTGCCTGGCTCGAACTGGTGGACACACCGCATACCCCTTAACGATGCTTCTGCCTTGCGCCAACAGAAAGCAGGGAGTAATACACATGCGGCGGTGCCCGGATATTGACGCCTACATCTCCTGTATACGGCCAACTGTTCCGACATCTCACGCAGAGACAAGGGGATGAACAAAACCACGTGGTTAGACAGATCAATAGACGACAGGGGACGGCGTGGTGTAAACAAATTACACAGCGGATCGAAGCAGAGAAGTCCCGTGCGTCCGTCAAGCGTGATGCGTCACGCAATGACTCGCTCGATGTGTCCAAGTACGCAAGGCAACAATGCCTTCATGGCTGGCCGTAAGGATGACCACCGACCACGTGTGAGTTCAGAAATCCCGGGTGGTGCCCCCTCCACAGGAACCCGGGCAAGCCCCTGTTTCGGCTGAGGTACAAATGGTGGCAGCAACGGGCAATCCTTGGTAGGATGGCTCTCCGCGCACCGTAGACAAACATTGGCCGCTTTCCGACGCTCAAACTCGGAACGATTGCAATTCCATTTTGGCATCAACGGTCGTCTGCGTGAGTCCGCTTTGCATTGGGGTCAGAGCACTGTGCGGCTGCCGTCGACGGCGCACCACCACGCTTCCTGCTCTTAGCTGGGTCCGAGCTCGGACCTGCTCCTCCTGACCCGTGGACACCTGAGCTAGCGCCCCCGCACGCCTTGCGTTGCTGGCTGCTACGTCGCATTGTGGCAGTAGGCGTGGGGCGGGTAGCTCCAAGTTCCTGGTCCAGAGCTACAGCTTCCCCAAGCGGATCCTGCACTTGCACGGTATTTGCACGAGGGGCAGACTTGACTTCTTCCTCACCGGCAAGGAGTCGTATCTCCGTACGCACCTCAGTAGCGAACCGTGCTAGCAAAGCGGAAATCAACTCGTCAAAAGTATATTCGATCCGGGCGGTGGTCCATTCACGATACCAGTCCTTCGCTGAGCCCTCGAGGGTGTTACCAACGAAGAGACACCTGATACCATCATTATCGCCACCATGAACAGCCTGGAGATACTTTTTAGCGTCACGCACGTACGCACGAGCTGCATCAGCTATGCTAGGGCCTGGTGTCTTTTCAGCCAGCGAGATATTAAGCCTAGGAACAGGAATTGTCAATCTCATCACCTCAGGGATGGCAGCGTGCCCTTGCGATTGAGGTAATGGCAGTACCCTAGGTTTGCGTAATAGAAGTCGACTTCTATTGCAAAAGCAAGAGTACAAAATGATTCGGTGAGCCTACCGACAGTACTCTTGAGAAGATTAAGTAAACTCGGCAAGTACTTGCCCAGCTGAGTCCTAATCTCCGTAGTTTGGGTGATAAGAGTCGCCAACTGGTCCGGACGAAAGCCGGTCTCAGTCGTCGCGGCAAGGAATGCCGGAGCACTGAGATTACCTGCGACTCAGAGCGTACACTTACACAACAAGTGCAGCAATCTAGACAAAAGCAATTTAACGATTACAAACCGGAAGTGGCGGCGTCCAATACGGCACGGCCCAGGTCTTCGGCAAAAGTATCTAGCGGTCCTCGTGGTTCGTCGCTGGAACTTGCCATAGAGAGAACCTACTTCCGATTTGACACAAAGAGACAGTTAGGCAACGAACCTGTCTCGATACCAATTTGTTGTACCTCTCCTTCGTGTTTGCTCATAAGTATCTGCGCGTCTGAAGGCTTTTGACACCGATGCGCGAGTGTTGTACTCCAGTTCGATTACCGGTTGCACCGAAATAGGCCGCAATGCATCTGAACATCATGAAGCATAATACAATCATATTAGCATGATATACTCGAGTATATCTAGCTAATCAGGCATGTCGCATTACCATCCATGACATCGTGCTGTCGGTCAACATGTTTGACTCGAGGCTGATAATTAATGTGCGATCTATCCATTGGCATTTTATATCACGTAATAATACTTTAAATGTTATTACTTCATTTACGTCATAAACCATATGCGTATGCGAGAAGGCGATGATCACGATGGTTGGGTCGGCAACTGAATATCGATATTCGGACCTTCGCATATTGCATGCGTTGCATTCAATAATATCACGGATGACACGATATTTAGAACAGTGCTACAAAGGTACTCACACTTGAGATCGGAATCCAGTGAGACCTGTACTGCGCATCGGAATCGCAACGTGATAGGTGCAAGGACGGCCGCCTAGAGACAAAAGTCGGCTTGTGCTACTTTGGACCAAGTACCTGTGTACTTAACTCGATCTAATTCGCATACATACGATATAATCATATATATTCGGCCTGAGCTATTCTAGCATTCCATCTGCAGCCGAGTGATGAACATTGCCCACAGGGTCTGACGGCGATCTACTGATTTGAAAACGAGGATTATTGTAAGTTGAATCTTTCCTTAATCTTGAGTCTTCCGCTTTCACTTAACTCGCATTGAATCGACTTGCTGTTTGTAAGCACGGTGCGCACTAGCTAACATTCAGACGTGCAGATTCAGTGCATGACTGAAGAAGGAAGGATACAACAAATTTGGTAGCGCGACGGTTCGACTCGCGGCTGTCTCATCGTCGCTATTGGGGAGTAGATTCTTGCACGAGTGAACGGCGGCGAGGAGCTTCACAGGATAACTTCGTCGGCAAGTCGGTACTGTATCATCCTCTCATATAACTTTTGGTATAGCCCCTGTCTGTTAATACTAATTGTATTTTCGCCACACGGGCTGGTCTTAAATCCACGGAAGGATTTTCTTCGCCATCATACTCGGAATCGCTTCCCCAATAAGTCGGACATTTGACAGGTCCAGCTATTAAGGATATACTCATTTGAAGGTGGCTACGTATTGGTGGACTACATTTTTACTCGCGACGGAGTTTACTTGAACGCGGACAGTACTCGAGCGAAAATTCCAAAGGTAGAGTCCTACCTTTATCTCTTTTTCCTTTAAAAAGTACTAATTGGAATACATGTCGTGTGATCAGTATCCACCAACTATGGAGGAGAGTGATCAGGCTAATATTAGTGTTCATTATGAAGAACCGGAGACCACACCGAACGTTGATAACTTATATAATCCCCAATCAGATGCTCCCCAGTCGAACTCCCCTTATCCAGCTCAGAATCCTCCTGGGGCGTCAGACCCTATGAGGCCCACCGAGGTGGAGCAGAACCCAGCGATGGTATCGCTACAGCAACTTATGGATGGTGGGGTTCCTGGTTTCGTAGTCCCAACGCCTCAACTACATATTCGTCATGATGCCGAACCTAAGAATACTGCAAGTGCCACCCGTTCCTATGTTCGTGATGCTAAAAAATATCTGAAATTGGTAAAGGGTGGTGATCACGATGAAGTGAAGTGTCTTTTCATCGGAGCTACACTAAGTGGCGTCGCAAGAGAATGGTATGATCATTGGACCACTGCAAAGGAGCACTTTACGTATGAAGAATTAATTAACGCGCTCCTTAATCATTTCGCTCCCGGAAATCAGTCGCAAGTGGCTGCCATGTACAGAGAGTTACATGCAGGCGCTTATCGAATGCGACCTAACGAGTCCGTGGAGGACTACCAGTTGCGTTTCGAAGCAGTAACAGCACCCATGATTGGCTTCTCCGAGGGAGACTACATTTATTGGTTCCAACACGGTCTCTCGCTTCAGTTAGCTCGAGTGAGTATTACGGACCTGACGCGGGAAGGGACAAGATCGTATACGCGATGGGTTCAGATCGTTCGTGGTGTCGAAGCTCGCCTTGGAACGGGACAGGAACGCCCGACACCATTAGCACCGTTATCAGTTGACACGACGCAAGATATCTCTAATGAGACTGATCCAGCACCTGAGACTACTGGCATTCCACTACCTCCAGCTCCGATGCGCCGGGGTGACAACCCTCCGACTAGCCACGCTCATACTCCTGGTACCCAAGAACTAACTCCAAGGGATTCGCAGATAACTTGGAGTACGCGGAAGAGGACGGGCGTGCTACAAAATACCGCTGAGTCACGCGGAGCTGCATCAGAATTGAAGCAGTCAAGAACACAAAATCGATGGCTTACCAAGTGGGGATGTACGCAAACTGAGTTTGCGCAGCGACGACAATTGGGAGTCTGCCTTCGGTGCGCATCAAATCACCCTACAAGGAACTGCCCGCTTTTACCCCCATTAGCTGTAGGACCACCTTCAACGGACGAGGCACCTGACACGATTTCCGTTGATATTGTCGGAGCACCCAATCCACGTTAACACGGAAATGTTAGTTGGCATGGAGTACTAAATTACGTTCTGGCTTGGATAAATCTTGATTGAATTCGGCAATGTTGATATGAGAGGACTCTTCACTACTTCGACTTAATATACTCGATGATTAATATTTATGTGCCTCTAACGGATCCTTTTCTGCTGACTAGCATGGATCGTAGGTATGATGCGGATGTACGCCACGTTTGACTCTTTTGGATGGCAACAAAATCGATTTTGTTGACTGAAATTTTGGGACACCTATGTATTACCGGTGTTACTGACGACCTTATCTCAAATAAGTGATAAGCATGATGGGGTTGATCCCATAGTCGTCTAAGTGTTCAGGTTATCCTCGTTGATGAGGATAAGCATCCCATCGTGGGCAGGATCACCCTTAGTCGACGAAGGACCCTCTGTGTGTTAGGGCCCAATGAGTGCAACAAGGTCTCCCGGAGACAGCACTACATGGACATTGGGTGCTGCGACATAACGACAGTACCGCGCGCGCATTGATATGGAATCCAGCACAATTGGCCATTGTGCAAAAGGGAACCTATCGCCTAAGGTACCTTGTCTGTCGTACTAAGATGTCACACCAGAGGAGGGCGGAACTGTGCGGAGCCTGTGGTTAATTTCGTTAGCGGCGTTCGTCCGCCGAAATAAAGAACCCAAGCTTGAAGGATGTAAGAGTAGCTTATCAAGTGATAAGGGAAGGCATCCATGAATTGCTTGCGAGACCTTGGGTGCAATTGATTGTTACCACCGCGCAGTCTCTTGTGAAAGATTCTGAGGTTGCAGCCCCCCCTATTGCCAAATTATACTGATGCATATGTCATCCTGGGGCTCTCACCTATGTTACCTGCTGATTATATGATCCCCTTTGTGTTCGAGCACAACCCGTTTCACAACCTATATACAGGCTAGGCTGCCAAAATTGAGCGGGTGAAGCGGCAAGTGGGGGATCTGCTCGCGAAGGGTATGATTCGGCCCAGCACATCGCCCTTTTCTGCACCGATATTGTTTGTCGGTAAGAAGGATGGGACGTTGCGCATGTGCATTGATTATAGGGGCTTGAATGCGACCACGATTAAAAATCGCTATCCTTTGCTGCACGTCAATGACCTGCTCGATAAGCTGAAGGGCTCAGCTTATTTTTCCTCGATGGACCTTCAACAAGGGTATAATCAGATACGCATTGCTGCCTCTGATATTCCGAAAACCGCTTTTCGGACCCCCTTTGGTCACTTCGAGTACACGGTCTTGTTGTTTGGACGTACTAATGCGCCCGCCACATTTCAAGCAGTGATAGATCGCATGTTCAGACCGTATATCGACAGGTTCGTCGTTTGTTATTTGGATGATATTTTAACATATTCAAAGACGCGCAAGGAGCACCTGAAGCATCTCAAGCTCGTGCTTGAGGTGATGAAGCGGGAGCAATTGTTTGCTAAACGCGCCAAGTGTTTTTGGGCGCAGCCTCAGGTGGAGTATTTGGGCCACATTGTGTCGGCCACTGGAATAAGGATGGACCCTCGGAAAGTAGCTGTGGTTCGCGAGTGGCCCGCACCGCAGAACCTCACCGAATTACGCCAGTTCTTGGGTTTGACCAACTACTTCCGTAAGTTTATCAATAAATACTCCATTATTGCGGCCCCGCTTATGAACTTGACGAAAAAAGGAGGTTTCGCTTCCCTCGAAGCCTGGACACCTGCGTGTCAGCGGGCATTCGAAGAGCTCAAGCGAATCGTCGACAACGACGTTACCCTCTCTTTCCCTGATTACTTGTTGCCATTCCGTGTTGAAGTTGTATCGGATGCTTCCTTGCATGGAAGTGGCGCTGTATTGTTGCAGGAAGGAAGACCGATCACCTTCACGAGTAAAAAGTTCTCGGAGTGTCCCCACGCTTAATCGACGACAAGCCCGGTGGATGGAATATCTATCTCGTTTCGACTGTACTTGGGAATATATCGCCGGCAGAATTAATATTGCTGACGCCTTTAGTCGACATCCATCATTACATGCTGCGATTTTGGCAGCACCGGTTACTCGTTCGCGCAGTCAGGAGGTGCCGATAGCAGCGGATCTCGCGCAACGACTCAAGATGGCATATCAGACCGATCCATGGTTTGCTTCTCCAAGTAATGTGGAGCATCTGCACAAGCGCAACGATTTGTGGCTACGGAAAGATGGTTCGACCACACAAATCGTCGTGCCGAACAACGACGCTTTGCGCTACGATATTCTTGCGCGGTTCCACGAGGATCCGTTAGCAGGACATCCTGGAAGTACGCGTCTGGCAGAGCTTGTACGACGCTCATTCTGGTGGCCGCGCGTGGTGAAGGATGCGGAAAACTTCGTGCAAAGGTGCAGTTTATGTCAGCGCAATAAAGCACTATCCGGTAAGGGCCAGGGTTTGTTACAACCTTTACCTATACCAGATGCCCCTTGGGAAAGTGTTTCTATGGACTTCGTAGTCGCGCTGCCCAAAACTGAGGGGGGATACGACTCGGTGTTCGTTATGGTCGTTTGCTTGACCAAGATGGTTCACTTAGCTCCCTGCACCTCGTCTTGCACCGCTGAGCAAACAGCACGATTATTTTTTGATAATGTGGTACGATTGCATGGCATTCCTAAAAATGTGATATCCGATTGTGGCGGTCAATTCATGTCTAAGTTTTGGGAAGCGCTATGTCAACTCGTCGGCATGCGTGTTCATTTGAGCACAGCATATCATCCACAATCCGATGGGCAAACCGAACGCACAAATCGCACGCTGGGCGACATGTTGAGGAATTTCGCGGGACGCACACCCTCTGTTTGGGATACATTTCTGACTTCGGCAGAATTCACGCTTAACAACGCTGTTAACCGCTCTACAGGTCAAAGCCCTTTCTTTCTGAATTATGGATTCCATCCTGCGCTACCCTAACGAGAGTTGGAGATAAATATCCCGGCGGCTAAAACCTTTGCCAAGTCATTCCTATCCCGCATGACAGATGCGAAGGCATGCTTGGACGTGGCACAACAACGGACGACGGACTATTATAATAAATCCATACGAGACGTAACATTTTCGGTGGGACAAATGGTTTTATTGAGCACTAAGAACCTGCGTTCGCTCGCCGATGGTTCCCGTAAATTGCTACCTCGCTGGATTGGTCCATATCCCGTTATTCGCATGGTAGGGAATGTAGCTGTGGAGCTATCCCTACCCTCTGACATGAATATCCATCCCACATTTCATATTTCACTCATCCGCCCTTATCGCGGCACAGCACCCGTTACAAATGACACCGAAGCCGCTGCAGTAATGGACCCCAGTCCCGAGACCTGGATCGCAGGCAAGCAAAAAGTGTATGATGTGGAACGGATACTGGATTATCGGGTTCGCCGCATAGGTCGACAATGACGAAAGCAGAAAGTGCACGAATATCTGGTCAAGTGGACTGGCTATTCTAGCGATAATTCGTGGGAGCCAATTCATAACTTTTCGCCGGAAATGAAGCCCCTATTGGAGGAAGCTCGCCTACGTGCCACGCAGACCCAATGATCTCTGCAGTCGATGCTGTCCGATGCAGTGAGGACGCTGCATACAGGAGGGGGGATAGTTGTTGTACGCTGGTTCGATCACCGTTTGCACCAAAATAGGCCGCAATGCATTCGAACATCATGAAGCATAATACAATCATATTAGCATGATATACTCGAGTATATCTAGCTAACCAGGCATGCTGCATTACCACATACGATATCACGCTGTCGGTCAACATGTTTGACTCGACGCTGATAATTAATGTGCGATCTATCCATTGGCATTTTATATCACGTAATAATACTTTAAATATTATTACCTCATTTACGTCATAAACCATACGTGTATGCGAGAGGGCGACGATCGCGATGGTTGGGTCGGCGACCGATTATCGATATTCGGACCTTTGCATATTGCATGCGTTGCATCCAATAATATCACGGATGACACGATATTTAGAACAGTGCTACAAAGGTACTCACACTTGAGATCGGAATCCAGTGAGACCTGTACTGCGCATCGGAATCGCAACGTGATAGGTGCGAGGACGGCCGCCTAGAGACAAAAGTCGGCTTGTGCTACTTTGGACCAAGTACCTGTGTACTTAACTCGATCTAATTCGCATACATACGATATAATCATATATATTCGGCCTGAGCTATTCTAGCATTCCATCTGCAGCCGAGTGATGAACATTGCCCACGGGGTCTGACGGCGATCTACTGATTTGAAAACGAGGGTTATTGTAAGTTGAATCTTTCCTTAATCTTGAGTCTTCCGCTTTCACTTAACTCGCATTGAATCGACTTGCTGTTCGTAAGCACGGTGCGCACTAGCTAACATTCAGACGTGCAGATTCAGTGCATGACTGAAGAAGGAAGGATACAACAGCGAGCACTTGCAAGTACAGCAAGGCAAGCGAGAGCAAACAGAGACAGCGGAAGACTTCAAGACAAGAAGAGATATAACTTACATTCTTACAGATCAAAATGATGCAATGGACGAAATCGCCATCAGCGCCGGAAGCAAGCAATCATCACTCGGCGGTGATAAGTGAAGTTCAGGCTTAGCTCGGGCTAAGTAGAGTAGCGATTAGCAGTAATAGTGTTGAACACACGAGTGTTCTCCGGTATCGAATGTCTTATCTTACTTAGCCGTCCTCGCATCTGTTATACTCACAGCATCACGATGTCGTACGATTCACACTAGGAGGCCGATCCTAAGTGTGACAACCCTACTGCATATAGGCGATGTCTACATATAACAACCGATAAGCCTTTCCGGCATTCGCATGATGCAAGGGTCCGAATAACGATATTCGGTTGCAAGGCATGTATCGCGACAAGTGCGGCGCTCTCAACGTGTGCTGTAATGAAGTAGTTTCGTAGCACGAGCATAATGCGCACTTCAATGATTCGGGATTTCATGCATGCTAGGCGGATTTGCCATGATGCGATGTCGCGATGGATAATGGTGACATGCCAAATGCATATATAAATGTATACGAATACATTTATATCATGCAAGTTCATTCATATGCATTGATCGTTCATGCGTTCATCAAAACAGCACTTCGCCTTGTAGCGTCGCATCGACCTACACATCGGCGGGAAACGAACCGTGGCACAACATGGGCATCCCTGGGTGACCTTGTCAATGTTCGTGTGAACCTTTCCACTGCCTACCATCCCCAAACGGATGGGCAGACGGAATGCCTGAACCGCACCTTTGGTGACATGCTGCATACTTACGCTGGCAATAACCCTCGTGCATGGGATACTTTCCTATCTGCTGCTGAGTTTGCCATGAACAATGCTGTTAACTGGTCTACGGGACAGTCTCCGTTCTTCTTGAACTATGGCTTCCACCCCGCAATTCCACTGGCTCGGGAGTTGGATGTGCCTGCCCCAGCTGCCAAAGCTTTCATGAGGTCATACAATGACCGCATGACTGAAGCTAAGCACCTCCTTGAGGTTGCACAGCAGCATACCACTGCGTACTACAACCGTGGTAAGAAGGAAACCACCTTCAAGCCTGGTGATTCCGTACTCAGTACTAAAAACCTACGGCAACTTGCCACAGGTCCGCGCAAACTTTTGCCGCATTGGGTGGGACCTTACCCTGTGAAACGCATGGTTGGTCAGGCAGCGGCCGAGCTTATCCTTCCTGCGAATATGCGTATTCACCCCACCTTCCACGTGTCTCTGCTGCGTCCTTACAGGGCAGTACCAGATACGTTGGTTACCAATGGATCCAATATTTCCTCTGGAAACCCCGGGACCAGTCCTGATGGACCACCACCAGTAGATTGGTTGAACAAAGAACCTCTCTACTCGGTTGAGCGTATTCTTGACTACTGTGCTCGCCGTATCAGAAAGAAACGAAAACGGCTGGTGCACGAGTACCTTGTCAAGTGGAAGGGTTATTCTTCTGACCAAAACAGCTAGGAACCTGCGCAGAACTTTACCCCTGACCTGATCCCTAAGCAGCTCGAGCCCGTGCACGAGGGCGCTGTGAGGACGCCGCGTCCTAAAGGGGGAGTAGTTGTTGTATTACGGTACCGGCCTTAGCTCCTTGCTAAGTAAGTAGCCCGTGGCTACACCCTCTATGTGCAAATATAGAGGCTAAGGTTTGCATGCCCTAGTGCAACTGTGACATTGTCACTGGTAGACTCAGTTGAGTTCGGTTTCACTGGTTGATCATATGTATTTCCTTAATACATATCCACGTTTTCTCTTCCTTAGAGATTACAGCTCTTTATGGAGGCTTTCCATACTGAGCTCAGAGTACCTATGCTCTGCTCTTCCTATCAACCGGTAGTTATCACTACCACTAGTTTGGGGTGATACAACATAATGTGGAGCACCTCCACAAGCAGAACGATCTTTGGTTGCGGACGGACGGGTCAGCAACACAAATCGTCGTGCCAAACAACGACGCCCTGCGCTACAATATTCTTGCTCGGTTCCACGAGGATCCACTAGCAGGACACCTGGGAAGCACGCGATTGGCAGAACTAGTGCGACGCTCGTTCTGGTGGCTGCGCGTGGTGAAGGATGCAGAAAATTTCGTGCAAAGGTGCAGTTTATGCCATCGCAATAAAGCACTATCCGGTAAGGGCCAGGGATTATTACAACCGTTGCCTATACCAGATGCCCCTTGGGAAAGTATTTCAATGGACTTCGTAGTTGAGCTGCCCAAAACTGAGGGGGGATACGACTCGGTGTTCGTTATGGTCGTTCGCTTGACCAAAATGGTTCACTTAGCCCCCTGCATCTTGTCTTGCACCACTGAGCAAACAGCACAATTTTTTTCCGATAACGTGGTCTGATTGCATGGTGTTCAGAAAAATGTGATATCAGACCACGGCGGTCAATTCATGTCTAAGTTTTGGGAAGTGCTATGTGAACTCGTCGGTATGCGCGTTTATTTGAGCACAGCATATCATCCACAATCTGATGGGCAAACCGAACGCACAAATTGTTGTATCCTTCCTTCTTCAATCATGAATTAGATCTGCACATCTGGATGTTAGCTGAGTGCATGCCAAGCTTCCGAACAGCAAGGCAATCCAATTCGAGTAATAGACAGTGGAAGACTCAACGATAAGGAAAGATTCAACTTACAATGTTCTTCAATTGCAAATTAGAAGTCTGCCGTCAGACCCCACGGGCAATGTTCATCACTCGGCTGCAAATGAGATGCTAGAATAGCTCAGGCCGAATATATATGAGTATATCGTATGTATGCGAATTATATGTAGTTAAGTACACGGGTACTTAGTCCAAAGTAGCGTCGTAAGAATATCGTAGCGCAAAGCGTCGTCGTTTGGTACGGCGATTTGTGTGATCGAGCCATCCTTTCGTAGCCACAAATCGTTGCGCTTGTGCAAATGTTCCACATTACTTGGTGAAGCAAACCATGGATCGGCCTGATATCCCATCTTAAGTCGTTGCGTGAGATCCGCTGCTATCGGCACCTCCTGACTGCGCGAATGAGTAACTGGTGCTGCCAGAATCGCAGCATGCAATGATGGATGTCGACTGAGGGCGTCAGCAATATTAATTCTGCCGGCCATATACTCCCACGTACAGTTGAAACGAGGTAGATATTCCATCCACCGGGCTTGTCGTCGGTTAAGCGTGGGGATACTCTGCAAGAATGTCAGCAGTTTGTGATCGGTCTTCAGCGTAAAAGGGCAGCCTTCGAGATAACAGCGCCACTCCTTCAAAGCATGTAGAGCTGCCAACAGCTCCTGCTCTCCGGTTGTATATCGGGTCTCCACACCCGAGAACTTTTTACTCGTGAAGGCGATCAGTCGTCCTTCCTGCAACAATACAGCGCCGCTTCTATGCAAGGAAGCATAAGATACAACTTCAACACGGAATGGCAACAAGTAATTAGGGAAAGAGAGGGTAACGTCGTCGGCGACGGTTCGCTTGAGCTCTTCGAATGCCCGCTGACACGCGGGTGTCCAGGCTTCGAGGGAAGCAAAACCTCCTTTCTTCGTCAAGTTCATAAGCGGGGCCGCAATAATGGAGTATTTATTGATAAACTTACGGAAGTAGTTGGTCAAACCCAAGAACTGGCGTAGTTCGGTGAGGTTCTGCGACGCAGGCCACTCGCAAACCACAGCTACTTTCCGTGGGTCCATCCTTATTCCAGTGGCCGACACAATGTGGCCCAAATACTCCACTTGAGGCTGCGCCCAAAACACTTGGCGCGTTTAGCAAACAATTGCTCCCGCTTCATCACCTCAAGCACGAGCTCGGGATGCTCCTTGCGCGTCTTGGAATATATTAAAATATCATCCAAATAACAAACGACGAACCTGTCGATATACGGTCTGAACATGCGATCCATCACTGCTTGAAATGTGGCGGGCGCATTAGTAAGTCCAAACGACAAGACCGTGTACTCGAAGTGACCAAAGAGGGTCTGGAAAGCGGTTTTCGGAATATCAGAGGAGCAATGCGTATCTGATTATACCCTTGTTGAAGGTCAATCGAGGAAAAATAAGCTGAGCCTTTCAGCTTATCGAGCAGGTCATCGACGCCCGGCAAAGGATAGCGATTTTTAATCGTGGTCGCATGCAAGCCCCAATAATCAATGCACATGCGTAACGTCCCATCCTTCTTACCGACAAACAATATCGGTGCAGAAAAGGGCGATGTGCTGGGCCGAATCATACCCTTTGCGAGCTGATCCCCCACTTGCCACTTCATCCGCTCAATTTTGGCAGCCTAGCCTGTATATAGGTTGTGAAACGGGTTGTGCTCGAACACAAAGGGGATCATATAGTCAGCAGGTAACATAGGTGGGAGCCCCAGGATGACATATGCATCAGTATAATTTGGCAATAAGGGGGCTGCGACCTCAGAATCTTTCACAAGAGACTGCGCGGTGGTAGCAACCGATTGCACCCAAGGCCTCGCAAGCAATTCATGGATGCTTTCCCTTATCACTTGATAAGCTACTCTTACATCCTCCAAGCTTGGGTTCTTTATTTCAGCGGACGAACACCGCTAAACGAAATTAACCACAGGCTCCGCACAGATCCGCCCTCCTCTGGTGTGACATCTTAGTACGACAGACAAGGTACCTTAGGCGATAGGTTCCCTTTTGCACAATGGCCAATTGTGCTGGACTCCATATCGATGCACGCGCGGTACTGTTGTTATGTCGCGGCACCCAATGTCCATGTAGTGCTGTCTCCGAGAGACCTTGTTGCACTCATTGGGCCCTAACACACAGAGGGTCCTTCGTCGACTAAGGGTGATCCTGCCCACGATGGGATGCTTACCCTCATCAACGAGGGTAACCTGAACACTTAGACGACTGTGGGATCAACCCCATCATGCTTATCACTTATTTGAGGTAAGGTCGTCAGTAACACCGGTAATACATAGGTGTCCCGAAATTTCGGTAACAAAATCGATTTCGTTGCCATCCAAAGGAGTCAAACGTGGTGTACCTCCGCATCATCCCTACGATCCACGTTACTCAGCAGAAAAGGATCCGTTAGAGGCACATAATTATTAATCATCGAGTATATCTAGTCAAGGTAGCGAAGAGTCTCCTCATATCAACATTGCCGGATTCAATCAAGATTTATCCAAGCCAGTACGTAATTCAGCACTCCATGTCAGCTAACATTTCCGTGTTAACGTGGACTGGATGCTCCGACAATATCAACGGAAATCGTGTCAGGTGCCTCGTCCGTTAAATGTAGTCCTACAGCTAATGGGGGTAAAAGCGGGCAGTTCCTTGTAGGGTGATTTGATGCGCACCGAAGGCAGACTCCCAATTGTCGTTGCTGCGCAAACTCCGTTTGCGTACATCCCCACTTGGTAAGCCATCGATTTTGTGTTCGTGACCGCTTCGATTCTGATGCAGCTCCGCGTGACTCGGCGGTATTTTGTAGCACGCCCTTCCTCTTCCGCGTACTCCAAGTTATCTGCGAATCCCTTGGAATTAGTTCTTGGGTACCAGGAGTATGAATGTGATTAGTCGGAGGGGTGCCACCACGGCACATCGGAGCTGGAGGTAGAGGAATGCCAGTAGTCTCAGGTGCTGGATCAGTCTCGTTAGAGATATCTTGCATCGTGTCAACTGATAACGGTGCTAAGGATGTTGGGTGTTCTTGTCCCGCTCCAAAGCGAACTTCAACGTCACGAACGATCTGAACCCATCGCGTGTACAATCTCGTCCCTTCCAGTGTCAGATCCGTAATACTTGCTCGAGCTAACTGAAGCGAGAGACCGCGTTGGAACCAATAAATGTAGTCTCCTTCTGAGAAGCCAATCATGGGTGCTGTTACTGCTTCGAAATGCAACCGGTAGTCCTCCACGGACTCGTTAGGTCGCATTCAATAAGTGCCTGCGTGTAACTCTCGGTACATGGCAGCCACTTGCGACTGATTTCCGGGAGCGAAGTGAGCAAGAAGCGCGTTAATTAGCTCTTCGAACGTAAAGTGCTCCTGTACAGTGGTCCAATGATCATACCATTCTCTCGTGACGCCACTTAGTGTAGCTCCGATGAAAAGACACTTCACTTCATCGCGATCACCACCCTTTACCAACTTTAGATACTTTTTAGCATCACATAGGAACGGGTGGCACTTGCGATATTCTTGGGTTCGGCATCATGATGAATATGGAGTTGAGGTGTTGGGACTACGAAACCGGGAACCCCACCTTCATCCATAAGTTGTTGTAGTGATACCATCGCTGGGTTCTGCTCCGCCTTGGTGGGCCTCACAGAATCTGTCGCCCCAGGAGGATTCTGAGCTGGGTAAGGGGAGTTCGACTGGGGAACATCTGATTGGGGATTATATAAGTTATCAATGTTCGGTGTGGTCTCCAGTCCTTCATAATGGACACTAATATTAGCCTGATCACTCTCCCCTTAAGTTGGTGGGTACTGATCACACGACATGTATCTCAATTAGTACCTTAAAAAGGATAAGGAGATAAAGGTAGGACTCTACCTTTGGAATTTTCTCTCGTATACCGTTCGCGCTCGAGTAAACTCCGACGCGAGCAAGAATGTAATCCACCAATGCGTAGTCACCTTCAAATGAGTATATCCTTAGTAATTGGACCTGTCAGATATCCGACTTATTGGGGATGTGATTACGAGTATGATGGCAAAGAAATTCCTTCTGTGGACTTAAGACCTTTCCGGGTGGCGAAAATACAATTAGTATTAGCAGACGGATGTTATACCAAAAGCTCAGGGAGAGGATAATACAGTACCGACTTTCCCACGAAGTTATCCCGTGATGCTCCTCGCCGCCGTTCGCTCGTGCAAGAATCTACTCCCCAATAGTGACGATGAGACAGCCGTGAGTCGAACCGTCTCGCTACCAAATTTGTTGTATCCTTCCTTCTTCAATCATGCATTAGATCTGCACATCTGGATGTTAGCTGAGTGCTGTTGTATCCTTCCTTCTTCAACCAGGCACTGAATCTGCACATCTGAGTATTAGCTACACGTGCATGGTGCTTACGAACAGCAAGACACTTCAGTGCAAGCAACGTGACAGCGGAAGACTTATAAGTAAGGAAAGATTCAACTTACAATGATCTTCAGTTGCAAATTAGGAATCTGCCGTCAGACCCCGCGGGCA
The DNA here is from genome assembly GCA_030268105.1 of Volvox africanus. Lineage (NCBI taxonomy): Eukaryota > Viridiplantae > Chlorophyta > Chlorophyceae > Chlamydomonadales > Volvocaceae > Volvox > Volvox africanus. The sequence goes on along the minus strand of BSDZ01000013.1, from coordinate 3,349,886 downwards.
GCGTTCATCATCCGGCTGGGAATGCTATGCTGGAATAGCTCCGGCCGATAATAAATGAGTAAATCGTATATATCAGAATCAGACCGAGTTAAGTACACGAGTACTTGACCCAAATTAGTGTCAAGCCGACTTCGGTCTCTAGGCGGCCGTCCTCGCACCTATCACGTCGCGATACCGATGTGCAGTACAGGTCTCACTGGATTTCGATCTCAAGTGTGATTACCTTCATAGCACTATTCTAAATACCGCGTAATCCGTGATATTAATGAATGCAACGCATGCAATATGTGAAGGTCCGAATATCGATATTCGGTTGCCGACCCAACCATCGCTATCGTCGCATTCTTGCATACGCGTATGGTTTATGACACAGATGAGGTAATAATATTCAAAGCATTATTACGCGGGATATTATACCAACGGATAGATCGCGCATTAATTATCAGCATCGAGTCAAACATGTTGACCCACAGCGCGATGTCGTAGATGAGAATGCGACATGCCTGATTAGCTAGATATACTCGAATATATCATGCTAATATGATTGTATTATGCTTCATAATGCTCGAATATAATGCGGTCTACTTCGGTGCAAGAGGGGATCAAACCCGCGTACATCAAGTGCATGCCAAACTTACGAACAGCAAGGCAATCCAATACGAGTAATTACAGCGGAAGACTCTATTGTCTTTTCAACGATAAGGAAAGATTCAACTTACAATGTTGTTCAATTGCAAATTAGAAGTCTGCCCTCAGACCCCGCGGGCAATGTTCATCACTCGGCTGCAAATGAGATGCTAGAATAGCTCAGGCCGAATATATATGAGTATATCGTATGTATGCGAAATATATGTAGTTAAGTACACGGGTACTTAGTCCAAAGTAGCATCGAGCCGACTTCGGTCTCTAGGTGGCCGTCCTCGCACCTATCACGTCGCGATACCGATGCGCAGTACAGGTCTCACTGGACTCCGATCTCAAGTGTGAGTACCTTCGTAGCACTGTTCTAAATACCGTGTAATCCGTGATATTATTGGATGCAACGCATGCAATATGCAAAGGTCTGAATATCGATATTCGGTTGCCGACCCAACCATTGCGATCGTTGCCTTCTCGCATACGCGTATGGTTTATGACGTAAATGAGGTAATAATATTTAAAGTATTATTACGTGATATAAAATGCCAACAGAAAGATCGCACATTAATTATCAGCGTCGAGTCAAACATGTTGACCGACAGCGCGATATCATATGTGGTAATGCAGCATGCCTGGTTAGCTAGATATACTCGAGTATGTCATGCTAATATGATTGTATTATGCTTTATAATGTTTGAATGCATTGCGGCCTATTTCGGTGCAAACGGTGATCGAACCGGCGTTCAACACAAATCACACACTAGGTGATAGGTTACAAAATTTCGTGGGACGCCTCCATCTGGGATACGTTTCTGACTTCGGCAGAATTCACGCTTAACAACGCTGTGAACCGCTCCACAGGTCAAAGCCCCTTCTTTCAGAATTATGGATTTCATCTGGTGCTACCCATGTGGCGAGAGCTGGAAGTAAATATCCCTGCGGCTAAAACCTTTGCCAAGTCATTTTGATCCCGCATGACAGACGCGAAGGCATGCTTGGATGCAGCACAACAACGGACGACGGACTACTATAATAAATCCAAACGAGATGTAATATTTTCGGTGGGACAAATGGTTTTATTGAGCACTAAGAACTTGCATTCGCTCGCTGACGGTTCCCGAAAACTGTTACCTTGCTGGATTGGTCCATATCCCGTTGTATGCATGGTAGGAAATGTAGCTGTGGAGCTATCACTACCCTCTGACATGAATATTCACCCAACGTTTCATATTTCCCTCATTCGCCCCTATCGTGGCACGGCACCCGTTTCAAATGACACCGATGCCCCTGCAGTCATGGACCCCGGTCCCGAGACCTGGATCGCAGGCAAGCAAAAGATTTATGATGTGGAATGCATACTGGATTATCGGGTTTGACGCGTAGGTCGACACTGACACAAGCGGATGGTACACTAGTACCTGGTCAAATGGACTGTTTATTCTAGCGAGCATAACTCTTGGGAGCCAACGCGTAATTTCTCGCGAGAAATGAAGCCCCTACTAGAGGAAGCTCATCTACGTGCCACACAGACCCAATGATCTCAGCAGTCGATGCTGTACAATGCAGCAAGGATGCTGCATATGGGAGGGGGGATAGTTGTAGTACGCAGGTTCGATCACCGCTCATGTCGAAGTAGACTTGAACTCATCTAAGCATGACTGAACATGATATGAACATATTAGCATGGTATATTCAGATATATCTAGCTAATGTAGCATACCGCATTATCATTCGCGACATCACACTGTCGGTCAACATGTTTGACTCGGGACCAACATTAATGCGTGAGTCCATTATGGCGTAATATATCAAGTAATAATATTGCAAATATTATTACATCATTCGTATCATGAACCACACGCGTATGAGGAAATGCGATGATCACGATGGTTGGTCGGCAACCAAATATCGATATTCGGACCTTTGCACCCTGCATACGTTGCATCCATTAATATCACGAATTACACAATATTCAGGATAGTGCTATGATAGTACTCACACTTAAGATCCAGTGTGACTTGTACTGCACATCGGCATCGTAAGCGTGATAGGTGCAAGGATGGCCGCCTAGAGACCAAAGTCGGCTCGATGCTACTTTGGATTAAGTACTCGTGTACTTAACTCAGTCTGATTCCCATACATACGAAATACTCATTTACTATCGGCCTGAGCTATTTCAGCATTCCATTTCCAGCCGTATGATGAACACTGCCCACGGGGTCTGACGGCAGACTTCTACTTTGTAACCGAGGATCATTGTAAGTTGGTTCTTTCCTTATCTTTAAGTCTTCCACTGTCACATTGCTCGCACTGGGGTGCCTTACTGTTTGTAAGCATGATGCACTTGTAGCTAACACTCAGACATGCAGATTCAGTGCATGATCGAAGAAGGAAGGATACAACACCCAGCGGACCATCTGCACAGGGCAGCCAAGGAAGCGGGCAATGGCGGGGAGGAACGACATAAGGTGGGTCGCGGTCCAGGCAGGCGGGTCTGCGTTGGACCTGCTGGGAGCACACTGCAGCGTGCCCAAGTCTGGTGTCTCCCCTATCTGAGACAGGAGAGAGTGCGCTAGTATGCCGCGGAGGGAGTACCTGTGCTCAACAGCCATGGTGACATAGTCCACTTGTGCGAGTGACCAATGCACAGGGGGCGACAGCGGGTCTGGCGGGGCAAATGCGTCAGTGGTGAAGTGCATGGATTCCTGGCACGGGGCCTCTAGTGGTGCAGGCGCCTTAGGCTGGCACTGATCGGCCGCCTCGGCTGGCGGTGGGACAGCTCCCATCTGTGAAGCACCCTCTAAGCCTTGCCTCCTTGACTGGCCCCCCTCCCGGCGGGGCGCCACAGCCCGCGGGCAACAGCCTACGTCCCCCTCCCATGGCAAGTACAGCGGGTGGGACGCCGCAACTGACCCACCAGGAAGAACCTCCTCAGGCCCCTCCTCAGTTCGCCCCACCCGCCTAAGTAAGCGTGTTGGTGGCCCTGACCCTCCCGGTCCATCCCCCAACACGTAGTGATACTCAGTAGTGGGCGTACGCACTCCATCATCTCCACCGCTCAAGGGTACAAAACGGCGGCCTCAGCGCCCATCGTAGCCCCAGGCGGGGTGCTCCGTAGGGGGAGCACCCCAGAAACCGCCCCACGGGTCCCAGCTTGGAGTGTCAGCGCCGCACGGGCTCCTGGCATCACCGCCGCCTGGGTCAGATGGCCGCGTATGCTCATGTGCCAAAGCCGGCGCAGTAGCCGCTGGTGTAGCGGCCGCAGGCGTGTCGGGGTCTGCAGCCACGGGCGAGTGCGCACCCATGGCCGCTGGGGTGCCAGCTGCCGCGCCGCTGAGCACTGCCTCTGCGCCCTCACCGCCACCGCTGCCATGACCGGCATGGCAACAGCGCGGTCACACACCCCAGGGGGGGGAAGGCGGCCCCTGGGGCCCAAAGCGAGCATCCTGCCCAGCGCTCGTAGATGCACCACCCCACCCACCTTTGGAGAGCACGGGAGAGACGGATCTGCACGAGGAAGGGGCACGGCTACCGGAGATGCCAGCTCCCCGCAGCCCCAAGAGGAAAAGGCGCGCCTGCAGGCCGTTCAGGCATGGGCTGGGCAAGGCCTCCGTGTGGGAGCCAGGGCGCCGAAAAGAGATGGATGCCCCCGAGGCTGTTGGGGCTCCGGTCGATGCCGTCCCGTGAGGAGTGTAGCGGCCAGCCTCCAGACGGGCCCCGGCGGGACCATCCTCACTTGTCCGCTCTGATGAAGGTCTCGTGTCCATGAGCGGGAACCTTTGTCACTAGATGTTGAAGAAAGAGAATCAGAAGAAAAGAACTCCTCGGCATGATGACCCGAGGGTACCGACACCGTTGAGGGGCGCTTGCCGTCGCGGCAATGAGACTGGCCAAGTCCCATGATGTCGGAAGCACCAGGAGGCGTCGCGCACTCCTGCTGTCGCGGTGTAGATGCTGTCCGAAGAGATTAAGCTGAATGTGTAGATCTGCAGCTCCACACAAACCCCTGAAGCCCGAGCTCCTTTGCGTGAGGACACCCTGGCTTGGCTTCGCCTGGTAGTAGGTGTATGTGAGGCTGGCGCAGCAGTACACTAGCTGTAGCTCAGGCAACTACACTAGGCACTGGGCTCACAGCCCGGCCCTGAGGCGAGACTGCACTACTTCTTCCTAGCTCTGTCGGTGATGGGGCGTTGCGCCGTGCAGTCACCTACTCCTCCAAGAGGTCCGTTGCGGAACTCTATTGGCAGTTAATCAGGGTGATCAGTCCTGATAGCACCAGTATTAGACTCATCTATTGGCGGCCTGGGCAGATGTGCGGAATGTGAGCCAATGTAAGAGTCAATTTTGTTGCAATAGCTCAATTCCGAACAGTCTATATCGACCAGGCAAAGCGCTTCCAGAGGGAAGCGTTCACCTTAGGTATCGGCAAGAGATCACCAAAATGTACGGCTGGTGGATCCAGCAACGGCCAACTGTCACTCACGCAAGTCAGAAGCTGTCACAACTGTCGTTTCCTAACCGCTTTTTCGCCAGAATTGTCACGCCGTCAACGGTGCATAACAAGCAGTGTTCTCCTCTCCCTCTCCCTCTCCCTCTCCCTCTCCCTCTCCCTCTCCCTCTCCCTCTCCCTCTCCCTCTCCCTCTCCCTCTCCCTCTCCCTCTCCCTCTCCCTCTCCCTCTCCCTCTCCCTCTCCCTCTCCCTCTCCCTCTCCCTCTCCCTCTCCCTCTCCCTCTCCCTCTCCCTCTCCCTCTCCCTCTCCCTCTCCCTCTCCCTCTCCCTCTCCCTCTCCCTCTCCCTCTCCCTCTCCCTCTCCCTCTCCCTCTCCCTCTCCCTCTCCCTCTCCCTCTCCCTCTCCCTCTCCCTCTCCCTCTCCCTCTCCCTCTCCCTCTCCCTCTCCCTCTCCCTCTCCCTCTCCCTCTCCCTCTCCCTCTCCCTCTCCCTCTCCCTCTCCCTCTCCCTCTCCCTCTCCCTCTCCCTCTCCCTCTCCCTCTCCCTCTCCCTCTCCCTCTCCCTCTCCCTGTCCCTCTCCCTCTCCCTCTCCCTCTCCCTCTCCCTGTCCCTCTCCCTCTCCCTCTCCCTCTCCCTCTCCCTCTCCCTCTCCCTCTCCCTCTCCCTCTCCCTCTCCCTCTCCCTCTCCCTCTCCCTCTCCCTCTCCCTCTCCCTCTCCCTCTCCCTCTCCCTCTCCCTCTCCCTGTCCCTCTCCCTCTCCCTCTCCCTCTCCCTCTCCCTCTCCCTCTCCCTCTCCCTCTCCCTCTCCCTCTCCCTCTCCCTCTCCCTCTCCCTCTCCCTCTCCCTCTCCCTCTCCCTCTCCCTCTCCCTCTCCCTCTCCCTCTCCCTCTCCCTCTCCCTCTCCCTCTCCCTCTCCCTCTCCCTCTCCCTCTCCCTCTCCCTCTCCCTCTCCCTCTCCCTCTCCCTCTCCCTCTCCCTCTCCCTCTCCCTCTCCCTCTCCCTCTCCCTCGCCCTCACCCTCGCCCTCAGGCCCTGCTACACCTCTGGGCCCTTGCACCACCGTCTTCCGTTGCTGATGGGCATTCTACTTCTTCTCGACCGCTATATTTGATTACCATGCTAATGCTGAGTCGCTCTAGGTGTGCGTGATGAGGGGTACCTCTTGTGCGAGGCTTTATATGCATGTGTTCAGGTGATGATGTGGCGCCCTGCGAAAGTTGCATGAAATCTCTGAAGGATGTTGCATAAGTGCCTGAGACGGGAGCAGGTGGATGGATACTAGTAAACACGCTTTTCATGGATACCGTTGATGTGGTTGGTAGGTTGCCACGAGATTTATAATGAGCTCATGAGCAGTTGAGTGGTTGGGGTACTTGCCTCAGGTCACGTTGGGTGAATTAATTACCTGTGTTTGCCGCGCTGTGAATTACGCGTTCGTCCGTGGCCTGAGCTGCAGTGCATGCACAATATCATGATCCACTGCCTCACCGACACCTACCCTCACCCTCATCTCCGCCTCCACCCTCACTGCCTCCACCACCTCAGCCACTGCCTCGGCTTCGGCCTTTACAACCTCACTCCTGCCATTGCCCTTACCGCTACCATTCACCCGACCGTCATTGCCATAACCACCCCGGGTGCCTCCGCACACAACCCCAGCCAGCACCACCACACCACCGCGTCCTGCAAGTAATATGATCAGCACGGCATGACAGAGTGCATGGTGCATTTGTGGGTGTTATATTAGCCATTCCGGATGTATGGCGGCCATTCACGCACGACCAATGGCACCATGCCAGTGTGCCTGTATACGTGCGTATGTTGATGTATACTTGCAATACAGGCAATCAAGTTGGCTAGGGAGGCCTCGGCTCCACACAACAGCAGCAGGATGGATGACTTTCTATCGATCAGTGCATATCTGATGCAAGCATGGTGGTCCCTAAGTAAACCCACCGGTCCCTGGCATATTGACGTCAGGAAAGCAACAGATAGCAGATTGCAGCTTGGGATCCTTGATGCATGCAAATATATTTAGGCGGTTTAATGGGTGCGGCACAAATGGAAGTTGCTGTCAAAAGATGTAGTTCAATAAGTGGGGCTTTCCCTCCCTTACAGAGTCTCTCTACGCCGCGGACCCATGCCGTGGACGAGCAGCAACCTCCCCCTAACATATGGCTAACCCTGGCTAGCTACATGAGTTGAGAGTTGAGTAGAGTTGGTCCTAACGAGTTGACGTCCATACGACTGTGACTGTGACTACGCACATGCTTGTCAAATAAATGAAGTACCTACCAGTTATCGATGCGTACATTTAATATTGTCATTTTAGGTGTTTTTTGATATCGAACTGCGTTGGCCCGTGCATTCTGAGCCATTAGGTAGCATGGTTATTACAGCGAAGTTACATCGATCAAGTGCAAATAGGTACGCCGAATTCGTCATTCCCTACCTATGAAACATAGTTTGACCTATAAAACACGTTATCAATTGTAAGCCATGCACACCTGTGGAGGTTACACTATCTACGACAGTCTAGCAGTATTTTCCATGAGTAATCAACAAGGTCATTATCGCTTCTACACAAAAATATATATAGTACATATATTTATTGTCGCTGGATTGATGGTTCTGATATCGATTGCTCACCCTCACACTTCGCTGTCGTATGCCGAACATCGCAATTTGACCGCGTCTACATATTAAAAGGTTCGTTATTCACATTGCATGACGGGATTCTTTTGGACTCTAAACTTGTGTTTTTCTATATATTTAAACTTGTGTTATTCTATATATTTTGCTTGAGCTTGCGTTCCTTTGAGCCTCCTGGCTCAGATGGACCTTACGAGCTCTAGCGAGTTTGTAATCAATCAAATTAAACCTGCTAGGAGGATCATGTGCCCGATGTGACATATCGTCGTGAAACAGAAATTGAGGTTGATTCGCTTGTTTCGCCATCAAGGTCAAGCGCAGTAATGGCGGGGTGTACTCGACCGCAGATGTCCACTTCGTGACTCTGGCAAAGATGAGCACCTCGATTTATGAGATGCAAAGCTTCTCATAGAATATACAAAAAGTTGCGGAGAAGCATTGTTATGCCAGATGTGAATATGTCGGAACGAATGGTTACAAAAAATCATCGTTTATTTTATGGCCGAAGCACTTCATAAAAAGTTGTTCAGTTAGGTGGCAGAAAACTGGCGCAGTGCCTTGAGCACTCATTTTTTTAGCAGTCATTTTTTCTATCTTCCTCTCCCCTGCGTCTTTCTCTCTCTCTCTCTTACCCTCCGTCTATCCCTTCAGGAAACGCCTTTTTCATCTTTGGTATGTTGTGTTGAGGTTTTGGGGTCTATGGGCCTCCTAGCTATATGAGCCTTATATGCATATGAAGGTTGTTACAATATCACTTAACTGTTGAGATCATTAGCTTTTTTATTATAGGGTTTAACGATACCAATATTTCATAGGTTATCCTTTGTGTTCTTGGACTTCCTGAACTTATCATATGACCATGGCCTTGGTTCCGGCACAGAATGCATGGACCACCGACCTTTTTGATTGCGCAGCAGAGCCTACTGGTTGTGGTTTCTGCCGTGAGTTCAGGGTGTGGGACATCAAAAAGGGGTGCTAGCAGGAAGCTAGCCCGTGAAGAATCGTTCCAGGCAACTGACGGGCGCAAGCGACAGAGTTAGATATCGAAATAAATAACTTATGCTAGGATATGTGTCAGGATGTATGCGCCGCGTACCAATCGCTCGTTGTTTGGATGGACGCACGTACCTTAGATAAGGTAACCTGACGCGCAGCTTATATTTTTGTTCCCTCCTTATAGTTTACGCGACCTTCTGCCAGCCATGTGCATATGGAACGAACGTGGAGCTCATGGAATCTGTAAGTCCTTCGAGTTAGCATTTGTTCGTTCGTTGAGCTACATACGGTATGTAATAACTACTTTACTCACATGCAGAGCAAGGGGGTAGTCCCTAACCTGATGGGGTGTGAGGACCGCAGTATTCGCACGATTATCTGGACTCACAGTTTCCAACTAATAGTTATCCTAGCTAAGTGGGCAGCAAGGCTTACTTTGCTGACCACGTGTTATGCAAGTGTGCATATCTACTGTGGTTCGGCCCGGTCAGGGCCCCCGGTACTTGTCCTTTCAGGTTAATATGCCCACAGTATAACACCTAATACATATTGCGTTCCCGTGTATGTATATTCTTACATGTCCACAGGAACAGGTGTGCTGCGGGGGCGACTGCGCCGCCGCATGTTTAACCTACTACTTGGTAGGAGCAATTACCGGTTGCCCCTGTTTTCTGCACGTCCATGCCCGCGGCTACATTCGGAAGAAGTACAATATTCCGTAAGTTGAACCCACATTTAATTATTTCGGCAATTTTTTGGAAATGGACAGAAATCCATCTATGCGTCATCGTCTGTCTTAATTACTGTAAACCATGGTTCACATGTATATGTTTCGCCTGCCCGCCACTGTCCCTTTCGTCTTTCAGGGGTGACATCTGCGACGACTGCATGGTGAGCGGCTCGCACAGTGCTGTATCTCTGTAATAATGATGTTGGCCTGTAGCTAATAATATAAATGAAGGCCCCATCGATATATATCGGGGATGATCACGCACACAGTAATCTGCTGCTTGACATCTTCCGGTCTATCGATGGAGCCTTCATTTATAAAGTTGTAGATTTGTAGATTGCCCCCAGCAGGATACTTTATGCGAGGGAAGATCCTAGCTGGATATAATGCATGGAGGGATTCGCATTATTCCCGCATCCAGTGCTGTTCATGCACCCGTGTTTCAGTGATGTCGAATTACTTGGACTGATATACAGTCCGGGAGTCAAATCCCGACTAGCACTTATGGGCTAAGTAAGCAAGCGCTAGGTCTTAGGATGCACGCACATGCATGACTCCAGCCAGGCCTATGGCGGATGCAGGAGTTGGCAATACGATATGGTTGTTGCTGCATCAAGGTTATGATCCGCCACTTAAGATCGGATGCAACAATGCACAACCAGACCTGTTTTACAATAATGGTCGCCTGAGGACGTTTGTTTCGGAGCGGGGTGGGGTCGGGGTGAAGGGGAGTCAGTTCATACCCCAGCATCGACCTGGCTGTATTCATATATAGATAGGTAGATAGATAGATAGATAGATAGATAGATAGATAGATAGATAGATAGATAGATAGATAGATAGATAGATAGATAGATAGATAGATAGATAGATAGATAGATAGATAGATAGATAGATAGATAGATAGATAGATAGATAGATAGATAGATAGATAGATAGATAGATAGATAGATAGATAGATAGATAGATAGATAGATAGATAGATAGATAGATAGATAGATAGATAGATAGATAGATAGATAGATAGATAGATGGATGGATGGATGGATGGATGGATGGATGGATGGATGGATGGATGGATGGATGGATGGATGGATGGATGGATGGATGGATGGATGGATGGATGGATGGATAGGTATGTATAGTTATAGGCATAGTTAACGATATAAATGTAGATATAGTTATAGATATAGTTATAAATACGTTACATCTCGCGTAGTTTCATCTCTTGTCGTTTGCACTTACCTGCACGCAGCAGCAGCTGCTGATCAGCAGCTGGAGAAGGCAGGGCCCATAGTAGGGGCCATGCATGTACACGACATAATAACAGTATTTATTATTTATCTTGGTTGCCATGGATGTTAGATGGATGATGTTGCACGTGCCCTTTTCCTACTTGGTAATTCTTCACTCACCGAGCGACGTCCTAGGCATGGAAAGTTACTGTTGTTCTCCATATATGCATACATGGTTGCAGATCACGTGGTGTTGTACGCCGTGTGCCTTGTGCCAAGAGCACCGGGAGCTGGTCATCCGAGGACACAAGCCAGGTGGGTGGATTTATCTGGAGTAAGCACGGTCCTGCCTGCAAAGCGACGTGTGTTTCTGCGTAAGTGCAATAGTCATACAGTACGTGCACTGCTTACATGCTTTTAACGGGCGGGAAAGTGTCATAGGCAAATAACCTGATGATTGCTCAGCAACAACAAGCTGTAGTTGGCAATACAGTACATAACAGCCGCCAAGCGCGGCTATGGGGTATGGAGCAGACCCTAAGCTTGAATGGCTTTCACTGTGCATGGCCGTAGAATGGTTCCTGTAACTTCCGTGCAAATAGGTACAATCGTACACTTGCTCATCATACACCTCCAAGAGTTTGACCGCTGATATTAAAGACCCCTCTTGCTTATATATTGCCACATGCAGGCGGTGTGGTTCCTTCAGTGAATCCGCAGATGGCTCCACAGCCGTAGATGATGGTCATGGTGCCTGTGCCAGCTCCGATGCCTGGCGGGCCGCAACCAGGTTACCCGGTGGTCATGCAGGCCGGATATGTGCAGTCCCCCCCCCAGCCGGTGCCGATGGCCTACCCAGCGGTTCCTAAAGCGTAAAATGGGCCGCCAGGGTTCATCATCATGGAAACAAGGCTATTAAGACACCTTGTCTATGTACTATGCTGCTTGGTGGGGTTGGTGGGTCTTATTGATGTATCACTATACAAGGTGATAGTAAATATTTTACTGCTATAGGGTGTAGCAGTCGTCTTAACGATGCTAGAGTTTCTATGCGGAAGCGTCCAACTTGTTGGCTCAGAAGTAGCTCGCAAGTGTGACGATGCCGCAAACGGGTTCATCTAACGGAAATCGGTGGCAGCGGAGTCTTGATCTCTGAACAACTAGTAATGTGATACTTCGTTGTCTGGCCAAAGCGCCCTACAAGGGTGAGTTTAATATTGGTTCCCTGCCATACGGCGATCTGTTTTTGCGAATCACAAGCTTTTTAGGTATCATGCTTATTGCATGGTAACCTATGTAAATATTTTAGCTTAAGGGTATGTAGTTTACTACAGAGGTCCACACTCCGGAACGGAGACCTGCCTCTATCTGCTAGATAGAGCGCGGGACACCCCATCCATCCATCCATTCACCCAGCCAATCCACTTCGGCATGTATTTGTTGATTGGGTTCAGTATCCACCACTAACTCATCAATACCTACCCCTCAGACAAATGAAGGATATGATGAAGGCAGAAGGATTTGGATCCAGGATATCTATCTGGGGTCATTATCATTATTTGCGCCTCATCCTCTGTTCGTTAAAATGGACAAGCAATTCGCGTGTAATCGATTTATGACCATTTGGAATCGACGGGAAAAAGTGTTGATCGTCATTGTAATCCGCTACCGTAATGGTTCTTGCCTGGACGCGTCAGCTAGCCAAGCAAGCTCTCGCTCGGATAAGTACATGCATGCATGTGAGATAACAAGGGGGGACTGCCGGTCGTGTCGGGGCGTGCATGTTCTTAGCGTGTTACACTACTGTGGGCGTGAGCCTTGCCCTGGAAGGACAAGCACCTACCAGGGGCCCTGACCGGCTGGCTGAACCGCTGCCTGTACGTATGTATATGTCAGTTTGTCTGGACGATATTCACTAGGGGCCATAAATCATGGGGCTGATTATCCGTCCGTCACTGACTTCCCACCATGACCTGGGGTGTGTGGATTGGACGGATCCAATATGATTTGAGTCACAACTGTAAATCTGAGTATACCGTGGCTTCCATCTATCGTTACTTTCATGTAGTAATATAGCTGCTTACACGCCTATGTGAGCGCTTACCGATGTGTCTGATGAGCCATTATAACTCTTTATGGCAGCCATGGATAGATGAAGCCGGTCATTCTTTGTAAATAATGTCCGCAGAATGAATCGATTGATTCAACAACTATTTTTCTTCTCATAATTGGCCCCTGGTAGCTAGATAGGTTGAACCCCATCCATAAGTTGACACGCACACTTGGAAAACCCACTGAAATCACCGAATCACTGAATCTATCTATCGTGTTATCGTACATGTGACGGCATCACGGAACCGCCAATAACGAACACATGCCGGCCCTGCCGGCAAGCAATATGAATCAATGATGCATGTGGAGTTATTATATTATTTTGATATCAAGCTAGATTTGCAGATGTTTCTACTACAATATCATGTAGTCCGCGTGATTGTCGTTAGCGTGCTGATCAATCGTGATTAGTAATCACCATTTCCTTTCTATGAACATTAGCTAAAATGACTACTTTGATAGCATTAACCTTCAAATATATATGTTTATTAATAAATTTACATCAGTCTCAGTATTTCGTTTTTTATATGTTCGAAATTATATGACATGTGTTGACGCTTATACGGCAGGGGACCAAAACATGTCCGCGAGAACAATAATTCAAGCCATTATTATCTTCGCTAAGTGATACCCTGAGCTGACGGGAACCTTTTTATGCCATGGAATCCTCTTTGCCCATTAGCCCCCGCTCTGCGCGGTCACCAGAGCGTGCCCAACGAGAAAACCGAACAGGCGATACTGGAGATTTTTGTGATTCTAAATTACCGAATGGTCAAATGGACATTTTAATTAACAAATTGCCTAATAGCTTGCGCCTTAGCGCGGGAAGCGAGCAAATCGATTCTCCCGAACGATGCATGTTGCGTCGTGTAAAACATAACAAAAATGGTAACGTGATCAGTGGGAGGACATTACTTACGGCGTCCAGACTCAAAGGCCTCACAATTGGACAATGTGCAGCCGCTGCCTCGTTGCCGTTTGCTTATCTGCCCGTCGAAGGACACTCCAGCATCTTATCAGAGAATCATGCAGTTATTTACCACGTGCTACGTAATTTGGGCGACCCGATGGAGGTGGCGCGTGCCGCGACGGTCTCTCGCCTTTGGTGTGATGTTGCATCGGTTCCTTCGCTCTGGACGGCCTTGTTGGAGTGCGAGCACCGAGCTGCATCCTTGCCTTCAATAATGGTGGTTCCCCAAGGGGCAAATGCGGACCGCATGCCGTCGGCGTGTGATATGTCCAGTGGGACGTCGCACAGGGGTACACTGCAATCGCCTTTACAGCCGCCATCCAGGCCGCCTCATTGCTCCAAACTGCAGCAGCTGCATCCCCTGCTGCCCAAGTATCTTCTTCAGCCTGCATGGGATGTGATGAACTCGTAAGCCGATGCATCAGACGCTTTATCATTACCCTAATAACTAAACTTATCACCAATATCTCTTCAGTCCATTCAACGGCGATTTGGGTCAACGTCTGCCCGTTACTCCAGCTTATTACAGAGCCCCGTCGTTGCATCGCCCGAGGGCTCCTGTCACCATTTATTGTTTGTTCTATCATTCACCCCGTGGCATGCGGCATCCTGCTGGGCGCATGGGACGCTGGTCACATCCGGGTTGTTTGTCGCATATGTCTGATGAGATGTCATCTCTTGGGAATGTAACCCCACAATAAACCCGGCTGACTCCCGTGCACCCCGCCGGCACCTTCTACCTTGCTGCACTCGCTTCAGGCCAGTGGACCAACTGGGTCGATGGATGGGCATCCGCCGCCTGAAGCGCGGAGCCTCAAGGCTGGGCCGAGTCCGCGGTTCCTGGGCCGCTTACGAGCCCGTGACCTCACGCCTTGTGGTGCTGGACCAAAAGGAACAGAAAGTCACCTTTGTGGATTTGGATCTGGATTCGGATCAGGAGGGGCATATTGGCGACGACTGTGAGTGCGGTTGCGGCCACGGCGGGGGTGATTGTGCTCACAGACATCATGAGCGTGCAGTCGGCAGCCGTGCAGCAGCGGTCAAGGGTGGGGGCGATGCTGACGCCATTGGATGCAGCACCGCCGGGGCCTCCGGTGCGGAGATGGACCGACCATATGGCTCACGGAGTAGCTGCGTCGGGAATGGCGACGGCGACAGTCGCAGCGCTGGCCTCGATGATGATGCCCCTGTCGTACGGCGGCGGCCGCATGATGACCTGCTGAAGCCGGAGGCTCCGTCGTTGCGGATTGTTATGCCGGGCCCGTTGATGGCGGCTGTCCTTCAGGTGCCCGTACCGGAACCTAACCCAGATGGCGCAGCGGCAGCACTGGTCCAGCTGCCTGGGGCGATGATGCTCGGCGGAGAACAGCGACAGCAGCCGCAGCAACAACAGCAGGAGCAGTATGCGGCAGGGGTAGGACCAGCGCCGCTAGATGTCCCGGAGCAGCAGCAGCCAAATAATGGTCCGGAGGTGCTCAGCGAGGAGGAGAGGCATAAGCTGCAGGTGTGTATCTGTATATTGCGTATGCGTGAAATACTCTAAAGGTGAAGGAACGAATCAGCGAGCGAGGAAATTAGAGCTGTATACCGTTTTTAGTTAACTATGCGCTTATCAGTGTCCTCCCCATAAGTGCTCCGGCTTTCACGTTGCAGATCGTAAGGATAGCGTCGTACACCAGATACGGCATGGTTAATGCCCAGATAGTGCAGAAGTTGTGATCTTAATATTTACCATGTGAGGTTTTGGAAGAGCAGTTGGTACGAGTAGTGCGGTCATGCCCCAGGGACCTTGATCTCATCAGACAGGAGCCGTAAACTTATAAAGCAGAGCTTGCACCCTATCGGCCCAACCCAAAAACCCAAACTCAAACCAAAAATTAGAAAACGGGAAAAATCAGAACTGTTCCCAAGTCTCCGTCCGGGTCCCTGTCGTGGCACTGGATGGGTTACGCCTTGAAGATCAATCCTGATGACTTCGGTCGGTCGGTCGGTTTGCATGTCCGGACGTGGCTGCGCAGGTAGTGGCGGCTAGTGGTGACGGAATGGTCGCGACAGGTCACCCTGACGGCCGAGTTCTCGTGAGTTTGGGAAATAGGCGAAGGGAGTTTCAGACGTTTTTCTGATCGTTGGCATAAGGAGGGAGGAAGGATTGGAAGCAGCACACATACACAGACACACATAGACACACCACACATAGACACACCACACATAGACACACCACACATAGACACACCACACATAGACACACCACACATAGACACACCACACATAGACACACCACACATAGACACACCTCAGAAATTGGAGAGAAGTAATTCAGCTTACTCCCGGAGGCAGGGGGCAGGGCGCTTTCCTGTCTAACCCGCTGGGTATTTCGCCATTTGGCCCCCAAGCAGCTACCTTCCCTCCTCCGCCTCCGCACGTCCTTTGAGCTGTCTCAGGTTTGGGACGCATCCCGCACAGCAGTGGCCTACACCCTCCCTAGAGTGGAGGGCTGCGGCCGGGGCCCCGTATTCGCTCTGGCGGCAGACGACCTGTTTCTGGCGGCGGCATATTCAGGAGAGGTCCTGGTTTGGGAGTTACGACGACACGCGGGAAAGGCCGTCCGGGGTGGTGGTGGCGGGGAGGGACGCGCCGCAGCCCCTCACTGCACGTCATCTGCACCCAGCCTGATTGCTCTCATTAAGCCGACACTGGCCACGGGTGGGTGATGGATTGGAGGGAGGGAGGGAGGGAGGGAAGGAAGGAGAGGGGGTTAAAACAGGCAGCATGGCAGTTAGCACAACGGAACGAGCCCTGCAAGGAAACATTATTAGATAAAAAAGTAAAACATCGATACAAAGCTTGTCTGGATGAATACTGTCATTTGTCCATATTTCTACAATGTGTTTTTTTGCGTAAAGGTTTTAATTTGATATTTTTTGCGTATTCTTCAAATACATTTTTTGTGGCTTTATAGGATTCATGCTTGTATTCACTATTTTTAAAGTATTTTTAAATATGATTGGAATTGCTTTACAGAGTATAATCTTAGGGTTTTTTAGTTTTACTTGTTGATATTTTTTGTTACGTTGTTTTTCAAGTGTTTGATTTTAGTTTGTTTGTTTCCGTTTGAAATTAAAAAAGCTACTTTATTTGTTGTAAAAAGATTCTTTTGTTATAAATCCATTTTAAATTGAATTTTGGATAGTGAGGACTATAAAAATTTGTTTCGTTCTTACAAAAAATAAAGAAACGTTTAGGAAAAGTACTAAAAATCAGACTAAAGCTAGATAAGTAGCCGTCAAGAATTTGTGCTCCCTATAATTCCTACCAAGGAGAAAAGCGCTTGGATTTTTTTTATTTGTCAAAATGGGCCTTCATCCATGATCAAGAGCATAAGAAATGTTATTTGGATGTGGTCACAACTATAATTGAAGACGGGAGGGAGGGAGGGCATGCAGCATGTTTCTACTCCTTGCCAGAAACGCACAGGCAAGGGTTGCTGCCACCTTCCACAGATCCGCCACAGATTGCTCCGACGAGGAGGCGGCCAGTGGGTCTAACGTATTGTAGGGGAGAGGAGCGAGGGGGTATACATATATATGGTCGTACGTGTTTGCATCTGCGCAGTGAGAGGACACGCGTGCGTGTTGTCGAGAGGGGGAAGGAGGAAGATAAGACCACTGTGATGGAACGAAACCCAGCGTTCCCTGCTCGTTTGCATGCTCCAATGGCCGCAGCAGCGCCACAGGAGCGCTGTTGTGCCGTACCCAACCCAATGCCACGTCCTGCTCAAAGGACCACCGTCCTCTTGACGGTCGCGAGGGGCTTAGAGGACATGTCCTTGAGCCGCACCTCCTTGCGCCCCTCTCGACCGCCCAATGCCCCCTCCCACCGAAAATTTTTAACTTACCTGGGTAGCTCTTGGTTCTATTCCTCAAGACGTGACCTACAACAACACTGTTCTATTTCCCCTCCCCGGCCCCACAGCTGTCCGGTCCATGGCTTTGTCGTGTCGCCATGGGGTGCTGGCAATGCGCTCCTGGGATGGTGTGGAGCTGCGGGAGATCCAGGGGGGCCGCTGGCTCAACTGCATCCCGGACAGGTGCGGAGGCAGGTGCAGGGAGGAGGGTCGCGACACAGACACGGGGATGAACCCGATGATATCTCGCCGCCATCCCCTTGCCCCCATAGTGCTTATCGGGGTTAGTTCAGTCCAGGACTGCGGACCCAGCAGCCGAAAGCGTAGCGGGCATCACACAAGTGCAGCCGAGATCACGACGGGAACCCAAGCTCCCCCCCGCCCGTCATATCATGGGTATCCGTGTCATTTTTATATCGTGTCGTGTCAGAGTGAGGAAGAGTGAGGAAGAGAGAAAAAGCGGGCGAGGAAGAGATAGCTGCTTTAGGGTTGCCAGGGTGTTTATAGGAGGTAATAAGATGTGACCCAGCAGCAGCAGCCACTGGGACCCAGCACCTACAGAGCAGTGCTCTCCTTCCACAGGGGACACACATGAAACTAACCGGATGGAGCTAATGCCCGCCATCAGGCACCTGCTGCCCTCTCCCTCTCCCTCTCCCTCTCCCTCTCCCTCTCCCTCTTCCCCTTCATCGCGTCCCCATATTCATAGTTTGGTTCTGGTTAATATTAGATCTCTCGGGTCTGCCGCTGCAGGTGTCCCTTTTACGTCTTTCCCTCGTTCCCCAACCCTCATGCACCTGCAGGCGCAATACGGCGCTGCTGGCGGCGGGGGACGTCTTGTTCGTGGCGTCTTCCTCGCCGTCGTTTTTGGGAAACAGCTTTCTGGAATTTGAAATCGAAGTGTTGGCGATCGATCTGCTGGCGGTGATGGCGGCTGTTGCCGCCGCCGACGTTGGTCGTGACGGCACCGGCGCCGGCGCCGCCGCTGATGCTCCGCAGGGCCGAATGGATGGCAGCACTGATAGCAGTGCCAGTCGGCGTAATGGTGCGGCTGCTCGGTCGGAGATAGCTATTTCGCCACTGGTCGTACGGACGGTAAGGTTGGGGCGCTGGGTCCTACTCCCCTGCAATAACCTCTGGCTTCAGAGTTGCGGAATACGAGACACAGACACACATACGCACGCATATGTATTTATTGTAAGTTTAATGATACACGAATATAATTTTTTTATGACCTTACAGGTCTTAAAACTGCGACTGCGTACGACTCGTATGACTGCGTGGTTTTTCCAAGCCCAGAATGTATCATTGGCCACGTGGCCAAACCCGTAGCGTGCCATAGTAACCCAAGTAGCCACAGCAATTCCTGCCGGATGGCACAATCCCTACGTGTCGTTGGCGACAAGGTTACATGAGAGATCTCGTGTCTAAATTCTTTTTCCGTACAGAAGAGGTACTGTACGACAATGGATACCTCTGGCTACTGCAGGTGACCCCCCCACAGCGGTATACGATTCGGGGCCCTCCGATGGCGCAATTTAAATGGGACCAGCCCATGCAGCTCTGCCTCACCGGCGGCATGCTGCTGCTCCGTTGCCTGCAGTTCCCCGTGGCGCCCGGGCAGCTGGCGTGGCCGGGCATGTTTGCCTTTCGATTGGGGGACCTGTTGTCGGGGTTGACGCTGGGGCGCTGCAGCGACGTCGCCGGCCCCACAGTGGCGCAGGAACCGACACGTGCAGCGACGGCGGCGGCGGCGGCGGGGGGACCGGCGGCCTCGGCTGACGTGCAACAGTCCTGGGCGGCGGTGGCCCCGGCGGCGGCGCCGCCGCCAACCGTCGTTCTCTCCCGAACAGTCCAGCCGGAAGTGTTGTGCGGGGATGGCGGCTTTCAGATGGAGTGGGCACTGGGACCGGGTACGTGCAGCAGCCCCGATGGGGTAATGCGGCGCTCGGTCGCGAGCCTGCAGCTGCTGGCCGCCAAGCGGCATCTATTCATCTTGTCCGAGTCACAGGAGGCGTGGGCGATGAAGGTGCCGTACTGCCGTACCGGCAAAGGCATTCGTACACATCGCACCGCAGCGACAATTCACCAGTAACCCGATATTTCTCTACCTCCTTTTTTGGGAGTAGTATGCTACCTTGTTGGAAATCCACACACATATACACCGGAGTGGTGTAAGTGGGAAGGTAGGGAACATGATCAAAGAGCAGAAGAGGCGGCGTTAGCGAGTTCCGGCCCGCAATGTGATGTGTGTAACGGAAACCAACGGAGCGCAATCCTAATATACATATAATGCAACACGATATAACCATATCATCGGATATTGTGAATGTGTATGCTTGTATATGTAGGAATGTATGTATGAAATGTTGGGCGCAGTGAACTGCCATCCACCCCCGCTTATATACACACACGCACGCGTGGGTGTTCTGCTGTATGCCGTATTTGTTTATTCTTATTCTTATTCTTACCGCCCCTGGGGCATTTTGGAGACTTTTCTTGTGATGACAACACGTTAAATTTTGAGGCCGTCAGCTTGAGCTGCTTGGAGTGCATGAGGCATATTAGCTGTGCGGCAAAGTATGCCCTGAAGCCGGAGAAGCTTTTGAAGGAAAAAATGGCCAAATGAGCGAATTCTGCAAATGGAATCCGGATCCCCGTGTACGTCATGTGTTACAGCACACGACCACGTCCGTATATGAGGTTCGTATGTAGTATTTATGTGTTCAGTACGGGTACGGGTATTGGTGCTGGTGTGTGGTAATCCACACATGTCACCGTTCATCCGTAACTGCGACATGCAAGACCAAGACCTTAACCTGCTGGTGGGCAATCTTCGCCTCGGACCAAACCCAGTTTGCGAAATAAGGCTCCTCCGCGTGGCACACATGCATGCAGGACAACTGTCACAACGCATGCTGTACGGCAGTACGTAACAGGCCTTGGTCCGCATGTACTCGTGGTACACAGATGTAAAGCTTGGAGGTTGATATCACGATGGGACCAGCGACTTCTCCTTGCAGAGCGACCTCGTGCCGAGATGGTGGGGCTCTGTTGGAGGCAGGGAGTAGAAGTCCTGTACCTATGTGCGGCAAGGCACCCCGCCGTGTAAGCCCATTTATGGGTCTATTCCGCCGCCGTCCTCGTCCCCGCCTTCTATAAGAGGAGAGAAGGTGGAGGGGTACCAGTACATCTCTCGTACTGCGAGCTTCGGAATAAATCAGCCGTTGGCGCGTTCGCGGCTTGGATGGCGCGAAAATAACTTTTGTTGCTGCTGGGTACTGGTCAAGAAGGACGTTATCTGAGTCGTTCCCTATAGTGGAATCTACTGTCGAGGCGCAGTGGCGTTGTCACAGTCCCGCCATACGTCATCACGATATGCCCTGTGGTACTGCCTTTTGTGTAACTCTAACAACGGCAACGGCGGTAATGTAAACCAGAAAGGCTTTCATTGGATAAAGACCCGTGGCTGGATGTATCTTGACAGTCAAGAGACAACCGGCATCAGCGTCGCAATACGGACGGAGGGCGCAACAGCCTATCACGCGGGGAGAGTCGGCAGGCATTGGCCATTTGCTTAGGTGCCATAAATTGCTCGCCGCTGCCGGTTCGTGATTGCGGAGGCGTGATTTGGGTTCACGTGTCAGGGGTTATGAGGAGCCCCAAGGATGCCGGTTGGCCGGTTTCCAAGGACATACCTTAGGAAAAGACCAGTACATGAATTATTCCGCGTTTGTGTTATTGGGTTCGGGATCCAATTGACGATGTATAGTACGATGCGGCGGGGTAGAATTGACGACACCTGTACTGCGTAAATCAATTCAACGGAACAATTTTTTGCACACAAGTCTACGTCCGATGACATGCCATGTATGCATTAGTTTTGCCTAGTAGGGTAATTAACTGCGTACACCTCGTTTTGCTGTTGTTCGGGCGATAGTGCTCGCCTCCTCCTGGGCAAGGTCATGGTTACTAGACACAACGCTGACGCCGAGGTAGCGGTCACATATTTGGTAGTGGCGATAATTGGAGTCATTGCTCTGTGTGGGACGGCGGTCGTTCTCCTGAACACAGTAAGTCGAGCTCCCAGTCAAGGCTGGGCATCGACTCCTGAACAGCAGGCTGAACTAAGATGCGAACAATTTACCTCATTCTCAGTACGTCGGAAAAATCCTCTTTTGGTAAGGGCATCTTCTCGTTCTTCGTTGCAGTCTCCAGCCGAACGACCGCCGTGCTTCATACATAATAGAACGCAGTATGTCAGTCAGTGCACATTGGAAGACGTGATAAAACACTTAGGCAGCCTGTGCTCGCTGCTGGTTACCCACCGCAGACGGTCGTCCGGTACTATATCCTGTGTTGCTCAAATAACAATAGCCATTTCTCTGCACTGTAATGGAAGTGTCATGTAAAAAATGTTTCTGTCCAAGCGAAACTGTATCAGCGGGGATGTAGGCAAAATCATTCCCAGCTGCCCTTGAGCAAATGGTATGCTTCCGCATGGGTCGTTGTTAGGAGGTCAGGAGGTCGCAAATTCCTGGAGGAGGCCTGGCATTCGTCAGAAGCGGCGTTTTATAATGATGCGTTATTTACATATCACTTTGAAAGACTGTGAATGTTTGCGGAATGCGTAGGAAGCTGTCTCCCCGCCGGCTCCTAGTCAACGGACATCCATCGATTTGCTGCGACGGCGCTACAAGAGTGCTGATGTGTGCAATGACATCAAACATCCGGACCCTTGTAATCCCCTTGACACGATGGAGCTGGACACCGACACGGTGGCCGTGCTGGGCTGCGCGGGGGTCAACCGCATCCTTAATTGTATTCCCCCAGAGGAGCTGGAGAATCACCGACTTGTGAGTCCTGGCGGGATGGTGAATGCGAGGAGTTATAGCCTCTCGACAAGATATGCAAATGATATGAACGATATTCCTGTTGGGAGGCGGGACTGGGGGGGAGCGCGACTACTGGGTTTACGGAGGTATGTCCTTTGCGGGCATTCTTACATCTCAGTGTCATCGAACATCATCTGTCATAAGACGTGGGAGCTAAATGGCATTGAGATCATGTGCCATTGAATTAGTTAGGCATCGCGGAGGGGTTGACCTGCAGCAGTCAAGCGGAATAGGATACAGAGGGACAGGTACAACCCGTGTAACAGCTGGAACCTTATCAGCAGTGCAGCGGTACCTTCATGCAGAAGCTGTTTATGCACGAGGATGGCGTCCGCATCCTCGTCCGTATGTGGGGGCGAGGGCGGGGCGGTTCAAGAGGGGAAAGTTCGGGGGCTGTCCATGCCACTGCAGGATTTCTCCCCGCTCCATCGCATGCGTAACTGGCGGCGTCCAAAAATCGCAGGTGCTGGACTCCTTTAACTGGGACTTGGATGTTCTGACGGAGACTGAGATTATGACTGGCATTGCAGATTAGTGAAGTGCCAGCGGTGTGTTGGAGGCGAGAATTGAATGTCACAGGGTTCTGTCAAAGTACAACGAATAACAAATAACGAAACGAGTCGTTGTTTAGAAGACGTGGGATTGAAATTAACGAATAATTAATCATCGTTAGCATCCAGCATATGGCACATCGGCCAGCGGGACCTAGCCGATTGCTGTCAAATAAAGTGCCCCGCCAGAATTCTATGTATGCGGTCTCCATATGCGTGCCATATTTCTATAATAATCTTGTCCTGTCGGAAGTTTGATTGCAATGCAATGGTGATGTGGAAATGCAATGTGCGTTGAGGCTTATGGGTCGGTCATGACAAAGTATTTTTGAGGCTGGCAAGCCAGAGGCCGTTTTAAAAAGGCGCTGTATCATATTGTGATGGGGGTGGGGGATCTGCACACCGGCATGGACATCATCATCTTGATTGGGCCCACTTGTTTGCAGCCCCGCCCCGCCCCTGCCTGGGGAAGGGGAAGGGGAGGACTGAGCTGTCACTTGACGTCTTCTGTTCGGTTTCGTGTGGCAGGCAATTGCGAGTCCATGGGGGCGGCTGAGCTTATTAGCGGTAGGACGGAATAATGGTAGGGAGCGGACAAGTCTTCACATAAAGAGGTTGCAAGCTAATAAATAGGGCCGCGATTGCTCGAATAAAACCCTAAGACATGTAATGAAGGTGTGCAGGGAAGAAAGCAAGCTACAATGACAAAGTAATATGACGTTGGTTTAGAACCGCTGCCTTGTCTTTTGCGGCCTGTCTAGCGGGATGGCGGTCTCGCGTCCTGCCTTGTAGACTGTCGTAGTATGTCTTACAGGAGCGCGCGCCACACCGTACGGTTCTGCTGCACCTCGTACGTTGTGTTGTGCCTCGTGTTGCTGAATACGGTTAATTACCGGTTAATCACTCATGCCATCTGCCTAGCGATGTTTTGTGAACCGGCTTTCTCAATGATCAAATTACTCGCAAGCGTTAGCTGACAGTGCGGCACGAGAGTGCGGCATCCGAAAATAGAGAGGCGGCATATCCCAAAACCGGCTTCTTTTTGTTTTTTGGAGGGTGGTCACTTGCCAAACATGTCATTTCACTGCAGCTCTGCATTCGGAAACCACTCTGAGTTGAGTAGATTTTGGAGAGGAGAGGAGGGGCTGTGCATGCGGCTCAGGGACCTGCTACACCTCTGGGCCCTTGCACCACCGTCTTCCGTTGCTGATGGGCATTCTACTTCTTCTCGACCGCTATATTTGATTACCATGCTAATGCTGAGTCGCTCTAGGTGTGCGTGATGAGGGGTACCTCTTGTGCGAGGCTTTATATGCATGTGTTCAGGTGATGAGGTGGCGCCCTGCGAAAGTTGCATGAAATCTCTGAAGGATGTTGCACAAGTGCCCGAGACGGGAGCAGGTGGATGGATACTAGTAAACACGCTCTCCGCGTATACCGTTGATGTGGTCGGTAGGTTGCCACGAGATTTGAAGTGAGCTCATGAGCAGTTGAGTGGTTGGGGTGCTTGCCTCGGGTGACGTCGAGTAAATTAATTACCTGTGTTTGCCGCGCTGTGAATTACGCGTCCGTCCGTGGCCTGAGCTGCAGTGCATGCACAATATCATGATTGTTATCATCATCCGAAGAAGTTAAGGAAGGTTTGTTTTCAGTGAGACTCGGCGCATAACGCAAGCCGCTGTCGCTGAGGAGTCTTTTAAGGGTCCAAGGCAATACGCCATCGGCGAGGTGCGGTTGGCGCGCATTGGCGTCTCGTCTGTTAAAGGCAGGTTTTCATAATCCGCGAGTTCCACAACTGATTTCCTGATTTGCCTCCTATCCCTAATGCAGGGGATCGGGCTTGTAGAGAATCTGGTACGTTTCTCAAGGATTAGGGTTCGGCGTTTTAAACGTTGAGAGTAGGACAGGGCTCGGGAAGGATCCACTTGTAGATGATTTTGTGTCATGCATGCCGTACGCAATTTATGAATGATGGGGTTTGTTGTTTTGTTTGTGAATAAGGCCAGTAAATTCATCTTAGCTTGATAAATGTCCCTGAATCTTAATTTCTCCTGTGTAGCAGTACGTCGGCTGGACCAACTTGCCAGTGTATCTTCAATATTCCAAAAGAGCGTAAGGTAATGCAATTTCGCATTCCTTCAAGGAATTTAAAAAGTGATCCTTGTCATTGTTGCCGAATAAGAGCTGGTAATAAATTTGAGCTCCATTGAATCTTGGCGGCCAACCTGGCTGGTGCCATCACAATTCGCAATTGTTTAACGCCCACCCATTTGGTGGATTGAAACATGAAGTGAAATTGCTGTAACCCAACTTGCTTTCGAGAACATTTGACACGCGAGGAGCACCCATATGCCCATATACCCATATGGGATGCTGGGATGCCAACTTCCTCGTCACACGCACGGAGGTCCCCTAACTCTAGCCTGACATGCATGTACAGACGGATTTCCTGTCGCAGCTCATGGATCCGCAGAGCATTTGGTAATAAACGCAAGTGATTTAATCCTAGCATCTACCTGCCCCAATGCACTTATACGTTTTGCACACGCAAGCGCAATATCCTTGGCGACCCTCCCTCTCAGTTACGCCAACGGCATGCCCCTTGGTTCTGCAATTCCTTAAGCAAACCTGCTGCGGGCATGGGCGCGACCCCCCCACACACAGCCTGCTATTGCCAGGCCCTTTAGCGGCTGCATCGGGCACAAATCCGAGTCCCATATCCCGTCCACCCTCGACACGGGGGACGAGACACTACCGTGTCCCTCGTCATCCGATGGTTGCCAGCGTTCGGACTTCAATTCGGACAATAATTAAATCAGTAACGTGTTCCCAGGCCTCGGCAAGGGACGCCCGAACGCGTCCGAGCACACGCACCGAGCTTAACGCCCCTGCTTTGCACGGTTAAGCCGCATCTCCTCCAGCACCTGCAATAGTCATTTAAGAGACACAACTGCACCTTTCGGTACTGGGAGGTGCAAATCTATATAATTGGCAACGCAATTTAGGGTCAAAAGCCCGTTTCAACAACGGTGAGATTCGCTAAACGGGGTATGCTACTGGCCGCCATGTGATGTGCTGCGCCCAGCAGCTGTCGCCTGCATAACATTCTACCCGCATGTGGACTAAAAGATGAAAGCAAGCAGGCAATGAGCACCACGGGGATGGTGATGAGTCCCCACCTGCGCGATGAAGTCCACGTCTCCCTGGTCCCGCATGACGCCACGCGGCAGATAGTCCTTGAGCTCTGCCGCCTCACGGAGAAGCTTCTTGCGCTCCTCTTCCACAAGTTGGCGAAGCCGCTCGTCTTCGGAGCGCCTGCAGCATGGAGAGCAAAGGGCGAGTGGCTTAGAATGAATAGAGCCTGGGTCTGAGCTTGTGCTTTCCCTGGTACCCTGAGCGTTTGCTGTTCGTGCCCCGCGGCATGTGGCAGACTAAGCAGCGCATCTCACTGCTGCAAGCCTACGCTATGCAAGCGACGAGGATAAGGTCGACGGAGCGCCCAACGGGAAACGTCCACGGCATGAATGCAGCTGGGCGTAGGAGTTGATGGCGGTAAGGATCAGCAGCTGTAGATCATATAGGTCCATGTTCCGACATCACGCAATAAGCATTCAGATAACGTGGGAGCGTATCCATTAAAATC
The DNA here is from genome assembly GCA_030268105.1 of Volvox africanus. Classification (NCBI taxonomy): domain Eukaryota; kingdom Viridiplantae; phylum Chlorophyta; class Chlorophyceae; order Chlamydomonadales; family Volvocaceae; genus Volvox; species Volvox africanus. Next base: position 3,323,109 of record BSDZ01000013.1, on the reverse strand, counting down.
AATATGCGGTTTCCCCAGATGGTGTTGGACCATACAGCGCTGTCTCTTTTTTGCACGCACTTGGCTGCCTCCTCCGCCTCCTCGCGCGCCTTGGCCTCCTCGAAAGCCTTCCGCTTGTCATCAATGAGCCGCTGTACCTCGCGTTGGTGCTCTGCAAGACGCATGCGCCGCTTCTGTGCATTCATCTGCTCCAACCGGTCATCCTCCGCAAACTTGGCCAGCATGCGCTGCTTGAATTCCTCCTCCTCCCGGCGGAAGGCCGCCTCGCGTTCTTCCTGTGGGGTATCGTACGTTGCGGAAGGCAAGAGGTAAGTGGATAGGTTTCGGACACGGTACTTGCAAGGTGACGCTTTAAGAGGAGGTAGCAAGGAGTTTGGGCGGAACGTGGTTCGTCTTGTGCGTTGGTGGGAGGAAAGCTAGGCAACCTGCGGGTACTATACTCCCCTCCAGCATAGATCTTGTAATTGCTTTTGCTCGTCACCAACTTATGCACGGACTGAGGCTTGCAAGGGTGCGGCGGCATCACAGCTGCCAACCTACGGTCAACAATCCTCAAATTCCCATCACACTTGCTGCCTGTTTGACACCGTACCTTGAGCTTCATCTGGTATGCATTAGCGCGCACCATCTCCGCCCGGGCCTCCTCCGCCTTGCGCTTGCGTTCCTCATCCTGCAGACGCATTTTCTCCTCCGCTTCCTCCCGCCGCAGCATGTTGATGAGCTCCTCCTCCTCCAGGCGCCTACGTAATATGCACGATGCGCGGTTGACGATAGTAGGTGACGATCGGTCACAAATACAGTTACATTAACATTGTCAGCGGAACTGGGTCGCGTTCGAGTTTCCCTTATCCCTGGCCGTGCACGAGTTAAAAACTTGCAAGTGGAATTACCTGCGGGTGGGCTATAAGGCGCCTTGTGCCTTCAGCTGGTACTTAAGATGCAGCATTACGGACGAGGCTACGATGCATTGTGTCCAAACCCACCTCGCCATCTCCGCCTCCATCTCGCGCTTAACCTTTTCATACATCCGGTCTGCAATCTCTTTGCGCATCGCCAGCCGTTCGGCCTCCTCCCGTTCACGATCGCGAACGGCCTGCCAGTACTCTGCGTTGGCATTACGACACTCAGTAAGAGCGCGATTACATGTTGCACAACTCGTCGCGGCAGTTACCCATCCCCCCTCGAAAAGAAGAGGAAATGGGAGCGGAGGGCTCAGGCTCATGTAGTTAAAACCGCATATCCTCAATCATCGATGCAAATGCACGGACAACCCCGCTTGGACTCAAATCCTAGGATATAGCAGACGACCCTCCCCATCCTAAACACCATGCTTCTATGCAGGAATTGCTAATGAATACCCAGGCTTGGTGCCTATCGGTCAATCGATGCGAGCATGCACAAATTCTATTAGAACGCGTTAACTGCAGAGTATCACGGAATCCATTCGAACAGTCGCCCACAATGCCTGCATGCTTGACGGCAACATGAGGGTCACCTGCAATCTTGCGGTCCTCTGCGGCGGCCGCCTCACGCTCCTTGCGCCGCAGCTCGTCCTGCTGTTCCAGGAACGTCGCGATGAAATCCTTAGTTTCCTGCTGCCGCTGCCGCTTAGCAGCCACCTCCGCAGCGTCCTCAAGCATGATGCGCTTCACCACCTCATCAATCATTGCCCGCTCGCGCGCTGCCTCCTGCTCTGCCAAGCGCGCTGATTCCTGCATGATGCAACACCAAGAACACAGGAAACCTCAGATGAATCCACAAACAACACATACTGCCTGAAGGAGTCAGCGTGAAGGCATGAGAGGACCACGCACGTGCGGCCGTTGCCTCGAATACATTGCCGCATCCGCCAACCTGGGCTGCTTGACCAATTCAAAGCATGCTTAAGGCTTAGTCCAGGACCGTGTTCGCAAATTGAAGGTGCAAGGCCACCAAGTTCATGGCATCGGATTACGATCTCCTACCGCCCCATGCCTGTGCCGCGCAGGAAAGCCAGTTGCCACACATCTTAGGACGACTCTAAAACAGCAATTGCTGTGTACAGAGCAAGCGGTTACTCCAGGAAGCATCAGCAAAAGGACACCCCAGGTCATGCCGCACCAGGTATGGTAGGCGTGCATCGCAAATGGGTTTTATGCGCTTAATAGTATGCACTAGTCGCCGCGTCCGGCCCCAAGGCTGCAACAGACATTGCCTTCCCAGTTGGTGGGCAGGTGCGCAGCTTTCAGAGATCAGTACCCCAGAGCCACACCGCACATTACATGGCTCTCTCCATAGGTGTTCCTTCCATGCATTTCAGACCCTTGGTGCGAAGGGGAATGCCTTGCACTCGCTCTACGCACCTGTCGCTCCGCCATTTGGTCCTCAAGCATCATGCGCGCCCGGACGTTGGCTTCACGCCGCTTCGCCTGGTTCTCCGCCTCCATCGCCTCCGCCTCTGCGGCGGCCTCGTTCACATATTGGTTGATGGCCCGGTCGTACTCCTGTTGCTGCACCGTCAGGACCTTCTTCTCCACGAGTTGATCAGCGCGCTCCTTGTTAATACGGGCGATTCGGACCTTTTCGGCCAGGCTGTGCGGTTTGCAAAAAGTACCATGGATAAAGCTTGCATGAGGATGTGTTCACTAAGAATGAGGAATGGCCCCCCAATATCCTACCCATTGCAAGCCAGCACCATGTGGCGAGAAAGTGTTTGACGTGCCATCTGTAACGTTCTTCCGATTATTCGTTAAGCTTGGCAAGCTGGCTTAAGTGGGTTTACACCTGTTCCAGTCCTGGTTACCGACAGCGTCCTGTCTTTCCGGGCCTTGCCGGTTACCTACGCGCTACTGGGAGGTGCTTTAACCCCTGGGAAATTGACACCCCACCCCACCTCCGAATCTCCTCGCTCTGCTCTCGGAGCTTTTGGATCTCCTTGTCCTGCCGTTCCTTGTCCTGCTGCTTTCGTGCCATGGCCACGGCCAGTTTCTCCTCCTCCTCGGCTCGGATTGCGTTGAGTGCCTTTTGCCGTTCATTCTGTGGCATATGCGCATGGTACATATGCTAAGAACCTAATAGTCATAGTGGTACAGTTGTGCCCAAGTTGGAGTGGTCACCTGGTACACTGTTTCCAGCATTTGTGCTTCCGCATCGCGTTCCTTGAACTCGCGCCCCTTTCGCTTAAAGTCATCTTTCGAGGAGTTATTTGATATAACGTCATATCTCTTCTGGTCCGAGAAGTACCTGCATAGGCCAGGGAAGCCAGCTTTCCAAGGAAAATGTGGAGCATGCGCAGAGGCCAAGTCCGACACACCTGTTAATCTCGGCCTTCGCTGCCTCAGTAATCCTCCTTGCCGCCTCCCGTTGCTCAACAGCTGCAGACGCATAATTGTCCAGTACGCTCGTAACTAGGCGCAACGCAGGCGGAACTTCCCGAATTTTTCATACAGGGAGGTGCAAGCCTTTGCTACCTTGTGCAAGTTGGCCGCGTTTAGGAGGGCGAACATCGCTGTTGTGGCACGTGCAGTCGCAGGCTGACATTTTTAGCAGATACCCAAAAGCTCTTTAAGTCCTTAGATGGAGCTGTGGTATGAAAGTTAATAAAAGGATTTACAACTACTAATATGCATAAACAAAAACCAGAGGGAAAGGGTGGAACCAAGAACTTGCCGTGAACGCGCGAACGTGCACGGTCTACTAACGAAAGATTACGAGACCCCAGGTAAGCTTAATCAGAGGTCGTCCAATTTCCTAATGAACCATACATTTTTAGTTTACATATTGAGGACCTTATAGTATACGGCAGGATCCGTGAATGAAATTGGTGTCTGTTGTCAATCAGCCGGGATATAACTAGTAGCGCATTTATAACTGTTTAGCTTACCCAATACTATTTACCTGTCAGCATTGGGTCTGGATAACGGGGAGATGCTGCTTTCTCGTGGGGTCTCACAGTTTCGCATAAGCCTACCTAACAGCTTCTGCCTGTACACCTTTGTGGCCTGAAAACGTATCAGGAAAAGAATACCGGGTCTAGGATTTAATGTTGTCCAGGCGCAGCGAGAGCTGTCCGCGGCTAGCTCGGAAAGAATTTACACCTCAGGTGGATTCTCGGGGCATGTGTCCGCCCTCAAAATTATATATATTAATATGTCTGTAAGAGCATGGTCTGTCGCGCTTAAGATGTCCTTCTGGGTTTGCGCAGGCCCAGCAACCGCAGCAACCGCTTGTGCCGTCGACTTCGGGTACTGCGCGGGGTTGTACACTGCAGGACTTGGGTCCCGAAGATAGGCAGAAAGTTGCAAAGCTGCTCAAACAGGTTGGGTGTAGCTTGCAGTTGGCCGTATAGTCAAAAAATCCTCGTTTGAGTGCTTGTCGGATTGAATTATTTGCAGGTTGTGGATCTCGGCCAGGAGGTGCTGCAGCTTAAGCAGCAGCGCGATGAGGTGGGCCTCAGGAACACACCTTGGCTGATCCTTGGGATCATGTGTCTCCCCGTCCTACAATTCACTATGGCATGCAGTGTGCGGTGAGGGCGCAGGCCATCTCGATCCAGATCTTGGGCAAGGTACCTGGCTTGTGCTTGGGTCCACACCCGGGTAGAAGCATGGTTTTCTACTTTTGCCTCTTCATACCAGAACCTTTACGAGTGTTTAGCATATTGTTGCATGATGTAAACAGGTTTTGATTGCTTTTGGGGGGAAAAGACAGAAGAGGCGCGCGGAAAGAGACATGCAACAACCCAAGTCTATCTATATCATTTGCATCCAGCCTAACCACACGTTCAACCGTAAAGTGCAAGCGGTTGCTATGTTCTCCTGCCGGAAATACAATTTGGTCAACCTAACCGTCAGTCCTCCCCATAAACTTTCTGCACCTGACAGCTCACGCAGCAAGCGCATGCTTCTGTCCAACGGGAGCAGGAGCTTCAAGATGGCAACCACCAGTTACAGAAAGAACACCTATTGTGAGCATGCGGCCCTTTGCCCCAGCCCCTGCTATCAGTTTGTTATACACTGTCGTGTGTCCATTTCAGTTTACATGCTTGACGTTGTTTGCAGGCTTAAGAAGAAGCTTGCTCAGGTTCTCCTGGTCTTGCGGGCCTCCCAAGCAAAGGTATGCAGTACTCAAACTTGGGTTACAATACTATAAAACCGGAGACATGCTTGAAACGGTTGGTTAACCGTTTCACGCGGAAATTTTAGTAAGTTTTTTAATATAATTACTCACGGTCTCTTTTATCATGTTATCTCTATGTGGTCCTATCCTTCCTTCGACTTTCACAGGTTGCAGCCTTTGAAGCCACACAGCAGGGTGCACAGATTGCGCAATGCGCAGTCGAAGTGCAAACAGAGCCAGTCAGTATTGTCGATCCAGATATGCGGAGCTCGATTTCGTCGAACGCGACCGCCTGTGCTATTCGCAGTGCAGCCACGCAGCTGGCACAGACCGCAGGCAATGCGGACCTTACTGGATTTAAGGACTCAGCGGCCATCCGTGCTTCGCTTGCCATGCCGGCCGGCAGACCCCCTTTCTTGCATGTTGCTCCGGGAGCGCACGTCAATATTACGATTAACCACGCACCTGAACCGGTGACAACAGCAGGAGCGCCAACGGCGCCAGTTGGGGGAGGCCCTGTCGCACAGACCAACAATCCCATGGACGCCGAAGAGGCCGAATCTATTACTGCGACTTCACCGGAAGCTGGCTGCAACGAAGGTGTTGCTTCATCTCTCGTACCTCACTGCGGCGCGAGCGAGTACAGTGTCGCACTTGTCGCATCACCGGCCGCACCAGCCGTGATTGCAATACCCACGACGACGACGACGATGACGACGATGACGACGACGGCAGCCGTCTTAGGTCCCGTTGGAGCTTCAGGTACTGCATCTTTGCCCAGAAAGGAGTTGGCGCCGCCGGAGGTGTCCATGGGCAGTTGCTCAGCGGTTGGTGCAGGCACCTTGCATATCTGGCCTTTGCAACAGACACCGGTGGGGATGGAGGCGCATGATTGCGTCCTGGGGCCGGCTGCGATGCCGAAACCCCCCCGCCATGCCTCAGCCGCATCGTCGGGACAGTCGATTTGCGGCAAGCCTCCTTGCCCGCGGAATATCCTGGTGGATGCCACGCAGCGCTTCGAAGCTGTGCCGGTCCATGAGGTGCGCCGTTCGCTTCTTGCTCCTGTAATCTGTCTCCTATTCTCTGGGTCAACGGCTGCCTCGTGCGTACATGTGTATGTCTAGTTCAGACCCTGTCTTTTGTGATTCCTGGTAGTTGAAAGCTCATTGTTTCGCCCCGCCCTTCCCAAAGCTCGCAGGTCCTCGGTGACAGCCGTGAGGCTCTCACAGCTTCTCCCATGATTGTGCCGCCGTGCGATGAAGTAGTGGCCGCGGCCTCTCGCCTCCTGGATTGGCAGGCGCAGCACGGGTTAACTGTTGCGGATGAAGTGCTATGTGCTGCGACCGCGCCCTCAACCATCTCGAGGGACTCTCGGTCAGGACGGAAAGTGCTCAGCTACGACCCGGCCATTGGCCAAAGCGGTGCCTTCTATTTCGTTGATGTGCCGGACATGGCTGCGGACCCGGCAGGTAGCTTGGGAGTCCTGGTCAGCGGGGCAACACAAGCGGGAAGGCTGGGCGGTGGGAGCATCACCAGTAACCAGCCTGTGCCGCGGCCGCCCCATGATGCGGCCCCAAACGCCATGCCTGCAGCCGAAAAACAACACATGGCGGGTGCCGGGCCCCAGTTGACGCCCCAGGCATTGGTGTTTGAAGGGGAGGCGACGCTCCGTCCATGGTCCGATGGGCATGACGCCAGCACCAGCAGCCGCCTTGGTTGCCCCGTGGGCTCTGTACGCCAACGTCACCCGAATCCACACCTGCCGCAGCACCAGCACCAGCAAACGGTCTCGGAACGCACGACACCAGCAAGCCCCTGTAGCTCCTACACCACAGAGACCACGTGTACGCCCTTAGTGACGATGCCACCACAGCTCTCGGGAGGCAACGACACGCCTGCCAGCAGCAGTATGAGCTTGTCACGCATGGCGTTGGCGCTGGACGAAATGGCACGGCGACAGCGCTGGGATGTACAGCCTCCGGGTGGATTAGGACAGCCTCACGACGCGGCCGTGCTTGGGTGGACAGCGCATCTTCCGGCTAGAGGCGGGAATGCGACGCAGCTGGCAGCACCGGGTGCGGTGGTGCGGCATGGCGGGCTGGGCTACGGTGACTTCAGTGCTGTAGGCGCTACAGGTGCGGCCCATCGAACGCCCATATCTGATAACAGGCTATTCATCAGGTGTGCACATGCAGTGCGAAGTACACTAATGTTCCTTGTGCAGGAATTGGCGAAGGAAATGGCAAACGCAACTACCCTCATAGCGCTTCAGGCCAGCCTGTACAGTCGCTGAGGCACGGCAGCACAGGTTCAATCACTGTCGCAGGAGCATCGACGCCAGCTGCAGCAGCGGCTACCGCAATCAGCCCACTGCACGGGGTCCGTGATGCAGCACCACAGGTGGACGCGCTCTCAACTTGCGGCAGTACCTCAAACTGGCTGGGCGGCAACGACGTTTCTAAACGCTATGATGATTCTCTTGTCGATATTTTGTCGCAGGTGGGGCTATCGTCGCATTTTGCTTGCCAGCCCTGTGGTTGAAGCTAAAGTTGTTTAGCAGACCAAAACCACACTGCATGTCCTTGGAGAATCTTGTGTCTTTGACGATTACCCTCCATTTTGAAATTTCGCAGGCAGATGAAGAGCTGGAGTACCAGCAGCAGCAGAACCAACAAGAACACAATCAGCGGCAACAACAGAGGGCACGTCCTCAAGCACAGAGAAAGCCCTTGCAAGCCTCTGCTGCTGCTGCACCCCTGGCGGCTGCCATGTCCCTGCGCTCACGTGCAATACCGGCGGTGGTGCCCATCTCACTTTCAGAAATGGCGCCCACGAGGGCAAAACAGGTAGATGCGCTTTGCAAAACATGGAAAGTGTTACACTTTTACATGAATCCCTTAGGATTGCGTCCCTTTCTGTTGCTTGGTCGTTCGGGCCCGAAATCTTGGCGCAACCCATCACCCCGTAAACTGATCCTGTGACCAGGCTGCCTCAGCGGAAGCGCTTCTTGCGGCAAATCTTTACGAGGAGAATGACGTTTTGAGCGTTATTTTGGAGCAGGAGATGCGCGTTTGAATGCCAATGAGACAGGCGGGTGCCGTCGCCGACTCCTTACCTATTGGTATTATACTTCCGCCTGTGAAATTCAGAGCCTCGTTTGGCACGAACATTTTCGTGACGTCCGACAGATTCCGACGTGGGTGTCACCGATGTAGCCTCCACATTGATTTCAGCACAAAAACCAGCTAGTCAGCTACGGCAAGTGCGTTCATTCGGCTCCAAATCCGATGCACCAAGGTAACCAGTAAAGATCATATTCCATTTTTAAGTAAAAAATTGTCTGCATAAATGAAATGGAAAGCGTGCCGAAACCCATGTCAATGTATCCAGAATATCATATCTAACCATCGACAGTGCTAAGATGACATAAGTATATCTGTCAGTAAAATTTACTTGCCAGACGTCAACCATTATTATATCGAGCACTTATGTCGAAAAGGCACTTTACCGAGCCGTACGACACGAACACTTAGTTTGCACAGCGTACATTGACTGCTGTCGCGTAAGGCTTTCAGGGGATGCAGCATTGTTATACGATTATGCTGTATTTCTGAACGTTGGTGAGCAATACGCAATGACCGTTACTGATATCAGTTGTACGGGTCCCACGCCTAAGCCCATAAGCTAGTCCATTAAGCCCCAGTTTGTTAGTTACAAACCTGGTACACATTTGGGCTTAGACGTATTTTGCTGCCCGTAATTACGAAGGACGCTTCACCTAGAGTCTCGGCTACAGTTCTGTTTCTTTTGTTTTCCAAACTACTTTTGCTTGGTCGAGGACTACAAATACCTGTACGCACTTGTGCTTAAGTACTGGATAGGTTCTCAACTTTTTATTTTATAATTGGGATCAGCGCCCGAAGACCATAAGGCGCGACTTTTGGCTGTATAGCATTTATTCGCGCAACTCGTGCTAACGTGCAGCTCCCACTTGCAATGGTGAGTGGGCATACAGCTAAAACACGTTAGGTGCTTTGGTGTAAGTCAGCTGTGTCGTCCCGCTATACTTTTCAATTGCTGGAGAAGCTCAGGGTTAAACATACATCCATGCTCTAAATGAATTGCTGTTTATATCTTATGTCTTAGTTGAAAATGTTGCATGATCCAAGGCCGACGAGCGGTCGTTCCGAGCTGACGGGCTATGCTCGTGCTGTAGGGAACCATGGAACTCGTGCCAGCGAGCATTGCGGGGGAGACTTCTCCTCAATACGATTTAAGGCAAGATGTGCTTGTTGATGTTTGAGTTTGATTTGAGCTCACTGGGCATTGCCCTGTTACAGGAATCTGGGGCCAGTTCTGCACGCAGCACAATTGCAATACCAAAGACAAAAAAAGAATTTACATGCGGTAACGTTGGCGTGCAACCGCACTTGCTGAGAGTGGTCTTGTTCTTGCATCTGTCGACTCCGAATTGGGAATCGCCAAAGCCAAATCTATCATGAGTGGATGCCAGTATTCGCACCTGCATGCGTTGCGTACCCGCGTTTTTTTTCGAGCCGTACGGGTCCCGTACCCGTATGTATAAGGCTATCTGCCATGCTGTAACCCCAAGCCAGACACATCACTTCTTCCATGTCCTCGAGCTAAGTTCGCGCACCTGGCCCATACACCTGGGTCTGGTCAATGGTGTGCCAGATCCAAAGGCAATTCGAGCTTTTGGCAGAGTCCAATGCGACTTGGCGTGAGCGTGAGCGGCGGCGAGAGGAGAAGTACATGCAGATCAACCATGAGAAACAGACGCAGCGTGAAAATCTTGTGGATTACAGCAACCGGGTAGGTCGTGGATGGGCTCGGGGATTGGAGGATCAGGTGAGGAAATCCCAGTCCCCAGCGCTCCAAGCTGGTCAAGCTTTTCCGACGCAGCCAGGCGACTACACCTCGTCGGGAGTCGCCCAGCCCAGGGGTCAACTTGGTCGGGCGCAATGAATGATAATTGAGTTGTCCCAGCGGCAGTCCGGGGCCCACCATTTGGGCGGTGTGAGCTTGTAAGGGTAACTGTTCTTCGTCTGTTTATGCATCGCGCCCGGAGGGCAGCTGCTGTTTCAATTCCTATCCATGTTGAAGCCGTTCAACCTGGCTGTTTCGCCTTCCCTTACCTACCTGCACAGATGGCTGAGAAGCGGGCAGGGCGGCTGGAGAGCGCTTACCGACATGCGGAGACCATGAGGGCAGCAGCGCAAGCCAAGGTGCAAGCAGTTGAAGATCGCTTGGTGAGGTGGCGGGGATAGATTACGGTGGAGGTTTGGCAGGGCAGGAGAACGACTGTTGTATTAAGAGGAACACGTTTGTGTCGACTCTCTCGAGATGCTGCGGACACATATATACGTATTGAGTACCTGGGCGAAACGTGGCACAAGGAGAAGGAACGTGCGCGTGGTGAGAAAGACGTGCCGGGGAAGGGCACCCCTGCCGGTAGGGCACGCGATCTGGATCATAATTATGTTCATAGCAGCTCTGCTTGGCACCCTGATCGGTATGGTTTATGGTTAAAACCAAAACTGGAGGATAGTCCCAAATTCATTGATGCTGCAGGGAGGAGAAAGCGGATAAGGGAAACAGCGTGCGGGGCTGAGGCCCGCGCCTGGGCGTGATAGCGGCAGTGTGAACCCTGAAAGTTCATGGTTCACACTGCTAGTGGAATGCCCAGAAGGCTGCTGAAGCGGGGACTTTTAGAAGTTGTCGTGTCCCAAGGCAGAGCATAGCAGCACGATTCCCGCAATTGACGCCTTTTTAGCGGCTGGAATGTATAACAAAGGTGTCATTGCTGCGACGAAGTGCAGATGCTGATAAATCCAGGAATTGCATACAAAAATTGAAAAAGAGGAAAGCGTGGTGTTGCTGCTCGTGGTGTACTTCAATGACTTCAGGTTCGGTTTGCGGAAGAGCGGGCTGACCATGCGGCTTTGGAGCGGCACCGTATTGCTGCCCTTGAGGCCAAGCGTGAGGCCACCTACCGCCACAACCTGGAGCTGCTGGAGGAGCGCCGCCAGGTCATCCTGGCGCATGAGCGCAAGGTCGAGGACATGCTGCGTCAGCGGGAGGAGGTACGTGGTGGTTGGCTCCGGGGTGGCGGACTTTGAATTGTCAAAGAAGGTGAAGGCTGAAGAAGGGCCGAGTAGGAGAGCCTGCGCTCTAGTAACTGACCCACGATGACCAGGACGCTGAAGCAAAGAAATGACTTCACCGATGTGGGAATCCGATGAACCAACTGCATAAATGCCGTGCACAGCTTTTACCCACGACAAGCCGATGTACTTGGATGCATATCTGGGGAGAGTATCGCTTGCAGCGGGTGATGGAAGCTACGAGGCGAGCGGGTGATAGAAGCTACGGCAAGCAGTATGGACGGTGGGACGGTCGGATGTACACATCGGTCGATGGTCGCACTTTATGAGTGTTTCCATTCGGTTGGAATGCCTTTCTCGTTGCTGCAGCTGAAGCAGCTGCAGGCACAAATCAAAGCGGAAGAGGATTTCTTGCGCGAGCAGCAGCGACGGGCTATCAAGGCCCGGGCGGAGGATGAGCTCGCGGAGCGCGTGGCACACTTTCACGCCAAGGTTACAGCCAAAGACGAGCAGACGGCGCGGCGGAAGAAGGTACGGAACAGCTTTTCTGGTGTCATCTCCTGGTATCGGTAGATAGCCATCCATAGTCTTCCCGTCCATTCTCTTCGTTTTGGGCTACCAGCTTACCACCAACCAGAAGCCCGGATTGACGATCATAACGACGAACCGTCCGCCCACTTCCATGCGGGGTCTTGTTCTCGGCACTCCACAACTTCAGGAGATCGAGGATCAACGGCGCATACGCGCAGAGGAGCTACGGCAACGCTTTGAGTACATCGCGGCCCAGGCGCACGAGGCCGCGATGATGGCCGAGGCGGAACGGCAGGTGCTAGCCGGCAAGATTGATGATAAAGTGGCGCGTGCGGAGGCGCTCGCAACGCACCGCGCTGCGCTGTTGACGGAGATGCAGACCCTGCGGTATCAAATGCAGCGCCAGGTAGGAACCGATACGGATTTGAATCAACCGTACGGTAGGGTTTTAGGCGAAGGCAGGGACGGGCTGAACCAGATTGAGCAGGTAAAATAGCTTTGTCCGCTCACCCCTTACGCGGCCTGTCCTACTGTCTGGCTGCTGAGCCGTCATGTCCTTGCACCACCGGCTGATTTAACTTGTGGACGACTGCATCTCATTCGATTTGGATATCGGCGTAACCAAAGCGAGACGTTTTTTTATTATATCTACTTAGGGTTCATTGTAGCCATACTGCCATAGTGATAACTGCCCGCCTGTCGAGTTGTTGCCCATCATTGGCCATTCAACGCACCAAATGAGGCTCAGACCTGAGCTGTTGAACATGCCCTCTCTATAAATTAATACCGATTTCGGTAAGTATGTGTTATGCGCCTGTGGGTGCGCCTCATGGTGCCCCGGTCCTCGGTCCACCTGTCCTCCAGCACTTTCCCAGCGTTTCCATCCACTTCCCAGCCTTTTCTTCACCGTCTCATTCCACCGGCTTGGTTCCACTGCTCTTGTAACTTCGTGTCCTTAATTTCTGAACTTCTAACCTGTAGGAAGAGTACCTTCGCAGCTCGCTCATGCGCATGCAGCAGTTGGGCATTGCGGAGGTGCCCGAGCAGGTGGTCCGCTCGATGGAGAACGTGCAGCTGGCGGGGCCGCTCATGACCGAAGCGGTGCTGGGAGGTGGCTGGGCACCGTCACAACTTATGCTGGAAGGGGCTGTGCCCTCATCAGATGGGGGCCTCGGCCAGGGTCCAGACACAGCGGTGGCGGCGGCAGCGCTGACGGGTTCCGCGACAGGGGTGGGCTCGACGACTGGGACTGTGGCGCCCAAGGCGATGCGGGCGCGCATAGGCCGAGCACGGCGGCCCAAGTCAGCGGGGGCAACTCCGAGAGGTACAAGGTGCGCCGCCCGGATTAATTGACTGGGGCCGAAGGAAACGATGTGCGGGCAATCCCAAAGGAGGGGTCCATGGAACAGCGGCGCCGGAAAGGCGGCATTGATGCTTGGGGAGCTTGCATGCACGGAGCGGGACCAGGGAAGTTAAGAAAGGGCTGGTGTTTCACGTGTGTAGTTATCGAACAGGGCTGTATTGTCGGCTACACCATACGTCGTGGTGGGAGTAATGTTTCGGCAGCTTTTTCGGCTAGTTGCTTCCCGCGGGCTCGGGCTCGCTCTGGGTGCGAGCTTCATGTACTTGTTTCGATGTCCAAAATTTTTCGAAATCCAAAAATTGACCTATCGGACGGAGTAGGGACCGGGGAAAGGGGAGGAAGCGCTGCATAATTGAGCCGGGTCCGTAGCGTTCGGCGCACGAGAGATGGCCCGTATCCCCTTGGCGAGGACCTCTCCGTCTGCTGGCGGAGGAGACGGCGGAAGGAAATGGGGCTTCTAAGGGAGTACGTGTGGTTACGCCAGGTCCCTCCATGGTAACTTAGGGTTGGTTCCCGGCGCAACTTCACCAGGAGGAACAGGAGAAGGACCTTACTCGGTGCCCGGGGTGTCAGTCACCCGCGGCTCTCAGCCAACAAGACCTTCATGATTGTGTGTGCATCCTGATGGACTGTCTTTTGCCTCCCTCCTTCACAGGGGCTTGGCACAGTCAAACGGTGGGAGCTACAGCTCCGGAGGCCACGTCAGCTACAGTACCGGAGGCCGTGGCTACCAAAGCGCCGGCGGCGGCCGTGGTGGCGGCTACCAGAGCGCCATGACCAGCCCACGAGTCACGTCAGCCGGCAGCAAAGGGGGTCGCTTGGGCGGCTACGCTCGGCCCCGAAGCGCAGGAGCAGGTGGGGATTTGTAAAGGATGTGGGTTTTGGAGCCCTTAGGCCTTCGAGGGTTTCGAGTCTACAGTTGTGTCTTTGCGTGTGCGTGTGTCTGTATATGCTTATGTATTAGGTGTTGCACTGTGGTATGTGCATGTGTACAGATGTAGGTGTAGATGTATACGTGTATGTGTATGTATACGTGAGTTGATGGGGTTGGCGCGTGCGAACATAAGCTGTTGTGGTGAAATCCTGCCCCAAGAAGGGACTGGCTAGCTCTCTCTTGTCCACGCCCGCCCGCAAGGAAGCACTTCCGGCGTTTTCGCAGTCCCACGCTGATACCAATACTGACAATCGCTCACACAAGTTCTCCAAAACATACGTGAGAAGTGTTATAGCTCATAAGAGTTCAGGTGCTGGTGCCGCCCACTTGTTTCTATCCTGGAATTCTGCTGCCTTTCCATCGCTTGCCTCCACTTTAGAGGCAAACCATTCGTTTCTGCAGACAGCATCAAATGGTATAATTCCGGCTCGAAGCCGTGCTGGAATCGCCCAGTTTGCATATGCACAATCACGTGAACGACGCCGCCGTCTTTATGTCTACACCGCCTCTCGTCCCATCCTGCAGTCCTGTCTGCCAACATAGCCTCTTCTGCCAGCTCCCCGGTAACCCCCACGGCCGACGGCCGCGCTGGCCCTGTTCCTTACGCGCCGTATACCGCTCCCGTGGGTCGGCCCAATGGCGTTCTCCGGCGGCGCCCGACGCTGGAGGAGGAGGTTACGGCGTCTGTCGATACCGCGTTGCTTGCGGCGGAGGCGGCGGTCAGTGCTCGTTACAACGGCGTGCACGAGGTTGCGCGACCAGGCAGCCGTCGGGAGGAGGAGCTGCGGGTGGTGCTGCAAGAGGAGATTGCCAAGGAAAGCGAGCGACAGGCTATCCTGTCTAAGGTGCGGCGTGGTGCGGTGCAGTGCGGTACAATCATGTGCCGTAAAGTGCAATTGGGTGCAGCACAGTGCGAAATGGTTTTTATCTCGAGCTAGTTAGGGGCATAAAAGGAAGTGCAGGATTCGTTGTTCTTTACCTGTCGGATTCGTACCAGCTACACCCTTATGCAGCTGCTGGTGGTTTTTGTTGCTTTTGGCTATGCAGGTGACGGACGAGGACGAGCGCGCTCGTCTAGTTAAGTACTTTACGCACGAACGAGAGGAGGCACGGCGGCGAATTCTTGCGCTCAGCAGCGCGGCGCAGGCGGCGCTGTATCACTGAGTGGTCGCCGCACAGAGGCGCTCCGGCCCGCAGTCGGCCATTTTGCATCACGCTGCGGGTTGTGCTCATGAAGCAGAGCCGACGCGGACACGAGCTCGGACTCCAGCACGTGTGGGCTTGGCGCCATCTGAAGGGGCGAGACGAAAGGGTATGCTCTCCGCAAGAGCGCAGTCCGGGTCTTCAGCTCCTCAAGGGTGCGGTAGCAGCAGCCCAATCCGCACAGCTGCAGGTACCCGGATGTCCATGACGGCGGTTACTAGTATTCTTTTAAACGTGTGTAGGGCTGCGCCTTGTAGGGCTGCACCAACTTTAGAGTACTAACAAGTTGACGCCGCAAGGGATTTTCACTGTCATCTTAAGCGGGTAACGTTAACCTCTTCCCACAAGCTGCGGAAGGGCGAGAATTTTTCAAGAGCGTGGGCAGAAATGGCTCGGCCGGTCGAACCAAGGCCAGAGTCGAACCGGGGCATCCAGGACGCTCCTGTTGCCCAGAACGCAACCCGCAGTGTGGGCTCGGCCAGCCTGGTGGTCACCTTCTGCACCGCGACTCTTGGGCACCGTGCGGGGCATGGTGGGTCAGCTGCCACATGCTGTTGAACAAGGCCCGCCTTTTCCAGCCCATCGCAAGCTAGGGGCGCGATGCTTACGACACGTGCACAGCCCTGCTGCTGGTGCCCTGTGCAGTCCTGGTTTCGTGCATCTAGGCCTGAGGGCCGCACTCCTACAGGCCCGTGGGTTACGGCAACCGAACCACGCACAGGAGACAGAGGGGCGCGCTTGGGCAGCGCGGTTGCTTGCCCCCTTCTGGTGCGCTGGTGACCGATGGGGCACTGTAGGTGGTGCGACGGCGCGGGTGTGTGTGGTGTAGGGCCCTCTCAGCAGGACTTTAATGGAAGTGATCATAGCGGCTTGGCATCATGTGTAGCCCATGACAGAGCGCGCGACACTTGACATGATGTGTATCTGTTCTTGCCTGCGCTGCATGCGCGCGGCCTGCGGCTTGGGTAGGTGCATGATAAGGCACGATAAGACTGACCTGCATGCTCAATGTACCTCTTGCATTGTTTGAATCACCCCCGTTCGTTTGAACCTGGAATGCCCGTGCAGTTCTGTGGCCGTGTTCGTGAATGAGAAGTTTCATGCGCAACCGTAGGCTGACGAAGTTGAAAGGAAGGATACTAACCTCACGTCCGTGTGCGTCTCTTTCTCTCTGATGTGACTGGTGTTGCATTTCATATTCTCGTTGGGGAAGGCTATTTGTGCTATGGCAAATACTCTCTCCGCCTCACTGCATTGTGGCCGCAAAATCATCAGGGTTGTCAGTTGGACCTGGGCAAGATCGTACTTGCATGATGTGGGTTGCTGATGAGGATACGCTACGGAACGCTACGCTCTCAACCCTCATTACGCTCGCTCACTTCCTCGAGTTGTCCCTGTGGCTTGGAATCCCTGTCACAGATAGGCCATTGGCATGGCACCGTGGGTGTGGCTACGGTATGGTATGGCATCACCTCTTCTTGTACATATTGTTGTTGTGCAATTAGTTCCTGGCTGGTGCCAGGGAAGGGCTTCTGACACTGCTGTTGGAGCGCCTCAATAAGCAGTTGCGGTTGTGGTTGTTGAGGAAAGTGGCAATCCTCTGGATCCGCTGAGGCGCTCAGCGGTGAGCCCCGTGAGGTGGGGGGTTCCCTGGTGGTGATCTGAGTGGGTGACTGTGGATGCTAGAACCGATTTATTCGTTGTGAGACACGTAGTGCAATTAGAAACCCCCTTCTAGGTTTTTACTCATTATAGCAAATTGTTTTTCTTTCCCTCTTCTTGTCCTTGATGCGTTTCCTCGAACATTACCTTGTTGATGGCTAGTCAGGAGCTCGGTCTAGGGGCAAATTGTTATTGACTTATGGCTGCACCCCGTGAGCTGTGTTATTGGTATGTTCTTTATGCCAGGTGGGTTAGGGGCCGGGCACCAATGAGGCTCCCATTGCAACCCCCATCGATGAAAGGTTTGCTAAGTTGACGTGCGGCCAAATCCTGCTGGTAACCTGTTATAACAAGTTGTAACACTGGCCTCCGGTCGCAATCCTTCCTGCATAACTATTTTCCCACAGGCAACTAGCATGCCATTAATCCACAATAACTTTGTCCTGTTCTTTAAGTGTGATACGCAGGATCATGATCGATGATTACAAGGTTGCGAGTCATCCGGCACAGTGATCCTTCGCTCATTTATTTGTTGTTATGGCATATGTCATCATGTAAGCGATTTCATTTCGTAGCGTTGCGGTATTAAGACGATCGACAAGATGACCAGTGGAAGCCCGGACCAGGGGGGATTTCCGTACTCGCAACTCAGAGTCAATTACCGCTCTCTACGTGCAAGATTAGTCAAGCAGATCGTCAAATATAAGAACTATGTTGTATATTACATATATTTTGTTGTAAAAGATCGACCAGTGTACATACCTCAACGGACGTGCTCGTCGAATATTTTATTGCCGGGGCTGAGATTACCAAAATCTAGCCCCGGCTGGGGCTTTTACTGTTTGAGATGGGAGTTTAAGCTGAACTTCGACGGCTAACGCAGGGACTGCAGTTTCGGCCAGTTAGGAAAGGGCCGCCCACCGTAAGCGGTGGCTGCGGCCATGGCGGACGACCTGTATGATGAGTTTGGCAACTATATAGGTCCCGCCTTGGAGGACAGCGAGGTCAGTATTACGGAGATCGCCGCCAGACGCGCCGCGCAATAACTCTGAGTAGCCCTGCTTTATTTTGGCACTTGACTTGCATTAACACAGGAAGAGGATGATGAGCATCACCAGCATCACGCTTATGCGGACGAGGAGGGCGCAGATGAGGATGGTGCCGGGCCTTTTGGCGTTGATGCCATGCAAGAAGGCAAGCGCATTTGTTTATAAAGGGTTAAGCACGGAGGTCGTGGCGCTTGGGACTGGTTCTAGCATGGTATATGTAACCTCCGCCGTGCTGGGCGGGCGGAGTCATCTTTGGTCAAGTCGGTCTTGTATGGAATGTTATCCAAACCATGTGTCCTCGGACCACGCCTATGTGTTGTGTCGCAGATGAGGAACCTGGCGAGGGGGGAATGGCCGTGGTTCTCCACGAGGATAAAAAGTACTACCCGTCGGCCGAAGAAATCTATGGGCCCGAGGTGGAGACTCTGGTCATGGAGGAGGATGCCCAGCCGCTGGAGGTGCCCATTGTCGCGCCTGTCAAGGTGAAGAAGTTTGAAACCCTGGAGTCAGAGCCGTTACGGACACATTACAGCAATGAATTTTTGGCTACGCTAATGGCAAACCCGGAGCTTGTGCGCAACGTGGCGATTGTGGGGCATTTGCATCACGGGAAAACAACGATAACGGACATGTTCGTCGAGCAGGTAACCTGGACGAATGCAAAAGCATTCCACGTGTGGGAGTGGAAGGGATTGTTGGGAGCCACCTAAGGCCTGACAGCACGGTTGACAGGAAAGTGGCCAGGGTGACGGGTGCTATGGGAAACCGCGTCTTAAAGAACTACGGTGCGAGTGTCACGTAGGATATGCTAACGCATTTGGGCTTGCGGTTAGAGTTGTCCCATTCTCCTTGCATTCCGGGCTTTTTGCGGCTAGATGGGTAATGGGCTGCGGCTGTCCCAGCCAGCTGGCTGACGCCATTCCGGAACACGCTGAGGTTGGCGTGGCCTTTGTCCGAGTAGTGACTTACGAAGTTTCGGAAAGGGAACTAACCGCTCGGTATGTACCGCGTGCGCCATCTTTCGTAGACTCATGAATTAAAGAAGCTTACAGCTGCCCAGGAGGCAGCCGGGAAGCAGCTACGGTTCACGGACACGCGGTTAGACGAGCAGGCGCGCGCTATGAGCATTAAAATGATGCCCATGTCGCTGGTGATGGAGGGTCACAGCGGGAAATCCTACCTGCTGAACCTTCTAGATTGCCCTGGACACGTTAACTTCAATGATGAGGTGAGGAGTCGCACAGGCAGGGTTGATACTCGGGATGGTCGGTACATGTTGTGCGCAGCATTAGGAGAAGGCTCCGTCATCGCCCTGCATTTATGTCATGGCATTACGCAATTTTAGTGTAAAGTTAATTGACAGGGGGCTTGAAGCTTCGTGCTACCATCATGTAGTTTGCACGGGCCTGGCGCGGGCTATGGGGGACGATACTACTTCGGGGCTTGCCGATAAGCCGCCGCAAGACCATATTACGCACTATCTGGTTTTAAGCTGAGGCAGGTAAGGCCTTGCGTGAGCACCTTACTTCACCTGGCTTTTTTGGTGTTGGCTCACTGCAATGCAAGTGCTACATGATGTGCATGGATGAGCGCATGCCATCACCAGGTTTTTTGGATTACCTGAACCTGAAACCTTTGCATTTTTCTCCTGTATCCTATTTCCTCACGCCTTAGGTGACGGCAGCAATGCGGATCGCCGATGGCGTTTTGTTGGTGGTGGATGCCGCGGAAGGCATTATGGTTGTTACGGAACGGGCCGTGAGGCAGGCGCTGCAGGAGGGGCTGGCTATCACGCTCATGATCAGCAAGGTGGGCTTGGTAATCCGGTTTTCTCTTTGTGTCTAGAATTGTGCATGTTAAGTATAGTTGAGGGCTTCAAGGCTCTGTAGGGGTTTGAATGATGTGGTACGCAGACTATGTGCATGCAATGCAGTGGCTGGCTTATACATCAATGTGCAATTATCAAGTTGTTAGGTGTCTCACGGGCAACTCCGCAATTAAGAAGTTGCATCAAATACCTAAACGGGGCGCCCGATGTGGCCGATGCGTTGTTTTACCTCGGCCTAGCGCGCGGTACCGAAAAGCAAGGAGTTTCTTCCGCACTGGAATATCGGCATGGCCATCGGAAATCAGTCGAGGCTGTTGTTTTTCGCACCAGCGCGTAATTTGTTGCATGTTTCCATGCACAGCCATGATATACTTGGTGATTTGGCGAGATCCACCATTCACTGTGTGCCATGGGCATGTCCACATGCTCTGGCTGTGAATGAGGGAAAGTCTAGTGACACATCACTGCGATGTTCCACTACATGCTCAGCCTGTGCTGCCTCGCATATCAGTGGTGTGTGCCTGCGGTAGGCTGGAATCCTTGGTAATTTGTCGGCCTGTTCATGGGTTATGCGACATATATATGCATCTGGTTATGGGCTTTTCCCAGGTTGACCGGCTAATCACGGAGCTAAAGCTGCCGCCCTCGGACGCCTATCACAAATTGAGGCATACGATTGAGGAGGTCAACAATCTTATTGCGGTTTGCTGTGGTAAGGCGGCAGGAAGGTTTAATTGTGCCCGGGAACCAGGATAGCTTTCCCTACGGCCTCGTTGTCTCTGGGCAGTGATGGATCACGGTCCAGTGTCCAAAAAAGATACCTACTAGGGCCAGTGCACCATGGTCAGCACATTAGCAACGAAGAACCCACTTCTTGTAGCTATACGATGCATCTGGTGGCGCTCTTGCAAGGTTTACGGCGCTCTACCTCAATGGACCACCTTCTGCTTGGCTAATTTGTAGTGCTGCGCCATCCCGTCCTGCTTGTTCAGGGGGCGAGGTGCCCCCTGAGCGGTTGCTGGATCCAGTGCGTGGCAACGTGGCGTTCTGTGCGGCTGCGTCCGGCTGGTCATTTACGCTGCAGTCCTTTGCGCGCTTGTATGCGGATATTTCCGGGGCTGGCTTTGATACGCGGTGAGTACATGTGTAGGGGCACCCATGCGTATGGGACATTTGCAGGGATTAACATGGATGCCACTCATAAGGGGATATGGCGCCAAGATTGGGCGCAGTCATACGGAAAGCTAGAAATAATTGTGCCAGTGCCTGAATTACCGCCTTTGTGCACCGGCAGTCCGGTAAGATAGGCAGGCACACCTGCATGATTCGTTTCAGCGTGTGGTGCCTGGCATAATTATGCTTCTGCAGTGCTCGTATCTAATGTTGCACATGCGCACGCAAGCCGCCGCCATAGAAACTCCATTTGTCAGACATGGAAGGCGTACCGCCGCCGCACGTGTACACGGTACTTTGTTGCAGTCCTTTGTTGCTTTCATTTCGCGTTAAGATTTCTTACAGCTGCTGTGATGGTTTCGTTTGAACAATTTTAGTATTTAACACTCTATGTAAAGCAATTTGCGTTGAAAAGTTTAGGGAAATGGGAAAGCGCCCCGGTAGCTGGCATGGTTTAGTTGTTTCGCAAGATCAGTAAACCAGTTTTCCTTCGTTGCCTTTCTTTTCGTTTTCGAATGTTGCGAATGCTCAGAGAGCTTGCGAAGAGGTTGTGGGGCGACTTGTACTTCCACCCAGAGGAGCGTGTGTTTAGGCGAAACCCGCCTCGGACCACTGCTGGGGGCGGAGCGGTGGAACGCAGCTTTGTGCAGTTTATCCTGGAGCCACTATACAAGATGTACAGCACGGTGATCGGTGAGGACGCTGCTGCATCTTAACTCTGATATGGCATGTTTTCCTGGGTGTTGTATTGGGCCTGACATTGAAATGCCGTCGTACCCGCCCACCCGCCCAAGTTTGCGCGCCCGACCTCGGCAGGTCTCATGCGTGGAGGTCCTGATCTTGGGTTGTCCAACATTTTGTTGCAGAAACAGTCTTCTTTTGGCGTGCTTCTGAAGAGCTTAACACAGACTGTCTCTCCGGTTTGCGTATTCCAACCTTTCGTGAGGTACCCACGTGGCCATCCTTTTGCAGGTGAGCACCCAAAGACAGTGGAGGCCATGCTCGGTGGACTAGGCGTTTTCCTGCGCACGGCGACGTACAATCTGGACACCAAGCCACTGCTGAAACAGGTGTGGCATCCCGTGAGCTGCAATGCAACACATTTGTGCGTTGTCCAGGTTCACTTTTCTGGATGGGCCAAATCTGTGCCACAACGGGGACTTTTCTATCTCCTTAGTGGGCATCTTGCTGGGTTTACATAGAACAACCTTTCTGTTCCATTTCTCGCGTTCCCGGCCGTCTTGCATGTGATCCTCATCACGCCGAACAACTGAACAAAATGCCATAGGTTTGCGCCAGCGTGCTGGGCAATTGCTCGGGAGTTGTGGATATGGTTGTCGCGCACATACCGCCCAGCCGCAAGGCCACCGCGGACAAGGTGGCGGCGCATTACAGCGGCTCACTCGACGCGCCGGCTGTGTCGTTTATGTCCGCCTGCAACCCGCGGGGCCCGCTCGTTGTGGCCGTGGCCAAGCTCTTCCCGCGGCAGGATTGCTCGCGGTTTGATGCACTAGGGCGCATCATGAGTGGGACACTGCGGCCAGGGGACCAGGTCAAGGTAAGAGGTACCTTGTCGGATATGTTGGGTTGATTGGCGGGCAGTGAGTCAGCTAGTACAACAGGAGCGTGCTATTGGACAGGCTCCCTAAGGGGCTAGTGCCGCTTTGACCGGATGTTGCACCTCATCAACGATCCTTTCCACGCCGATCTTATGCATTCTGTCATCTGCCACTGATGTTACTGTCCATTCCCCGGCCCCTCCGTGGCTTGGTTCATTGGACCGTCACCTCGCTGGGCTACATGCCCATCGGCCAGGTTCTTGGTGAAACCTACACTCCAGAGGACGAGGAGGACAGCGCCGTAGCCACTGTGGGCACCGTGTGGGTATACCAGGCGAGGTATCGGGTGCCTGTGGCCCGCGCCACGGCTGGTAACTTAGTGCTGATCGAGGGCGTGGACGCTACTATTACGAGGACGGCAACATTGGTGGCGGACGCTTACGATGAGCCGGTACACATCTTCAGGCACGTGGGGTGTGCTTATTCGCCCGCGCCTGAACTCGCATGATCGCGCAGTTTACAGTTAGCTGAAGAAATGGGTATAAAGATAGAAAACGGCGTTGTCTCAAGCGACCATGTTCATATATTTGCAAACATCCCTCCACACATAAAAATTAGTGAATTTGTTCAGAAGGCTAAAGGGAGGAATGGTGCTACCTATTCAGTATCCTTATAAATATAAATAAAAATTCATGAATTCCCCAAAGATCATAAAGTGAAATTATTCAGAGTAGCTGTTTCTACCAACAGAACTGACTATGTTATAACAAATAACATGGCTCAAGATTCGCTTGATGCTGTACAAGAAGAGTATGGCTTCAGGTGGAAAATTGAGGAATTTCATCGTGAAATAAACACAAACATTTTGCAGCTAAGGTTTCTGTTGAGAGTCTTGTTAATCTTCGAATCACCAGGCTGAAGAAAAGCACTTTCGTCAGAAAACTACGCGAAGGAGTACCATCGCGCATTTGCTTTTGTCACCCAGCATTGACCTGTCACGCGGATCGCAATCCTATGCGGTGCCGTTTTTGCCGGCTGTTACTTGCTCCTCCTTCAGGCCGCTGCAGTTCCAGACTCGCAGTACGGTAAAGATCGCCGCGGAGCCGCTGAATCCCTCGGAGCTGCCCAAAATGGTGGAGGGTTTGCGCAAGGTGGGGTAAACGTCATGCATCCTGCTCATGCATCTGTGCTTAGCCTTCTTGTGCACCAGCGTCGCTTGGGGACTTCAGTGTGGCGCTGCTTCAATGCACTTCAGCGAATGCACTTATGGGTTCCTAGCCGCCCGAAATCCGAAAGTTAATCTCATCTGGGGATTACCTTAACCCATTATTGGCGTTCAGTATTCATCTATAGCAGTTCTCCGCTCACTCACCAGGGCGGAACCCCAATAGTTTTCATCCTAGCTAAACCGTTGGGTCTGGATTTGATGGATACCACGAACCAATGTACATCGGCTGTATGCTCGCGCAGGTCTCTAAGAGCTATCCGTTGTGTAGCACCCGAGTAGAAGAGAGCGGAGAGCACACTATCTTTGGCACGGGCGAGATGTACCTGGACTGCCTCATGAAGGACTTGCGGGAGTTGTATGCAGGTGAAAGGGACGGACGAGGCTGAAGTTTGTGGCGTCCTTGATGTGCTATGACCCAATTCAGCGGAAGTCTAAGACTGCAAGACAGGCCGGGCCCCCTCGCATGACAGATTGCACAGTTGCAGGGTTTTATCCTAGCTACAGTACGAATGCTGGCAGCTTGTGTAACACATGCACGCTGGAGTATTGAATTTGTAATTTGTAATTATAAACGCGTGCATAACCCGTAAGGACCCCGAAGTGGATGGGGATAACATTGGGAAACGGTTTCTAATACCGTGCAACTTGTGAAACGGCAGACAAAGGTCAACGGCGTGATGACTGCGGAGGCGGAAGGCCACAAAGCGGGCAAGGGACGGGAACGGCATACTCCCATGCATGGCTTTATAAATATATGTCCCGTGTTTGCGCTCCCACTGCCGAACCCTGCAGAGGTGGAGGTCAAGGTGGCGGACCCTGTGGTGGCCTTCTGCGAGACGGTCGTGGAAAGCAGCTCGTTAAAGTGCTTTGCTGAAACGCCCAATAAACGCAATAAGATCACGATGATCGCAGAGCCACTGGACAAGGGGCTGGCTGAAGACATTGAGGCGGGCAATGTCCGTCTGGAAATGGGCCGAAAGCAGCTCACGGTGAGGCAGGACTAGTGGGGTGAGGGTGGCTGGCTCGGCGGTTGGTACAAAACCTGACTAATAGTCTCGACGCCGTTGAGCTGCTGTGGCATGGAGGAACGCATTTTCACTCATTTTTCAATTGCCTTTGCATCACAAAACCCTTGCAGGAATGGTTCCAGTCGCGGTATGAGTGGGACTTGCTGGCCGTTCGTGGCTTGTGGGCATTCGGGCCAGACGTGCAGGGCCCAAACGTCCTGCTGGATGATAGTTTAGCCGCCGAGACGGATAAGGGCCTGCTCAATGCTGTGCGCGACTCCATTATCCAGGTGTGTGCTCGTGTGCACTTAGTAGGTATGAGGTGGCGGGCTGCACTACATCCGCGGTGGGTTTTACTTCAATTGTGTTTATGTGTCGCGTCCTCCGATGCCATTGGGTCTCGATAATATTGTCGATGCTTCGACCGGAACTTGGATGGACAGGGCTTCCAATGGGGTGCTCGCGAGGGGCCGCTGTGCGATGAGCCCATCCGGAACGTCAAGTTCAAGATTCTGGACGCCGCAATCGCGCCGGAGCCCATTCACCGCGGAGGTGGCCAGGTCATCCCTACCGCTCGCCGTGTCTGCTACTCGGCTTTCCTCATGGCCACTCCACGCCTCATGGAGCCTGTGTACTACGTGGAGATCCAGACGCCTGCCGACTGCATTGCCGCCATATACAACGTGCTTGCTAAGCGGAGGTAGGCGAAGGGTGCCTGGGTGCCCTTAGCCTGACTGCACGTCGGATTGCATGTAAACGCAGCAAGGGGTCGATAGCGATCGGCTGCACCTGAGTCAGACGGGTAAAACACTTTAAGATGTCAGCTTGAGTTCTAGGTGTCTTGGCCGAACTGCATGAAGCGCTCCCTGACATTGCGGCCCCGATTTTCGACACAAAATGTTTCGTCTGTCGTGGACAGTAATGTTACTTGCCTTATTGTGATGAAGCCACCGATTGCGCTCCACATGACTGCAGAGGCCATGTGACAGCGGACGTGCCGAAACCGGGCACGCCCATCTTCATCGTCAAAGCCTACCTGCCGGTCATTGAGAGTTTTGGCTTTGAAACGGACCTGCGTTACCACACGCAGGTGCGCCCATCGGCAACAAACAGTTGCATTTGAACGATGTGCCGGTGTCCCTTTGCCTGCCGTGGCCATAATGCCTGCAGGCTGGGCACCCAGTTCGCAAGCGCTTATGGCGCCGCTGGTGTTTGATTGCTGGGAGTGCCGTCATTGTTTTGTGAAACCGCATCTCCTACGCTAGGCACTAATCAGGCCAAAAACACATTTAGTCGTGGTATGTACGCTGAGTAGTACGCATAACCCACTTTGGGGTGTTGCGCTAGCCGTAGTCGTCGCCCTCATTGCCCCCATCTGGCGGTCCCTCCCCTCTTCATCTTCCCATAGGGTCAAGCCTTCTGCCAGTCAGTGTTCGACCATTGGCAGGTGGTGCCAGGTGACCCCCTTGACAAGTCCATTGCACTGCGTCCCTTGGAACCGGCACCTATACAGGTGAGCAGGGTGTTACGTTAGGGTGCGACGATGTAGGTTTGGAACTGGTGCATGCTCGTGGTGAGGCCTTGCTAGCTAGTCACCGTGACTTATGGGTGCGTCATGGCAAGGGATGCGGCCAGAAGGCTAAGCATGCGTTTATCACTGCAGGGTCGCAAGCGCTATGCCGGATTCGGAAGAGTAAGGCCCTTGCACCGAGCCCTGGAGACTGCACTTAGGGAATAAAGTTAAGGTCTTGTAACTGTTGTCTTCCCTTGCCAGCTTACAACCCATGACAACCAGTGTTTGTTACCGTTATGACACTTCTGTTCTGTGTGGCCGCGCGACTGCAGGCTCTGGCACGCGAATTTATGGTCAAGACCCGGCGACGGAAGGGTATGAGTGACGACGTATCCATCAACAAGTTCTTCGACGACCCAATGCTACTGGAGCTGGCCAAGCAGGACGCTGACCTCGCTATGATCTTTTAAGCCGGCAGCAATGTGTTGCGGCAGGCGTGTTTGGTATTGACATCAAAGCATCAGCAGCTAGACTTCCGGTTGCGGGTTGAGTGATGAGACGGATTTTGTGCGTTTTCTCACTGTGTCTCTGTTGGGAGGCGATGGCTCGTCAACTCGACCTGTCCTTGCGGAAGTGCCGCATTGAAGGGAATGAGCATGCGCCTGCCGCAATACACACACGACTAATATGCCCCTGGATTTCCAGGTTCTACCCCGACCGAGAGCGGTCCAAAGACCCTAAGTTAAGGGCAGGATGATGTCGATGGACGGTGACGACCCCAATTAAAGTAACCTGCGAGCTGACCAGTAGCGGAGTTGATGCCTTAGTTGATTCGGCAGATTCCGCTGGATGCTGGTGGTGGGTGCTGAACCTGGGAAAACCACTGATTTCGGAGAAGTCGGCATGGGAGACCGGATGAGGGTGCCCCGAAACACCGGGGAAGGTAGGGACTGCCAGGTTAGTGGCCACGGGTGATGTACCCCCCTATCCCACACACAACACACAATCACTTGAACGCCACGGCAGTAACTGACGGTCAACACATGCTCCTACTCCTTCCGTTGTGCTTCTAGACATCGGCTGGCTGGCGGAGAGCGGAGACATAGCTCGCGGCTGATTTTGGGAATGGGCCCGCGTCCTTAACCCGGATTGTGCACACCAGCCTTGGTGTTTTGGACCATGAGTACATTAGCCAACTCGGTCTTCGAGGCGAATGATTGCGGTTGGACAGTTAACAAATTCTGAATCAGTAGTATGCGTGCGCGACTCGTAGGGAAGTGTTTCTGAGGTGGGCCGAAAGTAGTCCTGTAGGATGATGGTGGTGACGTTTTGACCGGGTTTTGACCGGGTTCGAACCAGGGATGAGAGTCAGCAGGTGTTCACCCCGCTACCCTGAGCTTCTCATGCCCCTACCTGCAACGCCTTCATCCAGCTGCTCCTGATCCCTCCGTCATTCGTGGCTGTCGAGCTGCGGGGCTCGTGCTTTGAAGGTATCAATAATGTCGTTCAGGGAGAACAGGATTCCCAGCAATTCGATCCGCAAACACCTTCATCGGCGTATGTTACATGCACGGAAACATACACCTTGGTCACGACTGAGTCGCTAATATGTATATATTGAAACGGATCGTGCCGAGAAGTCTTCATATCATGGGAGAACTTACGTAGAAGCAAACACCAAACCAAGCTAATGTTTGAACTGTACAACAAAACCACCTTCCGCGAGGACACTTCCCTGACTTGCCGCGACGTCAAAGGTTGTGCATCGCTGACTGCTGCGCATTCATCACTTCTCGATCGAATTCATTCAGCATGTACTCAAATTCGCTTGCCAGGTCCTGCAGAGCGTGCGCCATGGCCTCCTCGGGAGTCTTCGTACCGTTGGTTTGTACCTTGACCACCATTACGGGCTCCAAGGGATGCGGAATACGATAGCCAGCAAAGACAGTCGCCTTGTCTGAGTGCAGCAGCATCCTCAACAAGTTCCCCATCGTATGATCCTCACTACGAAAAGAGAAGGTGCCAGCATCCTTTAACTTGGTGTCAGCTTTATAATTGACCTTACGTTCCCCCTCAGGGAGCACAAACTGCACATAGCGGTCCGGCTGGTTCATTGCGTAGCAGTCCGAACTCCCGAATTAAGCCGTCGCTTTTAGGTCTCTAGCCTCCTAAAAATTGAGCATTTTATGAATCTTGAATGTGCAATTTGTGCTATAAATGCAGGCCTGTACCAACAAGCTTGTTTACAGAGGGCAGACAGCAGCACAACACGCTGTTCCGAACCTTTGAACTAACTTTCATCACGTTACACGATATATTACAACTGTTGTTCGGTTCGACCCCGATCGGCCTACTCACTACAGTTGTATGAAGTGCACCAGATAACGGATTATAACTGAGACGAAGATCCAATTCGAACCAGAGCAGATCCTGCTCTGATTCGAACCTGCGGAACACTGATCTATCGATGTCTGACAAGTTCCACCCAATATCAACTTTTGTCGTAGAGCAAATGACACCGGCTCCCCTGATTTCAGGATAGCCTTGGTAAACCCGAAAGGATACGTGCCAGTTTAGGTGCAGCAGCAACCCCCACAACCGAGGACCGTTACCCAGCAGCCCTGAAACCAAAACAAGGACAGTTTCGAGTAATAAGTCAAGGTCTTCAACATCGCAGTGTGTGTGAATTGGTAATGAGATGTAGGAGGGGCAGAGCGATGGTAAGGGGAGTCTGCATGCGCGTGTTCTTTCGAGAGATCTTACAAATCACATACATGCACCCATGTAGTTTAAAACGCTGCCCAAAACACCTCCATAGGTTATAGTGAATGTCTTATGAAGCTATCCTTGGCAGCATGATGATGGAGGAGGCCGGAAGCTTGCTCCGAAATCTAAGAATTTTTTGTGGGAAATAACCTCATGCGCCTCGCGAAGGCGGATGGGAACTACGTTAACATTACAACGCGGTAATCAATATGCCGCAGCAGTTCCAGGCAGTCAAATGCTACAAATGCAACACTTTCCAGGTCCAGCAAGTTAAGAAAGTGCAGAAGTTCAATTGCGCCATATGTGGCGAGAAACAAACCATTCAACATATATACGCGATCAGCAATGCTGCAAAAGATATTCGACTTCACGTGCAGCGGCTGAATATAGGTACCGCAACTCATCATGAAGCCGAAGAGCAAGCAGCACTGCAGCGCCTGGATCAGGTTCCAGATTATGCAGAAGGTCCTGATGCGCCTTCGCGGGCTCAGGTGGACGGGGCATGCATGAAACGAGCGGCAAGTGACTGGACAGATTTTGCAGAGGATTACGATGGCGATGGTCTGGGCTGCGTGGTCGATGAAGATGGCGAATATGGCATACTTACCGTGCTGCCGGACAGCAAGCGCGGTCGCTTGGCCCGCAATGACCACGGCCAGCCGTACAAACAACGTCGCAAGGAAGAGGGCGAGCTTACTTGGCAAATGTGCAAAACACATGCAAAACAGGCGCCGGTACAGGAACAACATTATACCCGACCCCAATACAGGCCAGGGAATTTTGGCAAGCCTGCGCAGCACGGGTATATCCACCAGCATCAGCACAGCCAGCGTGCACAGCCCAAGGCCAGCTTGTCCCGTGGCCCACGTTCTTACAGCCCTCATAGCAGCACCCCAAACCCATCATGCTCCGGCGTGATGACAGCGCCACAAGCTCAGTCCTTTCAACGGCATGAGCAACTGATTCCATCCCCGAGTGGCCCTCCTGCCCAGGGTTACATCCCGGACCCGCAGGGTGCCGAGCAGAAATCACACCAACACCAGCAATATCAACCGCATAACCAGTGGGATCCCCCCCCCCACCATCCGCAGCATCAGGGCCAACAGCAACTCACATTTCCAGCACTGACCCCCAGCGCGCCCAGATATGCTACCAGGTTGCCAACCGCCTATGACGGTACCACCGGTGTGGATGCGCTGCGCACAACAGCCGGCCGCCCGCCCGACCTTATTCCTCAGGCACCAAAAGGGCCGCCCGAACGAGCTCTCCTTCCCTCGTCTGAAGTCGCTGTGGGTGGCGCCGCTGGACTCCGCAGCTGGGGCACAGCAAAAGCAGCGCCTCGACCGCGCGTGTGTGCGACAATTAACTTCGGAGCACACAAGCAGCGAAGAAGTGCGGCACCTCTGTACCAGGGGCCGACGAAGGCCTTTGCCGGCAAAGGACTGTGGACTGAGTTTGAGGAAGATGGAGGTCAAGGTGATTACGGCGTGGACGACTCAGACGAAGAGGGTTTTGTGACGTGTTTGTGACTTAGCTGCTTAGCTGCAGCTGGCGAGACACATCTCACAACGATTGCGGCTTGCCCTGAGCAACAGCAAGCGGTGTTTGCCATGGACAGAAGCTCTTGCATCCATGTTAACATGCGCATGGCCTAGTAGGTGGATCCTTGAAGGACACTGACCTGCCTACATATACAAGGTTAAGCTGTACAGAAAGGAAGGTGAGCAGAGGATACTTATGACTGTTGTGGTGTCTGAATAGTGCTGCTTCTCAGGAAGTGTGAGCACGCGTAAAGTATCAAGGAAGGATGCTGCAAGAGGCATTATGTGGAATTTATGGCCCTTCTGCCTGTTATGTTAACTTGCGCTGCTTGGACAAGGTTGGGGCATTTCGACAGCGTTGGATAATGTCAGTGGCGGTCTGGGCTATTTGCTTGCTTGCCGGGTGCACAGTAAGTTTCGGTGTGAAGTGCGGCGTGGACAATATAAGAGCATGGGAATAAAGGACTTATTGGATACATACAGTGTTCAAGCCTGTCCATGAAGCAGCGTAACTGTCCTGGATCCCCTTTCCGCTTTTGCATAGACATGAGAGGTGCTTCGATTAGGGGACAGGTGGTTATTGCATAAGAAGAACCGAAGAACTGTGCGCACATACTCTTCATGACAGAATAAAAAATGTCCACCGGGAATGTCATGGCCAGTCTAAGGGCTGATTATTGGTTAATGTGCACACGTTGACGCATCTATCCCTGATTTTACCCGCTCACTAAGCCCAGGGCCCCAACTCGCCGCCTTCCGGGTCGGATGCATTACTGTTTCTGGTGATACTTACATTGGTTTATGTGCAGTCCTCTAATTGCCCCGCAACACCAAAACCTGACATCCAGACAAGTACAGGGTCCACACGTAAGGAGCAGCACGCAACCACTCGCTGCTGGGGACCCAGAGCCGCAGCTGTCCAAAGCGTGGCACCCTGGCACACGTGAGAAGCTACATGGGACTCCAAAACAACCTACCCGCGACCCGGTTGGTCGTCTGAGAGGTCAACAGCGATTTGACAGTGCCAGAGAGGTTTGTATGTCACCCTAGCGGATAGAGATCTGCCAGGGGGTGAATGTTGGCATCATCACAAAAGCCCCGCTGACGGGA
The DNA here is from genome assembly GCA_030268105.1 of Volvox africanus. Classification (NCBI taxonomy): domain Eukaryota; kingdom Viridiplantae; phylum Chlorophyta; class Chlorophyceae; order Chlamydomonadales; family Volvocaceae; genus Volvox; species Volvox africanus. The sequence goes on along the minus strand of BSDZ01000013.1, from coordinate 3,291,420 downwards.
TGTCGGTCACACGTTAAGTGGTATGAGCGCACAGCAATTGCAGATCGGAGGTTGTGCACCATACCCGACTTGGCTGGTTGAGGGTGAAAGCCGTGGGTTTTGGTCAAATCCAAAGCGGCCGCCGACAGACCCACTGTCGTTTGCATCATTTCAAGCGAAGGGATTCCCCGACAGCTTCTCGGCGCCCAATGATGGCGCTGCATCCGACACCTCCACGGATTCAGGGGCCCCCTGCGTTCCTGGTGCTGGTGCGACAGGTGCTGATGCACTAGCTGCCGCGGTGCTGGCGGCAGGTGCTATCGGCACGCTTCCCGCCACGCAGCCACTGGGAGGCTGTTCATCCTTGGTGCTCATCCGTGTCAGCTGCTCCGCTGTCCTGTCAGCCAACTTGGTTACCCCCGCCATGAACTTGCCTGCAGAGGGAGTACATGAATCAAACGGACAGCTTGCGAGCAGATGACGTTGTGCTTCAGACGGCAGTTTGCGGCACCAAGAGATGTCCCGGAGCGGTGTGCACTTACATGCCCTTTCGGCCAACACATCGACATCAACGCCCAGGGTCCCCAAGACTCCAGTAAGGGGCTCCGAAAACACGCCGCCTTTAGCTGAGCTTGAAATCTAAAATCTCCCAAGCTGGAACCTTAACGAAAGCTGGAGCTATCTATGATCGAGAGGAAAAAACGGCCTAAGAAGGGAGCGCAGCAAGCAGATTTGACAACACGACGAGATAGATAACGGTCCTTCGAGTATCATCGTATTGCGACAAATTAACGACGTATTACCCATTTGCAATCATGCGACCTAACTGGCCACTGGGGCCAAACCGGCAACGCACCGAAGCCCTGCTTCATCTTTTCAGCCGCCTCCTTCGCCGCCTTCTCCATAGCTGGAGAGGTGCCCCCGCTGCTCCCAGCTGCGGCCAGTGAGGTGGAGGATGGGGAGCGTTAGAAAGCCGAAGGACGCTAGCCAGCAGCACAGAAGGAAACCAGCAACCCTGCGGGAGGTGCCATTAGTCGGTAGAAGGCGATAGAGGAACACAGCCAGACGCATGGGTGTGCCTGAGCGGGGATAGTTAACGGTTTGAGTCTGTAGCCGCATGTGAGAATCTGCAGCTTGGGAATGTTCGGCCTCTCGCCCCACGCACTCAAAGCTCGAGGAGGGTATGATCAGTCCGCATCGGCACAGGAAGCGTACGGCAGCACAGGCACACAGCGACCAGTGCCAGGACGTACCTCCTGCCAGCGTCTCCGCCTTAATGCCCCGCCCCGCCAGCATCTCCTCCACTTCTTTTTGCTTCAGCTCACGGAAGCGGTCGATGGTGGCCATGGGCAGACCACCGATGCCGTCAAACGCTGTCGCCAGCAGCACATCCCGTTGGTGCATTGTGGCGGCAGCATTGCGCATGCGCATCATCAACTCGCCTGCAAGAACGCAAAAGAGAGTAACTGTTATGTGGCCAGAAGGCTTCTAAGCCTTAATACAACTTACCATTTGCCGTATTCCAGATGCAGCTTACTGCACATACCGAACCTCACGGCGATACCAATGCAAGCCGTGCGTGGGCTTCCTCAACCTTCCCGCTACCTAACACGCCATTCGTTACAGCTACCAAGCTCCGTATCACAGCAGGGACGGAGCGCACCCCTCGTAAGCCAGCTCGCACCACAGGCTTCCCAATGGTATCTACCCCAAACAAATGCTCGCCGTGGCAAGCTCCCTCCTGCCTCCCGCATAGGCTTCCGGACTCTCTCACGCTGTGACCATTTCTCCGTGCTCGCCAGAACTACACCCAGGTACCTTCGGTTTCAACAGAGCCAGGCGCCAACTAATCTTAACCCTATTCCCAAATGCTTACCTTACGAGAAGCAGGAAACATCCCGCTTTGTCCCCGAAGTGCCAGTGTGCACACATACCTGCGTCCTTGACTCGCAGCATGTGCTCCTCGTAGATCTTCAGGATCGCCATCGCCACGCGGAACAAGATCTTAGGGCCCTCAAAGAAGAGCGCGTCCCACACCCGAATTACCGTCTGCACACGCACACGGGAGCACAACATGGCAGGGTATCAAGGGGAAGGCATATTGGGTGATGATAATAGCTCCGAGTCCTTCACGTCATTTCCTCATATTCAGCAATCGAATGACCCTGTCAACAGCTTCATCATCAGCTTCACGGACCGCGTAGCTCAAGCTCCTCCGGCAAGGGGGACAGCGCCTCCACTGCCGCAAATCTCTGAAATGCGCCCCTACGCCCCTTCACCTTCGTAAGGCATGGGCGGCAGCAGCCTGCACCCCCCAACACAACCCTCCAATAGGCACCTGCGCCTGCATGCTTCCTATCCCACAATACGATAAACAACTTGTTTAGAACTTCAGGATAACACCATAACACTGGATATTGGACATAATGGGTTTATAATAGGTTTCTACCTGGCAAATCTCTCTGGCCATCCTGCCACCCTACCTCCGAGGGCAGTGACACAGAGTAGAGACCCAGGTACCAGTCGGTTGCCAACATGGAGATGTCCAAGTCGATGGACGCGAAGTGCTCGTGAAGTCGGGGTAGCTTGGACGCGATCAGCTCATCCAGTGCTCGCATCTCCACCTGTACACACCAGGGGTTTAGGAAATAGTGAGACCTAAACACCCCGTGGGAGTGAGTAACGCTCTAAGCTCGAGGAGACATCAACTAGCAACTACGTACCCGCCCATCCGATGCCCCGCTACGTTCGCCAATCCATAATTACATAGCTGCATTCATAGATGCATACACTCACCGCTTCCTCGCACATGATCTTCTCCGAACCCTCCCCTCAAATGATCGGGTCTGAAGGCTTCCTGACCCTCCCAGCCACCTGCTCCCAACTTGCAGGCAACTTCTCCCCATACAGCCAGCCAGCCAGCCAACTTCCTCACCTGGCAACCCTCCAGGTTGCGGCTGTACGTGCCCGGGTACAGAATGTCCTCAACCAGAGCCGCCAACAGCCAAAAAGCCGCTTCCTCATTGCGGTTCAGTGCCACAAGCATCAGCCCCACAATAGTGTTCATGGCGCGAACGTAGCCAACCCGGTCGTTGTGGACGCTATACGCCTTCAAGGACGCAGGACGTGGGCGCGGCATCAGTAAACCGCACGTTAGGTTAGGCGCTACGTACACACACGCACGCGCGTTTGTTCGTTTGACTCTACCCAATGAAGCCCCTGGAAAGGACACGTGTGTGACTTAACATATTTCGACATTATTTTTGGGAAAACGTCGGTCGTGGTGCCCCGCACGTTTCAGAAACGCGCCAACCAGGATAACCGAAAGAAGTTCCTTAGATCCTTCACATCAAATAGCCATGTCATAGGTTGGTTCAAAGCTACCTAGGTTCTGAAAAGCAATTCCGCCACCGCAGGTCTGTCGTAGCCCCACAGGAATGGGATTTTTACTTAGTTATACTTGCGTGGACAGTGCACTTACATGTTCGACCAACCCCCTTCCCGCTATCGAGCACATCGTCTCCCTTGAATCCCAAGTCCCCATTATTCGGATTGTTACATATACACGACTGCAAGTACGCGCAAGGACCCAGCCACACCTAAGCGCGTGCACGTGCGTACGGTTGCATCGAAACACTCTGCCATCTCTGTCCGTCTCTCTGACGTCCGTACCTGCAGCACCCGCCTCAGCGCCGCCTGGCCATCGGGACTAGAGAGCCAGGGGTGGTCGGGGAAGGTGTGCTGCGAGTCCTGAGAGATCAGGGCGGTGGGGTGGGGCCGTGTGGCAGCATGAGGCTGACATCAGAAGAGCCGGAGGCGTCAAAAACCTTAAGCCTTAGGGACAGAGCGCCAGGTCCCAGAGAATTAAGTGTCATAGCCCATACGTATGGGCGGTTATTGAGGGGCAGTTGCATGAGCTCGTTGAAAGCGGGTGACGCGGTGGCAGTCCTGGTCATCGTGCTGACATGGCCACGAGGGCGGAAGAAATGGAGGGTGCGAGTAGGTACAGGGCCCAGGCAGCCCGCACTGCAGCCCCCGGGGCGAGGTGCAGCAGGGGGCGATCGCGCCACGCCCTTTTCTGGCCATCAGGACGTTCTTCCCTCCCCTGGCTCGAGGCAATAGCGTCCGACATTGCTGCGCCCGGCGGCGGCGGCAGCGGCGGCCATCCGAGCAACAGAAGTTGCAAGCTGGTTATCTGCGTGCGCTGCAGGACGCACACCCGTACGCGCCCATTCCGTGTGTCATCATCACAAGGACAAAACCGGGCCACTTACCATTTCAATATCCCTCTTATACGCAGAATCGCCGCCCGCTTTGACCATAATTGCGTAGTACGAATCTGTAGGAAGATGAAAGAGGGAGAGAAAGAACACCAACGGTTACAAAAGAGCAGTATAGAATGTTCAGGCTGGGGCGCGCGCGGGTCACTAAGGGCTGGTCACACCCACCGGCGTCTATAAGCTCGAAATACACTCGTAGAGATACACTAGAGATATTACCCTCTCTCCTGCCCTTCGCAGTGACGCTACCGGCCCAGCCGGCCCCACCACCCCGGGTGGTACCGGCTCTACTGAGCCACATCCCCTCCTTAATAGCTATGAGACAGCAACCGACTGATAATTTGCAGCTTTTAACAAGTAAGCTTGGGATAATGTCCAGCGCCCGTCAAATGTCCATTGTGACCCACAGGTCTGTCCTGTTCATCCTAACCCGCATCCTTACGAAAGGCGCCAACACCACTGCTGCCAGGGGTTCTGCCACGTACGTGCACTGGAGCATTCAGCCAACCTTTTAATCACCTGTAGCTCCTTTCCTATTTCCCCAATGATATGGAGTGCACAGAAGTCGTGCATATGCTTTCCTGCGCCGCCACCAAACATCCACTGCCAACCACTTGTCGATCTCCCTCCTCACCCGCGTGGGCGATCTTCTTAGCTTTTGCTCCACTGACCTCCATCCAAACCCAGTTTCGCAAAGTGGGCGGTACGCCCTGCGTCGGCCGTCGAGTCACGTGGGGGTTAGCAGGAAAGGGGAGCGGCCGGCCGGCAGACGGCGGCCTCTTTTGCCAACAGCGCAGACTGAATGGTTTAGGGTTTTAGAGGGTTTCCCTTTCAAACCTAAACCCTCCGGTTTCACGGAAAGATACATGAACGGGAATGACGGGCATGCGAGTCGCCACAAGCAGCGGCATTCCCGCTGTCGGGCTCACAGGTCAACTGCCAAGTGAGTGCGCCTGACTGTCCCTATGTGAGAGGTGTGCAATCCGCCCCAAAAGGTTCCGCGTGCTGGAGTGGGTTGCGGGTAGCGGGTTCACAGTCGGGCTCGTAGGGAAGGAAAGCTGCAGGGAAAGAAGGATGAAGGGACGGACGGACGAAAACGGACGCAGGCACAGAGGACTGACATGTACATTCCTACTACCAAGCCTGATGGTAACACCGGCGGGGCGGGGGCGGGCGTTTAGAGGGGAAGCATATGATATGAGGAAAAATAGGTTAAGGCATGCCGGAGGCCACAGCGACGTAAGGTCCGCCTGTCGCTAGAGAGGTTGGCCTGGCTGGCAATTTACCGTCGTGACCTGAGCCGATGTGCAATGGCCATGTGGAAAATTGATTCGGCGGACTGATGGTTTCGGAGGCAAAGTGGCGCAGCTTTCTAGCCTGCAGGCACCTTACCTTGCGGATCATCTCCTTGAGCTTACCCTCGTTGGTGGGCAAGCGCTCCTTCTCGATGTACGGCATCCATGCCAACTGTTTGTACATATAGATTGACAGCAATTATTTTAGGGGCGGTGAAAGAAGGCATGTCCGCGCTTCCGCACGCGGCACAGGGGAACAGTCCCTGTCCCAGGGGTTCAGTGGGCAGGTACGCCTTTTAGCAAAACAATCACGCAGGCCCCGACCTGTTCGCGCTCCACATTTGCATCGCAGCTCCGCCTCTCGTCTTCTTGGGAGGGGAGGACTTTGATAGGGAAGCCGTACAGGCTGCGCGAAGTTCATGGACACGCTTAGGGGCGCAATCCAACGCGACACGTCGTCGTCTAACAAGCACACGGTGACTTACTCCGTAACAGTGACGGACTGTTGCTGCATTTTATTGCACTACCTTTTATTAAGGAGTAGGCGCCCAAGGTGCGTCTTCCGGTTCACTCAATCAGGCAGGTTTTCAGCGCTGCACAAATGTATTTAAGTACAGATCTCAATCATGGTTTCAGGATCAGCATTATTGATATAAAAATGTTCAACTCTTTTCCGCAAGGCAACTACGAAGCAACTACGCTGTCGTACATTTTTCGTAAGTGGTAATCACTAAACGAAGGACTACATATACGAGGTAAGTACTTATGCGAATCAATGGACTATGGCAGATGACGAGGCATTAGCGCGACAGCTGCAAGCACAGTAAGTTTTAACCTATCCATTAGAAAACAGGTTGGATTTTCTTCGCTTTACAAACTTCACGTTGCAATCTAGGTTTGACGCGGAACGGGAACAGAACGTGCAGCAAGCCCGGCTCCATGTAAGCGATTTGGAGCCTGTGTTTCAGCAAAACGTATCCTTTTTGTTGAGCATTTTTATCATCGCATAGGAAGTTGCAGCACTGGAGGCTGAATTTGAGGTTGCAACCCAAGCTCTCTTGGAGCGAGAACGGAAGATGAAGGTAGGTCCAAGGGCTTGGATTTATTGAGGAACTGAGCTCCTTCATGAATACCATGCAGTACCCTTAAGAGGCAACTCCGACAGCCCCAACTGACCTATGGTGTATTTACAGGAGGAGGGCCAATCGCAACAATCATTCTCAAAGAAGACGTAGCTTTCCCCATCATCACGGCGCGGAGATGCCAAGATGACTGTAGAGTTTGCGTTATCGTTCCGGTCCATGGACCGGTAAATCAACATCTACTCGAATGCGTGCGGATACGCAGATGTAGGTTATGCTCGACTTGGTCGAAGGTCGTACTCATAGATGCTACAGAAGGCATGGGGAACATCAAGTAGGGCATCAAGAGAAATTCAACTCCCATGTTTCTGGCGCTCTTCTTATCGGGAACTACAGCCGTGGCGCTATAAGTGGGCCTTGATAACACGGACCGATTGGCGTCTTGCGTCTGGGGCCCACATGGTGTCACAAGCTGATGCAACAGAGGCAGGCAAACATCATCCTTTTAGATATCCATGGGGCGACCGCTTAACATGCCCTACTGGCCCTAATAGGTATGGTGGTTGTGCGGGTCGCCGGGTCTGCTGCCCCGCTTTGCCGCACTGCCACCGTCTTAACAGACATGCCTCAGAGATATTCAGGACGTTGACAAGAGTAAGTGCATAGGCATTTCAAGACCCGGTAACCAATGTTCAGAGATGAAAATCAAAACACCCTGGCAAAAAAGGGGCAAGCTAATGTGAGGTCATCACATGCCAAGAAACGTAGCACCCACGCACTGTATGCAGATGTTGTCAAAGTAGGTAACGCTAGCTATCTCCGTGCCATCTTACAACCTTTTCTGTGGTGAAAGCAATAAAACATGCTAAGGTGCGCTGCACACACACTATTTCCATCAAAACAGGGATTTTTTTTGGACTACAGAACAGCTTCCACCACCATATCCTCCAGCCATATGCACCATCCCCATTAGTTTCACTTCTAGATGCCCCTCTCTTGGCTCCTACATCCCCTTCCCTATCTGCACCCGGCTAGCTTGCTTCTATCTTGACTGGCGAGGGCCCTTGCATGCATGTGGAGGCCCCATTGTTGCTTTTGCGAAGGCAATTTCCAATCATGAAGGCAGCCTGATGACAGCGCCCCCCCTTTCACCACATCTAGATACTGGGGGGGGCCTGTCTTCCCTGCATTTGATATTAGAATGATCATCATCTAGATACTAAGGGGACCCCATCACCGCATGTGGATACTATCCCAGCTGCATACATCTTGTTAGCTACGTTCTTAAGGCCCTCTGTAGCAGTCGTCTTGACGATGCTAGGATTTCTATGCAGAAGCGTCGACTTAGTCGGCTTAGATAGGGCTCACAACTTTGACTTATGACATCTAATGAGGACTGGTGGCAGCGGAGTCTTGAACTTTGAACAATTAGTATTGTAATACTTTATCATCTGGCCAAAGCACTCCACCAGGGTGACTTAATATTGGTTTACCTACCAAGATGTACGGCAATCTGCTTATGTGTATCGCGAGCTTCTTAGGTATCATACTTATTTCATGATTACCTATTAATGTTTGGAGACCAAAGGTAAGTAGTTTATTACACCCTCCCTTAATGATTTGCCACATGATATTCCCTAGCCACTCATAATTGGTATTTGAGACTCCCCCTTTCACTGGATCTAGAAACTAATTAAGCGGCATCTGGAAATGGTGTTCAGAGTTGTCACTAGCTAGCGTTCAGCTTTGGGGCATACATGGGATTTCCTACTATTATGCCTACTGCTGCCTACTAGTTTCAAGATTGAGGCATGCCCATGATGAGGCGCACCCTGTATGCACGCACTTAGCCTGTAGAACAACTTGCTGCTGTATAGTTCGAGTGGACAACTGACCTGTAAGATAATGAGTTGATCCCAATGGCAGGTGGGGACTATACTATCTAGACAGGATGGGAACAAGCGGCAGGCCAGGCAAACAGCAGTGAGGAAGGAACTAGCCAGAGAAGCTTGCCAACTAACGACAAAGAGCCACAAGACTCTACTGTATGTGCATCAGGCTCAATTAGCATACACACCAAAACGTTGAGCGGACAAAGGAACAGCTCTACCGCCCCTTGTATCTCTGTTGTGTCGGCCTACAAAGGCCCGATCGGAAGGATGACCCTCTGTGGTCCAGGATCCTTTGACACTACCCGTAGATACCCCAGGATACTACACCCTTCCTGAGTGTGGCTAGCAAAATTTGCATCAATGATTAGGGTTCTGAGGTGCCATCAGTGGAAGAAATATAGATTGATATCCTTGTATTTTGGTCCTCTTAGCCACATCTGGCTATCCAGAAGGCAAATCTAATATCAAAGAATTCCTTTCGCCACATCTAGATATCCTGCAAGCCGCATTTAGATACCCAGACCACCGCAAACCCTTAACCCTGCCACTCACATACACTCAGATATCCAGCCCCCCCTTAATTAAACCCATGTAGACACAAAAGAATGATACTTAGCTATCGATTGGGATTTGGAGGATTTTGAGATTCAAGTAAACCGATATCGACGACCGGGTGCTATATCTGCTGCATGTGAGGCCCATCGGAACCCTCCTGGTTGGCTCACTTTGGCATCTGAAAAGTAAGAGGACTGGCCTTGTACCCTCTTTGACCTGGTAGCAATTCAAACATCAGAGTTATTTAGATTGACAACATCATACTTGATTTAGCAAGGTTGGCGAGTTTCACACCATGAAAAAACTTCATTCTTTGCTATCGCTGTTAACACCTTGTCTAGTAATCGTAGATATTATCTTTTATATTTAAGTTATTTCCATAGTGCTTATCCGTTTTAGGCATATAGATATCTTTCTTTTCGTAGTAGTTTATTTATCTATCGGCTAACGTCTGTTTTCACATATCTTCACGAAGTCTTTTGACTGCGTGAAATTCGCTAACCTTGCTAAATCAAGTATGATGTTTTCTTCATTTTTTCTTCGTTCAAATTTCACTCAATAAAAAGATTTCGTGAAAGTATGGCAGATACATAGACTACCGAAAAATAAGAATTTTACATGCCTAAAAGAGATAAAACCTATAAGAATAGCTTAAATATAAAAGATAATATCTAAGATTACCAGACAGGATATTTCAGCGGGTAGCAACGAGTGGCGCATAGAATCCTCGGATGGGGACCAGTTTTTATTTCGTTTTTGGGAATCTGACTTCGGGTATAGGTCAAGGAACGAAAAATATTTCCCGTTATGTTGGTTACAAACTTACAATGGCGAAAAAGGCCAGGGGCCTTGCACCCGAATCTTCTGTTTTTCCAGCACTACCATCCACTTTTCTTCATTTAGGGCGGCGGGTCGTAATCGTGACGTAGTGCCAGCCCGGATACCCACCATAGGGTAGATGGGATTCATGCGCATCCTGTCATGTTGCATCAACCTGTGTATACTCGTCGGGGTTTGACCTAGGGACCTTGTGTGAGATCCTAGCAATTCGCACCACTGTAACACAGTGGTGAAAGAATGTGTGTTGCCAGGATGTGAGTTCACCTTTTACACACTTAATCGATGGTTCCTTCTCACTATTGCTCTGCAATTATCACTTGTACTTGCTGCTCACGTCACCAGGTGGAAAACATGAAATGGTCTCTGTGTATGGAAATGTGATGAATTTTAATAAGTCCTGGGCATACATGCACATGCAGAGGGCCTTTACACTAGAGAACCCACTGGCCTAGTGGAACTGCTTGCCATAGCTTAGCAAGTTGTTTTTTTGTGTTTGGAAGAGCAACAGCTTTGGGGGAATTCATATCATCATTCGCATACGTATATCATAAGTATTCCAGGCAAAAATTCCTCATTTGTGTGGTATCCTGGGGTATCTACGGGTAGTGTCCAGGATGGAGAGTATGGGTATGTTCCGATTGGATCGGGCCTTTGCTTAGGCGGACACAACAGATATATAACATTTTGTGAAGTCTGGCATTCGGGCCCGGTGCCCCAGCAGTGGGAGGGGGCCCTTGAACCAGGGCTAATATCTTAGTCCCCTCATTACAATTGTTATACTCTATTAAATTTACCTGCAATTATTACCCCATTAGAAGGTTTTCGAATTATTCGGTCATCTTGGATCATTATTCAACCATAAAAATCTCAGGATCGTACATCTTGTACCCATCCATCACAAGTAACCATCCCAAGTCCCGGCCAATTTTCCTGGTTACTGCTCTGAAGTCCAAAATATATCTTTGGTTACGAAAAGTAACGGGTTCTGAAAAAATACTGATGGGGACCTGCGTTGCCACGAAGGGGTAAAGCAAACACAAAGGAAACTCGTACAGGAGTGCATGCGCGTCATGGTCTCCAATGCAGTGGTGTGTTGCGACGCCTCTGGTCACGTTTTTCCGCGTCATGGTATGTGATCGCAGTTTTGATGCCGGACTGGGAGCGGGTTGGTGCTTGGTGGGACAGTTTTCGTCCTTCGATCGGAAAGCATCCAACTCTTTCTCCTCTTCCTCCTCAACTTTTTCTCCTCCTCGTCGTCCAACTCCTCCTCCTTTTTCCCGTCCTGTGCACAGGTCGTCAGCCGGATCCACGTCAAACGAACTCAAGCAACGTCCTGCAAACGTGTGGGAGATACAGGGCTTGTGAATGCGGATGCCAGGATTGCTGCGGATAGCCTCTGTGTGGCAATGTGGCAATGTGGCACATTTCGCGTAAATGGATGAATGAACGTTAGCAGACTTCCTAGTAGCATCCGCAGCGGTTAATGAAAGGGGAGGGGGCGGAACGGCTGCGGGGGACTGAGTAACTGTTTCATTTTAGCCTTGGAAACTAGGAGGAGCTTGATAAGCCCTGGCCGGCCACACGACGCCGGCTGAAATGCGTGCATTCTGGCAATTCATCAAACTTGAAAAACTTGAGCAGCATAGGCATTTCGACAGCTTTGTTTTGTTAGAAGGCTGACCAGGTCATGTCAGGTGATTAATGCGCAGTAGTGGATATCGGACCGCTGTGATGTGGCTTGTGGTGTGTCATGCCCTCATGAGGCTTCCACTGGTTTCAACTGGTGAACCAGCTGATATTGGTCGCAAGAGACTTGACCAGCGGGTGGGCACTGAATTACGAAAAATATGAATACAGAACTGGATTTCAGTAAATGATAGGACTGACCCGCAGCATACCCGGGCTGGAATGTGGGAGGCAGATGGGCTGGGCCTAACCTGACAGGTACGCACGCCGCGGCTGTCGGTAACAAACAGTGTGTGGCAACATCTGTAGTAGAGTTGTTGCTGGCAAGTAGCTGCCTCTACAGCTACCCGGGACATTGAAGGAAAAGCAACAGAAACCGGCCATTGGAACCTGCCTCACCGGTGCTGCGCGCTTGCAAAAGACCTAATTTGCCAGGGGCTGAGCATGGAATGGTAGTGGTTGACCAGTGTAGAAGGGAGGTTGTGTGCTGTGTGTCTAAAAGTCAGGCGGACCTGTCCCAGCCGAGAAAGCGTTGGTAGGTGCGTAAAGGCGTTTTCAATTAAGCATGTGGGCCACGTGGGTGGGCTGGGCACCGTTTCATCGGCGCGCCGTTGTGCTGGAATTGGGTGATTCCGACCTGGTGGACTATCGGTCAGTGGCAAAAGTTGCAGCCCAATGGAAATTATTTAAGTCCGTAATCAATGGACGCTGATGCATTTAAGAAACGCGCACTGTGGAACCGAAAGCAAGAATGGTGGGCCATATTAGGAGCAGGCGGGCCATATTTGAATGGGACCTCTTCGCGGCATCCTACAGCTGCGCTCTTGAGCATCTGCAAGAAGGCATTCGGGTTCCCTGGACTTCACTAGCCCGGCGCGCCGCACCGTGACGAACCGCCCGCCGTGATTTATAATACTTTCATGCCTGCGTACAGGGTGCAGAACTTGAGCAAATGAATATTTAGTTAAACATTTCGCCAGAAGCTAAGGAAATTAATTGCAACTTCTCAGAAACATTAAGCGTTTTTAAGGTCATTTCGCGCACCACGCCAGACGAGTGAGCGTTTCACGAAGCTTACTTCGATACCATTTGATTTCTTCATCCTTTGGTTACATCTTCAATGTATGTGCAAAGGGCTCAGGGTCTTGCGCAATGCGCTCTCGCCCCTCGCGTTCATCACCCGTACTGGGTAGTTGCTTATGTTGCACGGCGCGCTTTAATGAACCCGGCATTGTAAGAACAATTCACTTCTCAGCTTTGTTTTCTGACAGCAAGGATCATAAGTACTGCCAATAGTAATCAGTTTGCAATGCCTTCAGTACAACTTTCCGAAACGCGCAGCCTTAAATTTTTACGATGTCAACAGCCATTCCCTTCTAGTATATCCTCGATGGTTAAAGACACACCTGCCTTTCCCTCACACAGGTTGAAAAATCCCCGTCCATTGATGCTTGCCTTTAAGAGACATCAAGGCGTAGCGAAACAAGCACGATTGAAACGCAATTAAAGATCACATAAATATTTGTAGTTAATATTTACAATATACTGACCGAGACACTTTCTTTATGTCCGGCGATGAGGGAAGCCACGGCATAAAGGGGACGGGCGCGGACAGGGACCGACCTGGACCGACGAAAATAGCACGCCTAAACACGAAGAAAAACCATGTCTTAAAAAGAATATCAAGGTCTTATTTATAAAAAGGACATATAGGTCTCCCGCATCCTTGGCCTAATACTCTACAAGCTAAACTTACTTTTGGAGTGCAGAAGTAAGCGCATTGAGGCGCGCATAGAGTCTGCGAGTCTAGGCACTGACATATTACTACTGCTGCTAAGAGATATACCAAGACATATTTTTGGATATCGCACTGATATGCCGCTTCGACAACATGATCATGTGTGAATCCTGGACATCAGCTATTTCCGGGCCGTCTGCCTGAGACGTCCAGACAACATTCAATCACTTTGGAGGGCGCCTGTGGTCACACATCTTCGTTGGATTGCCATCAGCAAAAGTATCGTGGCCGGCGGGCTGCGGACGCAGGCGGACGTCGGAGCCTGACACCGGCCGCCCAACTCCCATCTAGTCCGTCATCCCCTGACCGCACTGCAAGCCCTTCATCGAGGAGGACAAAGGTGAGGTTCCTGCCAAAGAAGCAGTGGGTATCTCGTATAAGTTGAAGGCGTACTTAATGAGTAGGCGTGCACAAGGGTAAGGACGTGCCACCGGCCTCGGACAGCTCCGCTGCCACGCTTCCTCGCGCCCATGTTGATGGTCCGGACATACCAAAATCTTTTACTCATTTTGCCCCTCTGGGCTTACCACTTTCCATTGAATCTGGCGCCTTAACCCTGGCGTGCATTTACTTTGCCATTGAGGTGACGCTCCTTATGTACCGAAGGATGCGATTTGAGATTTTGCTGAGGATTCGCCGATGTGGAACTGGGACTGCTGGACCTTTGCTTCCATGCGATCGGGTGCTGGTCCGGCGGCTGGGTTACTTCCCAAAGGAATTGTATTTAGTCCACGTCAACATCTAGGATCTGATGTTGAAAGCTGCAACCGTCTCCAAACACAGCACTATTTTATACATCCCAGAGCGGTAATGCAGTGACGAAGGAAAAGCAACAGTGGGTCGGAGGAAGATGATACATTTTCATTTATGACGAAGAGATTGTTGCGATGTATTGGTATAGGAGTTGGATAGCGAGTTTATTTTCGTTACTCTTGTAGAATACGAGGAGCCTGCCGGACGTCGCAACTGTGAGGCCTCCGCATTTCCTGCGAACAACTTCGCCTCTTTCCCTGTCCCACACGGATTGGGGCGGATCAGGTCCGGATCCAGAATGTCCGCCGGCATAAAAGAGTTCAACCCACCGGAAGGAATGCAATTTTCTACCTTATTATTTTTGATAAAATTTATTCTTATAACGCCGCTGCTTGCCTAGCATCGCTTCGCAGAAGCCAGGTGCGAATAGCTGGTTAAATGTTAAGCGACGCAACAACTTAAATTTATTCAGACTGTCATTATGCCACAGGATATTTTTTAGACAAGTGATGGCTTCAATTCGTATGAAGGTGCTTGTTTAAGGTGGGGCTTTGCAGTAACGGCAGTAGCCAACAGGGCTTCCAGGTTGCTGCCCGAACGGTCAGCTGCAGCCTGCATTGGTTTCCGCGTAGGTGAAAGCTACAAATTGTTTGCATGAACTCTTCAATATAAAAATTGATTATTATAATCTTTTATCAAACGCCTTGTGCTCTTTGCTTACCCTCAAACGTAATCGAGCTATTTGTACGATACATAAGTCGTCGGACACCATCAACTTTTGGACCCGCATGACTCCCTGCGCAGAACCCGTTCTAATCCAATCCTTTTAAGGAAAGGATATATTTTGAGTCATCACCCAAGGTGCTGAGTGATATGGCCTTGCGGGCGCTTCTCCGGCTGGGTCTGGCGGCTTTTCTTCTGCATGTCTCGCTGCTGGTTGCGACGGCCCAAGTACTCAGTACAACTAGCCCGGGTAGCCTGAGGGGTAAGAATTCCATCGGCGCAAGTGCTTTGGTGCGAGGCGGGAAAATATGTACAGTACTGGCACGAAGGTCGTTATCTAGCTGAAACGAGCGCTGTAGATAGCGAGCTCAAGGAGGCACGAAACCTGCCGACAAAACGTTTTCCATCTACTCCCCTAATCTATTGCTGCCGATTATAAGTTCGATGGAAACTTACTAGTAACCTGCTTGTGCGATGCGCCGTCCTGATCCACAATGATCCGGATGTCCGAGAGCACGAGGCGCAAGGTGGCGGGAAGTCGTGCCGCCTCAGCTCCCTGCGTCCGCACCTCTTGTCCTCTCTAGGTTTCTTAAATCATGAGTGGCAACATGGAGTCATGGCAATTAAATACGAAGTCTCCCTCCCAAAGCATTTTCCCGCCCGCCCGCCCACGTCACGCCATTGCATATCATAAGACACAATCACCAATTCGTTTTCACCACCCCCGCCAGGCATCATCGCCTCTGTGGACCTGCACGGAGAAGAGTACATGGAGCCGGCCTACTATTTCAACCACCCAGACGGGGTAATTTACCGCCTTGTCTTCTGTACAAACATATCCGAGGACGATATTCCAGTGGGCGTTTCGTTAACGGTTGCGTACGATAAGATTGTGGACGGCGTCATTTACTCGTGCGCAGTCCCCACTGCTGCCGCGGCGCCGCAGCCTTCCCGGGGAAGAATGATGCTCGGGGAGGCCATTACCACTCCTCTGGAACCACGGATTCTGGTGTACATCACAACTATGTGTGATTACACTGATCAGGCCGCCACACAGCAGGTGGGCACTGAGCAGGGGGGAACATGGGGCGGGCAGCTAAGCCGTGAGCGACCTATGCAAGAAACGGCCGCATCCTCTCTGAACAACATTGCTTATCTACACGATTTGACCAAAATGATATTATTATTCATGGCGCGAGGATCTCTCGCCCGGTGAAGGGTTGGCGGCTGCTGTCGGACAGGTCTTGAGGTTTGGCGTATTGATTGACTAAATGGCCAAACATCAACATCAACATCACATCAGTTTAAACGTTTTCTGAAAGAGCTGTGAAAGAACTAAACTTCGAACTTCCGCCATTAGGGATTGCTACCCGCCAAGTAGGGACTTACCCACCGCCCGCCCTTCCCCGCGCCGCCCTCCCCCGCCTCTGTACTCCCGCCACAGAACGTGAAGGATCTTTTCTTCACCGGCAAAGGCATCAAACGCAACCGCACAATGGCGGACTACTACAGTACATGTAGCTACGGCCAGGTTGACCTGCTGCCCGAAAACGTGGTGGTCATCGGCCCGGTGTATGTGCCCTGCAACGGCTCCCTGGGCTCCAACTCCCCATTCAGCACGGGACCCAACTTCAACACCAGCTCATGCAACGACAACATGGCCAAATGGCAGTACTGGCTCGATACCAACTGGGCCGCAAAGCAGGGCATCAACCCGGCGGATTTCCACCACCGAGTGATCATCTTACCAAAATCGTTCTCATCGCGCGTTAACGGTGCGTTGACGTGCGGGGAGAGATAAGTTTGGGGGGAGACGGGGGGAAGAGAACGCTTCGCTAGGCAATGGGGAGGTGCATTCGCTGTGTTTTGGCGTTTTGGGGATTTCATTGGAAGATGCTTTTCGTAGGCCCGGAGCATCGTGGCTTGAAGATGTACCTCACGTTCGGAAAGCCCATCAAGTACGATAGTAGAAGAACTCGAAAGTGGGGAGGGTCTGGAATCAAACAGAATTCGAAATCCAGACAAAAAATCAAAAGTGCGTCTGTGTGCCATGCCGGATGCCCAGGATGCGGCGGGTTCGCGGGCGCAGCGACACCCGGTCGGTGGAGTTTTGGGAAGACCCCGCTCAATAGCTGGGGTAGCGGTCTGGTTTGGTGGAGCGGCGACAGCGTCGCACTGCAAGATATTGAAATCCTGCTCCACGAGATCGGGCACACGTACGGCATGGCGCACGCATCTGTTGACGGCGGCTGTGAATTGGTGGATCAGTGCGACAACACCTGCACCATGGGGGCTATGGGTGGACAGAATATTCGCTGCTTCAATGCCCCTCACAACTGGCAGGTGCGTTGGTCCTTCCCTCTCCCATCTTACCTTGCAACCCCGGACATTAGCTCAGCTTCATGTATCTCACCCCTAAAACCTCCTCACTCGTTCCCTCCACCTCCTGGTAGGCCTCTTATGGCTAAATAAGTGATTAGGTAGAGAGCTTTCCCTCGCAAGCGGATAGGTATGTCGGTGATACCATCAGCACGCCTTCCTGGTCACAAGGCTTCACCACATGTAGGCTGTTTCTAGGGTTCAAAACCTAAGGATATTCCTTATTTGAAAGCTCGAACCTCCCTCCGCCGCTTTCTGTCTATTACGTGCGGCCCCTCAGATCGGCTGGTCCAAGCCTTACCGTCAATATGATGAATCGGGCTTGGCGTACGGCAAAGTAGTCATGGTACGCATGCCTTCCCAGGCGGCCACTGTCAACAACTTCGTGATGCTTTCTGTCCCAAAGATGCCGCAGAACCAGCGCTTGTTCATATCCGTGCGCCTCAACTCCTACCCGTACGACCTGCCGTATCAACCCATTATGGACGGCACGGCCTTCCTTCTCCTGCATACGTACGACGGGAATGATACCGATACATACAGACGCACCGTATTGATGCGCCAGATCAATGTCGGAAGCATTTGGAGGGACAACGTCACTGGCCTCGCCATCAGCTTCGATTCCTGGAGTCCGACTGCCGGCGCTGGCTTACGGATCTGCCGTACCAACTTCGTGAAGGAGGCCCTGTCGGAAGGCAATTGCAATGACGGTCTGGACAATGATTGCGACTTCCAAACAGACGCGTCCGACGCGGACTGCCAAGCCACCGAAGAGATCTTTGGAGGCAACCCCGACCCCAACCCCGCATTACCAGGACGATCCCCGCAGGCTGGCGCCAGTAGGCCATCGGGCAGCAACCCGTCCGGCACCTCGCCGCCGCGCAGCCCACCGCCGCCGCCAATTCGAGTCCGAATATATAGCCCTCCCCCGTCGCCCTTGCCCCCACCTCCCCCTGTTCCATCGCCCCCACCTCCCCCTACTCCCCGACCACCACGTCCACCATTTCCCCGGCCCCCACGACCACCGCGACCGCCTCCGCGACCCGCCTCTCCCCCTCGCCCGCCCAAGCCTCCTTCTCCGCCACCACGTCCGCGGCCACCTCTGCCTAAGCGGGCAGCGACTTCTCGACTTGACTTCATGGACTTCAATGCGTCCCCCCCACCGCCGCCACCCCCGCCCCCACCCCCCCCGCCACCTCCTGATGCTTGGGAGCGGGAATACCCCTTTAGACGTCGCCGTTTGGTATGAGGGGTAGCGCCTGAATCTTTAAGCAACGCAGGCGAGGGTGCGGCAGGCAGGCTGGAGCTTGATGTGTAGAGAAGAGAAAAGGATCGGTTGCTGCGATGTTGGGGGATGCGAATGGGGACTGCTCTGGTTGCAGGCAGCGTGTAAAAGTAATCATTTTATGTATGTACGCGTGCGAAAGGTGCCCAAAGCACCTGCTTCATGCTTTTGTTTCTCGTCACCCCGTAGTACACCGTTTGTGACAAGAGTGTTGATTTGAGGTTGTTCGTGAGGCGTTAGATAGCGAGCCCGCGCCATCTGCGCGAAGATGGAGGAGGACTATGAACGGGGGCTTGTGCCGGAAACGCCCTGACGGGTTCTAGCACATGCGTGAACAATGCATCGATGCATCGATGCTCACACACCCGCATCGAATGTTTAAGATCCACGACACGGGCTTTAGAGATGTTCGTAAATCTCATTTTCATATGAGTCTTCATATCAGGCATAGAGTAAAAGAACAGTTTTCATGGGTTGGTCGCAAACTCTTTGCTTTGTTGTTGCTGTTCATCACGTAATCGCTTAGAGATTTGAAGGAATGCGGTTTCTAGTTAAGACGCAACATGGAAAGCCATGGCTGTTGGAAACCAAGATCACCACGAGCATGGCTTAACGAACGCGCATGATAACGAGTGGTGTTGGAGAGAGCGAAGAAATGCCTAATCCTAGGGTAAGGCTAGCTTATGTGAAACGGAATTCGCGCGAGGTTTTGCTTCTGCATAAAAGAATGCCCCTAGCCTCAACCCTTTTATTGATTTTTAGGGTTGGATTTGTGGCCGAATCATTCGGACCTTTGGCTATCTCAGGACAACTGAGAGATAGTGGAGCAGGGTTTCATCTCAAGTCTCCATGAAACGTTTTATGAAGGACTACTCTATACAGCTCTGGTGGTCGTGCGTGAAACCGTATCGGTCCGCACGCCGACCGCAACTCAGGGCGGGCGATTTGGCGGGCGTTGCTCCGCCCGTAGCCCTAACGTACGGCAGGAGAAAACATTTGGATTCGCGCCCAACACGGGATAACGCATGGCAGGCTGATGTCCGAGATGGAACCGCTGTAATCTTCATTTGAGCATTTTTGCCCCTTCTGTTTCTGCTGATGACCCATCCTCTGCATTACCCTGGATACCGTACTTGTCCGTATGGTAGTCCTCGCGGTCTATCCGTGTGTAGCAAAAGCCCCGTGGGGAGGGAATGGTCTTTCGTGTTTGGAACGGAAGGCTGTGCTCTGGTGGTGCATCGGGACGCAGGCGGTGCATGCACGATTGCCGGGATCGAAGTGAATATTTTGCATCTGTAGCTGCATAGAGAAGGTCCGGCCGCAGAAGGACTCTGACACTTAGATTGCTGGGAGTTGTGCTACATGCTGCACATAAAGACTGTCGGTAATAATATGTAATTTTTGAAGGTATTTCGGGTAGACAGCATCCGCGATCCTTAAATTGAATATATTACGTAAACGAGTACGATAGCCGTGGCAATTCATCCCTTGCATCGCATTCTGCATACCTGCCAGGAACCGTCAAAACTGCATGAGCCCGTTACTATGCTTATGTTACGTTATATACTTATTTTATCCTGCATCTACCGCTAGTAGACGCACGTTTGCAATCGCGTCCTGTTTTGCTCTCATTCCTTCGCAACGTGCCACACCTTGCCTTTGCGCCTCATATATACTTTTATCTTTGCCTTTTGGTACTTAGGAGGTTATGCTCATGTAAAATTTGTTTTTAACGCTTCGTATTATACGGCGCCAACGTATGGTACCGTCGTACGTACGATTGCCATGCGATTCCTTCCCTGGGCTTATTCGAGCACTCTTCGGCCCTTTCCGAATCAAAATGTGGACTCTACACTATCGCACGCGCTAACGATCTTGGGGCAGAGGTCCATGACTGTCCATGTAGCTCGTTGGAGTTGATCCCCATCGTACTGCTAGAGGTCCCTTGTATGACCTAAGCTTGACGACGGATGATTTCGGCCTTCCCACACATCACTGCACTGCACCAGAGGTGCCCTTCAGGCATCTTATAAGGCCGCGGTTATTACATAATAGGTTTAGGATTCCGCTGCCTCCAACCAAGCGTGTAACCCATATTAGATAGTGCGCTTCAAGGCCGCACACCACCTGCTCGCCACCACCTTGAATACGACGCTTTAGGCCCATCCATCAAAACTCCTAACCCGCGAAACCCCCTTTCCCATTATTTCATCTGCATGTGCATCTGTCGCCATGTTCAACGTCCACCTCCAACTTGGCGCAACGTCATACAGCGTTATTGTATGAACAGTGTCCTCGACCCAACCGAACTCAACTACGCCTTCCTGCTCCGGTCTGTTGCGCAGACACGACGCCAGCAACTCTCCAACCATCCACAATCAGAGCCACAAATCGCAACTACCGCGCAACGACCGGGTACACCCAGAACCTGTGCACGTTTTTGCCCTCATCGCCACGACTTTCTCACCGCTTCGGGGCCCTTCAGGACATTCCATAATCTTCACCAACTCATCTCCCTCGCACTGCATACGCGTACGTGTTTGTGACCGCAGTAATGCCGAGCCTTCCCAAAGATTTTACACACCGGCCTTCGCCGCTACAGCCCCCTAGGCTAAGTGCCCAGCTAAGCCACGTGCCCGCCGCTATACCCATCAACTGCTCCGCTCATCAACTGACCCTATCGCCATCTCCCTTCAAGCCTTCCGTAATATCCAGCCAAGAATGGGCTCCTTGCTGTCAGAACTGTTGCCCGCCAGCGACTTCCCCAAAGCCACGGGCCAAATGAACAGCTGGAAGGCCTGCAAACCCACCACCTCAATCTCCAGCGCGACGCCGCTGGTGCGTCGAGCCTCCTGCGTGTAGGTAGGCAGGACGTTCGGTAGAAGGTTGGTTCCTTGGGTACATGATGGCGGAGGAAACATAAACGCAAAGCCCTGTAGCCAGTCAGTACCTGTGTACGCTCCCCCTCCCCCTCCCCCTCCTCCATGGAACTTTCCCTTTCCCTGCGCTTTCCTGAAAGCCCCCCCCTAAACATTTATTCCTACCAGACTTGCGAAGTGCGCCCGTCCACCAGTTGCATCATACTTTTTCAGGGCTACCACCTTGCAAGCCGGCTGCGCACTACCTCCCTCCCGCATTCCCACCTTCCCAATTTCCAGGCGCACGTGCACCTCAGCACCACC
Source organism: Volvox africanus (assembly GCA_030268105.1). Taxonomy (NCBI): domain Eukaryota; kingdom Viridiplantae; phylum Chlorophyta; class Chlorophyceae; order Chlamydomonadales; family Volvocaceae; genus Volvox; species Volvox africanus. The sequence goes on along the minus strand of BSDZ01000013.1, from coordinate 3,269,691 downwards.
CAATCTTAGCTAAAAGTCCATCAAAACTTCAGGACAAACTAAAACCGTCTCTACATGCTGGACCCCATGGAGCGCACCTGCACGATTTGGTTGAACACCGATACACTCTCCGCGTACTCCGTGACCATGAGCACCTCTAGCCGCACCTCCGCCACCATTGCCCGGGTCATTGCATTCAGCTCCTCGCTCGTCACCGTGCGCACCATGGACACATACTGGCTCTTTGTGAAACCCTCGAATAAGGCATCCAGCATGGCAGCCTGAGCGGCAGGCTGACCGCCAGCTGCATGGGGCGCCAACGTGATGCCGCCCTCGCGGTTGAGCTGAACCTGAAAGATGGGGTACTGGTAACCTTCCTGGTGGGTGAAGCCCAGACGCTGGGCCCACTGCATGGGCACGGCAACGATGAAGCAGGCGACCTTGGCGGCTGGTGCGGGTGCTGCGGCAGCCTGCTGTGTCGTTACGGCAGCAACCACGCCCTGCTGCTGCTGTTGCTGGTGCGGGTGCTGCGGCTGGTGCTGCGGTTGGGCCTGCGGCTGCGGCTGCGCCTGCTGCTGCTGCTGCTGCGATTGTTGTTGCAGGTGATGGTGTTGAGGCTGCTGCGCGTGCTGCTGAGGCTGCGACGGCGCGCCGTACACCTGCTGTGGTTGCTGCTGCTGCAACTGTTGAGTTTGTTGTGGTTGCTGCTGCTGTGCTTCGTAGACTGTCCCAGGTATTGGTACTGGCTGTCCCTGCGTGCCCGCCACAGTGCTGGGGTAGGCTCCGAGCGGTGATACCGCCGGTCGAGGCGCCTGCACCTGTGGCGCTGCTTTCTGAATGTTCTGCGGCAGCCCCTGCCCCGCCATCTTGGCCGCCACAGCCGCCGCGGCTGCCTGGGCGTGCGCAAGCTGCTGTAGCATCCCCGCCTGCGCCTGGGCGGTTCCAGATCCTCGACCACCGGCTGCTGCTGCCGCGGCCGCCGCCGCCGCCACAGCTGCAGCAGCGTATTGTGGGGACGGATGATAATACGGCGTGGGCGACGCCGAGTTGGGCGCAGCCTGCCCAGGAGTTGACCCCACGGTGTACGCCGCGGCAACTGTCGGCGCCGCCCCTTGACCATACTGCCCAACGACGCCAGCTTGTGATACATGCGTTGGGTGCACGGGAGGCTGCGGCTGCTGAGATTGATGCACCTGCTGCTGCTGGGTAGGCGTAGGGTGATGGAGCTGTTGTTGTTGCTGCTGCTGCTGCTGTTGCTGGCTCAATGTTGCCACATTGCCGTCGGTCCCTGCCTGCGCGGAGTACATGGGCCCCCCGACCAGGACTCCAGACTGCTGCTGCTGCTGCGCCGCCTGTGGACCAATTTTGTGGAGATCAAAGTTAAGGGACCCAACGAACTCACAAGCTATGTTAACCTAAAGCACCCTACAAACGCCACGAAAACGCCTCCCGGGTTTGTTGCCGATGGGCACGCAGCCAGACCACACTAAAGGGCGCATACACAACTTGCCCATGCGCCCCGTGCAGCATAGGACTACACCCTTTCAAACAAGGTACATCACCATGTTCGCAGCTCCATGCGGACGGGCGTGTGCCGTCGCCACGCCTTCCGGTGCCGCCACGGCCTCCCCGTTTGGAAATGGTGACACTGACGCTTGTGCTGGGGCTGGCTTTGCTTGAGCCACCTGCGCCTGTGTTTGTGCTTGTGCCTGCGCTTGTGCCTGTGCTTGTGCCTGCTGTCGCTGCAACGCGAGTTGATGCGCATGATAGCGTGTCTTTGCGCTCTCCAGCTCCCGCTTAAAAGCCATAGTGCCATATGTCCAAGCAGGGGAGATGAGCCCCAAATATTCTTTGTGGGTAGGCTGCAAAAACATGGATGGAAATAAACGGAAGAGGCAAGGTCAGCAGGAGCTATGACAACAGTGCTACCTGCAACGTTGGTCCTCCTGCTCATGCCGCCCGCTCTACTCGGCAATACTGGTATACTCACAAAGGTAACCTTAATGGCCTCCAGCTGTTGTGCCGAATGGTCGCGGCTGGGTATCACTCCCAGATGATCCGCCAGCACGGCCATCATGTAGTCGCGCGCCGTGGTTCGAACCAGGAAGTCCCCCTTGTGCACGAACGCAATACTCAGGTGCAAATTGTACGCCTGCCGTACGCACCGGGCCAGGCTGTTGAACGTATGCATGTGCGCCACACCCGGCCGCGTTGCCGCGGGATTGTTGAGCCCCGGCACGTAGACGGGTAGCTGATCCGGCGGGGAGTATACCAGCAAGAGACAATAGCAGGGCACGACGGGGTCTGCGGGCGCTGGTGCGGAGCCCCCACCTGGCAGCGGCGCTGATACAGGCATGGACGAGGGCAGGGTCTGCAGGTAAATTACCTGCGCAAGCGCCTGCGCAAGCGCTATGGGTCCAAAGCCACCCCCTGCGAATTGAATCGCGTCCAATGTGGACCGTATCTCACTGACACTGCTCGTCCACATGGTGCCGTCCACGGGCTGGTCGCTAGTGCCATCCGACACACCTACAAGCACCACCGCCATCTCCACCCGACCAAAGGTGCCCTTATCGATGTATCGAAGAAGCAGCTCGACGTAAAGCGTCCGCAGGTTGTGCCAGAACTGCTGCATGGAGGCCGTAGCCTCGATCACGAACACGACGCGGCTGTAGGAAGGGCTGGATGGTGCGACGACGGCAGCGGCGCTGTTACCGCCCACGGCCGCGGCCGAGGGTGTATTACCTGGCGCCTGCTGAGACTGGGTGCCACCCGGCAGCGCTTGCACGGTGGAGTTTGGTACGGCGCCGGAAGTTGGCAAGGCAGAGACGCCCTGTGCAGCATTTGAGTTTATCTGCACATGAAGGCTATGAAGGTGCGCTTGCTGCTGTTGTTGTTGCTGCTGTTGTTGTTGCTGCTGTGCGTGTTGTTGCAGGTGTTGTTGGTGCACTGGCGGTTGCTGTTGCTGCACAGGTCCGGCTGGTTGAGCAGCTGACAGTGGTGCCTGCATTTGCGGCGTTTGCTGGCCTTGTTGGGCCATGATCATATGTTGCTGCTGCTGTAGTTGCTGCTGTTGTAGTTGCTGCTGTTGTAGTTGCTGCTGTTGTAGTTGCTGCTGCTGTAGTAGTTGCTGCTGTTGTTGTTGCTGCTGCTGTTGTTGCTGCTGTTGTTGTTGCTGCTGTTGTTGCTGCTGCTGCTGCTGCTGTTGTTGCTGCTGCTGTTGTTGCTGCTGAAGTTGCTGCTGCATTTGTGCTTGTTGTTGCAACTGCTGCTGGTGGGATTGGAGCCCCAACTGCTGTTGGTGCGATGGAGGCTGTGAGGGTATCTGCTGCATCTGTGCCATCTGCGATATCCCCGGCCCCACTCCAAGCCCAACGCCTGGACCCGTTCCGCCACCAGGCATCTGCATCACCTGCTGTTGCATCACCTGATGTTGTATCACCTGCTGTTGCATCACCTGTTGTTGCATGGCCTGCTGTTGCAGAGCTTGCATGTGATGGGGTAGCCCGGCACTACCTTGCAAGACACCCTGTGGCAGGTATGCAGCGTGTTGCTGATGTTGTGGATGCTGCTGAAGGATTTGCTGCTGTGCCTGGCTGGGGTTAAGCAAAGGGGCCGGTTGCTGTGGGGGAGTTAGGTGGGAATGCGGCGGCGTGTAGTGTTGTTGCGGCGAAGCATAATGTTGCTGGGGCGGCGTTGGCTGCTGGTGGTACTGTTGAGTCGCTGCATGTTGCTGGTATGTCTGGTACTGTTGATATGGTTGCTGCTGCTGCTGCAGGTACGCCTGCTGGTCCATCCTCGGTCCGACTCCCGATGCTCGTGTGGTCAGCACGCACTACCTACCGGATGCCGCAAATTCCGTAAATCACCCCCTGTCTACATGCCAACTATTGAGGTAACTCCTTTAACTTGGATTTCTTGGTAGCTCGATACACGATCAGCGCCAAAGAAGGACCTATAGTCGGCGATGAGTATCCACAGTGATTTGCAACTATTATAAGCTTCTTTCTCCTATTGACCTAATACTATGCAGAAGGGTGAACCGATGCGCACTTGACATGGACCGGCGACATAACCTTCCTGACTTGAAGTGCCTCGTGTCAGCTAGTGATTCCAATAAAAATTCTAATTGTATAATTCCAGGAAAAACGTTTTATGATTACTACAAACTCAACAGAGCTCGTAAGTCCAGGACGAGCCGGTAGGCTTCAAAGACAACGAGCTAGAGCAAAACATATTTTCAAGGCGAAAACGCAAAACGTTACCGGAATCGAACATTAAAGGTTCAAAAGCGTTAACATCTCCTTGTACGATAGTTTAACTTCGGAGCGTAAGTGTCTTTACTGGGTCCTAACTTGGCTCAAGACACTGGTAATCATGAACCCGGTAAGATGTAGAGGTCTTAACAATCAATTGTTCAATCTATGAGTTCGCTCTCTATGTCCTGGCTACGCTGGTTGGTAGCGTCATATATGCAAGTTCAGGCTCTTACACTTAGCCCTTACACAATAATACCTCGCTGATGTAGGTCATCGTGAATAAGGTAATAGCATTTACCATACTCACGATGACCTACATACCCCGTTTGTGCTATAGATATTCCTATCTCCCTGCATACGTCTCCAACCCCGGATATAAGGACGGACCCATCGGCAGCCGAAACACAGGCAGGCAAAAGGTCCCCTCTCTTGGGCAAGCACGCCCATATTACATGATCTCCCTTAAAATGTTGCCCTCGAGGCTACACAAGCAGCAAGCGATGCCTATCGCCTGGTAAAGTCGGCCTATATTAAGGATAAAGAACTATGATGACAAATGAAAGCAGCAAAACCATGGGATGGATACCGATGGGATGCAGCAGTTGGTATTGGCAGCCTTGGAGGCCTTCCAGGCCTTCCCAGTCCTGCTGATTGCACACGGGGGGGGGGTCGCGGAGTTGTAAGGAGCATTCCCTGGTTTCGGGCCATCGTAAATGTATTCGGCGTTTGTTGCTTGTCACAGGAGTGGCGGACGCGGCGTCCTGAATAGCACCAAGAGTTTGGGCAGCTACATGGTTTTCATCTCCACGTGGGAAAACCGGCGCAGGCGTCTACCGTATTGAACCGCGAACCGTTCCTGAGCCCCCCTGAGGGACATATGACTCCGGCAGGAAACACATGCCCTTACATATAAACTACGTCATCCCTTCTGCATTGAGATTTCTGTGTGTACCTTTGGAATCCATTTTAAACCTGCCAGCCCTGTACGATGTGCGAGCCCAGCTTGCACCTTGGTATCTAGAGGAGCCCGCGGAGACACATGTCAGTTTCTGCAATTTCGGAAATATAATGCATCCGGCTTTGTTCGTAATATAACGGCAGGACTGAATCCGCATGGCTTCGGAGCCTTGCCGTTGGACAAACCCGTAATGATGCACGCGTTCAAGTTAAAAAGTATCTTCTTAACGCGCAATGGAAGTTGTCTTGCTAATGTGTGAATATCATTACATCTAGGTCTGCTCATCTGGGAGAGACGATGAAGCCTGTTAAAGAACTGAGTGCAGCCTTGCAGGCTCGATTAGCGCCTCCAGATGGACAAGTCGATATGAAGCGTGGTGGAAGTGACTATAGCAAACTGCGAAGCATCATAAGAAGCCAAAAAGATCAAATCCAGGTATGCCGATACATTAAGGACTGTTTACATTAGCGTTTCCTGGGGGTACACCAGCCTAACACATTCAATTTTTCGAACTATGACAAAAAGTTTATTCTGACCGGGCTCAGCGCGGTCTTAGCTCAGTGATCAGCTTGCTTGGTAACAGTGCCAGAGGGGCAGTCCTTAATACGTTGCACAGCCTGTCTGCTACAAGGCTCTTTTTGAAAGCATGGCGCCGTGCGTTTTAAGTGACGCGTCTAATCGGCCGTGCCGTACATGGTGCGGCTTTCGCAACTCATACATGGGACGCCGGAAAGTTTCATCCTCGTCATCTGGGAAAGCAGCTCGATCCGGATCATTCCTGTTACATCCTCAACCGCACCAGGGCACTTCCGCCCAGTGTGCCAACTAGCACAATCCCCTCGACTCGCTCCGCTGGGGCTCACCCTTGGCCCTACACCCTTGGCGCACGCGCGCCTTCCCAGGGCCTTGAAAACGAGGTCGCCCACTTCCAGTCGAGGCAGCATCGGATTGACGACGGTCACCGGCTTGAACTGGCGCGGCTTAAAAAGGAGGTCGAGTACCACAAACGGCTCCGTCAGGTAGACTCGTGACTCACCTTCGCGTTCACCAAATGAATTGATTTTAAACAAGAAACGGCTCCCGCCCACCTACCCGCTAACTTGGACGGCAGCAGCAGAATGTGTTACCCAGGCTCTGAGCTGGCCGTTGCATTACCATAAAATTCGCGGTCATCTGCTGATGGCCTTCCCGGCACCGTACAGGGTGCGCAGTCATTAGAGAATATTCCCTAAGACTGTTTACCGAGCATGCAACCACGATACATAGCCGCGTCATGTTGCACCACGTTGCGTGTGAACCCGTTGAGTCTTTGAGCCTAATTATGGGTAGGGATCTAGTGTAGGTGTAGTTGTTGGCCGGGGTGCCTTCCCAGGTTATCTGCATTTCTGCCCGCATTCCAGAGCTGGCTTGGGGTTGCCCAACATCAGCCGTATGGAGTTCATGAAGTGTAGGACTTGCGCTGCTGGTATCCCTGGATTGGTGTGGAGCTGCCACACCATGTGTGGCTGTGGCCCCGGCACCTTCTCTCTCTGGACCCAAATCCCATCTCCTGCATGGCACTTCCTTTTGGCTGCTTGCCTTGCAGACCGCAATCACCACAACTGCCTCCATGAAGTCCTCATCCTTGGCCTTTGGATATCCGCTGCTGTGGGTATTAGTGTTCGGCCGTGCTCCGTTTTGACAAACCGGCCCCGCTTCATCTCGCCATTCTCGGCCCAAACGTTTCACTCGCTCTGCAGGCAGCCGATCAGCGATCTTATGAGTTAGAGGATCAACTGTCACGATTAAGGCAGCATCAGCATGTTGCAGCGCAGAGGGAGAGTCACGACGACGAGAAGGACAGTCTCATTCTGCAGAGCCAGCTGCTGATCTCCAAAAACAGCGAGCTCACCACGAAGGTCATGCGGGTAAGGCGGGAGTGGGGAGGCTGGCGTCTTCGATGGATGGGCGCCGTGGTGTGCGCCCGAAAACACACTCGCGCTCTCACGTGCGCTTGTACAGTTTCCTGATCGATGTAGTAAACTCACAAGCACGAGCTGCGTGCTTTCAGGAATATTATGCGCTCTCGTTTTTACTGATAAATGGGGCAAATATGTTGTTTGTACGGGTGAGGCAGCAGATTACCAGCGCAGATTCGCCACATATTACCCATCCAATTTTGACTATGTAGGCATGTGTCGTATGTCTGCTAAGTGTGCGGAATTAGCACTGGTCGGACAGCCAGCAGCGCCCCTAAGGAAGGTAGCGCTGTCATTTTCCCACGCGTTCGCGGCGCTCTTGAGCGTTTCCTGTCTACTACCGTACGCTTGTGCTTCCAATTTTTCGCCGGTGCCATGTCTGCATCTGAAGTTCATTCTTGCTGCTCTACATAGCTTGAGTCGCAGGTGACGCAGCTGGAGGAGCTCAAGGCGGCGCTGGAGAACGTACTCAACCAGGCCTACTTCGAGCGGGATGAGATGGCATCGGAGCTAGAGCGGGTGTGTAGGAGGTTGGGTGGGTGAGAGGGTCTGCGGCTGGTCCTACTTCGAGGCATATTTAAGCTTCTGAGTATTGGACAGAGTGCTGGGAAGGCATGGCTGCGGGGCGTGTATGTGAGTGCACACGCGTTGTGTTGGCTGCTGGGCCGTGCGGTGCGAATTGCAGGATTATGTCCTCGTGCAGACAGCTGTAAGGCTATACACAAGAGCCAACGGGGCACTGGATGCTAACTGGCTTGCGAGCGGTCCGTTTGCAGTTCCGATCCATTCAAAATAGTCTCCCGGTAGACGGAAGAGGTGCTCCCGGATGAGCACTTCCCTGAATGTAAAAAGGTGAAGGTATGGACATTCTGGCATACGTCCGCTTAGCGGTATGTCTCCACCGCTTCTTGCATGGATGCCTGCCGTTAAGCAGCCAGCTGGTGGGTACCTCTGCCTTGCCGCGTCCTGATGTGTAGGTCCTCTCCAGGCAACTTCGCCCCCATAACCCGTCTGTGGAGCTGGAGGTCGAAGCGGAGGAGGACGAAGGGGACGAGGATGGCCTGGAAAGCGGTGGCGATGGCGCGCTGCCCGCAGATGGCGGCAATGCGCTGGAAAGGCACCCCGTCGAAGAGCTGAGAGGATAGGGGTGCTTGAGGAAGATGGATGGGAAGAACAATAGCTGTAGGACCCACGCTCCATTAAGTGTGTTGTTAAAGCAAGGGCTGACGTACGGTATACGGCAAAAGCAAGAATTAGAGCAGAGCGGTGCTCGTGTGTGTGGCAGGACTGCAGTGCTGCAGGGTAAGCTGCATAGACTCCACACTGCGGAGCTGCGGTGTGGTCATGTATAGCAGCGGCAACATACGAGGAGTGTGGCCACGTTTGTGGTCCGGCAAGGTGCCATAGATCAATCGGCAGCGCAAGGATGGGGCAGTCTCTGCCGCATTTTGCATGACATCCGACGACATATTGACCTGGTTGTGCTTCGTAGTAACTGACCAAGCGAGGTTCAGTTTCTTTGCCTGCGACAGTCTTTAAAGAGTACACAATCTTGTGGCATGCACCAATCCACAAGTTGAAAACATTCTTTGTCTGTGGGGTATTAGACTGGATATTCGCTTCGATGTACACATCAGAAGAAGCGTTCGAGGCGCTACGATTTGTGCAGCCTGTGTTGGCTGCGCCTGCCGCTTGATCGCAGCTTGTGATGTTGTGAGATAGCAGCCAGTTGCCAAGCCTGTGGTTGCTCGACTGCCCCGTAAACATATGTACTGCCGCAACGGCTGACACAACCCTTTTTGCACCTAATCCTGCCGCGTGATTGTTATCTCTGTATCCCTACGTGCTGTCTCAATAGCCACCCTGCGTATAGCATGGTCTGATGTACGTCATCATGTACCCACGCTGCCCCTCCTGGTTCTTCCCGTTCCAATAAATAAGCCTCTTGTCCCTTTACCCAGTGCAAAAGATCGGTTCCAAAACGATATCCGGGAGCTCTCCCCGTGAAGATGATCACCGGCCCGATGCTTTCACTAGACTGGCCGCGTGCCATCTTGCCAATCTAGAACCTACTGGCAATGAGCTGAAAGTCTGCACGCCCCACACTGCTTCGGCTAGGCAGCTTGTAATGTTGTGAGATAGCAGTGCTGGCCGAAGCAGTGTGGGGCGTGCAGACTTTCAGCTCATTGCCAGTAGGTTCTAGATTGGCAAGATGGCACGCGGCCAGTCTAGCGAGAGCATCGGGCCGGTGATAATCTTCACGGGGAGAGCTCCCAGATATCGTTTCGGAACTGATCTTTTGCACTGGGTAAAGGGACAAGAGGCTTATTTATTGGAATGGGAAGAACTAGGAGGGGCAGCGTGGGTACAGGATGACGTACATCAGACCATGCTATACGCAGGGTGGCTATTGAGACAGCACGTAGGGATACAGAGATAACAATCACGTGGCAGGATTAGGTGCAAAAAAGGTTGTGTCAGCCGCAGTACATATGTTAACGGGGCAGTCGAGCAACCACAGGCTTGACAACTTGCGACCCTTCACGCAAGATGGTGCTGTTTGCAGCCTGCTGCGGGTGCCGGCTTGTCCTGTATTGGCAGTCGTGCCTGCTAACGTGAGCCCTAGGTAGGGATGTGCAACATGCTGGATGGCGGAACCTTGAGAACTCGAATAAGCACAACAACTTGGCAGGCGTCAGGGACTGCACGTTTTAGAGATAAGGTTGGGTCGGCTCACATTTTAATTTGGTATGGTGTGGTGTGGCTCGATGCGTGCGCTGCTCCGTGCCAAAGTTATTACTTATCGCGTGTGCGCTGTCTAGTCGAGACATTGGGCCAGGGACTTCGTTTGGGAGGGGGTCTGAATGATCCTCTAATGCACACTGCCAATCCAGCTATCGGTTGGTTCAACCCTACGTCACAGTGCCCGCTTCATATCCCTCTGGAGTGGTCACCATTCCATTCATACTTATAACACCCCGACCTCCATCGGCGGCTGTGAAAGAGCTCGTGCACGTGATTCTAGGTTTGGGAGGGGGTCTGAATGATCCTCTAATGCACACTGCCAATCCAGCTATCGGTTGGTTAAACCCTACGTTTGTTGTACCTCTCCTTCGGGTTTGCTCATAGATATCTGCACGTCTGACGACTTTTGATACCGATGCGCAAGCACTTGCAAGTACAGCAAGGCAATCGAGAGCAAACAGAGACAGTGGAAGACTTCAAAGCAAGAAGAGATATAACTTACAATAATACAGGCAAGAGTGATGTGATGGATGTGATTGCTGTCAGTGCCGGAAGCAAGCAATCATCATGCGGCGGTGACATACAAAGTTCAGGCTTAGCTCGGACTAAGTAAAGAGCAAATAGCAATAATAAGATTGAACACAGAAGTGTCCTCTAGGCATCAAGATGTCTTGCTTTACTTAGCCGTCCTTGCATCTGTTATACTTGCAATATCGCTACACTGTACAACCCACACTAGGATCCTAAGTGTGACAACCCTACCGTGTATTTGCGATGTCCATATATAACAACCGATATGCCTTTCCGGCATTCGCATGATGCAAGGGTCCGAATAACGATATTCAGTTGCAAGGCATGTATCGCGACGAGTGCGGCACTCTAAACGTGTGCCATAATGATGTAATATTATAACAAATAATATTACTTATCGTTCCATAGCACGAGCATAACGCGTGTAACAGAGGGCTTCGCCTAGCTGTTAGGTATAGCTATATGGGTGAGCTCCGAGTCATTGTGCCGTAGGGCACGTAGTGCAAAGGTGACTCCTTGCTAGTTACATTATATTAGTGACTTATAAAGAATGAAGATGTGTCTGTCTCAATTATCCAGGCACCTTAAATAGCGCTTTCTGGCTTGTAAGGGGGCCTTTCATCTAATCAAAACTGGCGCGCATTCTACAACCGACACCATTGTACGAATGCTCGCATGCAAGTGGTTCCATGCGACTTGTTCAGGTTCTATGCGTCAGATGTATTGTAACTAATCTATTATTACACAATTAAGTTATAGTTATAAAAAGCCAAATTATGACAAGTCAGTTTCGCTCTTTCTGGCGCTCCTGCGCCATTCGCCCTGTTACACCATCCCCCCTCCCCGAAGGGTTGCGTCCCCGCAACTCTAACTCCAGCGAACTCCATGAAGTGGTAGGTAACGGCGTGTTGGAATGACCAAGGGTCTAGTTACGTTTGTGAAAACTGCTGCGTCGCTGCTGGGTTTTGGCCACAGAACGGTGGTGGTCGTGTTCATACTGTGCGATCAGTTCCGGGACATTCTCCAGTAGGGTAGCTTCGTCAATGAAGATGTTCTCGGACTCATCATAGCCCTTGAACTTGACACCATATGTGACGCGACCAGTGATGGGGGTGATATGGCGGCTGACAATGGCCTCCACATGCCACCACAGGTCCCCAGTGGAGCTGACGAAGGGCTCAGGTGTGGCTTGGGCCACGGCTCGGTCCGGAAAAGCATCGTCCGCCATCCTGAATGGGCGGAGTTGCCTCATGTTGACAACCGGGTGGATCTGCATGTGCGCTGGATGTTGTATCCTTCCTTCTTCAATCATGCACTGAATCTGCACGTCTGGATGTTAGCTAAGTGCATACCAAGCTTACGAACAGCAAGGCGATCCAATGCAAGCAAACTGACAGCGGAAGACTCAATAATAAGGAAAGATCCAACTTACAATAGTCGTCGTTTACAAATCGGTAGATGGCCGTCAGACCCCGCGGGCAATGTTCATCATCCGGCTGAAGATGATATGCTGGAATAGCTCAGGCCGAATATAAATGAGTTTAACGTATGTATGCGAATCAGATGGAGTTAAGTACAAGAGTACTTGATCCAAAGTAGCATTGAGCCAACTTCGGTCTCTAGGCGGCTGTCCTCGCACCTAACACATCATGATACCGATGTGCAGTACAGGTCTCACTGGATTCCGATCTCAAGTGTGAGTACCTTCGTAGCACTGTTCTGAATATCGTGTAATCCGTGATATTAATGGATGCAACGCATGCAATATGCAAAGGTTCGAATATCGATATTCGGTTGCCGACCCAACCATTGTGATCGTCGCATTCTTGCATACGCGTATGGTTTATGACACAGATGAGGTAATAACATTTAAAGTATTATTACGTGGAATATTATGCCAACGGATAGATCGCGCATTAATTATCAGCATCGAGTCAAACATGTTGACCGACAGCGTGATGTTGTAGATGATAATGCGACATGCCTGATTAGCTAGATATACTCGAATATATCATGCTAATATAATTATATCATGCTCCATAATGCTCAAATGGATTGTGGTCTACTTCGGTGTGCACGGTGATCGAACTCGCATACAACAACTATCCCCCCTCCCGTATGCAGCGTCCTCGCTGCATTGAACAGCATCGACTGCAGAGGTCATTGGGTTTGCGTGGCACGTAGACGAGCTTCCTCCAATAGGGGCTTCATTTCTGGCGAGAAATTACGTGTCAGCTCCCAAGAGTTGTGTTCGCTAGAATAGCCGGTCCACTTGACCAGATATTCGTGCACCTTCCGCTTTCGTCGCTGTCGACCTACACGACGAACCCGATAATCCAGTATTCGCTCCACATCATACACCTTTTGCTTGCCTGCGATCCAGGTCTCGGGACCGGGGTCCATTACTGCAGGGGCATCAGTGTCGTTTGTAATGGGTGCTGTGCCGTGATAAGGACGGATGAGGGAGATATGAAATGTGGGATGAATATTCATGTCAGAGGGTAGGGATAGCTCCACAGCTACATTCCCTACCATGCGAACAACGGGATAAGGACCGATCCAGCGGGGCAGTAACTTTCGGGAACCGTCGGCGAGCGAACGCAGGTTCTTACTGCTCAACAACACCATCTGTCCCACCGAAAATGTTACGTCTCATTTGGATTTATTATAGTAGTCCGTCGTCCGTTGTTGTGCCGCATCCAAGCATGCTTTCGTGTCTGTCATGCGGGATAGGAACGACTTGGCAAAGGTTTTAGCCGCAGGGATATTTACCTCCAACTCTCGCCACACGGGTAGCGCAGGATGGAATCCATGATTCAGAAAGAAGGGGCTTTCACCTGTTGAGCAGTTAACAGCGTTGTTTGTGCGTTCGGTTTGCCCATCGGATTGTAGATGATATGCTGTGCTCAAATGAACGCGCATACCGACAAGTTCACATAGCGCTTCCCAAAACTTAGACGTGAACTGACCGCCGCGATCGGATATCACATTTTTAGGTACGCCATGCAATCGTACCACGTTATCGAAAAATAATCGTGCTGTTTGCTCAGCGGTGCAAGACGAGGTGCAGGGGGCTAAGTGAACCATCTTGGTCAAGCAATCGACCATAATGAACACCGAGTTGTATCCCCCCTCAGTTTTGGGCAGCGCGACTACGAAGTCCATAGAAACACTTTCCCAAGGGGCATCTGGTATAGGTAAAGGTTGTAATAACCCCTGGCCCTTACCGGATAGTGCTTTGTTGTGCTGACATAAACTGCACCTTTGCACAAAGTTTTCCGCATCCTTCACCACGCTCGGCCACCAGAACGAGCATCGTACTAGCTCTGCCAATCACGTGCTTCCAGGATGTCCTGCTAACGGGTCCTCGTGGAACCGTGCAAGAATATCGTAGCGCAAAGCGTCGTCGTTCGGCACGACGATTTGTGTGGTCGAGCCATCTCTCCGCAGCCACAAATCGTTGCGCTTGTGCAGATGCTCCACATTACTTGGCGAAGCAAACCATGGATCCACTTCATACGCCACCTTGAGTCGCTGCGCAAGGTCCGCTGCTATCGGCACCTCCTGACTGCGTGAACGAGTAACCGGTGCTGCCAGAATCGCAGCATGTAATGATGGATGTCGACTGAGGGCGTCAGCAATATTAATTCTGCCGGCAATATATTCCCAAGTACAGTCGAAACGAGATAGATACTCCATCCACCGGGCTTGTCGTCGGTTAAGCGTGGGGACACTCTGTAAGAATGTCAGCGGTTTGTGGTCGGTCTTCAATGTAAAAGGGCGGCCTTCAAGGTAACAGCGCCATTCCTTTAAAACATGCAGAACTGCCAACAGCTCCTGCTCTCCAGTCGCGTATCGGGCCTCCGCACCCGAGAACTTCTTACTCGTGAAGGCGATCGGTCGTCCTTCCTGCAACAATACAGCACCGCTTCCATGCAGGGAAGCATCCGACATAACTTCAACACGAAACGGCAACGAGTAATCAGGGAAAGAGAGGGTAACGTCGTCGGCGATGATTCGCTTGAGCTCTTTGAATGCCGCTGGCACGCGGGTGTCCAGGCCTCGAGAGAAGTGAAACCTCCTTTCTTTGTCAGATTTGTAAGCGGGGCCGCAATAATGGAGTATTTATTAATAAACTTACGGAAGTAGTTGGTCAACCCTAAGAACTGGTGTAGTTCGGTGAGGTTCTGAGGCGCGGGCCATTCACGAACCACAGCTACCTTCCGTCCTAAAATACCTACCTTCCTAAAAAATAAACCCTAACAAACGATGAACCTGTCGATATACGGTCTGAACATGCGATCCATCACTGCTTGAAATGTGGCGGGCGCATTAGTAAGTCCAAACGACAAGACCGTGTACTCAAAGTGACCAAAGGGGGTCCGGAAAGCGGTTTTCGGAATATCAGAAGCAGCGATGCGTATCTGATTATACCCCTGTTGAAGGTCAATCAAGGAAAAATAAGCTGAGCCCTTCAGCTTATCGAGCAGGTCATCGACGCACGGCAAAGGGTAGCGATTTTTAATCGTGGTCGCATTCAAGCCCCGATAATCAATGCACATGCGCAGCGTCCCATCCTTCTTACCGACAAACAATATCGGTGCAGAATATGGCGATGTGCTGGGCCGAATCACACCCTTTGCGAGCAGATCCCCCACTTGCCGCTTCACTTCATCTAGCTCCATCGGGCTTAACATAGGTCGTGAAACGGGTTGTGCTCCGGGCACAAGAGGGATCGTATGGTCAACAGGTCGCATAGGTGGGAGCCCTGGGATGTCGCCAAAGACATCAGCATATTTATGCAGGAGGGCTTCGACCTCAAGATCCTTCACGGTGGACTGCGTGGTGGTAGCATTCGATTGCACCCGTGGCCTCACAAGCAACACATGGGCGCCTTTCCGTATCATCCGATCGGTTTCTTTGCACCCTTCAAGCTTGGGTTCTTGACATCCGCTGACGATCGCCGCCAAAGCGAAATCAACCTCAGGCTCCGCAACAGTTCCGCCCTCCTCTGGTGTGACATCTTGGTACGACAGGAAAGGTACCTTAGTCGATAGGTTCCCTTTGCACAAACTAAGTGTGGTGGACTCCATATTGATGCACGCGCGGTACTGCCGTAATGTCACGGCACCCAAAATGTACTGTGCCGTCTCCGAGAGACCTTGTAGCACATACGGCTGGGCCCTAACACGCAGAGGGCCTATCGATAGGCTCAGGGTGATCCTGCCCACGATGGGATGCTTACCTCCATCAGCGAGGGTAACCTGTGCACAATCAGACGACTGAGGGGTCAACCCCAAGGCGTTCACCTCCTTTGCCGAGATGAAGTCGTCGCTGGCGCCGGTATCCACGAGCGCCTTCATTAATCGACCACCGAGGCCGATTTCGATGATAGGGACACGGTTTCCTGTCGGAGTTGACTCCGCAGAAAGTAGAAGTGACCCTATGGCAGGCTCGAACCTGGTAGAATCCAAAAGAGGGGCCTCAAACCAAACTTCAGCAGCATAAGATAGTTTGGGTAAGGTCGTCGTTTTTCCCGTCACATCCACACCATTGAACAAAGCGGTGTCCGACTCGAATCGGAGAACACATTGCATACCTTCCAGCAGCGACGCTACCTTGCGTTGACTATAAGAAGGAATTAGTATGCAAGCTGCAGTGCCCGGATTTTGACGGCGGTATCTCTTATACCTTGTGAGCTGCTCGCACAGCTCGCAAAAAGACAAAGGGATAAATAAAGTAACGTGTCCGGATAAATCGAGGGAAGAAAGAGGACAGCGTGGTGCAAACAAGTTACACAGCGAGTCGAAATGATTTAGTCCCGTGCGACCGTCAAGCAAGAAGCGTCGCCCGTGTTGTACCTCTCGTTCGCGTTTGCTCATAAGTATCTGCACGTCTGGAGACTTTCGACACCGATGCGCGAGCACTTGCAAGTACAGCAAGGCAAGCGAGAGCAAACAGAGACAGCGGAAGACTTCAAGACGAAGAGAGATATAACTTACAGTCTTACAGATCGGAACGATGCAATGGACGAAATCGCCGTCAGCGCCGGAAGCAAGCAATCATCACGCGGCGGTGATTAGTGAAGTCCAGGCTTAGCTCGGGCTAAGTAGAATAGCGTATAGCAATAGTAATATAGAACACACGAGTGTTCTCCGGTATCGAATGTCTTCTTTTGCTTAGCCGTCCTCGCATCTGTTATACTCGCAGTATCGCAATGCCGTACGATTCACATTAGGAGGCCGATCCTAGATGTGACAATCCTACTGCGTATAGGCAATGTCTACGCATAACAACGTATAAGCCTTTCCGGCATTCGCATGATGCAAGGGTCCGGATAACGATATCCGGTTGCAGGGCATGTGTCGCGACGAGTGCGGCGCTCTCAACGTGTGCTGTAATGAAGTAATATTATATCAGATAATGTTACTTATCGTTTCGTAGCACGAGCATAGTGCGCACTTCAATGCTTCGGGCTTTCATGCATGCTAGGCGGATTTGCCATGATGCGATGTCGCGATGGATAATGACAACATGCCAAATGCATATATAAATGTACACGAATACATTTATATCATGCAGATTAATTCATATGCAATGTGTTCATCACAATAGCACTTCGCCTTGTAGGATCACATCGACCTACGCATCGGCGGGAAACTAACCGTAGCACAACAGCCCTATAGCGTGCTCGATTTGTCCAAAAACGGAAGGTAAAAGAGCCTTCACAGCCGGACGCAACGACGGCCAGCGGCCACGTTCACTTCCTTCAATCCCGGGAGGAGTCCCTTCCTCCGCATCCCGGGCAACTTCCTAAGTCGTCTTAGGCACGAAAGGCGGTAACAGAGGACATTCACGAGTAGGGTGCTCTCCCACACACCTCAGGCAAAGATTAGCGAACTTCCGACGGTCAAACTCCGAACGTCGGCACTCCCACTTCTGCATATATGGATCCTCTGTCTGGGGCTTTTTAATACTAGGAGCCGCGTTCTGCATTGCAGCTACAGTCGGCGTGCTCCCCCTTTGTTTCCCTTTCGCGTGGCCCGAGCTTGGCCCAGCTCCTGCGGACCCACGGTTACTTGGGCTTTGGCGTCCGTGAGTATCATACTGTCTTTCCTTTCGAATGGTATTCACAGCCGCCGCAGGGCGTTGACGATCAGGACCCTGGTGTCGACTCCGAAGGTAGTTCCTGTGCTCACATTGCGTGAACGCGAGGATTAAGTTGTTTAGCGTCTTTACCAGCCAAATTCTGAACCTCCGCACCTCTAGCAAAAGTTACTAAGGCATCGTAAGACTGGAACGGAACTCCATTGAGGTCAGTGGCGCACCATTGTGCAAGGGATTCGGTAAGACCGCGATGAAACCAAAAGATGCGATCTTCCTCAGGGAAGTTAACAATAGGAGTTATCAGTGCCTCAAAGCGCGACTGATAAGCAGGAACAGTTTCGTGAGGACGCATATGGTACGTGCCTTGTGCCAGCGTCTTACGAGCCTCGTTACTAAGCGAGCGAACTTCGGTAGCAAAACGAGTGAGAAGAGCATCGATCAGGTTGTCAAATGTATACTTGACCCTAGCAGTTGTCCATTCGTCATACCAATCCTTTGCAGCACCCTCAAGGGTATTCCCAACGAACAGACATTTAATGGAGTCACATCCCCCACCGTGCACTGCTTGCAGATATTGCCTAGCGTCATGAACGTAGGCCCGTGTCCTATCTGCGATGCTATGTCCTGAATTCTTTGCCTTTTCGTCAGCGGAGATATTAAGCTTAGGCACGGGGATGGTTAACTTCATTACCTCCGGTATTCCGACGGGTTCTTGGACCGCGGAAGTTACCGGAGCCCATTGCGCTCCAGCTCCTTTGTTGTATCCTTCCTTCATCAACCATGCACTGAATCTGCACGTCTGAATATTAGCTAGTGCGCACCGTGCTTACGAACAACATGGCGATTCAATGCGAGTAAAGTGACACCGGAAGACTCAAGATTAAGGAAAGATTCAACTTACAATAATCCTCGTTTACAAATCAGTAGATCGCCGTCAGACCCCGTGAGCAATGTTCATCACTCGGCTGCAGATGGAATGCTAGAATAGCTCAGGCCGAATATAAATGATTATATCGTATGTATGCGTATCAGATAGATTTAAGTACTCAAGTACTTGGTCCAAAGTAGTGCAAGCCGACTTCGGTCTCTAGGCGGCCATCCTCGCACCTATCACGTCGCGATACCGATGTGCAGTACAGGTCTCACTGGATTCCGATCTCAAGTGTGAGTACCTTGGTAGCACTGCTCTAAATATCGTGTCATCCGTGATATTAATGGATGCAACGCATGCAATATGCAAAGGTCCGAATATCGATATTCGGTTGCCGACCCAACCATCGCGATCATCACCTTCTCGCATACGCGTATGGTTTATGACGTAAATAAGGTAATAATATTTAAAGTATTATTACGTGAGATATTATGCCAATGGATAGATTACGCATTAATTATCGATATCGAGTCAAACATGTTGACCGACAGCGCGACATCGTAGGTGATAATGCAGCATGCTTGATTAGCTAGATATACTCGAGTATATCATGCTAATATGATTGTATCATGCTTCACAATGCTTAAATGCATTGCGGTCTTCATTGGTGCAACCGGTTATTGAACCGGCGTACAACAACTATCCCCCCTCCCGTATGCAGCGTCCTTGCTGCATCGGACAGCATCGACTGCAGAGATCATTGGGTCTGCGTGGCACGTAGGCGAGCTTCTTCCAATAAGGGCTTCATTTCCGGCGAGAAGTTACACATCGGCTCCCACGAATTATGCTCGCTGGAATAGCCGGTCCACTTGACCAGATATTCGTGCACCTTACGCTTTCGTCATTGTCGACCTATATGACGAACCCGATAATCCAATATTCGCTCCACATCATACACCTTTTGCTTGCCTGCGATCCAGGTCTCGGGACCAGGATCCATTACTGCAGGGGCATCGGTGTTGTTTGTAACGGGCTCCGTACCACGATAAGGACGAACGAGTGAAATATGAAACGTGGGGTGGATATTCATGTCAGAAGGTAGGGATAGCTCCACAGCTACGTTTCCTACCATGCGAACATCGGGATATGGACCAATCCAGCGAGGTAACAATTTACGGGAACCTTCGGCGAGCGAACGCAAGTGCTTAGTGCTCAATAATACCATTTGTCCCACCGAAAATGTTACGTCTTGTTTGGATTTATTATAATAGTCCGTCGTCCGTTGTTGTGCCGCGTCCAAGCATGCCTTTGCGTCTGTCATGTGGGATAGGAACGACTTGGCAAAGGTTTTAGCCGCTGGGATATTTATCTCCAACTCTCGCCACATGGGTAGCGCAGGATGGAATCCATAATTCAGAAAGAAAGGGCTTTGACCTGTAGAGCGGTTAACAGCGTTGTTAAGCGTGAATTCTGCCGAAGTCAGAAATGTATCCCAAACAGAGGGTGTGCGCCCCACGAAAATCCTCAACATGTCGCCCAGCGTGCGATTTGTGCGTTCGGTTTGCCCATCGGATTGTGGATGATATGCTGTGCTCAAATGAATGCGCATACCGACGAGTTGACATAGCGCTTCCCAAAACTTAGACGTGAATTGACCGCCACGATCGGATATCACATTTTTAGGAACGCCATGCAATTGGACCACGTTATCGAAAAATAATCGTGCTGTTTGCTCAGCGGTGCAAGACGAGGTGCAGGGGGCTAAGTGAACCATCTTGGTCAAGCGATCAACCATAACGAACACCGAGTCGTATCCCCCCTCAGTTTTGGGCAGCGCGACTACAAAGTCCATTGAAACACTTTCCCAAGGGGCATCTGGTATAGGTAAGGGTTGTAACAAACCCTGGCCCTTACCGGATAGTGCTTTATTGCGCTGACATAAACTGCACCTTTGCACAAAGTTTTCTGCATCCTTCACCACACGCGGCCACCAGAATGAGCGTCGTACGAGCTCTGCCAAACACGTACTTCCAGGATGTCCTGCTAA
This sequence comes from Volvox africanus, assembly GCA_030268105.1. Taxonomy (NCBI): domain Eukaryota; kingdom Viridiplantae; phylum Chlorophyta; class Chlorophyceae; order Chlamydomonadales; family Volvocaceae; genus Volvox; species Volvox africanus. Next base: position 3,249,236 of record BSDZ01000013.1, on the reverse strand, counting down.
CAGATCCTCGTGGAACCGCGCAAGAATATCGTAGCGCAAAGCGTCGTTGTTCGGCACGATGATTTGTGTGGTCGAACCATCCTTCCGTAGCCACAAATCGTTGCACTTGTGCAGATGCTCCACATTACTTGGTGAAGCAAACCATGGATCTGTCTGATATGCCATCTTGAGTCGTTGCACGAGATCCGCTGCTATCGGCACCTCCTGATTGTGGGAACGAGTAACTGGTGCTGCCAAAATCGCAGCATGTAATGATGGATGTCGACTGAGGGCGTCAGCAATATTAATTCTGCCGGCGATATATTCCCAAGTACAGTCGAAACAAGATAGATATTCCATCCACCGGGCTTGTCGTCGATTAAGCGTGGGGACACTCTGCAAGAATGTCAGCGGTTTGTGGTCAGTCTTCAGCGTAAAAGGGCGGCCTTTGAGGTAACAGCGCCATACCTTCAAAGCATGTAGAGCTGCCAACAGCTCCTGCTCTCCGGTTGTATATCGGGTCTCCGCACCTGAGAACTTCTTACTCGTGAAGGCGATCGGTCGTCCTTCCTGCAACAATACAGCGCCGCTTCCATGCAAGGAAGAATCCGATACAACTTCAACACGGAATGGCAACGAGTAATCAGGGAAAGAGAGGGTAACGTCGTCGGCGACGATTCGCTGAGCTCTTCGAATGCCCGCTGACATGCGGGTGTCCAGGCTTCGAGGGAAGCGAAACCTCCTTTCTTTGTCAAATTCGTAAGCGGGGCCGCAATAATGGAGTATTTATTGATAAACTTACGGAAGTAGTTGGTCAACCCTAAGAACTGGCGTAGTTTGGTGAGATTCTGCGGCGCGGGCCACTCGCGAACCACAGCTACCTTCCGAGGGTCCATCCTTATTCCAGTGGCCGACACGATGTGGCCCAAATACTTCACCTGAGGCTGCACCCAAAAACATTTGGCGCGTTTAGCAAACAATTGCTCCCGCTTCATCACCTCAAGCACGAGCTCAAGATGCTTCAGTTGCTCCTCGCCCGTCTTGGAATATATTAAAATATCATCCAGATAACAAACGATGAACCTGTCGATATACAGTCTGAACATGCGATCCATCACTGCTTGAAATGTGGTGGGCGCATTAGTAAGTCCAAACGACAAGACCGTGTACTCGAAGTGACCAAAGGGGGTCCGAAAAGTGGTTTTCGGAGGCAGTTTTCGGAGGCAGCGGTTTTCAGAGGCAGCAATGCGTATCTGATTATACCCTTGTTGAAGGTCAATCGAGGAAAAATAAGCTGAGCCCTTCAGCTTATCGAGCAGGTCATCGACGCACGGCAAAGGGTAGCGATTTTTAATCGTGGTCGCATTCAAGCCCCTATAATCAATGCACATGCGCAACGTCCCATCCTTCTTACCGACAAACAATATCGGCGCGGAATATGGCGATGTGCTGGGCCGAATCACACCCTTTGCGAGCAGATCCCCCACTTGCCGCTTCACTTCATCTAGCTCCATCGGGCTTAACCTGTACATAGGTCGTGAAACGGGTTGTGCTCCGGGCACAAGAGGGATCGTATGGTCAACAGGTCGCATAGGTGGGAGCCCTGGGATGTCGCCAAAGACATCAGCATATTTATGCAGGAGGGCTTCGACCTCAAGATCCTTCACGGTGGACTGCGCGGTGGTAGCATTCGATTGCACCCGTGGCCTCACAAGCAACACATGAGCGCCTTTCCGTATCATCCGATCGGTTTCCTTGCACCCAATTAGCTTGGGTTCTTGATTTCCACTGACGATTGCCACCAAAGCGAAATTTAGTGTTTAGGGTTTTAGGGTTAAAACCCTAAAACCCTAGGATTTAAAAGAGGGGCCTCAAACCAAACTTCAGCAGCATAAGGTAGTTTAGGCAGCATCGTCGGTTTACCCGCCACATCCACACTGTTAAACAAAGCGGAATCGGAGGACACATTGCATACCTTCCAACAAAGATGCCACTTTACGTTGGCTAAAAGAGGGAATTAATATACAAGCTGCAGTGTCCGGATTTCGATGGCGATACCTCTTGTATCTGGTGAGCTGCTCGCACAGCTCACGGGAAGATGAAGGGATAAATAGAGTAACGTGGCCAGATAAATCGAGGGAAGAAAGAGGGCAACGCGGTGCAAACAAATTACACAGCGGGTCGAAATGGTTTAGTCCCGTGCGCCCGTCGAGCGAAAAACGTCGCTCGATAGCCCTCTCGATTTGTCCAAAAACAGAAGGTAAAAGGGCCCTTACAGCCGGACGCAACGATGGCCAGCGGCCACATTCACTTTCTTCAATCCCGGGAGAAGTCCCTTCCTCCACATCCCGGGCAACTTCCTAAGTCGTCTTGGGTACGAAAGGTGGCAAAAGAGGGCATTCACGAGTAGGGTGCTCTCCCGCACACCTCAAGAAAAGATTAGCGAACTTCCGACGGTCAAACTCCGAACGTCGGCACTCCCACTTTTGCATATAAGGATCGTCTGTCCGGGGCTTCTTAACACTAGGAGCCGCGTTCTGCATTGCAGCTACAGACGGCGCTCTCTCTCTTCGCTTTCCTTTCGCATGGCTCGGCCCAGCCCCCGCAGACCCACGATTACTTGGGCTTTGGCGTCCGTGATTATCATACCGTCTTTCCTTTCGAACGGCATGCACGGCCGCCGAGGAGCGTTGACGATCGGAACCCTGGTCCTTCGGTGTTGACTCCGAAGGTGGTTCCTGCGCTCGCATCACATGAATACGAGGATTGATTTGCTTAGCGTCTTTTCCAGCCAAGTTTCGAACTTCTGCACCTCTAGCAAAAGTTACTAAAGCATCATAAGATGAGAATGGAATTCCACTGAGATCAGTGGCACACCACCGCGCAAGGGATTCCGTGAGACCACAATGAAACCAGAAGATACGATCCTCCTCAGGAAAGTTAACAATAGGGGTTATCAGGGCCTCATAACGGGACTGATAAGCAGGGACGGTCTCGTGTGGACGCATATGGTACGTGCCTTGTGCCAGCGTCTTACGAGCCTCGTTACTATGCGAGCAAACTTCCGTAGCAAAGCGGGCGAGGAGAGCATTGATCAGGTTATCAAACGTGTATTTGCCTCTAGCGGTGGTCCATTCGTCATACCAATCCTTTGCGGCACCCTTGAGGGTATTTCCCACAAACAGGCATTTAATGGAGTCGCATCCCCCGCCGTGCACCGCTTGCAGATATTGCCTAGCGTCATGAACATAAGCCCTGGTCCTATCCGCGACGCTATGCCCTGAATTCTTTGCCTTTTCGTCAGCGGAAATATTGAGCTTGGGTACGGGGATAGTCAACTTCATTACCTCCGGTATTCCGACGGGTTCTTGCACCGCGGGTATTACCGGAGCCCGTTGTGCTCCAACTCCTTCACTTGTTGTAGCCGCTGCCGACAGTGGTACAATTAAATGTGAAGGGGTCTGAAGAACAATGGGGTCAGACATGATATGAGTCCCGACAGTATCAGGATCGGCAAAAACAGGTCTAGCGGCAAGACCGCTACCGGGTTGGCTAGCGGTGCCCAGATAGGAACTGTCTTCGCGTCCCGACATAAGGCACAAACTTCTACTGGTGAACAGGAATTTGCTAGAAAATCTGTAAACAGGTAACGCAAGAGGAATTTTCGATTACTCGCGTACCGACAGAACTCCTGAGTAGCTCGAGAAGAAAAGCGACGTAATCCGTAAGGCCGTCTCTTATCTCCGTAGTCTTCTGAATCAAAGCTTTAATCTGATCTGAGTCTAAGTATTGTCCGGCCAACACAGCGTTTAATGTTGGCGTACGTTCACCTGCGGCTCACAATGCAAGCTCGCAACGAGAATACAGCAACTAGTTACCAACAGATATCTAGGATTACAAACCGGAAGCGGCAGCGTCCAAGACGGCACGGCCGAGATCCTCAGCGAAGGTGTCTAAAGGGCTACGGCGCGTGTCGTCGTCGCTCGCCATCACGAGGACCTACTTCCGATGAGGGACAATGAGACAGTCGTGAATTAACCCGTCTCAATACCAAATTTGTTGTATCCTTCCTTCTTCAATCATGCACTGAATCTGCACGTCTGAATGTTAGCTAGTGCGCACCGTGCTTACGAACAGCAAGGCGATTCAATGCGAGTAAAGTGACAGCGGAAGACTCAAGATTAAGGAAAGATTCAACTTACAATAATCCTCGTTTACAAATCAGTAGATCGCCGTCAGACCCCGTGGGCAATGTTCATCACTCGGCTGCAGATGGAATGCTAGAATAGCTCAGGCCGAATATAAATGATTATATCGTATGTATGCGAATTAGATCGAGTTAAGTACGCAGGTACTTGGTCCAAAGTAGCGCAAGCCGACTTTGGTCTCTAGGCGGCCGTCCTCGCACCTATCACGTCGCAATACCGATGCGCAGTACAGGTCTCACTGGATTCCGATCTCAAGTGTGAGTACCTTTGTAGCACTGTTCTAAATATCGTGTCATCCGTGATATTAATGGATGTAACATATGTAATATGCGAAGGTCCGAATATCGATATTCGGTTGCTGACCCAACCATCACGATCGTCGCATTCTCGCATACGCATATGGTTTATGACGCAGATGAGGTAATAATATTTAAAGTATTATTACGTGAGATATTATGCCAATGGATAGATCGCGCATTAATTATGGACATCGAGTCAAACATGTTGACGGACAGCGCGACGTTGTAGGTGATAATGCAGCATACTTGATTAGCTAGATATACTCGAGTATATCATGCTAATATGCTTGTATCATGCTTCACAATGCTTAAATGCGTTGCGGTCTTCATTGGTGCAAACGGTGATTGAACCAGCGTACAACATTCAGATCGTTCATGGCGTCGAAGCTTGCCTTGGAACGAGACAGGAACGCCCGACAGCTCTAGCACCGTTATCAGTCGACACGACGCAAGATATCTCTAACGAAACTGATCCAGCACCTGAGACTACTGGCACTCCACTACCTCCAGCTCCGATGCACCGTGGGGGCACTCCTCCGACTAATCACGTTCATACTCCTGGTACTCAAGAACTAATGCCAAGAGATTCACAGATAACTGGGAGTACGCGGAAGAGGACGAGCAGACTACAAAATACCGCCGAGTCACGCGGAGCTGCATCAGAATCAAAGCGGTCAAGAACACAAAATCGATGGCTTACCAAGTGGGGATGTACTCAAATGGAGTTTGTGCAGCGACGACAATTGGGAGTCTGCCCCTTCCATTGATATCGTCGGAGCATCCAACCCACGTTAACACAGAAGTGTTAGTTGACATGGAGTGCTGAATCACGCTCTGGCTTGGATACATCTTGATTGAATCCGGCGATGTTGATATAAGGGGACTCTTCGCTATTTCGACTAGATAAACTCGATGGTTAACACTTAGGTGCCTCTAACGGATCCTTTTCTGCTGACTAGCATGGATCGTAGGTATGATGCGGATGTACGCCACGTTTGACTCTTTTTGATGGCAACGAAATCGATTTTGTTGACTGAAATTTTTGAACACCTATGTATTACAGGTGTTACTGACGACCTTATCTCAACTAAGTGATAAGTATGATGGGATTGATCCCATAGCCGTCTAAGTGTTCAGGTTATCCTCGTTGATGAGGATAAGCATCCCATCGTGGGCAGGATCACCCTTAGTCGGCGAAGGACCCTCTGTGTGTTAGGGCCCAATGAGTGCAACAAGGTCTTTCGGAGACAGCACTACATGGACATTGGGTGCCGCGACATAACGACAGTACCGCGCGCGCATCGATATGGAATCCAGCACAATTGGCCATTGTGCAAAAGGGAACCTATCACTTAAGGTACCTTGTCTGTCGTACCAAGATGTCACACCAGAGGAGGGCGGACTGTGCGGAGCCTGTGGTTAATTTCGTTAGCGGTGTTCGTCCGCCGAAATAAAGAACCCAAGCTTGAAGGATGTAAGAGTAGCTTATCAAATGATAAGGGAAGACATCCATGAATTGCTTGCGAGGCCTTGGGTGCAATTGGTTGTTACCACCGCGCAGTCTTTTGTGAAAGATCCTGAGGTCGCAGCCCCCTCATTGTCAAATTATACTGATGCATATGTCATCCTGGGGTTCCCACCTATGTTACCTGCTGATTATATGATCCCCTTTGTGTTCGAGCACAACCTGTTTCACGACCTATGTACAGGTTAAGCCCGATGGAGCTAGATGAAGTGAAGCGGCAAGTGGGGGATCTGCTCGCAAAGGGTGTGATTCGGCCCAGCACATCGCCATATTCTGCACCGATATTGTTCGTCGGTAAGAAGGATGGGACGTTGCGCATGTGCATTGATTATAGGGGCTTGAACGCGACCACGATTAAAAATCGCTACCCTTTGCCGTGCGTCGATGACCTGCTCGATAAGCTGAAGGGCTCAGCTTATTTTCCTCGATTGACCTTCAACAAGGGTATAATCAGATACGCATTGCTGCCTCTGAAAACCGCTGCCTCCGAAAACTGCCTCCGAAAACCACTTTTCGGACCCCCTTTGGTCACTTCGAGTACACGGTCTTGTCATTTGGACTTTCTAATGCGTCCGCCACATTTCAAGCAGTGATGGATTGCATGTTCAGACCGTATATCGACAGGTTCGTCGTTAGTTACTTGGATGATATTTTGATATACTCCAAGACGCGCGAGGAGCAACTGAAGCATCTCGAGCTCGTGCTTGAGGTGATGAAGCGGGAGCAATTGTTTGCTAAACGCGCCAAGTGTTTTTGGGCGCAGCCTCAGGTGAAGTATTTGGGCCACATCGTGTCGGCTACTGGAATAAGGATGGTCCCTCGGAAAGTAGCTGTGGTTCGCGAGTGGCCCGCGCCTCAGAACCTCACCGAACTACGCCAGTTCTTAGGGTTGACCAACTACTTCCGTAAGTTTATCAATAAATACTCCATTATTGCGGCCCCGCTTACGAATTTGACAAAGAAAGGAGGTTTCGCTTCCCTCGAAGCCTGGACATCCGCGTGTCAGCGGGCATTCGAAGAGCTCAAGCAAATCGTCGCCGACGACGTTACCCTCTCTTTCCCTGATTACTCGTTGCCATTCCGTGTTGAAGTTGTATCGGATGCTTCCTTGCATGGAAGCGGCACTGTATTGTTGCAGGAAGGACGACCTTCACGAGTAAGAAGTTCTCGGGTGCGGAGACCTGATATACAACCAGAGAGCAGGAGCTGTTGACAGCTCTACATGCTTTGAAGGAGTGGCGCTGTTACCTTGAAGGCCGCCCTTTCACGCTGAAGACTGACCACAAACCGCTGACATTCTTGCAGAGTGTCCCCACGCTTAATCGACGACAAGCCCGGTGGATGGAATATCTATCTCGTTTCGACTGTACTTGGGAATATATCGCCGGCAGAATTAATATTGCTGACGCCCTCAGTCGACATCCATCATTACATGCTGCGATTTTGGCAGCACCAGTTACTCGTTCCCACAATCAGGAGGTGCCGATAGCAGCGGATCTCGCGCAACGACTCAAGATGGCATATCAGACAGATCCATGGTTTGCTTCACCAAGTAATGTGGAGCATCTGCACAAGTGCAACGATTTGTGGCTACGGAAGGATGGTTCGACCACACAAATCATCGTGCCAAACGACGACGCTTTGCGCTACGATATTCTTGCGCGGTTCCACGAGGATCTGTTAGCAGGACATCCTGGAAGTACGTGTTTGGCAGAGCTCGTACGACGCTCATTCTGGTGGCCGCGTGTGGTGAAGGATGCAGAAAACTTTGTGCAAAGGTGCAGTTTATGTCAGCGCAATAAAGCACTATCCGGTAAGGGCCAGGGTTTGTTACAACCCTTACCTATACCAGATGCCCCTTGGGAAAGTGTTTCAATGGACTTTGTAGTCGTGCTGCCCAAAACTGAGGGGGGATACGACTCGGTGTTCGTTATGGTTGATCGCTTGACCAAGATGGTTCACTTAGCCCCCTGCACCTCGTCTTGCACCGCTGAGCAAACAGCACGATTATTTTTCGATAACGTGGTCCAATTGCATGGCGTTCCTAAAAATGTGATATCCGATCGTGGCGGTCAATTCACGTCTAAGTTTTGGGAAGCGCTATGTCAACTCGTCGGTATGCGCATTCATTTGAGCACAGCATATCATCCACAATCCGATGGGCAAACCGAACGCACAAATCGCACGCTGGGCGACATGTTGAGGATTTTCGTGGGGCGCACACCCTCTGTTTGGGATACATTTCTGACTTCGGCAGAATTCACGCTTAACAACGCTGTTAACCGCTCTACAGGTCAAAGCCCTTTCTTTCTGAATTATGGATTCCATCCTGCGCTACCCATGTGGCGAGAGTTGGAGATAAATATCCCAGCGGCTAAAACCTTTGCCAAGTCGTTCCTATCCCACATGACAGACGCAAAGGCATGCTTGGACGCGGCACAACAACGGACGACGGACTATTATAATAAATCCAAACAAGACGTAACATTTTCGGTGGGACAAATGGTATTATTGAGCACTAAGCACTTGCGTTCGCTCGCCGAAGGTTCCCGTAAATTGTTACCTCGCTGGATTGGTCCATATCCCGATGTTCGCATGGTAGGAAACGTAGCTGTGGAGCTATCCCTACCTTCTGACATGAATATCCACCCCACGTTTCATATTTCACTCGTTCGTCCTTATCGTGGTACGGAGCCCGTTACAAACAACACCGATGCCCCTGCAGTAATGGATCCTGGTCCCGAGACCTGGATCGCAGGCAAGCAAAAGGTGTATGATGTGGAGCGAATATTGGATTATCGGGTTCATCGTATAGGTCGACAATGACGAAAGCGTAAGGTGCACGAATATCTGGTCAAGTGGACCGGCTATTCCAGCGAGCATAATTCGTGGGAGCCAATGTGTAACTTCTCGCCGGAAATGAAGCCCTTATTGGAAGAAGCTCGCCTACGTGCCACGCAGACCCAATGATCTCTGCAGTCGATGCTGTCCGATGCAGCAAGGACGCTGCATACGGGAGGGGGGATAGTTGTTGTACGCCGGTTCAATAACCGGTTGCACCAATGAAGACCGCAATGCATTTAAGCATTGTGAAGCATGATACAATCATATTAGCATGATATACTCGAGTATATCTAGCTAATCAAGCATGCTGCATTATCACCTACGATGTCACGCTGTCGGTCAACATGTTTGACTCGATATCGATAATTAATGCGTAATCTATCCATTGGCATAATATCTCACGTAATAATACTTTAAATATTATTACCTCATCTGCGTCATAAACCATATGCGTATGCGAGAATGCGACGATCGTGATGGTTGGGTCAGCAACCGAATATCGATATTCGGACCTTCGCATATTACATATGTTACATCCATTAACATCACGGATGACGCGATATTTAGAACAGTGCTACAAAGGTACTCACACTTGAGATCGGAATCCAGTGAGACCTGTACTGCGCATCGGTATCATGACGTGCTAGGTGCGAGGACGGCCGCCTTGTTGTATCCTTAATGCATTTTGGTAATTCATTAAGTATAATAATTATCTGTTTATTATTTTATGATATAATATATTTAATTATCAGATTAACTGTTTCATGTTCCCATCTGGCATTCAATTTGTGGATTTGGTCTCGGCTGTCGACGACCAATACTAACCGATTTCCTGAAACATCCGAACCTGTCGGTTACTCCATAACCTGTATGGAATGGGCCATTTACCGCCTGAATGGTAAATGGTAGAACATCTGGTTCCTGGTTCACTGAATCTCTGGTTGTAGTTGTGACTTCTGAAGGTCACGCCCGGTTCGAGGCCTTATGGTCTCTCAAGTACGACCTAGTCGGTGGCTCTACATAATCGGGCTCTGGCACAACAACCGGTATCTTTTGATACCACCCTTCGTGGGTACCATATACAACAAGCTGGTATTGAGACTGTTCCTCCCTGGGACGTCTCGTCAAATCATCCTCTGAAATCGTTCAAGCCTTCTCAAGTCTTTCTGTGGTAACTGCTCAAGCCACTCTAACCGCGCAACGCGCTCAAACCACTCAAGCTGCCCTTTTATAAATGGACATCGACCATGATCTTCCTCCTGCCGACATCCCTCTGGACATGGAGACATTGCCTGAGGAGCTGAGCGCCGCCATTTTCGCTGCGGCTACCACCGTGTCAACACCTCAGACCCATCGGAGCGGCACTTCTGCCCAGTCACTCCGATCCATCGCAAATCAACTTCACGCGCGGACTTCAAAGTTTTTGAAGTTCATCGAAGGCATCCAAGCGTTGGTGTCAAACCATTTGACACCTGGTGCCGTGGATATTCCTGGGATGGCTCCCGCTGCTGCCGCAACAACTTGTGCTGCTGTTGCGGGCACCTCTTCCAGGCCACCTGGGCCTCCTCATACTGGACATGAGGACGAGGTGATAAAAATAGCGATCGCAGTGCCTAAGCTGAATATCCCTATGGATGTTAAGCTTTCTGATTTAGGACGAGTTGCTGCGCCTCTAACACGGGCCTTTGTCCGTAATGTTAGGAACTACTTTGCCACAGCCCGTGGGGGTCAACAGGACTCTACGCGCCATCTTTTCTTGGCCACTGCCTTTGAAGGCGCGGCAAGATTATGGCACGATCAATGGACTAACGCAAGGGATTCCTATACATCTGAGGAACTGCTAGAAGCACTGCTTGTCCGTTTTGCACCCCAGGTCCAGTCACGTGACACTGAGGCACGCCTGAAATTAAATGCTGGCAAATACCGCATGCGCCCTGGAGAAACTGTCTCTGCCTATCAGAGCCGCTTTGAGGCTCTTGTCACGCCCATTGCGGACCTGTCTGATAGTGAGCGTGTGTTTTGGTTTCAACAGGGCCTCTCATCCGACCTTATTGGGGACTGTGCAACTGACCTGTCGGGTAAAACCTTTAAGTCATATACAGACTTGGTTCAGTTCTCCCTGGGAGCTGAACTTAGGTTACTGGCCCGACGGGAATCTGACAAACTGGCCCGTCCCAAAATGAACATGCTGTCGGTACAGGACATGGCCTGCGACGACCCTGACGAGGAGACCCCGGCGCCCCCGACCAAAAAACCGCGGGCTGCATCCGTTCGTCCAGGCACCACCGGGCACGAGGATCGGCCGCGGCAGGTTAAGGGCGCCGGTAAGTCTAAGAGGGGCGGCGGACAGCAGGGGAGGCACTTGGCCCCAAAAGGGGGCCACGTGCAGAAGAAGGGGCCTAAGCAGAACCTGGCGGAGTATCTAACCACATTCAAATGTACTAGACGGGAGTTCCATTTTCGTAAACAACATGGGATGTGCCTCCGTTGCGGTTCCGACCAACATAGGGTCGACTCCTGCCCAATGCTGGGGGCGGAGAAAAATAAGGGTAAGGACCACTAGGAACTTGCCCAGGCTGGTATAGAGGGATCACCACCTGGGGTCTTTGCTGTGGGCCAGATGGTAGCAAAGTGCCGTGCAGTACGGGCTCTTTTGCCCTCTGTTTTAAACCAAGTGGAGCAGGTGATAGGGAGACGTTTTTCTTTTGATGCACGAACTGTCCGTGCCGGCTTTGATGGCTTTTGTAATCTGTTTGAGCCTCAAGGTCGCCCCCTATCCTCCGCTAACTTGGGTGGGCATACTATCTTGTTCACTCCCTCTTCACTCTGCGAGCTACAGAAGCAATTAGCTCACTTTAGGGCATGCAAACGTCAACACCCTGATACCTCAGCATGCATCTTGCTGCCTGAGTATGTGTCCCGACGCAACCCTTCTTTTCTGTCGGGAATGCAACGGGTCTTAAGGTTTAATCCAGGGACGGCTCTTTTCCATAGCCTTGATATGGCAGGTGAGGTCGTTCAGCTCCCTGGAAGCCCATACTCTGTTGACGTCTGGTTTGCTGCTCCTAAACCGGTTCAGGAGGGCTTGCCTGAGACTGAACCCTGTATTTCAGTTCTCTGCTTGCCTAAAGCTGCTGCCCTGGTAGGTGCTGGCGTACCTCTGATCACCGTAAGTACGGCAGGTCGTACGTTCACCGCCCTAGCCGACTCTGGAGCCAGTGATGATTTCATTTCGGCATCAGTGGTTACGCAGCTTGGCCTGAAACCTAGCCCATGCTCCTGGTCAGAAGTTACCCTTGCTGATGGGGGTAAGCAGGCTATCTTGGGGCAGGTTAATCTTCGTCTATCTGCAGGTCCTTTAAGGTTAAATGTCCGCCCATACGTGTTGCCTGAGCTAACTGACGCTGCCACATATATCTTGGGTTCTTCCACGCTAGCACAGTATGGGGCTGTCCTTGACTATGAGTCTAAATCTTTGCGCCTGGGGAATCTAGTCTGCAAGGTACCCTTTACTACTGCCGGACAGCCACCAGATCAGATGACACCTGCGCCTTGCTTTAATTATGCAACCACTGCTATCTGTCAGCACACTGAACCTGAAGTTGTTGGCAGAAAAGCAGCAGTTCGCATGATTCGCAAGGGGGCCCATGCTTTACTAGTACGGCCCAAGTTGCACCTGAATGCAACTTCTATCCCAGCTGATGCCACTGACCCTGAGCTTGAGGCCCTGTTACAGGAATATGCAGATATATTCCAGGAGGTCCCTGGTAAGCCTCCAATGCGGCCTGTGGATCACACCATACCTTTGGTGCCTGGTGCAGTACCCGTTTCCCGCCCCATCTATCGGCTAAGCCCCTTGGAGCTGGACGAGGTCAAACGACAGGTTACTGAGCTGCTGAAAAAAGGTATGATACGGCCAAGCACATCCCCATACTCCGCCCCTATTCTGTTTGTGGGAAAGAAGGATGGGACTCTGAGAAAGTGCATTGACTATAGGGGGTTAAATGCCGCAACGGTTAAGAACCGTTACCCCCTCCCACGTGTCAATGATCTGCTGGATAAGCTAAAAGATTCTGCATTCTTTAGCTCTATTGACCTCCAGCAGGGGTATAATCAGATTCGTATAGCAGAATCTGACATCCCTAAAACGGCCTTCCGTACGCCGTTTGGCCATTTTGAATATACCGTCCTTAGTTTCGGACTGACGAACGCCCCTGCAACGTTCCAAGCCGTCATGGACCGCATCTTCAGGCCATACATCGACAAATTCGTCATCTGTTATCTGGACGATATCCTGGTGTTTTCAAAGACCCGTGAGGAGCACATACAACACCTCCGCCTGGTCTTTGAGGTTCTGCGGCGTGAGCAGCTGTATGCTAAGCGTTCTAAGTGCCCCTGGGCACAACCACAGGTGGAGTATCTGGGGCATATAGTGTCTCAGGGTGGCATACGGATGGACCCCCGGAAAACTGCTGTTGTTCGGGATTGGCCAGTGCCCTCCAACCTTCAGGAACTGCGTAAGTTTTTGGGCCTGACCAACTACTTTCATAAGTTCATAGAGCGCTACTCAGTCATTGCTGCACCGCTAACAAACCTCACACGAAAGGGAGCCTTCTCTTCACCTGAGGCCTGGACCCCCGCATGCCAAGAAGCTTTTGATGCTTTGAAGCGTGCTATCTCTGATGATATTATCCTGCACTTCCCTGACTACTCATTGCCGTTCCGTGTAGAGGTCATAACTGATGCATCTATACATGGGACGGGGGCAGTTCTGTTGCAGCAGGGACGCCCCATTGCATACACGAGTAAGAAGTTTTCGGGGGCTGAAACCCGTTATACCACTGGGGAACAGGAATTTCTGGCGGTCCTACATGCCTTGAAGGAATGGCGATGTTACCTTGAGGGCCGGCCTTTTGCCCTCAAGACTGATCACAAACCCCTTACGTTTCTGCAAGGCGTGCCCTCCCTTAACCGACGCCAGGCCCGCTGGATGGAATACCTGGCACGGTTTAACTTTGATTGGGAGTACCTGAGCGGCTCACTTAACATAGCTGATGCTCTCAGTAGGCACCCCTCACTGCATGCAGCCATTCTGGCGGTAAGCACACGGAGTAGGTCTCAGGCAAAACCTAACTTCGTGCCCTCCGATTTTACCAAGCACTTGAAACAGGCTTATGCAGCCGACCCTTGGTTCACAATTCACAACAACACGGGGCACTTGGTACAGGAGCATGGCTTATGGATCCGATCGGAAGGATCCCACCGTCAGATTGTCGTACCTAACGACGATTCATTAGAACTTCTCTCACGTTTTCATGACGGCCCTCTTGCTGGGCATCCTGGCTGCACGCGGTTACTGGAGCTTTTGCGGCGTCAATTCTGGTGGCCCCGCATGGCTAAGGATACCGAAAATTATGTCCTATGTTGTGACCTGTGCCAGCGCAATAAGGCCCAGTCTGGTAAATCACATGGGCATCTCCAACCTCTTCCTATTCCTGACGCTCAGTGGGAAAGCGTTTCTATGGACTTAATTGTTGCGCTGCCCAAAACTGAGGGAGGATACGACGCTGTGCTGGTCCTGGTCGACCGTTTCACTAAGATGGTCCACCTGGCCCCCACGACATCATCCTGCACAGCTGAGCAAACGGCCCGTCTATTCTTTGACAATGTGGTACGTTTGCATGGGGTCCCCAAGTCCGTGGTATCTGACCGCGGCACTCAATTTGCAAGTAAGTTTTGGGGCGCCCTGGGGACTCTGGTAGGAATGCGGGTGAACCTGTCCACCGCCTACCACCCCCAATCTGATGGGCAAATAGAGCGTGTTAACCGTGTCCTGGGTGATATGCTCCGTAACTTTGCAGGACGCACCCCTACTGCATGGGATACCTACCTAACCGCTGCTGAGTTTGCCATTAATAATGCTACTAACCGGTCCGTTGATAATAGTCCGTTTTTCCTGAATTACGGTTTTAACCCTGCTTGGCCTGTTTGGCGGGAATTGGACGTAAATGTCCCAGCTGCAAAAACGTTTGCTAAGTCTTTCGTGTCCCGTCTAACTGACGCTAAAGCTTGCCTGGAAGCTGCACAGCAACGGGCTATGGACTATTATAACAAGTCCAAAATGGACGTCACGTTCACTAAGGGCCAGCTGGTTATGTTGAGCACAAAAAACCTTCGTTCCCTGGCTGATGGGTCTCGCAAGTTATTACCGTGCTTTGTGGGGCCTTATCCTGTCGTACGCATGGTAGGGTCGGTGGCTGTAGAGTTACAACTCCCATCTGACCTACGCATTCATCCCACATTTCATGTATCTCTCGTACGTCCATATCGGGGTACTCTGCCTGAGGCTAACAATAGCATCCCTCCTGTTACGGAAGCTAATCTCTCTACCTGGTTATCGGGTAAGCAGACCCTGTATGCTGTCGAACGTATCCTGGATTACCGTGCACGACGTGTTGGCAAGGGCAGGCGTAAGCGTAACGTACATGAGTACCTGGTTAAGTGGTCTGGGTATTCGTCTGAGCACAATAGCTGGGAACCGGCACGTAACTTCACCCCTGACATGAAACCCCTGCTTGATGAAGCTAGGCTGCGGGCACAGTCTAAGGACGGACCTCTCTGACGCTGTCCTACCTCAACCTGTCTGCTCTCGTTTCATGCATCGGGACGCTGCATCTTGTTGTACCTCTCCTTCGTGTTTGCTCATCAGTATCTGCGCGTCTGAAGGCTTGCGACACCAATGCGCGAGCACTTGCAAGTACAGCAAGGCAAGTGCGAGCAAACAGAGACAGCGGAAGACTTCAAACAAGAAGAGATATAACTTACAGTCTTACAGATCGAAGCGGTGCAATGGACGCAATCGCCGTCAGCGCCGGAAGCAAGCAATCATCACGCGGCGGTAAATAGCGAAGTTTAGGCTTAGCTCGGGCTAAGTAGAATAGCGTATAGCAATAATAATGTAGAACACACGAGTGTTCTCCGGTGTCGAATGTCTTATCTTGCTTAGCCGTCCTCGCATCTGTTATACTCGTAGCATCGCGATGCCGTACGATTCACACTAGGAGGCCGATCCTAAGTGTGACAACCCTACTGCGTATAGGCGATGTCCATGTATAACAACGTATAAGCCTTTCCGGCATTCGCATGATGCAAGGGTCCGAATAACGATATTCGGTTGCAAGGCATGCATCACGACGAGTGCGGCACTCTCAACGTGTGCTGTAATGAAGTAATATTATATCAGATAATATTACTTATCGTTTCATAGCACGAGCATAATGCGCACTTCAACGATTCGGTATTTCATGCATGCTAGGCGGATTTGCCATGATGCGATGTCGCAATGGATAATGATAACATGCCAAATGCATATATAAATGTATGTGAATACATCTATATCATGCAGGTTCATTCATATGCAATAATCATTCATGCGTTCATCAAGATAACACTTCGCCTTGTAGGGTCGCATCCACCTACGCATCGGCGGGAAACGAACCGTAGCACAACACATCTAGAGGGGGAACAATTGTTGTATCCTTAATGCATTTTGGTAATTCATTAAGTATAATAATTATCTGTTTATTATTTTATGATATAATATATTTAATTATCAGATTAACTGTTTCATGTTCCCATCTGGCATTCAATTTGTGGATTTGGTCTCGGCTGTCGACGACCAATACTAACCGATTTCCTGAAACATCCGAACCTGTCGGTTACTCCATAACCTGTATGGAATGGGCCATTTACCGCCTGAATGGTAAATGGTAGAACATCTGGTTCCTGGTTCACTGAATCTCTGGTTGTAGTTGTGACTTCTGAAGGTCACGCCCGGTTCGAGGCCTTATGGTCTCTCAAGTACGACCTAGTCGGTGGCTCTACTTAATCGGGCTCTGGCACAACAACCGGTATCTTTTGATACCACCCTTCGTGGGTACCATATACAACATGCCTAGAGACCGAAGTCGGCTTGACGCTAATTTGGATCAAGTACTCGTGTACTTAACTCGGTCTAAATCTGATATATACGTTTTACTCATTTATAATTGGCCTGAGCTATTCCAGCATAGCATTCCCAGCCGGATGATGAATATTGCCCGCGGGGTCTGACGGCAGACTTCTAATTTGCAACTGAAGATCATTATTCAGTGCATGATTGAAGAAGGAAGGATACAACAAATTTGGTATCGAGACAGGTTCGTTGCCTGACTGCCTAATTA
Organism: Volvox africanus; assembly: GCA_030268105.1. Lineage (NCBI taxonomy): Eukaryota > Viridiplantae > Chlorophyta > Chlorophyceae > Chlamydomonadales > Volvocaceae > Volvox > Volvox africanus. The sequence continues at coordinate 3,232,159 of BSDZ01000013.1, read as the reverse complement.
TGCTTGATCGGAAGTAAGTTCTTTCTAGGACGACTGTCGACGATGGGCGACGTAGCCCACTAGACATTATCGCCGAAGAACTTGTCCACGCTGTATTAGATACTGTTGCTTCCAAATTGTGATTGCTTTTATACCTTTGTAGTTTACTGCAATTGTGTTGTGAGCCTTCGCTCTGAGTTGCAGGTGAAACTAGTGGTCCGGCACCGCTTGCGATAGCTTCTGGTTACAACTTGCGTTCTAATCAGCTGGAGGCTTTGATTGCGCGGACTACAGGGACCAACTGAGTACATATCTGCCATATCTACTCGAAGCCTGCAAGAGTATTGTCGGTGTGCTGACCAAATTGCTTGTACTCTTGTGCTAGATTCGTGTGAATCGCTTGCACACTTACTTTAGAATTATTTGCATCGTTTATTGTCACGAAATTTGAATATATTGGTCAGTGTTCCATGATGGCGGGACGTGACGACCCGTCGTTTGTAGGCTTGGCATGTCAACCTGAGCCAGATACCGTTCCTAGAATGTTTGATAGGGATCCTGAGACTATTGACACAACTACTGCTCAAGATCCTCTTGTGTTTCAGGCCCCTATCCATCTTACTACGCCAAGCTCGGCAGCCATGACGGTTACAGATGGAACTGCTGATCAACGGGGTTTGCTGTCACCTCAAATGCAAGACCGCGCCGACGGTAATGAGGTGAAGAGGTTTACTATCCCGGCACCGAAATTATTTATCTTGCATGATATAAATGTTGGACGTGACATTGTGAATGCAACTTGTTTCTATCTACGTGATATTTGGAAGTACCTGCAGTTGGTCCGTGGCGGTGACCATGATGAGGTGAGGTGTCTCTTTGTTGGGAATACCCTCGAGGGTATAGCAAAGACATGGTATGATCAAGGGATCACTGCATGGGAAAACTTCACGTTTGATGAGTTGACTGTCACCCTACTTGCATGCTTTACCCCAGAAGCTCAGTCATGTGATATTGAGGCACACTGTATGTTAGCCTTTGGTTCATTTTTCATGTTTCCGAATGAAACTGTAATTGCCTACTAATCACATTTTGAGGCTCTTGTGATGCCATTTGTCCTAAGAGCTGAGATGCGTATTCCAGCTAGACAGAATGCTTTGAGATTCGTGCCTCATGTGACTGCCATGCAAGCGCAGGACTCATGACTGACAAAAGGGGAGTGTACACAATCCAAGCTTGTGCGTCGGAAGGAGATCACTCTCTGTTGGAGATGTGCGGTGGGTTATCTCATGATGGATTGCCATTGTTGCCGCCTTTGGCCCCACGGTCAAAGTAGGGGGATGCCTGGATTGATGCGGAGTTGACTCCATCCGGGACAGCTGAACAAATGCATGGTCGGTGGTCATTCGTATGTCCAACTGTGAAGCATCGTTGCTTTTAGTCCTTGAGAACGTATCGTTTGTTCATCCCCTCATCTCAAAGTGAGCCGTTCGAACAGCTGGTCAGGTACAGGAGATGTAGACATCAATGTCCAGACACTCCTGCATGTTTGTTGCTACCATTTCACAGCCAGCGTACAGCTACCGCTTTGTTAAACAGTATGCAACGTGTCCTTTGATTCAAGTCAGGCACTGTATTGATTGATGATGTGAACGTGGCGGGATCCGCAGTTCTGTTGCCGGAATTGTCCTATGCCTTTGATGTCTGGTATGAAGCCCCTGTAGCGGTTCTTGTTAATTTTGAGCCTGCCCTGGAATCACTTTTGTTATCTATGGAGCCGACTCTGACAGATTATTGTGTTTCCGTTATTGAAGTCGGCCTCGCTGGTCAAATGATGAAGGCACTTGAGGATACTAGTGCCCGTGACGACTTCATCTCAGCAAAGGAGGTGAATGTGTTGGGGTCGACCCCACAGTCGTCTGATTGTGACAAGTTACCCTCGTTGATGAGAGTAAGCATCCCATCGTGGGCAGGATCACCCTTAGTCGTCGAAGGACCCTCTGTGTGTTAGGGCCCAATGAGTGCAACAAGGTCTCTCGGAGACAGCACTACATGGACATTGGGTGCCGCGACATAACGACAGTACCGCGCGCGCATTGATATGGAGTCCAGCACAATTGGCGATTGTGCAAAAGGGAACCTATCGCCTAAGGTACCTTGTCTGTCGTACCAAGATGTCACACCAGAGGAGGGCGGAACTGTTGCGGAGCCTGAGGTTAATTTCGCTTTGGTGGCAATCGTCAGTGGAAATCAAGAACCCAAGCTAATTGGACGCAAAGAAACCGATCGGATGATACGGAAAGGCGCCCATGTGTTGCTTGTGAGGCCACGGGTGCAATCGAATGCTACCACCGCGCAGTCCACCGTGAAGGATCTTGAGGTCGAAGCCCTCCTGCATAAATATGCTGATGTCTTTGGCGACATCCCAGGGCTCCCACCTATGTTACCTGCTGACCATCTGATCCCTCTTGTGCTCGAGCACAACCCGTTTCACAACCTATGTACAGGTTAAGCCCGCTAAAGTTGAGCGGATGAAACGGCAAGTGAGGGATCTGCTCGCAAAGGGTATGGTTCGGCCCAGCACATCGCCATATTCTGCACCGATATTGTTTGTCGGTAAGAAGGATGGGACGTTGCATATGTGCAATGATTGTCGGGGCTTGAATGCGACCACGATTAAAAATTGCTACCCTTTGCCGCGCGTCGATGACCTGCTCGATAAGCTGAAGGACTCAGCTTATTTTTCCTCGATTGACCTTCAACAAGGGTATAATCAGATACGCATTGCTGCCTCTGATATTCCGAAAACCGCTTTCCGGACCCCCTTTGGTCACTTCGAGTACACGGTCTTGTCATTTGGACTTACTAATGCGCCCACCACATTTCAAGCAGTGATGGATCGCATGTTCAGACTGTATATCGACAGGTTCGTCGTTTGTTATTTGGATGATATTTTGATATATTCCAAGACGCGCGAGGAGCAACTGAAGCATCTTGAGCTCGTGCTTGAGGTGATGAAGCGGGAGCAATTGTTTGCTAAACGCGCCAAATGTTTTTGGGCGCAGCCTCAGGTGGAGTATTTGGGCCACATCATGTCGGCCACTGGAATAAGGATGGATCCACGGAAGGTAGCTGTGGTTCGTGAATGGCCCGTGCCTCAGAACCTCACCGAACTACGCCAGTTCTTGGGTTTGACCAACTATTTCCGTAAGTTTATCAATAAATACTCCATTATTGCGGCCCCGCTTACAAATTTGACAAGGAAAGGAGGTTTCGCTTCACTAGAGGCCTGGACACCCGCGTGTCAGCAGGCATTCGAAGAGCTCACGTAAATCATCGCCGACGACGTTACCCTCTCTTTCCCTGATTACTCGTTGCCATTCTGTGTTGAAGTTATATCGGATGCTTCCTTGCATGGAAGCGGCGCTGTATTGTTGCAGGAAGGACAACCGATCGCCTTCATGAGTAAGAAGTTCTCGGGTGCGGAGACCCTATACACGACCGGAGAGCAGGAGCTGTTGGCAGCTCTACATGCTTTGAAGGAATGGCGCTATTACTTCGAAGGCCGCCCTTTTACATTGAAGACCGACCACAAACCGCTGACATTCTTGCAGAGTGTCCCCACGCTTAACCGACGACAAGTCCGGCGGATGGAATATCTATCTCGTTTCGACTGTACTTGGGAATATATTGCGGGCAGAATTAATATTGCTGATGCCCTCAGTCGACATCCATCATTACATGCTGCGATTCTGGCAGCACCGGTTACTCGTTCGCGCAGTCAGGAGGTGCCGATAGCAGCGGATCTCGCACAACGACTCAAGATGGCGTATCAGGCCGATCCATGGTTTGCTTTCCCAAGTAATGCAAAGCACGTGATTGGCAGAGCTAGTACGGCGCTCGTTTTGGTGGCCGCGCGTGGTGAAGGATATGGAAACCTTCGTGCAAAGGTGCAGTTTATGTCAGCGCAACAAAGCACTATCTGATTCCATCCTGCGCTACCCGTGTGATGAGAGTTGGAGATAAATATCCCGGCGGCTAAAACCTTTGCCAAGTCGTTCCTATCCTGCATGACAGACGCGAAGGCATGCTTGGACGCGGCACAACAACGGACGACGGACTATTATAATAAATCCAAACGAGATGTGATATTTTCGGTGGGACAAATGGTCTTATTGAGCACTAAGAACTTGCGTTCGCTCGCCGACGGTTCCCGTAAATTGTTACCTCGCTGGATTGGGCCATATTCCGTTGTTTGCATGGTAGGGAATGTAGCTGTGGAGCTATCCCTACCCTCTGACATGAATATCCACCCCACATTTCATATTTCCCTCATCCGTCCTTATCGTGGCAAGGAGCCCATTACAAATGACACCGATGCCCCTGCAGTAATGGATCCTGGTCCCGAGACCTGGATCGCAGGCAAGCAAAAAGTGTATGATGTGGAGCGAATAGTGGATTATCCGTTTCGTCGTATAGGTCGACAACGACGAAAGCGGAAAGTGCACGAATATCTGGTCAAGTGGACTGGCTATTCTAGCGAGCATAATTCGTGGGAGCCGATGCGTAACTTCTCGCCGGAGATGAAGCCCTTATTGGAGGAAGCTCGCCTACGTGCCACACAGACCCAATGATCTCTGCAGTCGATGCTGTCCGATGCAGCGAGGACGCTGCATACGGGAGGGGGGATAGTTGTTGTACGCCGGTTCGATCACCGGTTGCACCGAAATAGGCCGTAATGCATTCAAACCTCATGAAGCATAATACAATCATATTAGCATGATATACTCGAGTATATCTAGCTACTCAGGCATGTCGCATTATCATCTACGACATCACGCTGTCGGTCAACATGTTTGACTCGATATCGATAATTAATGCGCGATCTATCCATTGGCATTTTATATCACGTAATAATGTAATGGCTCAGGTTGACATGCCAAGCCTACAAACGACGGGTCATCACGTCCTGCCATCATGGAACGCTGACCAATATATTCAAATTGCGTGACAATAAACGATGCACATAATTCTAAAGCAAGTGTGCAAGTGATTCACACGAATCTAGCACAAGAATACAAGCAATTTGGTCAGCACACCGACAATACTCTTGCAGGCTTTGAGTAGATATGGCAGATACGTACTCAGTTGGTCCCTGTAGTCCGCGCGATCAAAGCCTCCAGCTGATTAGAATGCAAGTTGTAACCAGGAGCTATCGCAAGCGGTGCCGGACCACTAGTTTCACCTGCAACTCAGAGCAAAGGCTCACGCCACAATTGCAGTAAACCACAAAGGTATAAAAGCAATCACAATTTGGAAGCAACATTATCTAATACAGCGTGGACAAGTTCTTCGGCGATAATGTCTAGTGGGCGACGTCGCCCATGGTCGACAATCGTCCTAGAAAGAACTTACTTCCGATTGAGCATCATTAGACAATCAGGCAACGAACCTGTCTCGATACCAAATTTGTTGTATCCTTCCTTCTTCAATCATGCACTGAATCTGCACGTCTGAATGTTAACTAGTGTGCACCAAGCTTACGAACAGCAAGGCGATCCAATGTGAGCAAAGTGACAGCGGAAGACTCAAGAATAATGAAAGATCCAACTTAAAATAGTCTTCGTTTACAAATCGGTAGATGGCCGTCAGACCCCGCGGGGAATATTCATCATCCGGCTGGGAATGCTGTGCTGGAATAGCTCAGGCCGAATATAAATGAGTATAAAGTATGTATGCAAATTAGAAAGAGTTAAGTACACGAGTACTTAGTCCAAAGTAGCACGAGCCGACTTCGGTCTCTAGGCGGCCGTCCTCGCACCTATCACGTCGCGATACCGATGCACAGTACAGGTCTCACTGGATTCCGATCTCATGTGTGAGTACCTTCGTAGCACTGTTCTAAATACCGCGTAATCCGTGGTATTAATGGATGCAACGCATGCAATATGCAAAGGTCCGAATATCGATATTCGGTTGCTGACCCAACCATCGTGATTGTCGCCTTCTCGCATACGCGTATGGTTTATGACGTAAATGAGGTCATAATATTTAAAGTATTATCACGCAATATGTTATGCCAATGGATAGATCGCACATTAATTATCAGCATCGAGTCAAACATGTTGACCGACACCGTGATGTCGTAGGTGGTAATGCAGCATGCCTGATTAGCTAGATATACTCGAGTATATCATGCTAATATGATTGTATTATGCTTCATAATGTTCAAATGCATTGCGGCCTATTTCGGTGCAAACGGTGATCGAACCGGCGTACAACAGTACACAAGGCAGCAATGCCCTCATGGCTGGCCGTAAGGATGACCACCGACCACATGTAAGTTCAGCAATCCCGGGTGGAGCCCCCTCCACAGGAACCCGAGCAAACCCCTATTTCGGCTTAGGGACCAACGGCGGCAGAAACGGGCAATCCTTGGTAGAATGGCTCTCCTCACACCATAAACAAACATTGGCCATCTTCTGACGCTCGAACTCAGATTTGTTGCAATTCCATTTCGGCATAAATGGGTCATCAGTGGACGATCGCTTCACATGGGGGTCAGAGCGCTGTGCGGCTGCCGTCGACGGCGGGCCCCACACTTCCTGCTCTTTGCTGGGTCCGAGCTCGAACCTGCTCTCCCTGATCCGTGGACACCTGAGCTAGCACCCCCATGCGTCCTACACTGTCTGTCATTGCGTCGTGCCATGACAGTAGGTGCGAGGCAAGTAGCTCCAAGTTCCTGATCCAGAGCCACAGCTTCCCCAAGTGGATCCTGTGCTTGCACAGCATTTGCACAAGGGATAGGTTTGACTGTTGTGCTACGGTTAGTTTCCCGCCGATGCGTAGGTCGATGTGATCCTACAAGGCGAAGTGCTATTGTGATGAACACATTGCATATGAATGAATCCGCATGATATAAGTGTATTCGTGTACATTTATATATGCATTTGGCATGTTGTCATTACCCATCGCGACATCACACCATGGCAAATCCGCCTAGCATGCATGAAAGCCCGAAGCATTGAAGTGCGCATTATGCTCGTGCTACGAAACAATAAGTAATGTTATCTGATATAATATTACTTCATTACAGCACACGTTGAGAGCGCCGCACTCGTCACGATACATGCCCTGCAACCGGATATCGTTATCCGGACCCTTGCATCATGCGAATGCCGGAAAGGCTTATACGTTGTTATGCGTAGACATCGCCTATATGCAGTAGGGTTGTCACATCTAGGATCGGCCTCCTGATGTGAATCGTACGGCATTGCGATGCTGCGAGTATAACAGATGCGAGGACGGCTAAGCAAGATAAGACATTCGATACCGGAGAACACTCGCGTGTTCTATATTACTATTGCTATACGCTATTCTACTTAGCCCGAGCTAAGCCTGAACTTCGCTAATCACCGCCGCGTGATGATTGCTTGCTTCCGGCGCTGACGGCGATTTCGTCCATTGCATCGTTCCGATCTGTAAGACTGTAAGTTATATCTCTCTTCGTCTTGAAGTCTTCCACTGTCTCTGTTTGCTCTCGCTTGCCTTGCTGTACTTGCAAGTGCTCGCGCATCGGTGTCGAAAGTCTCCAGACGTGCAGATACTTATGAGCAAACGTGAACGAGAGGTACAACAATTTGGTATCGAGACAGGTTCGTTGCCTAACTGTCTCTCTTTGTCTAATCGGAAGTAGGTTCTTTCTATGGCAAGTTCCAGCGACGAACCACGAGGACCGCTAGATACTTTTGCCGAAGACCTAGGCCACGCCGTTTTGGACGCCGCCGCTTCCGGTTTGTAATTGTTTAATTGCTTTTGCTTAGATTGCTGCACTTGTTGTGTAAGTGTACGCTCTGAGTCGCAGGTAATCTCAGTGCACCGGCATTGCTTGCTGCGGTGACTGAGACCGGCTTTCGTCCAGACCAGTTGGCGACTCTCATTGCCCAAACTACGGAGATCAGGACTCAGCTGGGCAAGTACTTGCTGAGTTTACTGAATCTTCTCAAGAGTACTGTCGGTAGGCTCACCGAATCACTTTGTACTCTTGCCTTTGCGATAGAAGTCGGCTTCTATTACGCAAACCTAGGGTATCGTTTCGTGCTCCATGTCCGTGGAACAAGACGATACGCCGCACACTAGCCTAGCTAGCCAACCCGATTTTGTTGTGGCTGCTAGAGCACCGGATAGAGGTCTTGAGACTGTTGGCGCGCGAGCCACTCAAGAGCCCCTTTTCCTTCAGACCCCTGCTCACTTAATTGTGCCGCATTCAGCAGTGAACACGAATATGGACAACACTGCTGGACCAAGGGTTTTGCCATTACCTCAAGCTCGAGGGCATGATGACATCCCTGAGGTGATGAGATTGTCGATTCCCGTTCCTAGGCTCAATATTTCGCTGACCGACAAGACACCAGGGCATAGCATAGCCGATGCAACTCGTGCGTACGTGCGTGACGCTAAAAAGTATCTCCAGGCTGTTCATGGTGGCGATAATGACGGTATCAGGTGTCTCTTCGTTGGTAACACCCTCGAGGGCTCAGCGAAGGACTGGTATCGCAATTGGACCAACGCCCGGGGCAACTATACTTTTGACGAGTTGGTCGCCGCTTTGCTCGCACGATTCGCTACTGAGGTTCAAGCACGCGATGTGGAAGCTCGTAAGGTTTTGGCAGCCGGTAGCTACCACATGCGTCGGGATGAAAATGTACCTGCGTACCAGTCACGCTTCGAAGCACTTGTGACTCCCATTGCTGACCTCACTGAATCCGAGCGTGTCTTTTGGTTTAGGCGAGGCCTGACGAAACTTTTGGCTAAATGGTGCGCTACTGACTTGGTTGGAGCGCAGATCAAGTCGTATGATGCTTTGGTCGCTTTTGCTAAGGGCACGGAGATACGACTCCTTGCCGGTGAGGAAGAAGTCAAGTCTGCCCCTCGTGCAAATGCCGTGCAAGTGCAGGATCCGCTTGGGGAAGCCGTAGCTCTTGACCAGGACTTCGGAGCGACCCACCCCACGCCTACTGCCGCGACGCGACGCAGCAACCGGCAACGCCAGGCGCGCGGGGGCGCTAGCTCGGGTGTCCGTGGGTCAGGAGGAGCAGGTCCGAGCTCGGACCCGGCTAAAAACAGGAAGCGTGGTGGTGCGCCGTCGACGGCAGCCGCACAGCGTTCCGACCCCAATGCGAAGCGGACTCGCACGGACGACACGTATATGCCAAAATGGAATTGCAATCGTTCCGAATTCGAGCGTCGGAAATTGGCCAACGTTTGTCTACGGTGTGCGGAGAGCCATTCCACGAAGGATTGCCCGCTAATGCCGCCGTTTGTACCTCAGCCGAAATAGGGGCTTGCCCGGGTTCCTGCGGAGGGGGCACCACCTGGGATTTCTGAACTAACGCGTGGTCGGTGGTCATCCTTACGGCCAGCCGTTAAGGCATTGTTGCCTTGTGTACTTGGACACATCGAGCGAGTCATTGCGCGACGCATCACGCTTGACGGACGCACGGGACTTCTCTGCTTCGACCCGTTGTGTAATTTGTTTACACCTCGCCGTCCCCTGTCGTCTATCGATCTGTCTAACCACGTGGTTTTGTTCATCCCCTCGTCTCTGCGTGAGATGTCGGAGCAGTTGGCCATATACAGGAGGTGTAGGCGTCAATATCCAGGCACCGCCGCATGTGTTTTACTCCCCGCTTTCTGTCGGCGCAAGGCAGAGGCATCGTTAAGGGGTATGCGGCATGTCCACCGGTTCGAGCCCGGCACCGTTTTGTTTAATGGTGTGGATCGGGAGGGTACGCTGGCTCCGTGGCCAAGCACATCCTACTCGGTTGACGTTTGGTACGAAGCTCCTGACGGGGGTGCCGTAGGTTACGGACCCGCCCTAAATGCACTGACGTTGTCTGCTGGGCAGTCGCTCGTAGATAACCGTGTCCCTGTGGTTCAGATCGGTTTGAATGGCCGTACTCTGAAGGCACTTGTTGACACCGGTGCCAGCGACGACTTCATCTCTGTCGCAGAGGTGAATGCGCTGGGGTTGTCCCCAGAGTCGTCTGATTGTCCACAGGTTACCCTTGCTGACGGGGGTAAGCATCCCATCGTGGGCAGGATTACCCTTAGCCTATCGATAGGCCCTTTGCGTGTTGTGACCCGGCCGTACGTGCTGCAGGGCTTAGCAGAGACTGCACCGTACATAATGGGGTCGTCGACATTACGGCAGTACCGCGCGCGCATCGATATGGAGACCGCAACCCTGCATATGTGCAAGGGTACTCTGTCGATTAAGGTACCTTTCCTGTCGTTCGAACATGTCACACCAAAGGAGGGCGAAACTGAGGCGGTGCCTATGGTTAATTTCGCTGTGACCGCAATGGCCGCGCGAATCGAACCAGAGCTAGTCGGGCGTAAGGAGGCCGTCCGTTTGTTACAGAAGGGTGCCCACGGACCGCTTTTGAGGCCACGGGTAGGCTGTAGTGGCACCACCGCGCAGATTTCTGTGGATCCTGAGGTTGAGGCCCTACTGTTGCAGTATGAGGACGTCTTCAAAGATATCCCCGGGCTGCCACCTATGCGTCCTGTTGATCACACAATCCCTCTCATGCCTGGAGCGCAGCCTACGGCCCGGCCAATGTACAGGTTGAGTCCATTGGAGCTGGACGAGGTGAAGCGCCAGGTGACGGATTTGCTCGCGAAGGGTATGATACACCCCAGCACATCCCCGTATTCTGCACCGATTTTGTTTGTCGGTAAGAAGGATGGGACCTTGCGCATGTGCATTGATTACCGGGGGTTGAATGCGAATACGGTGAAAAATCGCTACCCTTTGCCACGCGTTGACGACCTGTTGGATAAGCTGAAGGGCTCGGCTTATTTTTCCTCAATTGACTTACAACAGGGCTACAATCAGATTCGCATCGCTGCCTCTGATATCCCGAAAACCGCTTTTCGGACGCCCTTCGGTCACTTTGAGTATACGGTCCTATCGTTTGGTTTGACTAATGCCCCTGCGACGTTTCAGGCGGTTATGGACCGAATGTTTAGGCCGAATATCGACAGGTTCGTTGTTTGCTACCTGGATGACATCTTGGTATATTCTAAGACGCGCGAGGAGCACTTGGAGCATCTTCGGCTCGTGCTCGACGTTATGAGGCAGGAGCAATTGTTTGCTAAACGCGCCAAATGCTTTTGGGCGCAGCCTCAGGTGGAATATTTGGGCCACATTGTGTCGGCCACCGGTGTGAAGATGGACCCGCGGAAGGTCGCCGTGGTTCGTGATTGGCCCGCGCCTCAGAACCTCACGGAGCTGGGTAAGTTCCTTGGCTTGACCAATTATTTCCGAAAGTTCATTGAAAAATATTCCATCATTGCGGCCCCGCTTACTAACTTAACTCGCAAAGGCGTTTTCGTTTCGCTCGAGTCGTGGACGTCGCAGTGCCAGCGGGCATTCGAAGAGCTCAAACGAATCGTTGCCAAAGATGTCACCCTTGCATTCCCTGATTACTCGTTGCCATTTCGTGTTGAGGTAGTGTCTGATGACTCAATATTTGGAAGCGGCGCTGTATTGTTACAGGAAGGGCGACCGATCGCCTTCACGAGTAAGAAGTTTTCTGGTGCGGAGATTCGCTACACCACCGGGGAACATGAGCTTCTGGCCGTGCTGCATGCTTTAAAGGAATGGCGCTGTTACCTCAAGGGACGCCCGTTTACTTTAAAGACTGACCATAAGCCCCTAACGTTTTTGCAAAGCGTTCCGACGTTGAACCGCCGTCAGGCTAGGTGGATGGAATACCTAGCTAGGTTCGACTGCACCTGGGAGTATATTTCTGGTAAATTGAATATTGCCGATGCTCTCAGTCGGCATCCGTCGCTACACACTGCAATTTTGGCAGCGCCCGTCGTGCGGCCGCGTAGCGAGGAGGTACCGATCGCGACGGACCTCACAGAGCGGTTGAAGGTTGCCTACAACGCAGACGCCTGGTTCGCGGACCCGGCTAATGTAGAAAACCTTCGCAAGCAGAATGGCCTTTGGCTACGGACGGAGGGTGCAGCTACGCAAATCGTCGTTCCGAACGATGACACGCTACGACATCCTTGCGCGGTTCCACGAGGACCCGTTAGCAGGACACCCTGGTAGCAAGCGATTGATCGACTTGGTGCAACATTCCTTTTGGTGGCCTCGTTTGGCTAAGGATGCGGTGAACTTCGTACAGACATGCAGTCTATGCCAGCGCAATAAGGCTTTGTCCGGTAAGGGCCATGGGTTGTTGCAACCGTTGCCTGTCCCGGATGCGCCTTGGGAAAGTGTTTCCATGGACTTCGTAGTCGCGCTGCCCAAAACTGAGGGGGGATATGATGCGGTGTTCGTAATGGTCGATCGTCTGACTAAGATGGTTCACCTAGCACCATGCACATCATCCTGCACGGCTGAGCAAACCACACGTTTGTTTTTCGACAATGTGGTTCGGTTACACGGGGTTCCCAAAAATGTGATTTCGGACTGCAGTGGGCAGTTCACGTCTAAGTTTTGGGAAGCACTCTGCAAACTAGTTGGCATGCGCGTCAACCTGAGCACGGCGTATCACCCGCAGACTGATGGTCAAACCGAACGCACAAATCGCACGTTGGGTGATATGTTGCGCAATTATGCTGGTCGCACACCACTTGTTTGGGATACATATTTGACTGCGGCAGAATTCGCGCTTAACAACGCTGTGAACCGCTCTACAGGCAAAAGTCCGTTCTTTCTTAACTACGGGTTTCATCCCGCGCTACCCGTGTGGCGTGAGTTGGAAGTGAACGTGCCTGCTGCTAAACTTTTTGCCAAGTCTTTTATGTCCCGAATCACAGACGCGAAGTCGTGTTTGGACGCGGCGCAGCAACGAACGATGGAATACTACAACAAATCCAAGCAGGATGTGACGTTTTCGGAGGGGCAACTCGTGTTGCTAAGCACCAAGAACTTGCGTTCCTTGGCCGACGGATCCCGAAAACTCTTACCCCGCTGGATTGGTCCGTATCCTGTCGTGCGCATGGTTGGGAATGTGGCTGTGCAGCTTGTATTGCCCGCTGATATGACCATTCACCCCATGTTTCACGTATCACTTGTTCGTCCGTATCGTGGTACGGAACCCGTCCCTGAGCCTGCTAACGCCCCTGCAGCGATCGAACCAGTTCCCGAGACCTGGATCGCTGGTAAACAGAAGTTTTACGATGTGGAGCGGGTGTTAGATTATCGCGCGCGTCATGTGGGCCGACACCGACGTAAGCAGACAGTACACGAGTACTTGGTTAAGTGGACAGGGTATACCGACGAGCACAACTCATGGGAACCGGCACGCAACTTCTCACAGGACATGAAGCCCCTGCTCGAAGAAGCCTGCAAACGTGCCACGCAAGCCCAATGACCCCTGCAGTCGATGCTGTATGATGCAGCGAGGACGCTGCATACGGGAGGGGGGATAATTGTTGTGCTACGGTTAGTTTCCCACCGATGCGTAGGTCGATGTGATCCTACAAGGCGAAGTGCTATTGTGATGAACACATTGCATATGAATGAATCCGCATGATATAAATGTATTCGTGTACATTTATATATGCATTTGGCATGTTGTCATTAACCATCGCGACATCGCACCATGGCAAATCCGCCTAGCATGCATGAAAGCCCGAAGCATTGAAGTGCGCATTATGCTCGTGCTATGAAACAATAAGTAATGTTATCTGATATAATATTACTTCATTACAGCACACGTTGAGAGCGCCGCACTCGTCGCGATACATGCCCTGCAACCGGATATCGTTATCCGGACCCTTGCATCATGTGAATGCCGGAAAGGCTTATACGTTGTTATGCATAGACATCGCCTATATGCAGTAGGGTTGTCACATCTAGGATCGGCCTCCTGATGTGAATGGTACGGCATTGCGATGCTGCGAGTATAACAGATGTGAGGACGGCTAAGCAAGATAAGACATTCGATACCGGAGAACACTCGTGTGTTCTATATTACTATTGCTATACGCTATTCTACTTAGCCCGAGCTAAGCCTGAACTTCGCTAATCACCGCCGCGTGATGATTGCTTGCTTCCGGCGCTGACGGCGATTTCGTCCATTGCATCGTTCTGATCTGTAAGACTGTAAGTTATATCTCTCTTCGTCTTGAAGTCTTCCGCTGTCTCTGTTTGCTCTCGCTTGCCTTGCTGTACTTGCAAGTGCTCGCGCATCGGTGTCGAAAGTCTCCAGACGTGCAGATACTTATGAGCAAACGCGAACGAGAGGTACAACATTGACATCATCCTCACCGGCAAGAAGTCGCACCTCGGTTCCCCTAGCAAATTTCACCTAAGCGTCATACGACTTGAACGGCTCCCCAGACAAGTCAGTAGCACACCATTTTGCCAAAAGTTTCGGTAGGCCTTGCTGGAACCAAATCATCCTTGGTGAGGTTAGCAATGGGGGTCACTAGTGCTTCAAAGCGTGACTAGTACACAGGTACATTTCACCCCGACGCATGTAAAATGTGCCAGCTGCCAACAACTTGTGAGCCTTAACATCACGTATGTGCACCTCAGTGGCAAACCGTGCAGAAGTCAATCCGTCAAACATAAAGTCAGTCCTGGCGGTGGTCCATTCATCGTACCAGTCCTTCACTGCACCCTCGAGGGTGTTGCCAATGAAGAGGCATCTGATACCATCATTATCACCACCATGCACAGCCTGGAGATACTTCTTAGCATCGTGTACATACACACGAGTTGAATCAGCTATGCTACAGCCTGGTGTCTTAGGATTCTCATGAAGCGAGATTTTAAGCCTAGGTACAGGAATCGTAAGTCTCATCACCTCGGGTAGACCGGCGCGGTCTTGCATTTGAGGTGATGGTAGACCCCGTGGATCAGCAGTGTTTTCCATATTAGTATTGACTGCTGAATGCGGCACAATCAGATGGGCACGGGTCTGAAGAACAAGGGGTTCTTGAGTAGCTTGCGTGCCAACAGTCTCAAGACCTCTATCCATAGCTCTAGCAACCACGACAAGTTCAGGTTGGCTTGCTAAGCTAGTAAGTGGCGTATCGTCGCGTTCCGTAGACATGGGACACGAATCAACACCCTCAGCTTGCGTGATAGAAGACAGCTTCTAATGCAAAGGCAACACATGAGTACAAGCAATTTGGTGAGCCTACCGACAGCACTCTTGAGTAGATTGAGCAGGTTCAGCAAGTACATGCCCACTCGGCTTCTAATCTCAGTAGTCTGTGTGATCAGGATCGCCAACTGGTCAGGGTGCAAGCCGACCTCAGTTGTGGTGGCAAGCAATGCCGGACCCCTGAGATTACCTGCGACTCAGGGCATACACTTACACAACAAGTGCAGCAATCGAGTAAAAGCGATCAAACAATTACAAACCGGAAGCGGCGGCGTCCAACACGGCGCGGCCCAGGTCTTCAGCAAAAGTATCTAGCGGTCCACTTCACTGACACTTGCCATGGAAAGAACCTACTTCTGATAAAGCACAAAGAGACAGTTAGGCAACGAACCTCTCTCGATACCAAATTGTTGTACCTCTCCTTCGGGTTTGCTCATAGATATCTGCACGTCTGAAGACTTTCGATACCGATGCGCAAGCACTTGCAAGTACAGCAAGGCAATCGAGAGCAAACAGAGACAGCGGAAGACTTCAAAGCAAGAAGAGATATAACTTATAATAATACAGGCAAGACCGATGCGATGGATGTGATCGCCGTCAGCGCCGGAAGCAAGCAATCATCACGCGGCGGTGACAAGCGAAGTTCAGGCTTAGCTCGGACTAAGTAAAGAGCAAATAGCAATAATGAGATTGAACACAGAAGTGTCCTCTAGGCATCAAGATGTCTTGCTTTACTTAGCCGTCCTCGCATCTGTTATACTTATCTGAAATATCGCTACGCCGTACAACCCACACTAGGAGGCCGATCCTAAGTGTGACAACCCTACCGCGTATCTGCGATGTCCATGTATAACAACCGACAAGCCTTTCCGGCATTCGCATGATGCAAGGGTCCGAATAACGATATTCAGTTGCAAGGCATGTATCGCGACGAGTGCGGCGCTCTTAACGTGTGCCGTAATGATGTAATATTATAACAAATAATATTACTTATCGTTCCATAGCACGAGCATAACGCGCGCCTCAATTATTCGGGATTTTATGCATGTTAGGCGGATCAGCAGTGATGCAATAGAATATGTCGCGATGTATGATAGTAACATGCCAAACATAAATAAATGTATGCAAATACATTTATATTCATGCAAGTTCATTCATATTCGTCATGCATTCATAGTCAGCACATCGCCTTGTAGCGTCGCATTGACCTACGCATTGGCGGGAAACGAACCGTAGCACAACAACGTTAGCACAGTGCCCGCTTCATATCCCTCTGGAGTGGTCACCATTCCATTCATACTTATAACACCCCGACCCCCATCGGCGGCTGTGAAAGAGTTCGTGCACGTGATTCTAGGTGGTTCCGAGGCAACGTCGTTAACGATCAAAGTACAACTTCCCGCCCGTCAGGTGAGACAAAAAGTGTGACGGGCAAGAAGTCCGGCCTGTGGTCAAGCAAGCAAGTATGGATCGGCTTCGCTGCTTGGTGAATTCCAATACTGATGCAATGTCAAAGAGGCTACTTTGTATTAGTTCAACAATGAACGGATGCGAGCTCAGTGGGCAACGTAAACCGGAATCGCCTTCCGCAAAATATAACTTTGAAGAGTGCTAGGCTCCTAGACTTTTGATGGAGTTCGGACGGTCCTATTATGCTTCCCCAGCCAGTCGTACGGATGACAGCTGACGACCCTTCGGTCGGTGGCCCACCTCGCACGTCAGATCTGAATGCCGTCGGCCGGAGGCTTCGTCGCGATCAGGCGCTGGGACTTCTCAATTGGGCTGGCTGACCCAGGTCACAACGTCCGTACAATATCCTCGTGCCTACAGTGGTGCCGGTTGCCACCGCACAAATCGCAGAGAGTTCGTGGGACACCTACGACACAATTTCTCCAGGCATCGTTTTTTAATCGCTGCTGAATCGCATTCGCTGAGTTCAGCCACTTAGTACCCAGGCACCCGAAGCCACAAGGGCAAGGGCCCCGGCCCCGTCCATACCTCTCCCAACCCCAATGGCAGCTAGTGTGGAAGCCACACCCGAGGCGGTGGTGGCGGCATCGAACGACAATAAGGGCAGTAG
Organism: Volvox africanus; assembly: GCA_030268105.1. Taxonomy (NCBI): domain Eukaryota; kingdom Viridiplantae; phylum Chlorophyta; class Chlorophyceae; order Chlamydomonadales; family Volvocaceae; genus Volvox; species Volvox africanus. The sequence continues at coordinate 3,214,963 of BSDZ01000013.1, read as the reverse complement.
CAAGCTGGGCCTGCTGTATTACATCACTCGTGGGCAACCCACTAACTACGAGATGGTAAGATGCTTGGCAGCTGCGCCTCCAACCTGCAGCTGGCAGGGATCTAAGAGTCGGCGTTTAGGTCGCCTTCATGAGCCTTATGCTGGGGCTTCAATCCAGGGTGATATCAGTGAGGGAGATATTTTAGATATTAGCCACAGCGGTGAAGAGATGAAAACAGCAAGAGACGGCCCATGTAAAGCCCTTCCAAGCTCCGCCGCCCCCTCCCTCCACTTCAGTCATCTGACCCTCTTTCGCACCCAGCACCGTAAACATGAAGCTTCCAAACGCAGAAGCGCATTTCCACCTGTATACTGTATACTCTCGCCCCCCGCACCTCCAGCTTGTAGCCTCTTCCATCCTCCAACGAAGTCGTTTCCCGCTCCCGGTCTGTGTACACGTGGGGGGATATGCCTGTGTGGATGGGGTGGGTGGGTGGCCGGATGCGGCGGCGACCTGCACGAATCCCAGCTTGTGTTTCGAGCCCTAAACAGGGACCTGCGCCTCCCCAACCATAATGATGACTATCTCGCGGCGCGCTTGCGAGATGAACTGATGCCGGTGCGCAGCTGGATGCTGAAGCACCTGCCGGGTAGCAAGAGCCAGTTGAAGGTACGTGTGCGGGATTGTGCGGACCGGGCGGATTGTGCGGTGCGTCTATACCAGGAACGGAAGGCCCAAGCATATGGGGGCAAGCAGCGAGCCACCCGCCTGCCTGAGCCCATATCTACGTCACGACAAGCTGCATCATGCTCGAGAGACCGGACAGCGGTGCTCCAAAGAAAAGCCATCGTGGATGCATCGGGGGGTGTCTCCGGGCGGGGACCTCTCCTGCACTGGAGGGTGGGGGGCTGGGAGGCTGGCTAAAACCTTAAACACAGCTAACGACGGATGTAATAGATAAGGGCAGGTGCGTTTTAGAATCATGCCATTTCATCATATGGCCCTGCCGCGTCTTTGTGACAAGGCATGGTTGACCAGTTTTAAGGGGAGTTTTAAGTGATGCGGCCCATGGGTCTGTCCGCGCCCTCAGGCGCAAACCCAATAACTAAATTAGATGAGCAGGTTTATGATGAACCTTGTGTCAACGGGAGGTGTGTTTGAGTAGGCTGGAGGTGTGGCTTTGCTTCTCTGAACTACTGGGTACTCCGAGCCTTGGCAATAACTTCGCATCGACAGCGCCCGGCTGGTTCCCCCCAATGGCTCTTAATTGCCACCGCTAACTCCACCAACACCACCACGACCACTACGACAGCTACCACCACCAAGAACAACAACAACAATAATAATAACAACAACAACAACAACAATAACAACAACAATAACAACAACAACAACAACAATAACAACAACAATAACAACAATAACAACAACAACAACAATAACAACAACAATAACAACAACAATAACAAAACCATTAACACTAACAGTAATAACAAGAACAGCAATACCACAATTGAAATAATTGCACCTTCCCTTGCTCCGTGTCTCGTACCCCCCACCCCACACACACATACACCCACAGCGAACTTTGGACAACCCGCTGTGGGGCGCTCCTGGCGCTGTGAACTTTATCGACGCCCGCACCAAGTGGTTCGACAGTGCGGTGCGGGACGCTCTGGCGGCCGGGATCAAGCAGGTGAGAAGTGAGCCGGTTTAAGATTACGAATTGCTGGGATGGGTGCACAGCAAACAGCAGACCCTGCTGTTGTTGTTGGCGTCGGCGTTGTTGTTGTTATTGATGTTGGTGTTGGCGTTGACGCAGTTGTTGTTGTTGCTGGTGGTGGTGTTGGCATTGATGTTGGTGTTGGTGTTGGCATTGGTGTTGGCATTGGTGTTGGTGAGATGGGGGGGGCTTTGCTGGGGAATGAACGTTGCTACAACATGTCGATACCCCATAAGATCTGGATCCACCTCACCCAGACATATCATCTCTAGAGCGACGGGGTCCATATCGCAATTAAGGATAGCGAGCCCGAAGACGCCACCGGGCGCTGAGTCCCTCGGCGGCACTGAGGTCTGCCACAGGGACCAGCAAGGCACGTCATCTGTACGGGATCTTACTGCATTGAACTGCATTAAACTGTTCAAGAATGGCCTGACACGCTGCGGGATCTGTATCACAGCTCGCAGTCTCCACCCTCACATCCTTGCCTCCTAGGTGGTGATTCTGGCAGCTGGGTACGACACCCGCGCGCACAGACTGGGAGCTACGGGCGTCAGGTTCTTTGAGGTGAGCCTGAACGACCACGAACCCCTTGGTATTTGCCTCGTACGACGACTTGCCGTATCTCCAGTGTGCTCCCAACTGCCCAAGGTTCTCCATCGACCATCCCGCGTACATTCTGGCTTGCAAAGTTCCCATGGTAACGTTTCATATCTATATGCTCTGTGCAGCGGCGCACCGGAACCCTCTACATGTGCTGCTCGTGTTTGACCGTCCAGATCGCACGCACGCACGCACGCAGGTGGATCTACCTTCGGCTTCATCAACCAAAAAGGCGCTGGCGGAGAAGCTGGGCTTTGCCAAAGACCCGGTAGGGCTGGGTGAGGAAACGGCGCCCACCCCTAGTCACAGGTGTCTGCTAGTGGGTGGTGTGGGTGGGGTTTCCTCCCCCCCCCGGGTGTCCAAATGCATGCAGGCCAGATGCAGAGAACACGCACGGAACAGGTGCATACCAGACTCAGGGCTGCCTTCTGGGCTGACAGGATACACCGGAGGAGAGAGGTGCCCGGTGTGACATCCTGTTGTCTCATGCCCCCCGCCCTCCCTCCCTCCCAATCCCTCCCTCTCTTCTGCTCTCCCTGCTACTTCCCCTTCTAGATCTTCCTAGGACTTACCTAGAGACACACACACACACATACACATACATACATATACACACACACGCCTCGTGCCGTTAAAAGGAAACAGTTTAAACATTGCATTGTTTTTTTAAAACCCAATCAAGACATTGCCCTCCACGCACAGGCCCTGCGCCCCGTGTACGTGGCTGCTGATTTGTCTCGTGTGCCTCTGGCGGAGGCGCTGGCGGACACTGGCTTCAATCCCCGCCTCCCGACACTATTCACCCTTGAGGGCCTCATGTACTACCTGCCGGCCGATGCCTGTGCTGCGCTGTTCCACTCCCTTGCGAGTCTGTCAGTCCCCGGCAGCCGCATCTACTTTGACTTCATGGCGGCGGCAGCACTGGAAGATCGTGCTAAGTTCCCCGGCTTCAAGGTCACGCGCAAGGTAGGCAACGCCCTGGCTAACATCAGCGCGCGGAAGAGGAAGTAAGAGTGTGGTGCTTAAGAATCGGGAATATGAAATTTGGCGCAATTGCAAGGCGTCTTGCCGCAACTGTGACTGGCTGGTGACGCTTTTACTAAACGTTTTGCTAAGTTTTCTCCTGCGTGATTTCCCGGTTTTCCTCAAACCCTAAATATCCTGCGGGGTAAGGTAATCCTCCCGCAGTTTTGCTTCCGTACAAAGCCGTCGCACCGTCTACAGACTGATGCTCCTAGTATGCGATGAGCTTTTGGGGCTCCGCCTTGTTACGCGCTGTAAGACGAAGGTTCACAATCCAAACACGGCTCCCGTCTCCGAACAATGCTGAGCCAGGACTCATCAGCATTTTTTCTCTGTTCATGAATCCCACTACCCGTACGCCGTACCCACTAAAGAACCTAAAGAACCTACAAGTAAGGATTTGTCTTCTTCTGGAGGTCGAACCTGACTGAGAGGTCCACTCCGTGAACGCTCGCCTACAGTCTGTGGCCAACAAGGGCGAGCCCTTCCTATCCGCCATTGAGGCTACCCGAGAGGGTGTGATGGGATTCTTGGTGCCTTTCGGACTGCGTCTGCTGGACTTCCTGACACCCAAGGACATGGTGGGCCGCCACTTACCGCACCTGCAGTGGAACGAGCGCGTACCCCCCATAGCTAGCTTCTACTTCTACGCAGCCACTGAGAAGCCGCGCGCCGCCGCCAACACAACAGCCCTCGCCTGCCCCGCCAATGCTACAACCTCCCCTTGAGAGGACGAAATGCACATAGTGAGGTAGTCAGGCGGAGTCGACGATACCCAGTCGGGTGCGGTCATTTGTTCCAGATAGTGAAAGTGGGGAACGCCCCCGAGCCGCGGGTGCTTCCCCGGAAGGAACACGGTGGTGCAGTCGACGTGTGGACAAAGGGACCAACCGGTACCCGCTTGTGATTGCACGCAAAGTCACTTTCGGGCAGAGCTTTGGAATTTAGCGGCATGCGGCAACGTTTGCCGGCAGTGATTGAAGTGACCCATGGGTCACTCGGAGGATGTTGGGCGGACCGTTTGTGAGCGTCTTAGCGGTAGTGACGGGTGATAAGTTGCTTGTGCTGAGCTCACAAGGCCATATAATTACATGCAATCTGCGTTATGACAGAAGATTACGGCCGTAACGGTAGTTATGAAAAAACAATAATAGACGAGAATGGTAATCAGTTGGATTGGGAAGAATGAAGGTAGCAAGTTCTGGATGCAAATCATTATGGAGCTTAAGAATAGAGGGGCTCCTAAAGACCTTACCAGATATATTGCTGATTACGACGCTATACACCATCTTTTTTTAAAAAATATCCTTCTGCCGAAGCACAAATTGCTAGAAAGATTGTTGCCTCTATATTGCTTGGTACAGCAAAAGAACTACTAAGAGTATTTCAAATTGATTTAGCGCTAATGGCCAGTCTTTCAGGGGCAAGGATTTGTTAGGTTCGAAAACAATAATATCGAAGATAGCATGGAGCTGATTATTATCACTCCACCCAGCTGAATTTAAAGAATCAGCAGTAAAACTAGCAATTGAATCCAAGAGGAAATTTTCCAGTTTCTGAAGTAATGATTCTAATGTACTGTCACACCTTGTGCCAAAAGTATAAGCAACTACTTTTAACGAAATCTTATTTAGTAACCCTCCTTGCTATGAGCGTTTTATCGCTACTATTCCACAGCTATCCACATTTTAATAGTATTCTTACAAGAATTGTCATCTCTTATTCTGGAGATATATACTCCATCTCAAATGTAAATGACCTAATCGCTGCAGCCGATTTTATGAGAAAAAACTTTGAAGCTCCCCAGATTTTGGTAGGACATAGTCTTGGTGGAACAGCAGCACTAGCATTAAATAATTCTTCATATGACGTTTAATACCAGTAATAAGTATCAGCCCAATAAATCATATTTAAAATCTCCGCAAAGTATTTCAAATTGATTTAGCGCTAATGGCCAGTCTTTCAGGTATGGTAGGTAATATAGGATTGATAATGGCAGGGAGTGTGTTGGTTACTTTTTCTAACATACCTTTTGGTTTGCGGTTAGCGACCCTTGGGACTCATGAGCCTCGCGATACGACGTTTCCTATGGATTCTCTCCTATCCTGCGATCGGCCAATTCATAAATGGCCATGGCCCTGAGGTTCCATGATCAGGCTGAGGATTGTGAACATAAGGTGGAGATTGCAATTGTGTTGTTTTGAAGATGCCCAAAGTACAATTTCGAGCCTCAGCCTTGCTGGGATGGCTCTAGTTCTTCGCTTGATGATGTACTTTCTTTTGCACACATTCATGAAGCCAGCCTCCAGCTTGTGTAACTCTTCTTTCTTCAATGTGCGGCAAATACAATTCTCAAGAATGCCTAGGCCCCCACCCTCGCGTCAACGAATATTGATGGTTTAGTTAGCTACAACGCAAGCAGCAGCAGCGATAACTCGTTGGACTTCGTTTGCTTTCGCGGCAATTATCTGCATTTTTATTACACACACACGCACACACACACACACACACACACACACACACACACACACACACACACACACATACATATATATATATGCGTGTGTGTGTGTGTGTGTGCGTGCGTGTGTAATATATATGTATATATTCCCCGCCTTAGCGCGGGAAGGCAGGACACGTACACCTCTCAGAGGGAGTTGATGTTAAAGTAGTTGTATTACAATATATATATTTGTAATGTTATATGTCATATTGCTACAGCTCAACTGTTCGCGGCAGATCGACATCACTATCCTCGTTTCCTGAAGCTGGTACTCTACAGTGACCATCATCTGCCGCGACACAACTACTTTATAATCAACGAACATCAATTCCCTCTGAGAGGTGCGCGTGTCCTGCCTTCCCACGCTAAGGCGGGGAATCAAAAACATAAATGCGCACAGCGCACACACTTCATTGCGCGCGCATCCAGGCCGCTACACTTCTGTGCGTCCCCTGCCTGACATGCGACATTCAGCATCCAACATGCCACGCGCGCATCCAGACAGACCACTATAATCTCCGAGCTCCGGCACCCGCCCCACCACACCCTCAGCCCGACCACCAAAGAACTCGCCAGACTCGCCATGTCACCGCGCCCGCTCACACGTCCGCTTCCATGCTCAGTATTCTCATCCGCCAGCTTAGGGACGCGACTCGCCACCAGCAGCGTCCATATGGGTCGGTGGCACGCCGACGCCACGCATCTCCGCAGCACGCTTTGCCGCAGCAACACCACCCCGCACGGGCTGGAAGCCTTCCTCCTCGGCGCCGCCGCAGCCTTGTCCACCCATTCCAAGGACATGAGCTTCCTGCCCGCGTTCGACACGCTCGCGTGCGCGGTCCTCAATACCAGCCCTGGACATTGCGGCGACGGTGGCCAGGATAGGGGAGTCGTTGGCGGCGGTGGCAGTGGAAGTGGCGTCGGCGCCCTCGGCAAGGCTGCAGAGGGAGTTCCAGATTGTAGGGAGGTTGATCGCAGGGGCTGACGACACTCGCCGGGGTTTCTGGACAGGTTCCCCAGGTTCCTAAACGAAGACATGACAACGGAGATCTCGAAAGTGAGGGACATAATGAATACCTTACCAGGGTACAGGAACACATGGAAGCGAGGGACTGCAGGGGGAAAATGATATCGTACGAATGAGTGCAGACGCGTGCGGGAGTCGGTGACAGGTACCGGCCGTTAAACGGCCGGTACCTGTCGTTAAACAGTCGAAGCGTACATGTAAGGAGCGTTTAGAGATGCGCCCAAGTAGCTAATATAATCCCACACAACCGCCATCGTTTGTGCGATCCCACCTGCCGACTGCGATATTCTCAGTGGCGGATCGACCCACGCGCTTGGCACCTGGGTTCGTGTAGGCGGCGACGTCGGCCGGCACGACCTCGCCCCCTTGCAGCTCCGTTGAAGTGACCGGGTGGAGGCACAAGTAAGGAACACGCGAATTTGGTTTTGAACAACGCATCTAACGGCACATATCGGTTTGTGGAAGACGAGATTTAAGCCGTATAGACCCCAATGAAAGTTTTGTGCTGCTGCCGCCGCTTGTCCCAATGAATGAGGTGCTCCATGGCGACCCAGGGGTCACCCGCGTAAGCGCTAGGGTAGAACACATGAACATCAGCGTCAAAGAACCTTTTCGGCCAGCTGGCTGAATCACAGAAAGCTTCAAATGCGAATGACAGGTGCGCGCTTGCGCAACAGGCCAGGAGCAACTGCGGACCACATCTCGCTGAGCTTTTGGTTTGCCTACCTCGAGAGTTCTCCGCGGCTCCGGGCTGTGAGGTCATGGCGAGGTTGTCCGCTGCAGGCTGCTCTGAACTGAGCTCTGTGAACGGGTTGGGCTTGTCACTGAACGGCGCCGACATGTTATGAGCTTTCCTTGAAATCCGGGTCACTTGTCACGCACAAATTCGCGCTGAAGAGATCTGGTGTTGATATTCTGTCTCGACGAGCGGGAGTGGATGTGTTGCTTCAATGGGTATGCCTTACAGAGCAGGCCGAACTGTGGGCCTTATACCACGTCGCCTCGGGTCTCGCCCCGTATTTTCAATATAATGAGGATGGATGATTTCTCAAGGCGATCCCGTGGAGCGCAATGTTGCACGTTCTGAACCATCAAATCGATGTCAAATCGATCAAAGATACCAAGGGCTGGAGGGCCATCTTTTTTGGGATCTAACGTGTCTTGCAAACGAGATTACTGTAACCTTTTCATCCCTGTACTCCACGTGATAGCGCGTTTCTCACTAATGCGAAATCGGGTTGCATGACGACATGTGCACAGCCGGTCCCTCCTGGGTGACCAATCTGTAATTGCTGCTGATTAGGATAAAATTATCGTGTGGTATAATCTTTAAAACCATAAAAATAACGTTCGCTTTGACGTTCAATGAGCTGCTATCGGGTTCCTGACATGCTCGCCGTCTCACCTCTCGCGCACAGCACATTGCAGCGCATGCCGTGTAACACCGTGACAAAGATCCGATTGACTCTTAAACGTACACAAATCAAAACAAAGATGTCAATGATTGAAGTGCCATTTTCCTGGCAAAAGCTTAAGACTCGTGCGCAGGACCGTTAGTCGTAACGTACCAGGCTCCAGCACAGCGAAAATCCAAGGCATGCGAAATGAAAAGCCTTCGAATATGTTGCTGGCTTTAAATGTGTTCATAAATCTGTGTATATCCCAACCTCAAAATGTTCAATAACGACGGGCCCCTAGCCCTTCCCGATCACATGCGTATGAGCGTCATTGCTGTGTGTATTCTTTACGAAAAGTTAGGATTTGATCTGTGATGGCAGCTGTATTACCGGATACTTGAATTGGCTCGGCGGGCAGGAGCGCCAACCTTGGACAAAACCACATTGACAACGATGGCGCCAACGTATCAGAAAATAAAAGGCAACTTTGATGCCACACCTCTTACTCGGTCTCTTCGTCAGGAGGTGCGATTGTCGGCCGGGAAGGTTTCACTCACCCGGTACCGGCACCGATATGCCTGTGGCATTGCCCGCGTAAAACCCTTTTTGCTTAACTGGTAGGTCGAGGGTTTTGACATCATGATATGTCTGATGGAGTTAATCGACAATGCTGTTCAGGCGACGATAGAACGCGCGGGTAGGCGTTCTGCCGTTCAGTGTTCGCGTTCGAAAGGGCATGGATGTGTTAATTCCCTTGCCGACCACGCGCAGAGCCATGCATTAGCATACGCATAAACTTTGACAAGCTGGATGAGCACGGGCATCGCACCGGGGAGCCCGCAGAGCTGGTGATTGAGGATAATGGAAAGGGCATGTCACAGCGGCAGCTTGCGAACTACTTCCGCGTGTCCTTCACGACCTCACGCATCCCGGATTTAGACCGAGGTACGTGGCGACCCCAAACCGGTGCTGGTTATGCAACTTGGCAGCTACCATCTCTTGAATAGTATATAGCATGTGTGTGCAACGCGGCCAAGCATGAGGGATTTGCAGTGCTGTACGCAGCATTGCAGCCTGCAGAATTGCAGCCTCCCACCTGGGCGGTATCAACTATGCCGCTCAGGCGGGTTGCAGCAGCAGCAGAAAAAGCAACACCGCCACCACCAAAAGCAGCATGACCATCTACCGTCCCGGAACATCCCTCCCTTACGCACTTGAACGGCACGCCGACACTCAAACCCTTCGCAGAATCGCAACCTGGCGTTTTGCCGCTGGACGCTTTCATTAACTCCCACCTCAACCGCTTTGGCCGCGGGTCAGCCTCTGTGGTTTACTTCGGCGACGCGGTGGAGGTCGAGAGCTTTCAGGTGGGTTGAAGCTGCGATTGTAGATGTTTTAAGATTAGTTTGCCCTCCGCTGTGAGGTGAAGGAATCAGCCAGGGTGGGTGCGAGAAGGGCTAGTGGCGGCTGGTGGGAGTTAAGAGCTCGGCAGGGCCCCACACAGGAGTTTTGGGGCCCGGGCAGTTCTAATCGGCATAGGTTAGTCAGGTCATTGGGTTAGGCTTTTCGTTATATGGTGTGCCGGGACATAACCTGTCCAATTTTAACGCTAGTTTTGCGCATCCTACCTTTCTTGCCAGGCCCCACGTGACCCGAAACAGCCCTCCCGTGCCTACATGGTTAAGGTGAGGAATGAAGGGGTTGGTAAGCTCCCGGCCTGGTAGGGAGGGATTTCGGACTGAGAGATATGCTGGAGGCAGAGGCGGAGAGATATGATGGAGGCAGAGGCGGAAAGGGATGATGGAGGCAGAGGCGGAGAGGACGATGGAGAAAGGATATGCGTAACCTAACAGCTTCTAGTCCGGCCACCTTCCTCATGCGTGTGCCTCCCTGCAGTTTGGCAGAAAGCACAGCTGTCCCCAGCACGCCTCGGAAGGCTTCACGCCATTGTTTTATTTTATACAGTTATGTGGGTTTGTGTTTTTTATTTAGCCCTTGTCGTTGTTCACTGCTCCGGCATGGATTGGCTCTGCACCATGACAGTGTGACTACGAGGCACTGTTGCAAAGCAACAGTTGGGACCTGGAGATGTACGAGAAAGACCAGGAGGTCGTGGAGGATGACCTTAGTAAGTCTACGGCCGGGTGGGGCGAGGACAGCATGCAGGGGAAGCCGGGAAGACAGGTTAAAGGTGCGGGGTTGGGTGCTAAAATCGGAGCCGTTGAAACTGCAATATGTTTTGATTTTCCCTGGTTAGCATTTAATCGCGGGAGGATAGAGTCTCCTTTCTGAGGCCATTATGTCGATTGTTTCAGTTCAGTCATAGGCTCCACCCAAAATCCATTTGTGCTGGTCCCTGGTCCCCGGTCCCCGGCAGCCCTTGTCCAGAATGCCTTTAGTTGCGGCAGCTCCCTTTAGTTGCCTATCTGGGTTCCTCTTGTAAAACACGTTCCGTGGTTTTTTGTTTTCCGTAGACGGCTGGACCATCATACGCATATCAAAGCTGCTGCCTGACAAAGAGCGAATACTGCGGGATTTGGCCAGTCTGGAGCAGCTGGCCAAGAGGGTGGGTAAGGGATCCAGTAAGGAACAAAATGCTGCTGCTGCAAGAGCACTGTCTACGGGGCAGCGGCAGACAGTGCCCATGCTGCGGCATTCAGCCCCCGGTGTGCGTTCGCCACATACTTGCCACATAGCAGCCCATTCTCGACACACGTGTGCACCTCCATTTCCTCGTCACGAGGTTTCTGTTATGCCCCACCATTGCCGTGCTCTGTACACGCGCGATGGTGACCTACACCCCATGCTTCTCGTTGTCCTGCTGCTTCACACCGGCGGCCGTGTACGTCATCATTATCATTATCATCATCATTATCAGTATCATCATCATCATCATCATCATCATTATTATCATCATCATCATTATTATCATCATCAATATTCTCGGGCAGGACATGAACAGTCACCTTTCCGCTACCCCCTCCCGCTATGTGGCAGCGCCCCAAGTGGTCCTCTTATTGCGCTATGCCTGATGTGGCCTGGCGGGGAGACTTTCCGTTCTGATCTCCTTGTTGCGTTCCCTGACCTGAAGTGGCACCGGGCAGTTGACCAGCCTCCTCTAAATGGAGATCATGATGATTGCTGTGAGCTGCGGGCTTACTGCGGAAAATCATCGCGCGGATCATGCACTCATGCATGGGACGGACAGTGTGTGAACACGCGAGTACCCCCAAGTATTAATCTTCGTTCTTCCTCCAGTTGACACCCATCAGACTTCACCCTTCGTTCTCCCGCTCCCCTCATCTGTGTGAACCTTTCTGTACGCCTGCAGCTTGAGCAGGTGTACCACTGGTTCATATACGGCTTTCCCGAATGGCTGTGGGGCAAGATGCCTGCTGAACTCACCCGCAACAGCAGGCGTCCCAAAGGTCAGTCAAGTGTATGTTCATGTTGACATGCCCTTCACGCAAAATCTGTTAATCAGCTCCACACCGCGTGCCTTCAATTATCCCGATGCGCCTCAAAGAAACGCGTATCTCCAGAATGCTACCAAGCTACCTAGCACAACAACCAGAGCCCAACCCCCATTCCTCAACCTCAAGCCAATAACTTCAAATGCACAGCGCATTCTAAATATATGTATGAGCTGTAGTGGCTGATTTTCTGGGCGATAACACTCTCAGCAACCATACGTGGTGGTTGGTCGGCTCGCAACCTCGCCCCTGCAACACAACCCACGCTTTACGCCGCATCTCCCTACATCTCCCTACATCTCCCTACATCTCCCTACATCTCCCTACATCTCCCTACATCTCCCTACATCTCCCTACATCTCCCTACATCTCCCTACATCTCCCTACATCTCCCTACATCTCCCTACATCTCCCTACATCTCCCTACATCTCCCTACATCTCCCTACATCTCCCTACATCTCCCTACATCTCCCTACATCTCCCTACATCTCCCTACATCTCCCTACATCTCCCTACATCTCCCTACATCTCCCTACATCTCCCTACATCTCCCTACATCTCCCTACATCTCCCTACATCTCCCTACATCTCCCTACATCTCCCTACATCTCCCTACATCTCCCTACATCTCCCTACATCTCCCTACATCTCCCCACATCTCCCCACATCTCCCTACATCTCCCTACATCTCCCTACATCTCCCTACATCTCCCTACATCTCCTTCATCTCCCTACATCTCCCTACATCTCCCTACATCTCCCTACATCTCCCTACATCTCCCTACATCCCCCTTCATCTCCATCTCCCTTCATCTCCCTTCATCTCCCACGCCGCAGGTGGCCTTAGGATCGAGATAATCATGTCCTCCGGCGCTGACGTGCTGTTCCAGGCGTGCCTCTCACCTGAGTCGGTGTCTAGGGGAGCCGGCGGCAGCGGTGGAGGCGGCGACGACTTTGGGCACAACTCGGACCTGCAAGCGGTTCTGCGCGAGTGGGAACGGCTAGCAAATGCCAACCAGGTGTTGGAGCTATGCGTTACGTGTATGAGGTGCGCAAGGGAGATGGCGCAAGGGAAGTTCACGACAAACCTGGGCCTGGCGTTTGGGAAGGACCCTTTCATTCTCTGTCCTATCGTTGGGCGTGCGCTGGGTGTTGGCGCTGGGGGCGCAGAGAGCAGGGGAAAGGCGAAATGCGGAATGGGTCTGCAAGTTGCGGAGCTCCTCGCCAGGGCTGCCCAGTTGTTGTGAGCTGGCGCAGAGCCACTAGAGCACGTAGGCGTGGGAGCACCCTGCATAGAGCACGCAGCGATTAGAGGAACAGGGCGTCTGAAGATGGGCAGTGGTGCGTGCATTTCGATTTGCTGCGTAGCGGATCGCTGACACTGGTGGGCCTTACGGAAGCCCGTAGTGAGTTGCGTTGCGTACATTAGCTTAGCTGTGGAGGAAATTGTAAGAAAGAGATCCCGACCGTCCTGTTTTGGCTCACATGGGCAGCTTCTTTGAAGCATATATGATGGTTGGAAGCCTTCTAATGGTGACGATGATGGGTTGGTAGAATGGATGGAAGAGGTGGGTTGATAACGGTGGGCCAGATGTGGCATGCGGATATGTTAAGTCATGCCACACCATGAATGTCATTGCAGGTTTTTACCCTAAGACCTTTCCGACCGGAAGCGGTCGCACCTTTGCTACGCCCTTGCCCTGTACGAGCAGGTACTTACCGCCCGGTCACCCGTCCCCTGGCGGCACGGACTTGTCTCTGAAAATGGATGGTAGCAGTCCCAGCAAATCCAGCGCCGGCAAACCGCCGTCTGGTTCTGGTCGCGGGCGGGGGGGCACGGCAGGAGGCAGTGCTGGACCCGAAGGCTGCGGTAGAGGTCACGACATCGGGGGCATGCAGCCGCGCCCGCCAGGTCGGGCTTCTAAATCGGGAGGGTGCGTCGAGGTGGTGGAGCTGCTGGAAGATGATACGGACATCGACACCCGCCAGAAGGACTGCGTGTGCGACTTCGTGCTCATCTGGCTTTTTTTTCCATACCGCCAATGGTGGGTGATGAGGGGATTTGTGAGCGGTGATGGTGGTGGTGTCACCTAGGTCCCCTCCTCAGCTGGGTGTGCGTTAGCTGAAGTTCCGGACTCCCACGCGCTTGAGCAGCGGCCGTTACCAAAGCACACCACTCAGCCACCTTACACAACGTCGCCCTGGCATTGGCGATGCGCGTTTTACCCTGGCGCCAGGTCGAAAACCGCGGCTGCCGTTCGTCTTGACTCTTCATTACCATCACCCTCAGCGCCCTATCTGAGAGGACTTAGCTGCCCGCCTCGCCGATGCTGCTAACCGTGCCCCCCTATTATTTACGCATGGTACCTTGTCGTGTGACCCCCCGGCCCTCTGCTACCTGCTTGCCTTCAGCCCGCTCACTTTCCTTGTTTGCGCTTACCGCTTCCACGCAGCCTGCGGACCAAGCCGCTGGGCGACAGCGGAAAGGAGTGAGTAGAGGGTCATTATATGCTGCGTGTAGTTGTTGAAGCAGGGTATACGTTTGTTGCAGGTATGGCAGTTGTTGTTTCCTCTCCAGACTGTGAAATGTGAGCGGCATGACATTCAGGCCACGGCTATGGTCTTCGTGCTAAACGCGCCCAAGCAAAGTGCGCGTCGACTGAGTGGCCTGAGGCCATAACCAATATTGGGTCTTGTTCCGGGGCTCATCCAGGGGATTCCGTGCTGCTCCTGATTTGAACGTTCGTTCTGGAGGGACCCTCCTAGCTCCTGGGTATGTCCAGGTCCCAGGTTCTTAAGGGTAGCTGGATCATTTGATGTCAGGGCCCTTGCTTATTGCCCTTCGCCGCTGTCAGTTCCTCCCACGTCCTTCTGCCCTTTCTCCTGCTGTCGCCGCGAGTCTAAACCCACCAGGGAATTAACGTATTGCCGATTCCCTTCTGCCGGTTTGCCGTGGCCCCACGGCGTGACGGACCTTTCCTGTCCACACAGGCTGTTCGTGTTCCCGTTTTGGAGTGGCAAGGATATGATCAAGTCGAAGCTGCACGGCCAGTTCCCAGAAATATACAAGACGGCGGTGGCACTGGCACGCATGGACCAGGAAACTCAGGTGGGTTGGCGCAGGGCGGGGTGATAGTTTCAGGGCATATATTGGACGTCCGAGTTTTGAGTTGAGAAGCCTGTGGTCTGCCAGCAAATTTGGGTCGCGTGTGTGATGCAGGCGGCGCGCCTCAGCCTGCGTCTTTGGCGAGAGAGGTGGACGAAGGAGGATCCATCTCTTTAGCCCTGCCGGGCTGACCACCCAAGCAACGGCATTACTAACATGGGTATCCCGTGATGACCCGACCATCGCCTGTTTAAGCGCTTGCCGCCTTCCCCTTCCCGGAGCAAGTTAACGTGATGACTGCATGTGATGACCGCAGCCCCCTCCCGCCTCGATTCCCCAAATCAACTAAACCCCTTACGTTGTGTCTATCTCTCATCCCTTACGCCGGCTAGAACCATGCGCATAAGCTGGACGATCCCGGCCGCCTGGTGGCTCTGCTTCTGGTTTCCCCGGATGCCCTGGCTCACCAACACAAGTCGGACTTCGAGGGCAAGGCCTACGAGGTATCTTCTCTTGTACATGGAGAAGCGGGTGTGAGAGGTGGGGGGAGGTAGGGCTGGCAGATGAAGCTGGAGAATAAGTGCAACCGAACACGGTACCAACGAGAATTCTGAAGGATCCCGAAGAATCCTGAAGCTCTTGCATTAACACTTTGTTCGTTCAACCCTCTCTACCTTCCTGCAGTTATTTTGCAAGTCTGGCCCATCCGCTGGTCCCTCCTACCGGCCATCTTCGGACGAGCAGCCGCGGCTGATGACTTACGTGTGGCGGAAGGATGTTGAAGAGTCTGCTGCCGACGGAGGCGGTGAAGCCATCGGTAGGGGACGCCGTGGCCGGCGAAACAGTGTAGTCATGACGGCGGCCTCTCCTAGGCGGCCGCCACCGCTACCGCGGCTGGGTCAGGCTGGGTGGTATGAGGACCTGCGGGGGGGCTGGGCGGCGCAGCAGCTGCTTGGGGCGTTCCGCAACTGGTACCTCACGGTGAGGTGGAGACGCTCGAGTCCCGCGCACAGTCCTTCTCAAGCGGCGTTGTAAGGGAACATACAGATCGATTGTGGCTTGATCGCCTTTTGTTGCTGATGATGACGGAGTGTCATATGGTCACGTGTATGTAAAAAATGCCTATGATGGCAAACGGAAGAGCGGAACACACCTTTCCGACGAGTATGTTTTGTGGACAAGGAAGGACCGCAGGCGCCAGCGCGTGATAGAAAGTGTGTATACCCGCTCTGGCGCCGGCGCCTTTGTGGCAATGATGCATTTGCCTTTATGGAGACGAATTAAGAAGTTGTCATGGAGCCAGATGAAGCCTTGCAAGCATTTGTATGAATCACACACACACACATGTCACGTTAGGAGTCGTCCACCGTAACTGCTTAATTCCCAAGTGGCCCGTGGTTCTTAAGGACACGTCCATGTGTATGGAACCTCATCGACCGACCAGGATGAGGACGGCCATTTGGTCCCGCCCACAATGCTGGTGGAGCTGACAGATCTGGGTCTGGAAGAGCCGCACGGATTCGACTTATCGGAGCGAGGCATGAAGGAATGCAGCGACAAGTATGCATACGGAGACGCAGATCCGGTGGAGACGGGCGAGATGGTGCGTGTGTTGTAGGGCTGGATAGAAAGTTATAATTCTTTCAGGAGGACCTGGAAATTGTCTAGGCGCCGCAAAACACGGGGGAGAGGGACGGGATGATGCCCTAAGAGCGAGGATTGGGCTGGGCTGGGCTGAGCATGGTAGAGGGAGGGATTAGCGCAGGTGCATTCAGGGCTTTTGGGATTTGCTTTCAAGAGCCTTTTAAGGGTCCGAAGGACCGAGTTATGATGATGGGCGGAGTCGAGTCTCTGTTGTGTCATCCCCCCGACTGCGCAAGGTGTAAAGGGGGGAGTAGTTTTCTCGTATGTTGAAGGGTGACGGCTTTAATGGACTGTCCCGCGCCGCCGCTGGGGCATCGTTCTGTCGGACTACCCCCAGCACCAGCATTCGTTTGCTCGTCTTCTCATCCCAATCCTCCCCACGTGCCCTTGCGCAGAGCATGCACCTGCGCTCACCCAAACCTTTTACTAGGCGTGCCCGCTCACGACACCCGTCGTCCTGCGCCCCACGGGCTAACCTCAGATCCAAGCAGCCCAACCTGTGCCGCCCCCAACTCCCCGATGCGACTTCCGTTCTCACAGCTGATGGTGGTGAACGCCAACCAGAAACGCGTTGACGACGTACCCGGAGGGGCAGGAGCAGCTGGCGGCGGCGCTGCTTGTGGCGTTGTCAGGTCCAGATCACTGGCCGGCCACGCGCGTATTGTGCAGAAGTTCTTCATTGAAGGCACGGATGCATCAAAGCAGCATTACGCGCTCGTGAGGCCCTGGAGGCCCCATTGGTCCCCCTTGGCGCGTGAGTTGTCTTGATTTGTGGTTTTGTGCTGGAGGCAACTGTGGCATGTGGGCGCCATGAATGGATTTGACTGGGCACGGCTGCATCGGTGCTTTCGACCTTCCCAGCCGTAAATGCTTACTTGACGGGGCCGCGATGGTGCCGCCTAACACATTTCCCTCCTCAACTGATCTGGATTAATTTAATAGACACCATACTATGTTAACACAGTCTCCACAGACTCCTTCGAGGATATTTGTATTCGTGAGTATTGTGAATTGACAGGCCAAGCTCCGATCAAAGCCCGATGATAAACTCCAGTCATTGCCCCTTTCCACCGCCCCGTTTGTTTCCCTTTCGTTTACTGATCCTGCAGCTCTGCTGTCAGAGAGCATCATGGAGCTGCAGCCGCTGAACAAGGGCGGCAAGCGGGTCATGGACAGGATGGCCGAGCAGCAAAAGATGGTGCGGATGTGGGAAGAATTCCTGCCACGGATGCTGGCCATTGAGCCTGATGATGAGGTGAGATGGGGAGAAGCTGCAAGAAGTGCACGCTAGGTTGGGGACAGCAGCAAAACGAGGGTGGGATGGTGACTCTCTTGCTGCCCTATTCGCCTGCTCTCAATTGCCGTGTGCTTTCCGATTTGAGCTCTCACAAGAACACATGTCATAGCGCCTCTCCTAAAGCCTTCTTCGCCTCGGTTCGTTGATCTGGAAGTGCCGTACGAGTCGGACCCAATCACCGGCTGCCAGTCAACTCCTCTACTTGCACAACGAGGGCCTGAACATTGTGAACCTGCTGGTTAGTCATTTCACAAGCGGCATTTCTTGGCCGGCAAGCTGGCCACGTGCCAGCCGCATGGCAGCCAACGTGTGCAGGCATCTCGTTAAGCCGCGTGCGCCTGAGCGCATAAGATGTGGCTGGGTGACAAAGATGTTTCTGTTTGAAATGACAGCCCTTACTTCCCCCGTCTCGTGCTCGCATGTGCCGCGAAATTGCTGGGCGGAAATTTTACGAGACAGATGGGCGTTCCCCGCTCTGAGTACGACACTAATCATACGTTCAACAGGATTACCGTGTTCGTTGCCGGCAACAGGCCCTCGTCCCAGGGCAGTGGCAGCGGCAGCGGCGGGGCCGGAACTTCCGCAGCTGGCAGAACGGGAGGTGGCACCGGCCGCCGCGGCCGGCCAAGCAAGGCGGCGCAAGCCGCCGCCCCTGACCTGGCCAGGGCGGGAGTGGAGCCTTCAGGCGAGGGCCTGCCGCCGTCTGCGCCGATGAACAGGACTGAATCGCACTACCCAAAGTACACAGTGGCGGTAACTCTGCTTCTAGAAGCGTAAGTATCGGGCCCGGCGGGCGCCCGCGGATCGTTTCTTGGAAGTGCAACTATACTATGCGGTAGTCCTCGCTGAAAGTCCCCCCCCCTTTACTACCTGCATGCCCGCCCCTACAAAGTAAAAAAGCCATGCAACGGCCTCGGAGCTTTCTGGACTGCTTCCTTCTCCAGAAGCGTCCTTTCCTACTGTGTCCCCGAGTCCCCTCTCCCACTCGACGAGGATGTACATACATGCATACTCGCTTTCCAATGGCGGCTTCAGTCCATGCTCCTCCTTCAAACCCAATTCTGCGCTGTCCTCTCTATTGCTTTATTTTTACGTTTTACCGATATACACCGGGGGCTTCCAACCGGGGGCTTCCAACCCGGGGGGCTGGGGCTGGGACTTCATGCAACCCGCCTTTGTGGTGGTTAGGCATGCAGGAGGCCAGGTGCCCCTGGCATCAATTTTCCATGCAGCCACTTTACGAAGATTACCACGATCAGCAAAACTGGCACACTATGCATATGTGCACATGTATGCACACTTGCATAGGTGCCATGCCACTTAGAAGAAAATGCCGCTTAGTCCATCTTACATTCCACATGCCCGAACTGGTGATTTGGTAGTAATCTCTGGATCTGCCGTCTCGCCTCTGTGCAGGTGGGAGAGAACTGCTTCCTGCAGTCCTGGAGATGATGACAGGGGGCAATGGATGGAGGTGGCCCAAATCGAACCCGGGTTTGTTGCCCCGAGCGACAAGCGCATGTGAGTCCCTAGATGGAAAGAAGGGGCTTAGGTGTCGTCGTCAGGCTCGCGCGGAAGCAGTCGCATCCCCCATGAGGACGACGGTGGTTCTCCGTCGAGTGGGAAGGGTCACATGAGCGTTTTATTGTCAGAAAACTGCCCTGTGCTGTGGCGCGGTGAAGTGTCCGGTCGGCCGGAGGCGGCACGTGGTGGGTGCAGTGCGGTGCGGTGCGGTGCGGTGCGGTGCAGCCCAGACTTGTGTTATCCAGCAGCTGTGTTGGTCTCCAGGATATCAGATCGGATTAATGTGAGGCTGGAGCTGCAGGCCTGATATTACTTGCCTGATCTCATTTCCACCACTTCTCAATGGGATGCTGGATAACTTAAGTCGGATTATTGAGTAATTTATTTGCAAGTTTTGGTGACACGATTGCTCTGCCGTGCACAACAAACATCTCGCCCCTCGGGTTGGCCGCCTGGTTTGTTTGGTCTCATGGACACCAGGTTCACCTTCACCGGCTTCGGCCGGTATTTGCGGAAACCGGGCACTTACCGAATGAAGTTCGTGCCAAGGGAGATGCCCGTGGCGCTACTTGATCCGAAACAACCCCTTGAGCACGTGTTCAAGGTGGGGCTTCGTGCGGCTGGGGTGTGGGGGGAAAACGGCATTGATAGGTGCAGGTCAGATGACCGAAGCCCAAGACCGGTGAACAAGTGAGAGATTGTGAGCAGATCAAGAGACAGTGGGATAGGGGGCAGGGCAGGTCAAGATAAGGGAACCAAGGTAAGGGAACCTCGGAGCACTATGTCGGAAGCGGACTGCTGGCGATGGATGTCAGGTGGGAAATGGAGAGGAGAAGGTCGCCACGCTGGCCCTAGATTGTTTGTGATGCTGGTGCACTTTACCACGCGGCACCACCTGGCTAGGTTGGCTCAGCTGCATCATGCACATGTCCTTCGTGTGGAAAGCCCTTCCTCCGGCGAACAACCAGTAATCATGAAAATAACTATTACTGCAACTCTCCTGATCTTTGGAAGTGGCGTGTTGCGGAATGTGGCTACTACATACTTCTCGTCCCAACTAACGTTTTTTGCTCCTTTCTTTACTCCCCTTCGTTCGCTCTCCGTTTTACCCTTCTTGTCCTGAGCCCCTGTCTAGGTCACCAGCAGTCATCCGGTGCTTCTGAACGCCTTCTTCGTGGCGCCCGCGGTGGCGCAAGGAGCGGTAGTGGGACCCGATCCATTAATCCGGCAGCCTGTGGTACGGCTTGGGGAGACCTTGCCGGACCTGGTGGTCTTACTAATGGACGCCCGAGGCGGAAGGGTGCGTATGTGGTCTGGGCTGGGAGTGAAACTAGTGGCGGCGCGAAGGACGATCCCAGGAAGGCCGGCGGGAAACTGAAGGTGCCCGGCTGCAGTGCTGCGGGCCAGCAGCTGTAAGGACACGAGGTGATGGTGATGGTGATGGTGATGGTGATGGTGATGGTGATGGTGATGGTGATGGTGATGGTGATGGTGATGGTGATGGTGATGGTGATGGTATGCCGTTGCGACAGACGAAGTCGGGGATAGTGGCGCACATGCACAGCCTTACCTGATGCACCGAAGCGAATTCCTAGGTGTTATATATGGCTACGTCGTGACGTAAGTCTCCAAACCGGAAATAAATTGCAGGTGGCCTTTCCCCCGGATCTGCGCACACGGCTCGAGTCCACCTGGGACCCCGCTGCCGCCGCCGCCGCCGCTGGGGCGGCCAACGCCAACTTGAACGGTAGCAGTGGCGGTGGCGGCAGCAGCCACCCCCTCACCGTAGCCGCCGACGTTTTTAATGGCGACCCCCTGCGGCTCAAGCTGGGCTTGAAGCGGAGCGGCGGTACTGCCGCCGCTAGTGGTGGACGATCGGCGGGCGTTTCCTTTTCGCCGGACAACATGATGATGTTCATCAGCGGGCTGTACGTGAAGCCGACGGCCCTTAAGCAGACGACAGGAGGGGGCCACAAGGTGTGTCAAGACCTGGGTCACGGTGGTCACGGTCTGGGCTTTGTGTGCGCAAAAGATGTTTCCCTTCGATGGGTGATGGGGTTGCGGCTGGAGTACTGTACCAGGCACACGGCCACGTCTCTCTCTGTGCGTAAACCCCCCTGGTGATCCCCCCTGGTGGTTACAACTGAATTAAATCAATCAAGACCTCAAATATTGCCTGTTAGTACATGGGGTCGGATGCGCTCTAAATTAACAGATATTTACGGAGTAGACGTAGATCGTAACTGGTTTAGTATATTTAGATAGCATATGTTGTTCCTTTTGTTTAAGCAGTGAGATGGCCCATATCCACGCCATGAGCACCATCTCTGGTACATGTGGTCACGGAAGACCGGTTTCATCAATCCCGATGTGAGTGACATCGGAGCGACACTGGCCCTGGTGTAGATTAGTTCATTGTCAGCCGATGCTTGGTTTATCCGTCTTCGAGCACTGCCCATTCAAGTTGGGGTTACGTGGTGGTGATGGCATTCCTATCCTAAACAGCGGCCCATTAACCTAGCAACCTTGGTGGAGGGAGCCCTGCTTCTCCCTTCTACAGGGGGACGCCCTCTATAGGGGGACTCACCCCAATCGACTTGAGCCCGCATGTATGAGTTTAGTGTAATGCGGCAAGTTGGCGGGCGAATCTTCTGGTCCCTGCCCTCTATCCGCAGGCCAACGTGGCCAGCGTAAATGTATGCCTGAAGGTGACGCTCGTAACGACGGCTTCCGGCCGGCCGCTGAGCACCGACTACGCCACCGCACACGCTGCCGTTGGCAATGATGCAGCCGGCAGTGCGGACCGCGGCGCAGCTGCGGCCGGTAGCCACACTCGTGACATGCTGCTGGTCAGTGGGCCGCCTCACTCTATCAACGTCGAGAATGGAAACTGGTTCAACTCACCCTCTCCCGACAGGCCGCTCCCGGTATGTGGGTGTAGGTCGATACTAGCCCAGTGCAACAAGGGTTAAAGGGTCATGTGGGTTATGTGGTGATGGGGAAGCTGAAGCTCGGCAGGTTCAAAGGGGATGTAGGTTCGGGCTTCTTGGTGATGCCACCACGCGCATACCGCTTAACGACGAAGCAGCCCTGTCTCCTGCACCTACCGGGTAACACTGTTGCTTGACATCCTGAATCATACAACCCCCCTCTTCGGTTACTCCTCGTTCCTTCAGTATCAGCACCAGGATTCGTTTTATTCGTCTTCGTCCCCCTCTCCGCACCCCTTCGCTAAAATGAACCTCCATAGCTGAGCAAGGGCGCCGTGCTGGATAACGATTTGGTGATACGGCTGGTAGACGCCAGTGGCAACCCCTTCTACCGGATCAGGGAGGCGCACCCCCGCGTGGCGCTCAGGTGCTGTCATCTAGGCGGCATTGGAGCCCCGCCTGTAAGTTACAACCCCCATCTCAGCTGTTTCATGATATTGGCTAAGCTCACATCAATTTACTTTTGAAATGGCCAAAAAATATATTGAACTGAAGCTATTTATTTTCGCCCATTTTCGCGTTTACGAAAGGCTTTCTGTTTTCGCCTGTTTAAAAGACCCTGCTAATATTGTGTGTAGGATAGGGGGGTACATCACCCGTGGCCACTAACCTGGCAGTCCCTACCTGCCCCGGTGTTTCGGGGCACCCTCATCCAGTCTCCCATGCCGACTTCTCCGAAATCAGTGGTTTTCCCAGGTTCAGCACCCGCCACCAGCATCCAATATATTGTATCCTAATATTGTATCTCAGCAGAACGCGTTTGCCAGCATACTTCCAACACCATAACGTTAAAATTATCCCGGAAAGATTTGGAAACCTCGGGTATAGTATATTCAATATGTCCCCCGAAAGCCGGGCAGCCGTAGGCCTGTGAGATGACGTGGGATCACCGTGTTCGGGTACTAGTTTACCACAACGCGCTCTGTCTCGCAAAGAGCGGTGCGATTCCCGCAGACAGTTGTCTCTTCATCATGCCAAGCGGCTTATGTGTCTATCCTGCGCGCTGCACGTGACGCTTATGCAGGTAATGGTACACAAGCAGGCGGCGCCTCCCGGTGGCGCAGGGCCGGTTGGAGGACGTGGCGGTGGGACCCGTAGCGAGTTTGTGGATTTCACCGGTTAGTGAGTTCAGCGGAGGCATGTGGGTGAGATCCTGCCCAGTACACATGTGGTCCGTCTTGAGTCGCCTAAAGATGCGACTCCAAAGAGGCTTCCGCCACCCTAGACCTCTATATCGCATGTGGTTGGGTCTTGTGCAGTTAGGACTGCAGGAGAGCGCAAGAGGGGCTCACAGTGCTGACAGATGGCTTTGATTTCTCCTATCGTCTGAGGCACCTGGCCGCCACAGGAGGTCGTACCCTCTTGGCCCCTTTTTCGTGAGGCCGAAGGGGGGCCAGCCACAGGGATCTGTGCTCGTTTCCTACATGCCGCCGCCTCCCTCCCTCCCTCCCTATGGGGCCTGCATGCTAGTGCCCCTGGTGTGCGCGGGCTGGTGAGAGCCATTCGTGGCCCCGGTCCGCGCCTCTTCATTCCGCGCATATTTGAGTTGCTCGGTTCCCATGGGAATATTGCTGCCCCACCCCTTCCTCGTACTTCTATGCCGTATTTTTCTTTCTTTTTATAAACCCTTCCGTTCTTTTACTTTTCCTCTTACCTTCAGCTGCCCTCTGCTTGGGTTCCGCGGTTCCTATGGGAACACTGCTCGTACTTCTGTGCCGTACGTTTCTGTGCCGTACTTTTTCTTTTTAACAAATCCTTCCTCCTTCCTTCCCATCTTGTCCTTCCCGTTCTTCTTCTTCCCTACTTTTCCTCTTCACTTCAGCTGCACGGTTTCCTGGGGTGCATTATTTCTTCCTGCCACGACCTCGTGTAGCTTTGTGCAACCTTGCATTTCTGTTACTGACGCGCGTCCTTGCTGACTGCATGTGCACATCTTCGCTGTTTGCTTCGGTTCCGCCGCCGCCGCCAAAGGTGAGTCCGCGTGAGTCTGCGCTTCGTTTGGTTGGTTCGCGCGCGAGCTCATCATGCTAGCCCGGGTCGGGTTGGTGGGTCGGTCGGGTCAAGGCGCCTTAGTTTGTTGCTATACAGGGGTGTCAGGAGGAGCACGCGCATGATAATGACCAGCGGTCAGCTCAGTTTTGTCTTTTTTCCGCGGTTTTCCTTCGCCGCCAGCAGCGAGGCCGATAGTATACTTTATGACGGTTTCGATTGAATTTTTTTGCATTTATTTGCGGCCTTGGCGGCAACCTAGTTAACGTTCTTTTTGGGTCTCCACGTCGGCAGCAGCCTTGGACGAGGACAACAGTCAGCCATCCTTGAGGGTTAGTCCTGGCTTCGTCAGCGATCATTATCAGCGTTTCGATGTTCGTCTCCCTCCCTCCCTCCCTCCCTCGCTCCCTTCCTTCCTCCCGCCCGCCCGCCCTCTCTCTTGCTGCTGCCCTCCGCCCGCAAAACCCCATGCAGAGGTGGAGCTGGACTCCTCGGGCAACTTCCTTACCCTCCACGGATCCATGGTCAAGGCTACGGGGCTGCCCGGGGAAATCGGCATCCTGACCCTGTCCCTGGTGGAGAGCGGTCGGGGATTGGGAGGCGGCAGGTTTCCGGCGCTCGTCTCCTACGTCTCTGTCCGCAAGGTGGGGTCTGAAACGCGGCGCAATTGCGTTTTTTAGTTCGCGTGCGGACAGGGACACGTTTTGGGAGAACGGTTATGTGGGTTATGACCGCCTTCAATAGATCACCTCTTGACTATTATCGCTACTTATACCCTAAGTATGCTACTATGGCAAGGTCCTCCTTGGACACCCACACGAGTTGTGTGAATGTATCCTCTGCTTCCGCGTACCTTCATGTTGCCACCTTGTTATCCGTTTTTCCCATGGCATTGCCTAAACCTTCTTCGATGCTTAGCAGACACATACACGTGGATCGCATCTGTGTGTATGTGTTTCTTTTCCGCGGTACGTTACACGTACGGCGACTCCTCCAGATTTGAACTGCCCCAAAACATGTACGGATGCGCAATCGTCTTGACTTGCAACACTCAGACCTGCAACCTCTTGACCTGCAAACACGCGTCAGTACTCCGACGATTCTAATTTGCTCCTATTGGCCGGTAGTAGAGACCTCTCCGGAAGAGGGGCATTAATTCCCGGATTGTAAGGGCGACGTCAGGATAGTTGGGCGGGAGGTGTGTGCTTAGGCCCCGCCGTCGCCGTCGCCGTTGCCGTCGTCCATAGAAAAAGGTAGATGTAGGTGAAAACAAAATCGAACTACCATAAATTAATGATGATCCACAACGGCGGATGCCGTAAAGAGCTTCCCATAAGGCGTTACATAGACAACACCAGTTGTATGGCATTCCCGTACTCTCGTCCAAGAACTTGTCTTCTCTAAACAGAAGCCTACGCTAACCGACTAGGTTGTTCTTGGGGTCGAAGAGGCCGGGACAGCTGAAGGCGACAATGAGGGCACCGGGAGCGCGCAGGCGAATGCAGCTGGCACACGTCGGCCTCGGCGTCGGGCTCGCTCCAAAGTCAAACACGCGCATGTCCGGGAATATCTTCTGGATGGTACCGTTAAGGCCAATACGCGACGGGAGCTCCAATGGGCGGACCTGGTGGAGGAGGTGGAGGAGGGCGGCAAGTCGCTGCTAGAAATGGCGTTCGAGGTGCGAAGGGTTGGGCTGGGTGGGCTACGAGGAGGGGGAAGAAGAGAAGCTGCGGCGTTTCCTTGCACGGGCTCCCGGCCCGGCCCGGGCCCTTGCGCGGGCAAGTGGAATTCATCGGGCTCAGCAATAGAAGTTCGATGGGGCTTGGGGGCGGGGCAAGCGGTTGGCTGTGGGAGAGGAGAGCATTGTTAGGTCGCAGTAGGGACCATAGGCAGTAGGCCCCACTTGGGACAGCAGCCCAGTACGGCGTTTCATCCACAGAAGCGCTCGTCCAGCGGTATCGAGGCGCGCCGGTGCAAGATTTTCTCATGCGCCCAGTTAGACTTACTTTACTGCATAAACTCGATTCTCTTTACCCCTTTTTCATCACCCGCCATGGGGCCCTTCGTCGGGGACTAATCTTACACATACACACACGTATGCTCTCTCGCACACTCACACATACACACACACGTGTGCGCCGGTGCCTCAGCGGCGTATCGAATTTACGAGCTCCGGGCCCCGCGAGGTCTTCCTTCGCCCGAGTGGGGTTCTCCTCCGGACCCAAGCAGAGGTGCTGGCAGCTGCGAGAACTGCACTGGTGTCACCTGCTGTATTGTACGAGCAGTGTTTCGTATTGCGCCCTGGTCAGTTCCATCTGGGCGGTCTGCGGCTGTCGCTATCGGAGGAGACGGACGATGTTGTGGACGAGCATTTGACCGCGGAAGTGCGGGTAAGGAGATCAGGGCTTGAGGAGGGATGTACGGGATAATAAGGGAGCAGGTCCCTCATGGCGGTCGATATGGGGGGGAGAGAGGAGCTGGACTTGAGAAGAAGGAGGAGGCTGGAGCAAAGATGGGTATCGCTGCAAAAACCCCTAGCCAAGGGTTCGTGTTGGGGAGTCCCATTATGTGCCTTTCCCCCTATTTACGGTGCCATCCCAGCTCACACCTCTCCTCGGCCATCCACCATGGCGTATGGGGCAACTTAACACCACCTTCATATGTCATTCCAGCGTCGGTCGTGGATGGGTCTCGTGGCAGAGCCCGTGAGAAGCACGGCATGAGACCCAACCTATTCCTTCCTAATGTACGCCAACACGTAAATGCCTGCCGTGCCCTGCCCCCTGCCCCGTGCCCCCTGCCCCGTCCCCCCTGCCCTGCCCTTCCCTGCCCCCTGCCCCCTGCCCCCTGCCCCCTGCCCCCTGCCCCGTCCCCCCTGCCCTGCCCTTCCCTGCCCCCTGCCCCCTGCCCCCTGCCCCCTGCCCCCTGCCCCGTCCCCCCTGCCCTGCCCTTCCCTGCCCCCTGCCCCCTGCCCCCTGCCCCCTGCCCCCTGCCCTGTCCTGCAGATCTTAATCGGCTCCCGGGAAGTCGTTTCACGCCTGCACCTTGATAAAGGCCGTGCGGAGCTTCCCGAACTAGCATTTCAGGAGAGAGATTTTGCCGAGGCGGAGAACGCCGTGGTGGCGGTCTCTGTGTGGGACGTACATGGTCGCGGCAGTGCGTCGGCTGCTGCGGGAGCCAATCCAGATCGTTCGGCCGCGGCTGCTGCTGCTGCCTTCTGCTACGGCACCTTCTATGTCCGCCAGGTATTCATGGACAGGGCCCGCTTCCTGATGACTCCTGGGTTTTACGATTCCTGCCAGACAATGAGCACCTTTGCGGCCCTCTTTTGGAGGCTTTTATACCGCCGTTTTCCGGTTTCCCTTACCGCATGGTTAGTTTGTTCACCTGCTGCGTAGACCTCAATCCCCCCGTATGATACTGCCATCGAGTTCCTGTGGATAATTTGGTGTGCTTGGTTTTCAGGAACCCCGCGCAGTGGCTCTGCGGCTGGCGCCACTCGTGTGCGACCTCCTCACCAATCGCTGTGTGGTAACTCCTTGGCCGCTGCCACAACAGCCGCGGCAGACAGCCCCGTCACATCCCGCAGTTAGGGGGGCAATGCAGTCCCCGGCGATGCCGGTGGCTGTGGAGATGACTACGGGTGTGCTTGCGGTGCCTCCAACACCGACTACCGGCCGTCAGCGCGCGGAACATGGAGGGGATGCAGCTGCCAGCGGCCGTGAAGGCGCTGGTGGGACACCGCAATTGCTGCTGCAGCTGCTGGTCCCTGATGTTACCACCGGTCGGTCCACGAGTACGTCTGTGGTAGATGCGGCGGCGCTTATGGCTCGGGGCTTCTCTCTGGCGAGCGACAGCATTACCCTGCAGGGGGGTAAGTCGATAACGGTGTATGGCTTGTTTGGGTTCACAATGGGGACAGTTGCATTGCCATAGAGCGCATTGCCATAGAGCGCATTGCCATAGAGCGTGTGATGCTTCAGTCCATTTGGATACGGTGGGAGTTGTCGGTTGTGTCTCCCCCGCATGATGTTAGTCTGCATTCTGCCACTTTCTGCACTGCTGGGCAATCCATGGTCCAATCAGGAACATCAGGCGTTCGTTCTTTTGGGCAGTCAGTGTGGAATTCCGCTCGTGTTATACCGCCACCTGCTACTCACGAAATAGATACCTAGTACGATGTGCACGAGTACTGTTTTTCCACTAAATGGCGCCAGTTTGGGGTCCTAGGCCCCACCGGCTGTTTCACAGAAATCCTGTTTAGTTCTCTCGCCGTTAGTGGGTTCCCTGATCTGGGTCCGCGGTTTCTAATTTACCCATTGGCTTGAGGCTTTATTTCTGGGTTTTAGGGTTTTAGAGCTTTAGGGGGTTTCCTGTTTTCACAGATATTTCCTTACCTTCGTCCATCCACCTCAGCCCGCCATAATGGCTTGCCCGGCTCAACGCCTGGCTTGGGCCTTGTCGAAAACAGGCCAAACCCTGCGTGTGCCGCTCGTGGCAGTGGACCAGATGGGACTTCCATTAGCAATACCGCCCGCCCTCGCCCGACTCCTGGAGAAATATACAACAGCGTACTTGGAGCCGGTACAGGACGCAGCCGCGGCAGCGCGGGTGGCAGCAACCAGCGCAGCCCATGGACACGCAGGTCACGGCCGTGGTGGCTGGGCCAATGGGGCCGCTGGGGCTGGCGGCCGCGCCGCTGGCCAAGGTCGGCTTTCTGGAGTAACTGGAGAGAGATCGGGTGGCGGCAGCAACATAGTGCCCTGTGAGATCAGTGGGTGGACGTGGCAGGAGGTGCGGGAAGGCGCGGACGGTGCGGGCGCGGCCTCAGGAGATGCTGCGGCGCCTTCGACTGAGGCTGCAGCTGCGTCTGCGGCACCGCAGCAGCTTCCCCGGTTGCCGATGTGCTACTTCCAGGTGGGTGAGAGATTGCCGGTAACGAATGGGAGGTTGCGAAGAGGGTGGGGGAGCGAAATTTCGACATGTCACAGCCCCCTCATCTCACAGCCCCGCATTGTGTTTTCCAGTGTTAGGGGAATGGGACACGAACCAGTCGTGTGCGTCAGGGTAAGGACAGAGCAAGGCTGTCGTCAGATGGATGCTGAGCAGTCATCCATGATTAAGGACGTAAGGAGAGGAGCCTGTTGAGTAGGGGTGGTTCGGGCGGAGCGCGTCATGGAGGCTTCGGGAGTAGGTGAAACACATTTGGCCGTCGAGGACGCAGCCCGGGACAACGTCGGATGGATGGATGGATGGATGGATGGAATTATTTGTTCCTTTTGCTGATGACATGAAGCCAACCATAAGAACAGCAGTATGGAAACTACCGCGATTGACGGAATCCCGCGACTTAATAACATGACCATATCAAGTTGAAAATGTGAAATATAAGAGGAATATCCGATCTACTTCACTAAACCCGCAGCTGGACTTGCCGACCCTGGACTCGGCTTTTCCTTATCCATGCCTTAATCCGTGCATAGTCTTACGATGCACTCCGAGGCTACACTGTATTGCGGCACTCTCTTCTCCCCTTTTATCTGGCTCCTGCTTACAACTGCCGCTGCCAGCATCACAAGAGGCGCCTCTTTTTCTAGCATCACCAATGTTATCATGCCCAGTTATCGTACCGTGAAACGAATCTTGTTCTTTCGTAGCTCGCGCCAAAGCCTCCAACTGATTGCCTGGTCTCCCCTGGCGGTCCTTCAGGTCCAACCGATGCACTCATCTGGCCATGCAGCCCTAATCGTGACCTTCGACCCGCCACCAGATGTGCTGAACGCCGCTGCGACCACCGCCGAGCCGAAAGCACTTCCCCGCCTGAGTTTAGGCCTGGCTCTGCACTTTGAACATGGCCCGCTGGCGCCCGCAGGATACCAGCTGTCTGTACTGGCCCCTCAGGGGGTGCAGGTGAGTGTGCGGGATGCGGGCGAGGGATGCACGGGGACTGTTGGGAACCCCGTGTGTATGTGTGTGTATGTGTGCGCGCGTGCGTTTGCTTTATAATTCCCAGCCGTTGGAAGGGCTTTGCCCAGTGTGGGCTTGCTGCTCACTTTAGCGGGATTCGGTCATGTGACTTGTCGTCCACGGCCCCGGCAACACGCAGCGGCTTGACGATCTCATCCGCAGATAGGGCCGCCCTTCCCTGCCTTTCGGCCCGACGGAGGCGGTTTGAAGCAGCACCGCTGCATCCAGATCTACCGATCCGACCTCGCACGACTCCTCGATGTGCGTGTGTGTTTAGCTAGTCCAACCTCTTCAACTGTCGCCGCCTTTTTGCGAATCCCGGCAATGGTGCCACGGGCTCCCGCTCTCAACCCCCCACCAAAGGGGGGAGATATCAGGTCTCGTTCACTCGTCTCCCCCCCCATTTCTGATGCCATTTGCGGTTGCTCTCCCTCTCCCTCTATCTCAGGCTCAGCCGATTCCCGTGCACCCGGAGCGCGATGAGGAGGTGACGGCGTTTCTGCCGGCCCCCGGGAACTGCCAGCGTATCTACAAAGTGGAGGTTGTTGAAAAGACGGAGCTCGTGCTGGAGCTGAGGCTGATGGTGAGTCGGCAGATAAGCCTGAACACTGCACCTGTGCAAGAAAGGAATAGTGATGGTGTGCCCATAACACTATTGCCATTCCGCTGAACCTCTACCTAGACCCGTTCTGGTCTGGGGGCATTACCGGCGCATATGTTCGATTTATTGTATACCTAATATATATGTAAATATTGCAGAATGGTGGTGCTGGTATTCCTAACCTATCATTACAGAAAGGTTGTGGTGGCATTCCTAACCTAAACAGCGGCCCACTAACCTAGTAACCTGGGTGGAGGGAGCCCTGCTTCTCCCTGCTGGGTAGAGGGCGGGATGTATAGGCGGCCCCATCCATCCATCCATCCATCCATCCATCCATCCATCCATCCATCCATCCATCCATCCATCCATCCATCCATCCATCCATCCATCCATCCATCCATCCATCCACCCCAGCCAATCCACCCCAGCCAATCCACTTCAGCGGATGATGTATTTCTTGATTGGGTTCAGCATCCACGCACCACCAGCAGCGTAATCTAACGCAGCAGAATCTAGCGCATCATCGGCGCAATCATTAAATCAACACATACACAATTCAAGTATACACAAAACATGCGTGCGTATTCCTAACCCCCGCAGGACGCCCAGGGCTTTCTGGTAGCGGAGGACGGCACCTTCGAGCTGCGCTACGCTGAGGTCGTCAACCAGGAGCAGTACAGAGGGGTGCATGTGCGGCCCTGCGCAGTGACCCACGGCTCCCTGAGGCTAACGCTTCCCGTGTGCGCCGGCTCGGCCTGGGTGACCAGCCCTGTGTTGCTACTGTTAGCTCCCTCCTCACCCAATTTTAAACATGCGGAGCCGTTGTGCATCTACCTGTTCGTTCAGCCGGGGCGGTACGGCGGGCTCTCCAGGGGGGGCCTGACCCAAGTGATAGGTCTGGCCCGGGTATATACCTTGCGTGCTGTTTTAACGGGTCCCGTGCACCACTGAGTTTGTAAAGCTATACCTGGTTGAGTTTGTCGCGCAACGCTGATTTCCAGGATGGAAAACGGTTTCCGGGGATATTGTAGTCATCCATGGGCGCCGGCCCGTTAGCTAGGTCGGGGCAGGGTAAGAGAATCACTGGGTGTGTTATCACGATGATAATTATAATGTATTAGGATGCCTAATTGTAATATAATGTATTAGGATGTCTAATCCTGCTGACGTTAACTCCCGAGCTCTTTGTTTGGATCATGCTTTGTACGACACTGAAGGTGTGAACATGCGTGGTGGCAGCTGTGGTGTCCCTCGGGCCGCAGTGGCGGCGTCGGGGAGATGAGAAACGAAACTGAGGCTGCCTGCTGTTTGTCCTTCTGCCTGCGGCATGTCGGGAGACATATCGCTCCCGTCCTATCTCACGGGCGCGACGCGCGCATATATCACACACTCTCCAAACACTCACCTTTTCCGATTATATGCCTTCTTGGTCAGTGGGATATGTGGGAATGGCGCAGGCATTTCGTAAGTCTTGGGTAGAAGGAAACGCCTGCGGCATACAATTATTTTCCCCACCGGCAACTCTAGGTCTTAGAGGCTCCTGGGTACCCATTCGCCCTGCCTCTGTACGGCCACCAGGTATCCCGTTGAGCCCCTGGAGATTGTGTGGCCCGACTGCGAGCAGCTCCCTCCTCGTGACCGGGTGCTGACCCTCACACTGTCCAACGAGGATCCCCCCTCGCACGATGATGAGGACGCGACAGCGGCGTCACAGTGGCCGTGCCTCCCCCCTTTTCAAGTAATGGTCCACAGTGCTGATGGTATGAAGCTGGAAGTGGGGGAGCTGCAGCAGCTCAGGCTTTACTTCGCGCAGAAGGTGGGTGGGCCGAAAAGTGGAAGCGCGTGGAGGTCGATGCGGTTGTGTTTGGGTTGTGCACAGTGCGGCGTCAACAGCTAAGGGCTTTTGCCGCAATCTCTTTCACCTTCCCTCCCCAGCCAGGAGCCGTGTTCCCGGTTAAGACGGGGGTTCGAAGCACGCCCTGGGTGTATGTCTTCAAAATATACCGCCCATGCTCCCGGCCCCCTCATTCGTCCTATCTAAGGCTCGCACCCACCCCGTATCCACGTGCCTCATCTTGACCCGTGCCGTGCGGGCTCGCGGCTTGCGGCGATACGGGCGAGGCCGTCTGATGTCTGATGCTTGGACGACGGATCCCTCCCAAGTTATTGCCGGTCTCTGCCAGTCTCGTGATGGTCACCTTATGCGCTGGTCCCACCTCCCCATAGCCCCAAGATAGGGCTGCCGGTTCTCAACCAACCCCAGCGCTCCTAACCCTCTTACCCCTTAGTCCTCTGTATTTTCGTGGCGGGGAGTATAAGCTCATCTTTGAGCTCATCCCGGAGCCTCTGACATCACTGAAAAGCACTTCACTTCCCATAGGTTCAGGTGGATGGAAGCGTTCGGCTGGAGGAGGCCACTGACCAGCCCGTAACCGAGATAAGGCCCCGAGAAGCTGGTGTGGGTTTGCACCGAGCGCACTTCTACGTGGCGCCGGGCGCTGTGGCCATTCCCACTCGGGCGGGGCAGACCTGGACCCTGGTAGCGGAGTATCAGGGTAGGAAGGATGGGAGACAGGCGGGGAGATGTGACAGGGTGGCTTGGGCATGTGGCGGGTGCAGGGTTCTTGATTGGGTGGATTCCGCGGCGTGGAAGGCCGGAGTCGATCGGTCGGATAGGCAGGTTCGTGGGTCAGGGAGGAAGAAAATTTGTCGGCGAGGTGATTTCGTAGCGGTTCGGTGGGGGCAGCGTATGTGAGTTTATGTTTATGTACATGTATGTTTTACAAACGTGTGTACCACATACTCCCCGTGCGCCGCGTGTCCCTCCTGCGCGTTATAGTATCCGTCGTATGCTCCTCTCCCCCCCCCTTCGCAACCCCGCATCACCCCGCAGATCCCCGAGTGAGCTCCCCCGGCAACCGTCTGGGCCCAATCCCAATCCTGGACCTCGAGCTGCTGCCCGCCCCGCCCGTCCGCATCCAGCTGGGTCCGGCGTCCGAGGCCGCGCTGGGGCACCCGGGGTCGCGTCGCCTCCGGACGGTGGTGGTGGCGAGTGAGGCATTGCGTGATCACACGCTGCCGGAAATATCGGGACAATTGGTGGACAGGTGAGGCTGGAGCAGAGACGGCAGCAGTGAGCAGATCGTGGGGAGAAGCGAAGGGGGGGGGTTCTGCCCAACGGGTTCACGAACACAAGGTAGACCTGGACCGTGGCGTGCCTCGGATACGGACCTTGTAATGGATGGGCGGCATCGGCAGCTTCGGGGACATATTGGGAAGATATATTTGTTGACAACGTGCTCCTGTGGTGATTTCATCTTAGCGAAGTTTATCTTAAATGTTTGTGCAGTCTTGCACCTAACCGTGTAGCCGAGGGGATGTTATCCGGAGGCGACGCTCACGAGGGCAAGGAAGGGTGAATTGCGCCCCTTCTCCGCATTCTCCCCATTCGTTTTTTATTAGTTTATAGTAATAAATAATTACATTGTGGTATCCTAACATTATGCGGGCGAGCGTAGACAGATCTCGGGACTGATCATGGGATCACCATT
Organism: Volvox africanus; assembly: GCA_030268105.1. Lineage (NCBI taxonomy): Eukaryota > Viridiplantae > Chlorophyta > Chlorophyceae > Chlamydomonadales > Volvocaceae > Volvox > Volvox africanus. The sequence goes on along the minus strand of BSDZ01000013.1, from coordinate 3,180,564 downwards.
GCCCTCCCTTCCCTGGAGCGTGCAGGTGGGGCAACGCCTCCCACCCTGGCTCCGACCACTTCATGCTGCTCATCGTGCGACCAAGCAGTGCCGTGGGACCCGCGTCCGCGCCAGAGGGCGCCTTCGTCGAGCTGGCCTCGTGCGAGATCGAATGGAAAGATGGGTGTTTCCGCCTGCCCCCCACTCCCTTGGGGACCGCCGGACTTACTCCTGGGTCGGACTACGAGATTTGCTTGCAGCTGTGGTGCGAAGGCAGCGGTGGAAGATCAGGCAGTGGCAGCGGTGGAGGCGCAGGCGCAAGGGGGAGAGAGGGGGGAAGTGGAGGCGAGGAGCAGATGGCTGAGGGTGAGGCGAATTGCGCGGCCGCGGCTGTGCATGGGGTTGAGCTTCTGGTTCAGACTCTGTATGTATCGCTGCTGGGGGACAGTGCGGCACTCCGGAACAAGGTACAGCAGCTGGAGGCAGAGGTGAGGCCGCAGGGGCCTGGTAGCTGAGTGGATGTTTGTAACGGTGACGTGAGAACGAGCGTTACACAGCAGTGTACAATGTTGTGTCGATCTATCTATCTAGCGATGTGCGAGTGAAAACATGGCGAAGCGGTCTAGGTAGGAGGGTGGCGGGAGGGTGGCAGGAGGGTGGCGGGAGCGTGGCGGGAGGGTGGCGGGTGTCGGAAGTCGAGTGCCGGGCACTTCCAACATCCAATCCCCTCGTGTGCTTCACCCGTATAAACCTCGTGCTTCCACTTCTCTCGCTCTGTCGCCTCCGCGGTTGTGTCAGCCTCGGCGCTCGCCGCCTCCTGCACTCATTAACTTCACATTCACATTCCAGCGCTTTTGTGGAGGCCTGCATACGCAGACCGTTGCGGCACAATAACAGCACGTATCTGGTACCTTTCTGTATGCCTTTGCCGTGCAATGTTATAACACTCGTTGATGAAGATCCCTGAACTCGTGTTCACCAATGCGGTGCGCTCAATAGGCCTCTAAACTGGAGCACCAGCTGCGATCTGCCACGTCGGACGAACACGTCCGGCGGAGGGCGGTAGGAGAGGCGGCAGGTCAGTACATCAAAGTGCTGGAGCAGCTCCAAGACCGTGGTGTGCGGCTTCCCACGACGACGGCATCCGTGGTCGTGCGAGGACAGGCGATGGGGGCAGACACAGTGGCGGCCATTGCAACCGATCACCAGGGCCTTCTGGTAAGTGAGTGAGTGAAAGAATGAATGATTGCAGAGCGAGAGCAGTAAAGAGGTGCTCGGACGGATATTGGCCGGTGTTATTAACCGTGTTATTCGGCACTCGTATAGCAAGGTCGGTGCTGGGGTATCTGTGGCAGCGGCGGTAAGTATGTGGTAAAAGGTGTGACCCGATTGTGACATGAGATGTGTGTGGTTTGGAGGTCTTGCTGTTATGACGGAGGCTTCTTGTTTGACTAGCTAGCCGCACTGATTTTCCAGTGCTCTGTTCTCAGTGACAGATCGGCGGGTAAGTTGGAATGGCAACTGCAAGGTGTGGCTTACGAGGCCCTGAACATCTCTCTCCTGACAGGGCATTACCTCCTGCAGGGGAGCTCAGCCGCCGCTCCCGTTGCCCGACCCATGCCGCACGCCTTTCACCCGGCCACCCGTCTTATACCAGCTGACGGTTCCAAATCGATCTGCGAGCTGTCCGCTGTCCGCTGTCCGCTGTCCGCTGTCCGCTGTCCGCTGTCCGCCTGAACGTTCTTAGAGGCGGGAGACCCTACTCGCGGATCCACTCGATCGCATCACACCAGCCGCCCACGTGCACCAGCCTGCCCTCTCGTCGGCTCATAGCATTATCATTGCCTTTTATCGGTCCCAAATATCCCTTACCCAGCCCTGGGCTGGTTCGCATGGGTTGTGGTTCTCTGTCGACCTACAAGCGTTTCCCTGAGACCTTCCTGCCCTGACCTAACTAACGGCGGGGTAAACATTGCAGGCGGAAATTGAGGCGTGTATTGCAAACATAGATCAGCAAGCTGGCCAGCTGATGAGACCGCCACTGGTGGAGCCGGGCGCGATCGCGCGCTGGACCCCGCCCCAGCCCCAGCATCGGGCCGCCCCCTCGGTCGCCGCGTCGATGTGCCTGATGCCTTTCATGAAGGGCGGCAATATGGGCCACCCGGCCCCTGAGGCGGCACGCGTGTATGATCGGTTGCGCCAGATGGCGATGGCATGCGTCGGCCTGCCAGGGGCCCTGGGGCCGCTGGTGATGCTGGGTGCGGTGGAGAAATGCGACGTGGCCGTTGCGTTGGGGCAGTTAGCTGGGGGCCGCTTTGAAAGGGTGTTCGTGACGGACGACAAGGCGCTGCGGGATTTATTGACGCGGCTGAGTAACATGGTGCGCTGGTCTGAATGCACTGGCGGATGGGGCAATCGGGATGGCGATAACAGCAGAGGGCAGGGAGCAGAGGACGCGAGATGATGGTGATTTCTATGCAGGCTGGCGATGAAGATGCTGGGAGGAAGGGGAGGGATTGGGAGGGCAAGTTGTGCACTTTGGGATGCTGCATACTGCGCATGTTCGCCCCCCCTGCCCCAAAATGAGTAGGTCGTCCTTAGCTGGGCAGTAGTCATGCTGCCAGCCGCCGTCAGGTTCACTCGCCGGTCCTCCACTCCACTGCTCCAGTCTGCTGTTGGGACACATGCCGGTGCTGCGTCAGCAAGTCAGAATGTGTACACAGAGACGGGGCAGTGCTGAGGCGAAGACCCCTGAGCGACCGAGCTGTTGAATACGGTACCCACCTCTCCTGCTCTCTCCTCCCCTCCTCCCCTCCCATATATGCCTCGCGTCCGTACGTCGGCTTCTTTTCCATATTCCTCTTCCCTATGTTCACCACTCTGGCTGCCTCCCTCTCTCCATACAGCGCCCCGGAGGCAGCGCCACAGATCTGTGTGACCCGGTGCTCCTCTCCCGGTACGACCTGGACCCTAACGGGGTGGACGTCAACCACCCCCAGGTGGGTCCCGAAGGCAGCCAAGGGGGAAAGGGGGAGGAGACCTGAAACAACCCAGCGGGTACTTGGCAAGCTGAAAATGGGCATCACAATGGGAGAGGCATTACAAGCAACTGAGGCAACGAATAAAGAGAATAGGATGATGAAGGACGCCGCGCTGTGTGTCCCACCTGGCCATGCAAGGGATGCTTCCGGGTCACTATCTTAAGGGTCACACCTTACCTATCCTGGCGGGTGCAAACCTGGTCATCTAAGTCGGTCGATTGGTTGGATGGGTAGATGGTTATGCAACTACTCTGCTCAGGAATGAGTGGGGAGCCGCATCTTGTGTGTCCCCACTTACTGGCGCAAGCGATCAGGCTGCCTGGTTACGTTGCGCAAGGGTAAGATGCCTTGTGTGTACGCAGCCTGTTAACTCTGCCAACTGCCTTTTGCAAAACGTCTGAATTCAGAACTGTTGGATTACCTGCTCATGAGCCGCTTTCCGATCGATATCTACCTTTTGGCCCCTACCACTCGGAAACCTTATCCTTCTCCGCATTGAACCTGCAGCTCCCTCTGTTGAAGCGGCAGCTCCGAAACCGATTTCAGGTACGGCTGCCTTTCAGGTGTGGTTCTATTTCGGTGTGGTGGTTGGCCAGAGGCTGGCTGTTGTTACCGCATGAAAGGACAGGTTGGAAAATGCGCAGGCCTACCTTACTTGTCCTGGCTTGCTCTTGTATTCACGTTCAAGCTGCATCCCTTGCTGCCCTGTGCTGCGTTGTCATTTGATTGCAATATCTGGGTTCCTAACATACGGGCTCCTCTCAGAAGCTGTACGGTTCTGGTGCACCCTATATATCGCTTACCCCCACCCCCCACCTATGCTTCGTCGCTGTCAGGCGGTTCTCAACTTCGACCCACCTGTCCAAGACTCGGACGCGGCACTGACCCAACCGCAGTCCTGGCAACAGCAACAGCAACAGAAGCAACAACGCCAGACTCGCGGCCGACCTGCGGTGCGTATGTGAATGAATGTGGGGCTGGTGAACAGCTGGGAACAGCCGGAGGCTGGTTTCCCCTATAGAGGTGTGCCTTGTCGCCATTCCATCTTGTCAGTTTGATGGCCTCCCTCTCCCCCGGCCAACCCCTCCCCCGGCCAACCCCTTCCTCGGTGAACAAAACGCAACAGGAGGACGTCCGGAGTGGCAATCCCCAACAGTGCAACTGCCAGGGCTTCATTGGCTTTGCGGTCAACTTGGTCCACCTGCCTCCCCACCTGACGGAGATCCGGGTGCCGCTTCGGGACCACCAGGGCCGCTCCCTGCAGCAGGTAGGTGGGGCGGTGGGGTGCGGTTCGGACGGCCGAGGGCCCTGGCCTGCTGCGAGCCGCGATTGGGCGATATTGCATTCGGTCGCATGATGACCCTGGGGTGGGAAGGGAGCTGTTCAGAGTCCACCAGCGGGCAGTGTAGGGCGATTTATGTATGTGAGGAGCGAGACCCTCCACTGCTGAAACCGACTTAAACTGAAGCGGCGCACCAAGCAATTTCCTGCTGTGTTTGTGCAGGCCACCTTGCGGCAGACGATGCTTAGTTATGTTTTTGGAAACGCGATGGTCTTTGAGAAGGAGGAGCACATTCATGAGTTTAGGGAGCGCTGCCGCCGGGTCAACATCTTCCCGGATCTGCCCCTGATTGCCGTGGACGGCAAAGGGGGATACAACCTGGGCGACAAGGGGTAAGAGCACTACCGCCGCCCCGCTGGACAAATTTGTGCAAATTGTAAACATCAGGGTGTGCAGCGCTGCAAGCAAAACCTTTCTTACCTTCATATAATCTATTATATATGAAGGTAAACATTCATGCTGTGCCTGCTAATAAAATTGATGTAAGCAAAGGGGACAGCAGCCGTGTGGTCTGATCCCCCTCTGGTGGTGCGCTCGTGGATGTTGTGTTCCCCATGCCACCCTGCTAGTCCGCCTGCTGGGACGGGGCCCGCACTCGCTGCTGGGGCGGGCGCTGCCCTTCCCCCCCTGATCAGAATCCGCTCTATGCAGCCCCGCATCCCACCACGCATGCCACCATACCATGCCACCATGCCACCATACGGCTGCCGCTGTCCATAGTTCTTGTCTCCGCCCGCATGCGCACCTGCACGCCTCACCTCAGCTCGACTTGTGTTGCCGTAGGAGCGTGTCCTTCGGAGAGCGCCCAGTGCCGCACATTTGCTTCTCCGGTCTGTCCCCCTCCGAGATGACTCAGCTAAGCCAGGACGGCCTTCAGGGGGGCGCATTGGACTCCAGGCTGCGGGCCGAACAGGCATGTGCGGCAATCTTCTTTAAATCTCTAGTGACTTCTTTTAAATCCTTATACGAAACATATTTCACGGGGGGGGGAGGGGACGCAATTGTGTCCAAGAGGTGTGCAAGATAATGTAACATACCTGAATATTGAATAGAAGAAGTCGCGGGTTGGTGCAACAACACATCTTGTAATTGCCTAGGAATGGGGCGGGGTGACGTGGGGTTAGGGGTGGGAGGGGGGTTGGGGGAACACGAATAAACGAGGCGTGATACCGCTGTAGGCGCAGCTGGGGGTGATCTGCTTCGGTTTTTGAGGGGCGGCAGGGCCCGTCTTGCACTACTGCTTGTTGCACTCGAAGGACTCTCTAAAGTTCGTTCGCGGCTGCCCATCTTTGGCTCACCACACTGCTCAGGTTGGGGTTCACGTTTTCCCCCCTCTAGCAGGACACGGCATAAGCAAGCCTCTTCCATGTTGCCCAAACCCCTCGGTGCCGGGAGGAGGCACCTGGGCCACGTGTGTCAACAACACCTTCATGCACCCTCGTTCCTTGATGGCTTTCTATGAACTGCCACCTTCTATGAACTGCCACCTTCTATGAACTGCCACCTTCTATGAACTGCCACCTTCTATGAACTGCCACCTTCTATGAACTGCCACCTTCTATGAACTGCCACCTTCTATGAACTGCCACCTTCTATGAACTGCCACCTTCTATGAACTGCCACCTTCTATGAACTGCCACCTTCTATGAACTGCCACCTTCTATGAACTGCCACCTTCTATGAACTGCCACCTTCTATGAACTGCCACCTTCTATGAACTGCCACCTTCTATGAACTGCCACCTTCTATGAACTGCCACCTTCTATGAACTGCCACCTTCTATGAACTGCCACCTTCTATGAACTGCCACCTTCTATGAACTGCCACCTTCTATGAACTGCCACCTTCTATGAACTGCCACCTTCTATGAACTGCCACCTTCTATGAACTGCCACCTTCTATGAACTGCCACCTTCTATGTTGTCTTCTTTGCCTATTTTGCAGTCACAGCTGTGCGCACTGCAATCACGTAAGGCTGAGCTACAGGCGCTCCGGCCCCAGGCGGAGGCAGCTTACACCGAGGTGCGTTTCAAGCAGCAGCTGGCGGAACAGCAAACAGCGCAACATAGGGACCTGCACGAGCACCTCGTCCCGCAACTCGATGAGCTCAGGAACGAGCTTCGGAGCTGCACTGCGGAGATGGAGCGCGTGGCGCAGCGTGAACGATTTCAGGCGGCGCAGCTGCAGGGGTCGGGTGGTGGGGCAAGGGGATGTGCGGGGACCACCCAGGGACGACGGGGTGTGACTGCCAGGTTCGGCCGCGGGCCCGGCACGACCGACGGCTGTAGAGGCCCTGCGGCGCTTACCAGAGCGGGTGATGCAGCAGCAGCAGCAGCAGCAGCAGCAGCAGCATTGGGTATCCGTACAGGCGCGGGGCCGGGCGCAACCAGGCGCGCCGCTTGCCTGTCAAGGGAGGAGCGGGACGAGCCACGATCCAAACATCCACGGCTGAGCACATAACAAAATGCTGGAGGAGCAGATTACGATGGACATGAAAGGGGGCTGCGGGCTGCTGCATTGAAGCACGACGTTACAAAGTACGGCATTATAGCAAGGCCCTGACAAAGTGCAATGAGACGACCTCAACACCGGGGGTTTGACATGCACCCAGACAAAAGGGAACAGCTCTGTTGAACACCCTCTGTAAATTAGTTAGTTCAAAACGTTTTTTGAACCATCCTGTCGCCAACTTATTGCGGCGGTAACGAATCCGAGAGAAGCCCCACTGACCCCGAGCAGGGACCCGGAGGGACATAAAGGACCCGGTGTGCCTTTGAAAGGAAAGATCTCACCATAGTGGTAGGAATCCTTCCGAGTATGAGGGTGCGGGAGGAGTATATGAAGAGTAATGCATTAGTACAGTTTGGGTTCTCCCGTATCACATTGGGGCCCCATCCCCTAGGTCATTCACTTGTCAGCATTCGTCTGCGCTTCGGAGCGGCGTCCTGGGCGTCGCTTCAGTGCCAGCTGGAGACACCGGACTGCCAAAAAACGTCACCAGAGGCCGGGAGTCCTGGTAGCCGCAGAGCACGTGTAGTTGGAGCTGCTGAGCCCCGTACCTGCTGCGTTGTTGCTCTCCTCGTTGTGGCTGCGTGTGTACCCGAATATGCCACTGTATATATGCCACATTCAGACGAGGAATGGGAGAAATCGGATGAGGACGTCATGACACTTCTTTGTTCCATTTATGGACTCGGGACTAAAAGGACTTCGGACTCACAACTTACTTCCTGTAGCGTGTGAGGCGCAGTGAAACGGTGTCGTCCCGTGGTTGAGGTGAGAGGGTACCGTAACAGTACCCTAACAGTGCCGTCAATTGAATTGGGCGTGTGAATATTAACACGAGGGGGGCGGCTTGAGGACGTATCTGAACGGTCAAAAAGGCCTCCATTTGTGATGGCGGTGTGTGTATGGGGAGGGGATGACGCCCATTCCGCAATATAACCCGCGGTCACATGGCGCAAGGGTCGAGTTGTACATAGTCCAGGTTGGATAAGAATCAGTTCTCCTCTAAGGGCTGTCGTGTGCGGGCTGTCCCGCCCGGGAAGGGAAGGAGGTGAGTAAAGCGCTGCGGCCCAGGGCGGAGGGCCAAGCTCCGAGACCCATTATACGGTCCACGGCGATGTGGCGTGCATTAGAGCGGGTGGGGAGTTTGCGTTTCAACATGGCGGCAAGCAACGACACATTGCATCAGCAACCTGTTGACGTTGCGACGTTGATGTGTCGGACGTCGACTGTTCGTCAGAGAGCAGTATATGTTGGAAAGCAATAAGGGTAATATATGCAACCCATGGGTCGGTCGTTGTCGGTCCCAATCTCCCCAGTGGTACAGTGGTCACGAACCAGCGTCGCCGCGCCTGCCCTACGAAACCGCCGCAGACTCCATCCCTTATCCCTGTACGATGGACCCAACGTTTTGCGGTATACCGTGCAGTACACACATTCTTTGTTGATTGGGTTGTGTGTTCAAAGAGTACATAGGACCTTAGCTGGGTTAGCTCAGGTTGGCTCCAAGCATGCGGATCTATTACACCAGCCGCCGTTCATTGGGAATCGTTTGTGAGTTTATAACATGTGAGTCCATAATTAGTCTTTTACATGACGAGAAGGGGGGTGGTCTTGGGCAGGTTTGCACACAGCGGGTGCAAATAGCGCTTCGGGTCGAATTCCTCGCGTTTTGCATTTCAAGGGTGGACACAGTTAGCTTTGTTACAGGACTCCTCCACATATTACAAAACCGACATAATAAGTGGGCAGTTTGTATCCATAGTACGATTCCGGATCGTGAACTGCTGCACTGGACTCTTTGATTGTATTCCAGTGAGGACCTGTGTCCTGCCGTTGTGGACATCGTCAACTCTGCCACATGATTACGGTGCACCTTCGTGATCCGTAGTCGAAATAATATCCGCTTAGTCAAATCGCAGGCTTAAACGCGAGATTTAAGGCCGAGCTGTTGCAGCTTGACGACATCGACTCCTATCGACTGGTCCTGCTAATGGTTGCAACCATGTGCGGATACGCATCCTACGATCAAGTACATCCACGACGTCCCTGGCCGCAGCAAAAACGCTGCGGAAATATCTTATGAGCTTTGCGTTATGTGATGTAATACCAGTTTCTTAGGGTTTCACCTTCAAACTTCAGTACGGTGACTAAGAGCCCGTTATGATGACTACTGCCGCTGCTGCTACATAAAATGCACGTTCCATAACGCGAGATTATGAAACGAATCAAGGGTCGTTTGTGTGGGTGGTGAACAACTCTACTGAGCAACATAGTTACAAAACAACGACTTGTACCGGCATCATTGGCAACCTATGCAACGTTACAACGTTTTTAGGCGTTTGCCCTCGTATTTGGCACGATATGGCCGATTCTTCAAACAGCCAACAACTTTCAAATTTTCCACAATTAAGGGCCTGCAGCAATTCTCTTTTGGCAAGTCTGTGTATGTAAATTTAAAATAATGTCGGGGGTACAACACACAGTTTCATCTTATTATCCTCTATCTAGTATCTGTTTATATCCAATTACAAGTAGAATCGAAAAAATATATATAACGTGTACACTAGTAAGTTGTTTGAGAAGGAAAGTCGATAAATCGAGATACATATGTATGTCGGGCAAGATGGTGTGTGGGCCAATCCGGGGGCCCGGGGGCAGGTCTGTCTTTGGGTCTATCCTAAAATAAACAACCGCCCGCACGCCCCCGGATAAGGCCCACACACCATCTTGCCCCACGGGCACCCAGGTAGACACGAACGCCAACCAGCCCCCGGGCCCCCGGATAGACCTGAATACCAATCGGCCCCCGGTCGTTCCTTAAAAGTCTTCAGAATTTTCCACCCCGTCGTTCCATCCGGGTCATTCTGGCCGTTATCCTGGTCATTCCATCCGGTCATCTTGACCGTTGTTCCGGTCGTTGTAGTAGTCGTACATGTAGGGCCCACGCGCCTGTACAATATGAAGCTGCAGAAGGACTGACAGAGCCAACAGTATGAACATCTCAAGAGGGATTTGCATCTCTCAAGTACGACAATGGTTACGAGACGTAACCGTCAAACTTAAATTATGAATCCCCGGTTTCGACTCCTGCAGACAGTATCCAGTAACCCCGACCGAGAGCGGGCCAAAGACCCAAAGTTGAGGGCAGGGTGCCCCCATGTCGATGGACGGTGTCGACCCCAATTATAGTGACCTGCGAGCTGACCAGGAGTGGAGTTGACGCCTTAGTTGATTCGGCAGATTCTGCTGGATGCTGGTGGTGGGTGCTGAACCTGGGAAAAGCACTGATTTCGGAGAAGTTGGCATGGGACACCGGATGAGGGTGCCCCGAAATACCGGGGAAGGTAGGGACTGCCAGGTTAGTGGCCACGGGTGATGTACCCCCCTATCCCACACACAGTATCTGTTAAGAGACTGTCGGGCTAACATAACCCTGGTTTCCTGGTTTCCTAGGAGAGTATTTGAGTTGCTAACAAGACTTCATGCTTAAAAACCGTGAGTGCTATGACTCATGTAAACATGACACATGTCGTGGCATGAGAAGAGTCTATAACCTCCATGGTCGGTGATGGTAGGTGATGGTGAGCATCATAAGATCAATGTGCCCGAGCCATGCCCTCTAGAAGGGGGAGAGTGTAATAGTAGTAGTCTTACATGTACCAGTCATCAAGGTGCAGAAGCATCCTGTCAGCATCTCGAGAGGACCGTTAACTTCTGTTGCACCATCCGCAGTTCGCGAAAGTTGCATCATTTCTCATTCTCTGGGCATGTTTCCCGAATGCCATGATATCTTTATCTATATATTTTTGATATCTTTAATGTATTTCTTCGTCAATCAGGGACTTTGGTCGGCTACATGTACACAACTCAACAGCAGTTTCAGTAGAAACCTTTCCTACGCAGCTGCAGTTACTAGCCTTCGTCTCTTCTCTCTCTTTACATTTCTTTCCACACTCAGGCAGGTCCAGCGACACTGCGACGACAATGTACGGCCATTTCGCCGCAGGTACGCATGGTATAGCCTCCACACTAAGGTGCCCACGCCACCGTCACCGGGGTACGGTCACTACGCCCACTTACAGCTTCACCCTCTTAAGTACGCACCAAAACGCACCAAAACCCGTGTAAGCCTTAAAGCAACAAATAAAAAAATTTGTATCCTGCCAGTGTCAATGGAAAAACAATCGAAAGCGACTCAAAAATCAACCAATGATGTGTATGTGGTGATACAATGTGTATTTCAAGGAAAGTCCGCACTGCGACAGAGCCAACCATGAGTTTTAATAATTGTGGCAAGCAAAATGAGCATTTCATGTACAAGTAAAGTCATGCATCATTCATACCGACGTAAGAGAAAGACTTGCGAGGAAGGAGCAGCAGCACGCTAAGAAGACTGGAATGACCACTTTTCCATAGTGCGCGTTTTCGCTGGTGCCCCCTCTCCCCCTCTCTCTCATACGGCAAGGCCCCCCCCCAAGTGACCTTGCCGCATCTACAGCGTGAGGAACCCACAGCTGCAGTCAAAACACAACAACAGCAGCTGCAGCTGCTGCAAGACCATTCGAGCAGCAGGACGACAGCAATTGAAGTGACGACGTTGTGCCCCCAAAACACACGGCGCTCCGAACGGCCATACAATAGGTAGCACGGCACGTCAACAATTACAGCGTCGCACAACACTTGGCTGTCTCAACACAAACGCGGAACAAATGAGCCGCTGGTTGGGTCTAAACCCCCCATGAATATGGTGTAAACGGGGGAACTGATTACTAAGGTGAAGTACAAGGGCCTTACGAGCGCTGGGTATCGGCCTTGCCTAACAATACGAAGCCATATACCTCCGTGACCGCGACAGGCCGCGACAGGCCGGAGGGGCGGCGAGAAAAGCATGCCGTACCACCTCAGATTACATTCCCGGACCACCTGGCGGTACACCTTTACATTATCATATGCTTCTTTCCTAACGACATACACACACACAGCCGCGCACACAACAGGCAGCGGCACCGGGCACGCAGCCCTCATCTCTGATGAATCAGCGCAACGCCACCTGGCGCCCGGTTCTCCAGACTCCTCTCTCCTAACAAGCCAATCACCATCTTCTGACCGATAAAACGAAAAAGTAACGCACACGCGCGGAATACCCTGTGTGCGTGCGTATGTACGGCATTCAAAGACTTGTGCAAAAGTGCAAAGAGTCGTGGGCGGGAGAGCCCAAATTGGGTAACCCTCCCCCCCTTTCCCGACACACATTCTTTCCTTCCTTTGACAACCTATCCAGTCAGACCTCCCAACCAACCACCAACCAACGCTCGGGAAAGCCAAAAGAGGGTTTTCCTCCTCCGCCATGACACGACGATGCCGCGCGCGGATACTTCCCCCCCCTCCCCAATCCCCAACCCCCAGCCACAGCCACAGTAACGCGACGCGGACGCACAACTTTGCGACCAATCTGGACTCGACGACGGAGGTCTGCATCCGCCACCTCAGCCGAGGGGGGGGGGGGGCAGGACCACTTCTCTGCCCCACCCGTGGGGGCTGAAGTCCCGAAGAGATGCCGTACACCGCACTCTCGAAGGGAGGTACGACAAATATCAATCGCCGTCGCCGAGGTCCCTCCTGTGAGACAAGGGAGACTTCTTCGTACAAACACGCGGATACGGCAGCAGCTACCCGCAGCAGAGGTTTCCAACGCTTGTGGTGTACGAACAGCACGGAAGCGATACCTCCGAACCATTTCCACTGGTGTTCCCGGTGTTCATCGGATCGGATTCAAATAACTGACATAACTGACATAACTGACATAACTATAGTGGTGAGCTTACTTTCCCAACATCGCCATCACCAGCATCATCGTCAAAACGGCGAAGGACACGAGTACCGGTAACTTGTGTCTTCCGCCTTTTGCCTCGTTCGTGATATTCAGAGACTTAAGACCCTCTTTTGCGTCTCACAATGCATCATAATCATATCATTCTTCTTCTGCGCACAATATTTGAATCTCACCAACTGACCTCAAGAGAGTTCCCGGAACCCAACCGCCGCTAACAGCTAACGGTCAACAGGAACCGTTGGAAGCACTCCTGGAGATGCACAAACGTCAGCGAAACCCATCGCAATTACTTTTCTTCGTAGAGATTCGAAATAACCAAAATCTGTTGCCGTATAACATCCGTTCCCTAACCGAACGTAACTGAAACCAATACACGTCGCAATAATTTTCCCGCGACAGAAGCGTCTTAAGCCCTCATCACGCCAAATTGCTTGCTGCTGCTGCTGCTGCTCTATACTGCTGTGCTTGAGGAGGCAAATCCCCCCCCCGCGTGTACCACGCTATCACAACCCACTCCACCGCTGATCATCACATGCATAGCGCGTGCGCGCACACACACACACCGCTGGAGGCGGCGGCGGCGGTAGCGGTGGTGGCGCAGCGATGGCGGCAGCGGCATCAGATCATAAGCCCTCGGTCGGCCAACGCGAGCACCTGAAGCCATACTCTTCTTGTACAGCATCAAGCGAATCTTGAGCCATGTTATTTGTTATAACATAGGCAGTTCTCCAACTGACACCCCCTTCCCTCCTCCCTCTTCCCCCTCTCCTCGTACGACCTCCCCCTTACATATCCAGGCGCAGAGAGCCCGAGTGGTTCGAGAGCTGCTCGGGCTGCACCCCGTAGCCCATGTCTATCCACTCCTGACGCAACTTCCGAAATGCAATCTGCGGCAGGTCCGCCTGCAGACTCACCTGCGGGGGGGGAGGTGCGGGGGGGGGGGGAGCACGAGGGGACAGGGGCGGGAAAGGACCCCGACGGGGCGGGGGCGACATTGGCTGCCGCAATGACCGGTCGGAAACCGGGAGCATAAAATGTTGTGTTTGTGTGTGTGGGGGGGGTTGTACGAGGAGAGGGAGAGCATATGGCCGGGACATTCGTAGTGGGTCTTTTGTAGCAAGACCTTGAAGTCCCCCAAATGCCTGAATGAAACGTGTATGCGTGTACGATACATGTCGACACGCAAGCTGGTGGCCCATAAAGACGTATCAGGGGGGGGGAGGAGGAGCCGCCACCACCAGGTTAAAGCGCGCACGTTGCAGTGTGTTGGGTGGGGGAGAGGGAGGGGTCTCCAGCAGATCCCCTCCCTCCCCATACACACAACACGGGGACACATCAAGACCCTCGCACAACCCTGCAAACACCCAAAACTTCATTCATTAGCACTGGCTCCCCCCCCCCCGACCCCCTCCCAAACCCCAAGCATGCTTCTACACCCTCCCGACGCGAAGGCAGCTTTGCCCCCCCCTCCCCCGCCCCCCCGCTCCTACCTCCGTCATGAGCTGCTCAGGCTTCAGCTGCTCAATCATGTCTTTGTCCTCGCTGAGAATCTTGTACATATTCTGCACCACCACAACCACCCCCATCGGGAGGAAGTTAGGCGTAAGGCCCAGGACTCTCAAACGGAGAAAGGATGCGGCCGCCAGAACTGGTCCTCAAATATACATATGTATACCATGATATATACCCGTACGACAGCGGGTACAAGTTCAAAACGAAACACAACACAATACATACCAGCGCAAACCGTACAGCTCCTTTTAGTATACCGTACGTTTTCATAAGTTCCCGCTTACATTGCGAGTGTAGTTGTCGAAGACTTTCGAGAGCGCGAAATTGCGGATGATGCAGAGGCGGATGACGGAGCGGTGCTCGTTAACGGGCACTGTGTTGACGAACGTAACCATTTGCACACCTGTACGACGTCCAAAGGGAGGGGGGAGAAGGGGGGAAGACGGGGGGTGAGGAACGAATAAATGAACCTGCAGGTGCTGGTGCTGAAATGAAACAAAGACATACCTTCCAGGAAGGGTGGGGGACGGAGGGAGGGGGGAAGGGGGAAAGAGGGGTAAGAGGTAGAAGTCAGTGTCCTGCCCACAGCCCTACACAAGCCAAGTACCCTACGTCCCCCCCCCCCGGGGGGTGCCAACGCTGCCTCTTCCCTACATGCACTGTGAGACTCAAATGACCCATGGGTCGGCCCTGGAGGGGGGAGAGGTCCCAAGTGCTGATCGACCACCGAGGAGGTATGGGATAGTGACAAACCTAAGCACTCGCCCTGATGAGACCGAGGCACCATTTTTAACTACGCCAGTGCTCCGGTCGTACTCGTACGACCACATATGAACGACACTCACCTCCTCCCAGAGTGATTTTGACGGAGCTGGTGGAGGGGAGGTAGGCACGAGCTTCCACGGGTACGGAGGGAACCGCCGTGAAGCTCCACAGAGGGTTGACCGGCTTGTTGTGGATGCTGGAGGAACATGTCGTCGTGCGTGAGTGTACGGCAGCAACATGAGGAAAGTGGAGCGTGGGAAGCGAGTTCAGTTCAAAGCCGTGAACGTGCGGGTGCACATTGCCCAGCCCACATAGCTCTCCATGACGAAAACTTCTGAGGCCGCTTCAATCACGCTCCCGAAGACGGGACACGTAACCCCCCTCCGCTGCCTTCTGTCCTCTGTGGTACCCCCTCGCCTCTCCCCCTCCCCCTTTTCTCCGCACCTAAACTTGGCCGTGACGGACCAGGTGTCTCGGCTGACCTCCATGTCGCCAATGATGGGCTTGTCCTGACGTTGAGGCGAGGGGGAGGGCGAAGGGGAGGGGGAGGGGGAATGAAGCCGGTGATAAGACGGCGATTGTTACCCGCCGCTCCCCTCCCCTCCTTGTAACTTCTTCTTCCCTTTACACCCTAAGCGCAATGATCACAGTCCCGGAGCTCCCGTACAACCGGGACACAACGGCCTCGCGTGACACAAACCTTTCTTCATCCCTCTCCCTACACCCCAGGCCCCGACAAACACACATACACGCACGCACATACACACATGCACACATACCTGGTTTCCGAAGGAGCTGCTGTGGATGTAGTGGATGTGGGCCATGTCCAGAGCGTTCTCAAACACGGACCAGTGGGGAGAGTCGAACTCTACCTCGCCTGAGGTCAACAACCAACACCAATTCAGCGACAACCGACAAATGCCTAACTGCCTTACGAGGCGAGTATGATCGCGCCCGGGTACGGCGATGACGGGAGGATTAGGAGTCCAGGGTTTTGAATCCACGCCCAGGCAACATGAAATATAACGAGACGTCCCAAACCAATGGAATATATTAACGCTATTCGGCTCCACTGGGTAGGGGGGAGGGGCGGCAGTGTTGCTCGCGCCAGGCACCTACACACATACAACATACACACACACGCACAAACGGCTCTTCTTCTACGGCACTGCCGTACGTGGCCGCATACTCACCGTACACCGCCCTCCATTCGGGATCCTCAAGCTCGGGTGCCAGGGGCACGGGGGGCCGCTCCTCCCGCGGCAGACCCTTCGCGCCGAAAAACAACCACACGAAACCACCTGTGTGCGGATGTCGGTGTGTCAAGGTGCAGTGGAGGGGAGGAGGAGGGGAGGAGGGGTAAGTAGGATAAAACGAATCCTGGTGCTGATACTGAGAAACAAGTACTAACCGTGAGGGTCGAACGAGTGGGTGAAGGGGTAGGGGGATTGTTTAAAGTGATTAACACCAGGGGGGTAGTCCCTCGCCTTCCTGAGGGGTCAGAGACGCTGCAACATCCACCTATACATTACCAGCCGCCTCATCGACTACGTCCTCCATTAACCCCTCACCCCTCTCACCCCTCTCCTCCACGGGATATGATTCCGCAAGGGGCCGCCGGGGGAAGCTCACTCCGGGGCCCTGACTGGGGACCTCCTCCAAGACACCTTTGGGGGCGGAGCGGGGGTGATGGGAAGCGTGTCGACATGGGTATTGCGGGCACTAAACCGGGGCCGGGGCCCCGCTCGGGGCCCCGGGTGACAGAGAGAGACAGTGCCTGTGCAGCGCTTACCCCTACTGGCGTTGATGCCCCCACTAGCCATCCCGGACCCTGACCCTACCTTACCACGTTACCACCGCCACCGCCACCGCCACCACCACCACGACGGGGTCATTATGTCTGTCAAGTGACGCCTCCCTCTCCCCTCTCCCCCTCACCTTGGCCGTTATAGGCCCAGCCATGGTAGGGGCACACGACGCAGCTCTTGCCGTTCTTGGTCTTCGTCCACCCCGCACTGAGGGGAGCGCCACGGTGCGGACACACGTTATCGAGGCAGTGGACCTGTGACAAGAGGGGGGGAGGGGGGAGGGTCGGGGGATGAAGGGGGAGGGGCACGGACGAGGAGGCGGGGACGTTTGAGGAGAGAATGGAAGGAATGGGGACCTCGTACGGCACAGCTTCCCTGGCTTCCTTACATGGCTACATAGTACATACATAGCGGCTGTCTAGACCCCACCTTGCCGTCCTCGTCGCGCCAGATGGTGATGGTCCGGGACAATATGTCAACCTTGAGCGGCTTGCCAGTGACCTTCTCCGACAGCGCTGTTACAATCGCGGTTCCGGAGCGAGCGAGCGGGAGCGAGCGAGCGAGGGCAAAAGGGCAGGCGGGATGCGGGCACGATCGGAACAGCCCCTAATGGTGTTATGGTTACAAAGCCTGCTGAGGGCCGGACTGCAGCAACGGGAGCAGGCAGACAGAACACCTTCGTGCGCCACCACCAGGTTGCAAAAAACACCACATCAATCTGATGCTCGTCTGGGAATCGCGTGCCGGTACAGCAATTACGCTCGTGTCGTACCTGCCGCATACCAGAAGTTTTGCAGGTAGGCACGGCGGTCCTCCAGCTCCTTCGAGCGCCGCGCCGACTGCAGGGAGGGGAACGGGGGATTGGGGAGGGGATACTGGGCGAGGGAGAGAAGGCGGGTTGCATGTAAGGAGTGGGACGCAGCGAGATGCCCGCTATCACAAATAGTTTTTTATTTTCGACGAACAGCTCGACTTCTGCTACTGCGTCCTAAATGACGTGATCGACTCATCAAACCCAACCAACACCGAATAGTGTCCTGGCGTCGTCCAGAGGCACAAGTAACTAGCCTCCCTCATCAAAAGCAGCCTCAACATTCAAATACTTCGCCGTACACCTCTCCGCACTGCTGCTCCTTTACACTGCAACGGCACATCTGCTCCCATCACCCCCTCCCATCACCGGTAAGGTGGCCAGATAACCAGTCACTGCCCTTCACATTGCAAAGCACCCCAAGCGTTCAGCCTCCAGCCTGCCCGCCTCCCTCTCCCTGCCCCTCATCCCCGCCCTCATACCTTGTCCAGCATACCCCCGGGTATGCTGTTGGGGTCCAGCTGCCCGGGCAACAAACCAGCTGCCCGGCGGGCCTCGGACAGCAAACTATCAGTGGGGGTCTGCAAGAGCAACAACCCGCGCGTCAGTGCATCAGGCGGACGAGCCACCGGAGATGGGTACGACGCTTACACCGGGCAGGGAGGGACGAGCAATAAAACCAGTAACGGTAACTTGTGACACGCAGGTATTCAGAAGTACAGGGGTGGTGGTGGCGGGTGTATTACATGGGATGAGAGGGAGTCCTGCACTTCTTCCCGCCTCAGAATTGAGATGAAATTAAGAGCGCGGCTGAGGCGCGTCTTTCCGCCGGTTAGGTCTGGGCTCCGGAACCCCCGGGACGGCGCTCGAAGGAGCTAGACCGCCGTGCCTACTTGCAGAACTTCTGGTATACGGCAGGTACGACACAATAACGTAATTGCTGTACCGGCAAGGATTAAAGAAAGGGGTAGATGGCAGGGCGGGGCTGCGGGGAGCGAAGCGGCCTCTGGCCCACCACGTCGTACGACCTCGACACCTTAATCAACGAAAGGGTGGGTTTGGTGGGGGCCCACTTCGCTCGCCGTCCCTTCATCTGTCTGATGGGTCTGATGGGAGGCTGCATGGAAGGAGGGATATGCACGGTCTCAACCACTCCCTTCTGCACCTAAGACAGGCACACATGCCACACATGTACATATGCAAACGCAAACCTTCAATGGACGTCTGTCGGTGCTAAGTGCACGGGCCGTCTCACAGCCGACTCAGCAACGCAGCAGAATGAGACGTACCTTGACCGCTGTCTGGCTGCCTGAGGCAGGGGGCTGGCGGGGGGGCTCCATGTCCGGCTTCACGCCCTCATCCTCCCCGTCCTCCAGCACTTGCTCGCCAGGGCCCGGCCGGGGCCGCTCCAGCACAGCGACAACGCCACCGACACCCCTGGGCCGCGGACCGGGCAGCACGGGCATTCCCGCGTCCCCGCGGAAGGCCATCGGCGCAGCGCCCTGGGTTGCAGCCTATGGGCGGATTTGGGCAGGGATAAGACCGGTTGTTTGGACGAGATAGCGCACGAAGTGGGTGATGAGGGTGATGAGGAGATTTCACCATCAAACGAGGTGAATGTGTTACCACATGTATAGCCATGCCAAGTCTAGAAGTCATTGTCCCCGCGTCTTAAGTATTTAAATCGCGGCAGACTTTTGTATGCTTGCACAAATCAGCTAGGAAAGACGTCACGAGCTCGTGAGACTAGCGTCTTTGGCTCGTCACACACACACACATACATATGCACACACACCTGAGGAGCCCGGCCGTGGAGAAGAGAGTGGATCGCGCGCTTCACGGACGACAGCTTCAGCGGCAAGAGCCGTTTGGGCAGAGTTGGAGTTGACCGGATGACGCGGAACTGTTGAGGCATTTAGTTAAGGAACGTAGAACTTAGCAACATTTTGGATACTGAAACACTTTACGATCAACACTCTACTGTGTTGATTTCAAACCCTAGTCTCAACATAACGGAAATTGTCGCTTTTTTAACATGTGCCTATCGAGTCAGCAATATGAATTAAAATTTACACCAATACCACCGAATCCCAAACCCTTGCCATCAAATTCGTTCCTTGACCGCTTGGCCTTCCACTTACCGCTTGGTTGTCATCCGGGTACTCGCGCAAAATGGCCAAGATAACTCCAGCCTCAATCACATAGAACAGCAACCAGAAGAAACTGTGACGCAAGTGGACAGAACGTACAAAATGCGGTAAGGCGCGGCGAGTTCCCGGCGGGTCGTTGCAAAGATCGCTTTACAACGCTCAAGCTAACGAACCAAGAATAAATTTTCAATGATTGATTTAATAAACTGCAACTTAATGAAAAATTCCTTGCGGTCTGAGATAGCTTGTCATTACGTATCTAACCGTTCCCCGTTGCTTACATTGCCACTGCGTGATCCCAGACAAAAAGCGGAGCAAGCTGTTCATATAGTTGTGAAGCGCTCGGGAGGTGGTTGCCGCCATCCGAAGCAATATTGGTCACCTGTAGAGCGAAAAAGGTTGCAACGACTCGGGTATTCTGGTAACACCCTACAGTCGAGACTGTACCAGATGCCGTAACTCACTTTGAACGCAACATGAGCCATTTCGCAAAGAACGCCCGCACCCATGCCAAGGACGAGGCCACGCAACAATGGCTCGAAAAAGGGGCTGACTTCGGACGATGACAGGTCCAGTGAGGAAGGCTGGACGCCCAGCTCAACCTGCGGAGATAATACACTGTTGAGGCTTACGCTCGTAAAGTGCTATGGTAGCGAAAACTGCGCAGGTTCTGAAATCCCATACAGTTATGAGGTCTCAAATCAATTCCAGCACCTTTCGGTCGTCCTTTTGTGCGTGGATGAGAACTTCAGGGCGCTGTTTTCGAGGCACCAGGCCAAGGGGACCACCAGAGCGCTGCCCACAACACGAGCGGTTCGCAAGGCGCGGCAGGCCGGCGACCAATCTAGGAGCGCCAATAGAACCCGCTGTGGCCGCCTGGAGAGAGCGTAGCGTGAGAGAAGACAACATATTGGTGTGTTCACAAAGCTGAGATGGTCACGAAGCTGCGACGGTCACCAGCGCGCGGTTGCTCTTCTAGTGCTCTGCTTCAGACGTTGGAATTTTGATTGCCTTTAAATGTGTCAATTGTGTAACTTTGTCTGTCTAAGCCGCGGAATAGGTTTTCTGTTGGCGCTCAAGGAATTTAAGAGGACCGCGAGTTTTTTAGTGCCGTACTATTGCGTCGTCGTGACGCTGGAAATTGGGCAATTCATTGGATGTGCTCTGAGAACGTACACGTAATTTTTTTTATAAGCCAACTTCCCCCCGGATAAGGCAGTTTGCGTAGGTAAAGGTTACGGGACACAACAGCTAGGGCGCTATCGCCAGTCGACAGATAACCAGTATGCCCGCTCGAAAGGGGCAGCCCTTCTTTATTTTTTGCTTAAGTTTCATGCAATATAGTCAATCTTATTTATGCAGGATTCATGACAATGTGCTCGGACTTCTGTCATTTTGTTCCAGAGTGTTCTGCTTTTCAACATTCTTAACAAGGCAAATTCAAGATAAAAACTCCGCGTCATTATTAAATTGCTTCCAAAGAAGGGGCACCTTGGATTTCGCTGGCTTCTCAATAGTAGTCAGTTTGCTTGAGGTACAAGAGAGTCCGGGAACCACGTTTCGCCTGGCTATGGCTAAAACGTTTATGCAGAAGTCAAATTGGGTGAGTCAGTATCCGGGGCCTTTCCGATACGCGGTTTAACGTATCTGAACAGCGTCTGAAGGCAGCGACTTTGCCCAACGCTTACCTGTCTGTTCATCTCGACCCACATGTGTGCTCCGTCCCGAACCTCCGTCCACCCCTGCGCCGTGATGTCGCTCTTCACAAGCGGGACCTGAGATAGCTGGAATTGCGGTAGTCCTAAAGCCGGGGATATGGGTCGGGGATAAATGCCAGCTGCTCGTCGTGCGTCCTGCTCGCGCCTCCTGTCAACAGCTGCCGTGTTTACTGGAGGAAAGTCAGCCCTCTGTTCAGAACTTCCAAAACGCCTAAAAATCCCGAGACGTGTACTTCAGAGTCACGTGTTTAGGAGGTCCCGGAATGGACCATAAGCTTTCCATCTCTAGGGATGCCTCTTTGGTGGTCCGTCCGCTGGCCGACCCATCGGTCCCCCCCGAGCAGTACCATCCCCAACCATCCCAACACCCTGCCCGAACGAAACAGCGACGGCCAAGATATTTCATGCACGTGACTGGTATCCACTGTAATTGCCAGGTGCGAATGGCGCTGTTGTAATGACAGCAGTGCTTCGTGCAGCAGTGCACGAGACCAGCAGCGACAGACGCCGGCGGGCTGTAAGCTCTTAGACTCTTACACTAAACCTGCCTGCGGGAAGGCGCTGTATTTTAGGGTTGGGAGATGTTCTTACAGTCTGGCAAGTTACAGCACGTACTCACATCTCTCAGCTGCGTACCTCCACCAGTACCTGTCTGCAATATTCGCACGCCTCTGGAAGCAGCAGAAACTTCCACACAGATAGGAGCAGAGCGGATATGAGCTACCGCAGCGACGGTGGTGGTGTTTTTCACTTGCTCTGTACCGACTGGATTGTCGTTTTTTAACGTCGTGGAGGCGGCGGAGGAGCAAACACCGATCCTATGCCTGCCATTTCCACCATGGAGCCACTGCGTAGCAGGTTGCGAGCCAGGGAGTCAGGAGTTAAATAATACATACACTTTCTTGTGTTCTCCGGTCCGCTGACAATCACAAGAAGTCGTCCTCTTGTACATACACGACACGGTACTCCGTCCCTGTTACACTCACCCCCGGGTGTCCCGAATAACGAGCCATCTCCAAAACCACAATATTGCATTTACCTTCAGGGAACGGCCCAGGACCTGGATTCCAACGCAGTGGAGCATCGCCACCTCCAGTTAATGTGTTGCGACGCGACACCAGCAATCAACCTGGCCAGCAAAAATATAGCTATGCTGGTGCAGGCTCAACGTGACGGCGGATCCAACTTCTTCCACTGCCGCGGAGACCCAGGCCCCCCAACCTTCGCCTTCTCCATGATGGGCAAAGGTCCATTACACGCAGCCAGCTGTCCCTCCCATACCACATTCAATCAGTCCATGTCGAAGGCAACGCCGTCCCCTCGGGGAAACGCTCTCCGGTCTCACTGGAGGATATGCCCAACACAACGTAGTTAAGATCCTCAGGATCATCTGCTGCTCACCCCCTCCCCCTCCCAGACTACAAGCGCTCATGCACATCTGAGTTTGGGTTTGACCCAGGGTGACCTCGAAGTCGGGCAGTGGCTACTTGGCACATCGCTCTAGCAGGGTAGCCACATTGACGTGAACTGGCGCCATGACACCGGGGATGGTGGCGGGGCGGCACCATCCGGCTGCGCCGATGGCTCGGCTTGCAACAGAGGAGGGAGGTCTTACACTCTGTAAGCCATTACGAAGCACGATGTCGGCACAGTACGGTATGGTCGGTACGGTCGCGGCTATTTTGCTGCCGAATCGTTGGCCCTGGTCGCCACCGCACCCAGTGGGTTCCGCTGATACCCGACAGCGCTGGCAGTGCAGGTGGTGCAAAAGAGTGTTCAAATTGCTCGAGACCGCGGATTACCTGCTTCCTGCTTAGCTGCAGCAGCTGCGCTGATTTGCTGCGGTTATCCGTCGTGGATGCCGCAGCAAGGAGTGGATTGAAGTGTGTCTGAGGGGCCCCGGATGCGGAGCCAATCCGAAGTCTAATGTAACTTCATGAGACGGGGATGGGAGGCGGCAGTGCACTAGCTTGTGGTCATTACAGTTGAGTTGGCTACAGGTGCTTGTGCTTGTGGCGATAGGGATGACATCGGTGATGGAGTTCTCCATTCAATAAGGCCGTGGGAAAAATCCCTGCGCGTCGGGGAGGGGGGACGGGGGAAGGGGGAGCCAGGACGCAAACTTATCGGTGGTGTCGCACAAGTCGTCTAAATCATGCGGAACAAGCCATAGCGCCAGCTGTAGCCCCAAGCTACCAAGACCAATCCTACCTGCCCAGATATAGCCGCGAAGAGATCTGAATCAAAGTGACCCATGGGTCCGCCTCCACCACCTGCACCCGGTCCCATGGGTGCTGGGCCACCGCCCGGTACCCCTTGACCTGGTGCTTGCCCCGGCATGATCGCAGGCATCACGGGTGCGATCAGCCCAGCAATGGGCGGAAGAGCCCCGGGGGTGGGAGCTGTTACGGGGGGCATGCCAACGGGCGCCTGGTCGCGGCCCTGCAGCCCACCGAGGTCAAGGTCATCGCCGCTGCCGCCCCGCCAAGCGCCGCCGCGCCCCCCGCGGCCACTGCGTCCCCCTCTGTCACCGCGTCCACCGCGTCCGCCCGGCCCGGAAGGCCCTTCCGTGCCAGGACGGCCTGTGCATGGAGGAATTGAGTTCTGGGGGTGTTGGTGAGTGCGGGCGGCTATCAACAAATCTGTTCACGTGCAAACGGGGAAAAGAGCGGAGCGGCCTGACAAACAGATTTGAAACCTTCGCTCAGTAGTCTACGTCTCTTCCAAATAGGCCGGGGTGCTGATGCAAGCTAGACGCAAGCTAGAAAGCTCTGCTGGAGCAGGTACGGCACCCTGAAATGCAGCCCGGGAATGCATATAGCTTTAATTGAATGTCTTGAATTAAAGCTCCTCCCCAGCTGATTAGTGAAATCCTATCCTTGCATCACCCGTTATCATCTGATGGACAAGAGGGCATCACATACGGCCGCAACACAGCGCCTCCGCCAGGCACGTGCCGCTAGCTGCATTCCCTGCTTTGCACATGCTTGTGGCCTAGGAAGCAACAACCAGCAAGCCGGGATTTATTTGAGACAGCTCACCGTCAAAACGCCCGCCAACGCCAGCTCCAACACCGCCGCCACCAGCCGGTGCTGCACCCACGGGCCCCTGCGCGCCGCCAGGTCCGCCCGGCGGGGGCGGCGGCGCCGGCAATGAGAGGGGTCGGTCCCGCTCCCTTTCGCCGACGCGATCTCGCTCCCGCTCCCGACCAACGAAGGGCCTGCTGCGGTGTGCAGTGACGTGGTGGTGTTTCACAACCCAGCCAAGGAAAGGCGGGCATCGGACAAATTCTATGGCAGGAGACGTGAACCACATGAACCTGCGACACGCGCCTGCGTGGCCAAACGGCGTCAGCTTAGGCCCCGAGCCCCAACAACCACAAGGACGGCCAAATGTACCTGGGTCGCTTAGGAGGTCTCTCATCCTCGCGCGCCACGCCGGGGTTGACCTGCGTCCAGTTGTCAAATATGCGCACACGGGGGCAAGTAGGGGGGAGGGAGAGCGAGAAAGGGGCGGCCAATCAGCTGGGAGCCGCGAAAACCCAAACAGTTGGACCAAGCGGCATCACAAGGAGCCACAAGCCCACATGGGGTCGTGTGGCTCCTGTGCTGCCGTGTGGTCTGTGAGGCGTCGGAAGCTCGGCCCTGTGCCTGATGGCAGAGGAGCTATCGATACCGGTAGGCCAGGCAGACTGCATACGAGCCAGGCCCCGAGAACCTACGTCCGCCTTTCTCGGTCCCGTGTCAACCCCATGCGGAGCACACCCAACCCACCCACCTGGTTCACCACCACATTGATGTTTCGGTATTCCCGTGGTTTGGCGGCCTCAACCTCCTCCGGGCCCGGCGGGGGTCCTGCCGGCCCGAAGCCCGGGGGGAAGGACACAGTTGCACACAGTCAGGCAGCGGAACGACGCACGCCGTCCAGGGACGGCACAGGAGGCCATGAAGGGAATGGGGATGCCAGTTGCACACTTGCACAAACTCGGTCCCCTCACCAGTACGTACCAGGACAACCAGAAAGCCGGGATACTCGGGTTCGCATCCCGATATCAGGAAGGAGATGTGGCCGGGTGCTGTGCAAGCGTTGTAGTGCGCCTAGGAAATCCATACCGAGCAGCAGCTGCCCCCAGCGAATCAGATTGTCATGGACAATGCCGCTGCTACGGGCAACTAATTAGGCCCCAGCGCATGCTCTATGCACCGCCACCGGGCGGTGAGATTGCGGCTCGGTCCTAGCAGGCAGACAGGTTAAGAGCCGGCGGACCCGTGGGACTCGGACCCAGGCCGAGGGCCGGCGCAACAGTTTCGCAGATACCGGGACCAGTTGAGACTCCGTTCGTCCCCATTAAGCCATGACACCCTTCAAGGCTTAACCATAAACCCTAAAGAGAACCCCTGGAGGCTATCCAGGGGTTTGGGAGTACAGTGCGGGGGTTTCAGTGGCACGGCGTCCGGACTGGACACTACGCAGCCTCCGGGAAGCCTTCCCAGGGGAAACATTTCGGTAGAGGCTTGAAGGAATCGTGCCTTCCACATGGGCAGGGCAGCGACGAGACTTGAACGCTTCAGGACTTCCAGCCGTCCGCTCAAGGCCGCTGGCACAAGTTAGCGTTAGCCGCATCGGGGGGAGGTCAGCCATGCCGCTGGGTGCCCTTCTCCGCATGCCCTTTCGCGACACTTTAGGTAACGCTGCGCTGGGAGGCGCACACCGTTGATAGCGCCCCCGCATCAGACCTGTCGTCAGACTCGTCCCCTGGAGCTCACGGACCGTACCGGACCAAACAAACAGCGCTGTGGTGGTGTCGTCCATCCCTGCCTCACAGATCTGATGCAGTCCGGGCTGCCCGCGACTCACCGGGGTTCTTTATATGCTTGTAGCGGCACGCCGGGCCATATATACAGAAGCCTAGCTTATACATGTTGCACTCTTTGATCTCATCCAGTGAATGCTTGTAGGGGCAGTCCTGCGCCAAGGGAAGATGAGGAGCGCGGGGCTGTGAGCCATGACCCGCTGGTGTTGTGAGCACAGGAAGATTCAGACGGCCGAACGATATGATAATGCCCTAGACAGTGGGATGGGTTCCCCCCTGCCGCACCCCTACCCAGAGGAGATCATTTTTCCACTGGTGAACGCTTCTGTCATGCGACTAAGGCTGGCTCGCTGGAGGAAAATTGACCACACCGGGTCGGAAAACATCTCACATCTTGAACGATTGCTTGCTGGGAAGAAATACTTTCACACGTGCGTGCGACAAATACGGAACATCTTGGATATGGACATAACCCCGGTATATCGTCAGACGTCAGTTGCGTGAAAATGCTGGCGCATTCTTTCGCTCCTAATATGCGTAATGGTAATGGTTTCCACCCTGGCTGGCTTCTAAAGCTTCTGAAATGCGAGTGCTGAGAGTCAGCGTGAACGCGAGAGGAGAGGATGGATGCAGGAGAGGTGGCTGCGACTGCATCGTTCGCCAACAGTGGGTACCAGCGCGCACCTGGTCGTGACATTCTCCGTATTTGAGAAGGTTGCGACAGACGGGCATGCGGTCCGAGACGAATTGGTGCAAGAAACCGCAGGCATCGCCCTTCATACAGAGCCCTCGGAGCCAGTACGTGCATACTGTCTGTTGTGCGTCGTGTTAACCACAAGGGTGAGGATTACGTGGGATGAGATGGGATTTGTCAACCGTGCTTACAACATTATAAGGGTTGAGATGAGGGCGTTGGGGGCCAGTAACACCTGGATGCACTACCGGGTGGTAACCTTACGGAGGCTTCAGCACGCTTGTCGTACATACCCGGACCCTCGGAAAATTCCTACAAGCGACTGTGGTGTCGAAAAGCCGATGCCCGGGTCGGTTGAGAGCCTGTACCTTGCGGAAATTTTTCCTGTAGTTGGCTGGTTGCTGACCAATAACTTCGGCGGGGAGATCCGGGGGCTCAATCTGCCAAGCGTGAGATTGTTCTATCACACAAACATATCCTGTGGAATGTGAGTTACTTACAGCCGCGTGCGCATTGGTTTTAAATGGCAGTCGCAGTACGCGCAGTCGCGCAAGAGTACGAAAGCGTGTTGAGGCTTAATCCCTTACAGGCTGTTGAGCGTTTGTTAAAAGATGCGACGACTCAATCTCCGCCTCGAAGTCAAAACTTATGTTGTCCGCCATCTGCGCCGGGATGCTCCCAACCCCAGAAAAAATATAGGCTGCCTATACAGCTTTCAAGAAAACAATTATACTTTGACGTTTGTAAAAATTAACCAGAGCGGTTAGATCACTGCCTCAAGTAGTGACAGTGTGCCTGACTGTCTCCACGGTCGTGCGGCATGACCAAAGGGGTGTCTCAATCGAGATATCTAAAATCTTAATTAAAATTAAGTATGTCGTGCCTCATGGCCTTGCACCTTTGTCCCCGCCGTTATGTACGGAACACTCCGCGCAAAGCACGGTGCTTGCGGCGCGGCGGTGCGCACTCTCTGGGTGACCAAGTACCAGCAGGGCAACCTTCCCCTGGCTGCTGTACCGGCTTCCACTATGCGGCTGCCGAACAGGGACACTAAAAAGGGTCAGGACACAGCTACCCTCACATGAACAGCGGAATTTAGGGAGCAGCACTTTCGCCGCGATGCCGAGGTGGGTGTCCATGCACCGGTGACATGCGCCCAAAGGTGCCTAACCACATTAGTAGCGGGGCAATGGTCGCGGTTTTAGCAGCTAGGAGTCAAAAGGCAATGGGAATATAGCGGGTGAAGATTTCGCGTAGAATAGCTTGGCAGGTGGGACTCCATACAGTGTGCTGTATCGCACTCCTGGTTTGATAACTGCATGTCTGGAAGTCGATGCCGACATCAGGCAACCCAAGCAACAATGAATCAATGTCAATATTATGATTACGTTATTTGGCATGGCCAGGAGAGCACGTGCTTCCCTAAGAGCGTGTCATGGGCAGTTAGGAGATTTGCGGTCAAGCCCTGCAACGCTTCAGTTTCATGGTTCATGGAAGAACGGGGGACTCGTGGCTACGGAGCAACTGACAGAGCTCGGCTCGGTTGTCATGAGCCGGCTGGTTCTATTTGAGCAACTCGAGATGTGAGACGTGGAGGTGGCCCTGGAACTCCTTACCCGTCTGGCACCTCCGACCATCACCGTGCCGTGCTGCTGAACCCTTGCCTTCAACAACAGCACAGGAGCACAGCAGCAATTAGTTTAGCCCCGTAGTCGACAATGACTCCAGACAACTCCAACCTCCACTGCAGAGTTGGACTCACAGTCCTGCAGTGGCTGGCGCCGTACGGCGCAGCCAACTGCTTGGAAAAGTACGGATTCAGATATATTGTACATGCGGTGACTAGACTCATGGGGGTGTGGTATAAGTGCAGACAACGGTGGTATTGGAGAGAAGGCGAGTTGGGAGAGGGTGTTATGGCGGGTGCAAAGCCTTCCTCATGCAACCCGAATGTCACTCATGTTGTCCCCAACCCTCCCATATGACTCCAACCTTCCGTCAAGTCAAACCCGGTTGATGATTACCCAGTTGCATGTGGCGACCAGGTGAAGCATGCATGGATAACGTTTTCAGGAGCCTTTACATCTCGACAGTTGGTGGGCATTACCGTATCATATGGGGGCAGGAGGGGTGTAAGGCGCAGATATAGGTGACCGAAACAAACGACCTGTCAACAAACCCAACCCTCATTCCGCACGCTGGGCGTGTCCAACGTTGCACAGAGATGGAGTGGAGGTCAAAGCAGTCATCTACTTAGCAGACGACATTTAGCTCACTTGCTTGAACAGAAACATGATCCGGGCCTGGGCTTCATAAGGCCACATTTCGAATCTCTAGCTTGTTCACACCCTTGGGTGCGGGGTAAGGAGATAGTTAGGTGGCTTTCCTAGAGAGAGACAGAGACTGTTAGGTATATCGGCTAATATCACCTCATTCGTGGTCTCATCCAAACACAACCTGCCGATACCATCTAGCCGTTTCAATGGACCCCAACTCCTAACCAGCCTTGAGCCCCGGAAGCAGCTCCGCGGCCAACAACTGCTCCAACCGCCGCCGCTGATCAACCGTCAACCGAGATAACTGCCCCTCACCGCTGCCATCTGAGCCCACAATTCCCCGAACGCCTTCCGCACGCGTATGCTCCTGGCCAAGCTCACGCACGCCCCTGCTCCGAATCATGCGGGCCATATCAAGCCCCTCACGACTACCCCCATCCCCGATCCGATGTTGGGTCTGTGCCAGGTGCAGCCGCTGTATTGCTTTCCACCTTAGCGTACTGGGCCCCCTCACTTCCTGCCCACCACCGCTGCTGGTACTTCGATTATCAACCCTGCCAGCCACATCCGATGCCCTTTCCGGTCCTCGTGCCGCCCACCCGCCAGCGCCATCACCTCGACGGTCACGGGCCCAGGGCCACCAGGATATAACGCTGCCGACCCTGCCAATGCCGCCACCGCTCCCAGCGCCTCCGGCATTGCCGGCACCGTATGTCATCCCGCTAGCAGCCAACTGAGGTTCTCTTCCAGGTCCTGGTTGGCCGAGGCCTTGGCTTCGAGTAAAAGTGGCAGCTTCTGAAGCCGTTGAGTGGGCCATGTGCATTTTGCGCCTTGAAAGATGCGTCTACGGGATGAATTGTGCAGTAAAGAATGATGCGGGGCAGGTGAAGGTAGGGGTGAAAGCGGAAACATGGAAACCGCAGCTCAAGGCCAGAACTGTAATACTGAATTACATGCACTTCGTCGGCAGGCCATTAGCATATGCATGTAAAGCGACGGCGCGTGCATCAGCAGCACCCGCAACCCAAATGCTCATACGGCCCGTAAGACACGTCAGCTCAATAGGGCGGGAGTCATGACAAACATGAACCGGGGCGATGCACCAGCGGGAAGGCGAATAATCGAGTCCTGGTGCTTGTGCTGAAGGGGCTGCACCGGGGATCATTAATGACAAAACACAGTGGCTGCCTCAGGTCCCTCGGCGTAGGCTTGCTACCTAATATAGGTTCAAAGCTATCAGCAAAATCCGTGGTATTTGTGTAAGAAGTTTTTATAAATACCTGGAAAAACAAGAAATATTGTATGTCACTCAATATATGCAGTATCTAGTACTTAAAAAGCCAAAACTTTACCAAAAGCATTATCTAAAGAAAACGCATTATTTTCACTTGAAACGTAAGAAGGGTAACCAGCCCCTCCCTACACAGCCTGGCGGGTAACTAAAATGCGGCTCCGCCGTCCTATCTGTCCACACACCGTATCATCCCGCACCTCAAACATACGTGCTCGTCCCGCCGCCACGTCCGCTTCCAAAGCAGCTTCGTGTGCAGCCTCTGTTGAACAGCCCGGCACAGGGCCCACGAAGTCATCGCCGAAAAATTTTCCCGCCTAGGACCCGTAGTTTCACCACAACACCGGCCGGCAGCGCACGGAGAACAGCAGAGAGGGTGCAAAGACGTTACATCAGAATAGTTGCAAATTTATGCTTAGACGCGACACAGTACCTGATGCTCGGCAAAGCATTACAGCCTTTGCTCAAAGCACGAAGTGGGTTTCATTCCAAAAGGCAAATCAGCGAGCCCAGGAAGGCCAATGGCCTTAGGGCTCAGAGTCATGGGTGCACCCAATATTCCCAGTCATCCATTTGGCTTGGTAAGCTTTCCTGGTATCTCAGGCCCTCATGTGTTGGGACTGACTTAATGTCTCCTCACAAGGCAGCTTGTTAAGAGAGTTGATCCAGGAGAGCAGGCGCCTCATCAACCTGACGGGGCTCTCCCTTCCGTTGGAGGGCTGGGTTCCAGCTCACCACCAGCCTGATTTGGGTTTGCCAACTTGGGCATGTTCCAAACCCCTGGGCCTCCTTGCTTGGCAGCTACTCAGACCATCCCTGCTTTCCCCGAGTCGCATGGTGAGTGGGATCACTATAACGGCCAAGGACCTCCGGACTGCGAATCTGACCCAGCGCCTTCAAAGTAGGCTTATCGAAGCCCCGCACGGCAGCACCTTGGAGGTCTCCGCGGCGAAAGCTGCCGTTTGCCTCGCCATCACAAATCCCACTGGATTGCAGGTCGTGCTGGACCCAGGATCCCAGTGCAGAGCTGCTTAGAAGTTCCTTCTTGAATACCATACAATTAGAATGGAGGGGCAAAAGAGATAATGACTGACCTTGAAGCCATCTGCGTCTGGTTGACTACCTCACCACGTCCATTATGACGCCATCAGCTGGCTTTTGCGAACGGCCATCAAGATAGAGGTCCAGGTTGTCATGGATAAGGGCCTAGCAGATCACACCTCGGACTGACGACAGAATGCAGCGGCCATTGCATTGCAGTAATGGTTACAAGGCATGGCAGATGGGACTACCTTGAATGTTATCAGCCCAGAGGATCGCTTGGCATGTGTAGATTGAGAAATGATAGGTGCCTATGAGGAATGCTGGCAAGAAGCAGGAAACGGCCAGACCTCTGCAGTGACGAATGTGCTGTCCGTGTTAAGTGGCTGGTTCCCATGGCCTATTTGACCTGGCAACTGGAGCTGGCAAGTGGGGCTGTGACCCTGTGAAAACCCTGTGAAAACCAGTGGGTATGTGACTATCAGAAGGGCTACACGCACTCACCTCCAGATGGTGGGCGGCTGTGTTGGGGTACCAATGGTGAATGTGCCCGGGGACAAATCTGCCAGTAACTGCTGGACTAGGCTGAGCCTTCGACTGGTATGGCAGAGACCATTACATTGCTCCAGGACTTGCTGTCTGGTCGCTGGGTGGTGGCTACTGGCTCTGCGTTCATGAGTGGGGCACCAAGATGTCCAATGTTCAGCATCCACCCATGGCGGTCTACCTTCAGAGCGACCCTGCCTGTCCTGCACGAAGTTTCCTCCAACCTTTTGCGTTCCACATGTAGTGTGGTGATCAGCCGGACACAGAGGAGCTTCAAGCTTGATAACTGTAAATTTCCACCCCTAGCAACCAAGC
The DNA here is from genome assembly GCA_030268105.1 of Volvox africanus. Lineage (NCBI taxonomy): Eukaryota > Viridiplantae > Chlorophyta > Chlorophyceae > Chlamydomonadales > Volvocaceae > Volvox > Volvox africanus. The sequence goes on along the minus strand of BSDZ01000013.1, from coordinate 3,148,121 downwards.
CGTCTGCCATCCAAGGAGGAACCTCTTAAGCATAAGCTCTGCCCGTACTTGGAGCATGAGCATGAGTACAACACCATCTGCAAAAAGCTGGGCTTTGTGATGGGGAAAAACCACAGCTTTCACCATAAGGCAATCCAAGTGGCAACCCATGAGGGCTTAGATAGATGAGTCGTATTTGAAGGTGCTGGGTCAGGTTCGTAGCTCTGCGGTCCTTAGTCGTCATACTGATCTCACCCGCCATGATGCGGCTCGTGGGAAGGCAGAGGCTGTAAGAGTAGCCGCTGCATGGGTCGTCTGAGGCCTGTCCTGGGCTTGTTGTTCGTTCAAGGAATTTAACTTTCTTCATACGGTGCATGGTCCCGCCGCTCTTCCCAACTCACATACCCCAGATGGGAGTTGGGTGCGTGAGTGGGTGGGTGGGTGAGAACTTCGTGCGGCTGTCTTCCCATGGGAACAACATGAGGAGTAACCCAGTTAACTGCCCAGCCTAAGCTTCCTTCATTACAGTCAGGTCCGAGAAAACTGACTCCGTACCTTGGCCTGGATGGCGTCATGCTCGTCCTTCCAGATCAACACCCCACAGCCCTGCATCTGACCGTCATGCCATTCCCCACGGTACAACCTGCAGTATGGTACAGCACCGCGACACCGCAGCATGTTAGTACCCGTGAGCAGGCTCTTTACCCAACCTTCGATTGCATTCACATACATAGCAGCGCCCTAACTAATCTTGCGCTGCTTGTTTGTATCAACCCATACACACAGAGTGTTGGGTGTAAAAGAGTGCGCAGCGCAGTGGATGTGGGCACCTGTGACCCGGTCCATCGTCCTACAAAATGCCGGCCCTTGACATGTCACTACACCGTGCCACCACTTGCTTACGTTCCATCACACCAGCGGTACGCTCCATACCCGTGGGGCCGGCTGCCGTGAAGCTGCCCCTCGTACCGCTCACGGCGGCCAGGCCAGGTCACCACCCCATGGGACTCACAGGCGCCGCCCGCCTCCAGGCCTTCATACCTGTGACCCAAGGGGCGGTCTGCCTCAGATCTCAGGGGTAGCTGAATGCGGTTACCAGTTGGTTTCCTATGTTACATGCCGATAGAAGTTAACCGAATGAAGGTCTGGGCTAACTAGGTCTGGGGGTTATCCAGCTGGTGGTATGCATACGCATGACATGCTTCGCCATGAAAGCGGGAAAGGAAAGGTAGCTTTTCTGATTTGGGTGGTCTGGAATCTGCTTTCCTGCTGGACGTTCAGTACTATCCTGCGTTGAAAGGAATTTGAAATGTTCTGTATGAAAGGTATCTAAAATGTGCAACGACGTGCAGAAATCCGCACACTTGTGAAGAAGAGGTGGTGTTGCTGCCAAAGTCTTGAAACAAATCATCAAGGCAAAGTATCTGGGTATCAGGAGTCCAGGGCCGGACCGTGGCTGGACGTCATGGAAAGATGCAATTCATTCCCTAAAAAGTGTGCCATTTCACTTCTTAAGCTAACAGGCGCTCGTGTCTAGCAGCCAGAGTACGAGGGCCAAGAAGTAACAAGACATCCGACCGTGACCCCCTGGCACCATGCTGTCCGACCGGCTTCATCCCAATCCAGTCACCTTGCATGCGGCGTACTTACGTAGATCCATCCCGCCAGCGTAATGACCGCCAGTTGAGCGCGTCCGCGACATCCGCACTCATAAGGCTGCGGAGCCGTCAACAGTCAGAATGCAACCATATCATGAAAATTTGAAAACATAATGAAACAATATAATCCTAGATTATAAATTTAGAAAGCTACACTTGAGGATCACTATCAAAGACGGCAGACGGTAGTTATCAGAAGAGACAGCCAGCGTTTGAGTTACTCAGTAATAGCTTAGGAACCAGTTGGGCAATGTGTTCATGTGTTCCATGATGAACACATGATATAACTTTCCAACGACAATATGTATCAAAGGACAATCGTGTAAGAACTCGTAGGGCCCCGACGGGCAAGGAGGTTCCCGTACGGCATCCTGAAACAGGAGCGGTGGAACGCCAAACATACTGCAGTCCAATGTCAAGTAGCAATGCAACCCTCCTCAGCTGCCGCGGGTGATGTCAGTCGTCCCTGTTGCTGGATCTCAGTCCGGGTGAGGGCGGGCGAGGGCCCGATTGCGGAGTGCCCAGCAAGCAGGACTGATGGGGGGGGGTGGAGCTGAAGCCTATACAAATGTACAGGCAACATCCATTGATACCTTCCTATGCGACACTCGCCAGTGTGAACGGTCGGTTGGATACCAAAAGGGTACGTAGGTCGTGGAGCAAAGGACGGGGCTCTGGACCTGGCAGGGAAGCCGGGGACCTTAAGGCCTGTACGAGCCGGATCCGCTACACATGATTCGGAACATGATTCGGCGATTGGGTGACGACTCAGCTAATCAGCAAACTGAGGCGAATTCAAGCAGCAACAGAAATGGCAGTTGCCAGAGGTATGGTGTAGTTTCTTTGTTGCTATGCTCGTGGATTTATATGAAACAGACAGAAGCATCCAGCACTTTACAACTCGTCTCCTTGTTTAGATGAAGTGACTTGAGTGCGGAAGGGGCAGACCGCTCGTTGCAACGAACCAACAATTTGCTCCCCCTACCGGCAAAAACGTACATGGCAGTAGCAGTGGCAGTAGCAGTATCAGAAGCAGTAGCACTGGCAGTGGCTGTTGCAACCTAACCTGCTGTTGACGGGTTCTCATCTGAACAACACCAGGTGGTGGTGGTGGTGGATGATAACGTTGAAAATCACTTCTCCAATAAGCTATTCGCTTAAGAAGCGCCTGAGGGCTGAGGGTGCCATCCCGGACGAACGGATGGATGGACGAATAAACTGGTCACGCCTGCTCTCGGTGCGGTGGATGCTGCCCTATGCAGGTAACCGGTATCGCCAGGCAAGTCACCCGCGCAACCGCCCCAGGGAGGGTCGGCGCGCCAGGTGAAGTGAGTGGGTAGGTGGGTAGGTGGGTAGGTGGGTAAGTGGATGATTGGGTATGTATTTGTCCGTAACAACAGATGGGCTGGTAGTCTATAATACCCGGTGTATGTGCGAACTTCATCGCTTCAGAGCAACACACACAAACATCACACCGCGCGATGCCAGGTGTAGATGCCACGTCATCATGTCTGAAAAACGGAGCAGTATCCGCAGCTCCGCAATCATGTTCCCCCGAAAAAACAACACATTGCTGCTAATCATTTCCTAAACGCTAGCAGTACCCAGGTGCTGTCAATTGGTGCTGCACCACCTGCCCGGGGTTGGTGGCTTGCTGGCAGGCAGGATGGAGGACAGCCGGCCCATGGGTCTCAGAAAGCCGGCCCATGGGTCTCTCACGGGGGCTGGGACTTCGCAAAGGCTGTTAGCCACCTAAAGGCCCGATGGGAGGTTTGAGGCGGGCGGATGGAGGCGGCAGGACAGGTCAGGCCAACACAGTCGGGCGGATGAAGGCGCGCCCACATCGACAGCCCGCCTCGAGTACAGGGCATGACGCCATTACGTTTTGAGTTTTGCCGTAAGAAAACGGTAAACCTCCCGTACTCCCGTACCCGCTGTACTAACGTCGTGACGCGAGCTGCCATACGTAAGCTCACACGAATAAATTTCTTTGGTCCACAAACATGTTATGTAAAGCCTCATATCCATAAGTGGTCATGGATCGCCACCGGGACAACACTCAGACGAGTATGCATACGCGCACCAAAACGTAGTGACAACCAACTTATTAGTCTACTTATGCAAGGGAAAATTTTGGTTGGTTGGGAAGGCCAACCAAATTTTGCTGATGTAGACGTACTTGAGACAAACATCAATGATTGCTTTCCCTGCATGTGGCCCCACCCACCTTGGCGCACAAGCGGCGAGGAGCCTATCATGACGACGACGCATGGGAGGGGGTCGCACGGCCCCGCCCACAAGCTCTCATCTCTCCCCCAGTGTCACATCGTAGCGCTCCCCCGGCCCCAGGACCCCAGCCCTGTAAAGGACACTGAGCGCTGCAAAACCCCTCGGGCTTTGCCCTTTCCTTCCCCACACTTGCACTCGACTACCCGCAGTTCTTATGTCCTTTCTTCTCTATTCCTTACCCCCAAAACCCCCACGGCCACACTGTTACTCGTCACCACCGCCCCACTCGCTCCATCCCCCCTTACTCCCCCCCCCTCCCACACGCACAAACGTATCGGAGGCTCGTCCCGAGGACCCACCCGGCCGTCTAGGACTCCGACAGCATACGGCTGCCGCCCCGCCTCCGACGATTGTCCACTACTCCGTTCCTAATCTTCCGCATTAGTCGTGGAATGGTCGTGCAACCGGCGCCGACTGATCGACAGACAGACAAAGAGTTAGACAGACAGACAGACCATCTAGGACGCAGCTGTTAAAGATACGGGGAGGGCTGGATGGAAGCATGAGCTATGAGGGATCTGATGTACGCATTTCATTCGCCGAGCTTTAACAGCATAATCTCGTGTACTGAAGCGCCGTACACGGCCAAGTGGCCGTAAGGTAGTACGGCCAGGCGCGGCCATCGTGAGTTGCCGGTAGGACCTATCCGGAGCTGTTCTTCGATAGTGTCAAGGCTGCCGTCGGGACGCAGTACACGCAACATTGTTTTGGATCCTGTCGTACCGTCCAAGATGTACACATTGCCGCTAGCGGCGTCGGCCGCAAGCGCCTGGACGTTGACAAACGGAAGCGAGCGGATGCGCGGCAGTGACGCTGCTGCCAAGCCCGGCATGATGTTGCGGTTGTTTGCGTCGTCATCATCGGAGGTTTCGGAGGCAGAGGCGGCGGCCGAGGCAGCGGCGGCCGTGGCGGAGATTCCATGCGGAGCAATGGGTTCATCCGTCCCGAGCAGCTCCCGGGTAATGCCGAACGGCAGAAGCTGGTATAAGGCACGGCCGCGCGTTGCAAACAGCAGGCTGCACCGGGACGTGTCGTATGTCATGGCGTGAGGGCCCGTGTCGCTGCCGATGTCCACGGTGACGACAGCACGAGCGCTGCTACTGCTACTGCTACCGCTGACGATGACACTTTTGGATTGATGTGGAGGGGCGGGGGTGGCTTCGTGAAGGGCCCGCAGGCAAAAGCCATTTCGGGAGCCAGCGTCGCGGTCACGGATATAGGTCACACCCTGGCCGTCCGTCGCAAGACGCTGAGCACCAACAAACCGCGCTTCTGAAGCTGGGCCGTCAAAAATTAAGCCACCATCGATGTCGCCGGATAGCTGTGCGACGCGGTTGGTGGCATCCATGCCGTAAATGCCGGTGCCATTCGCAAAGAGCACCTGCCCGCTGTGGGTATCGTAGATAGCGTCATGAACACTTTGAATATTAAATTTTGAGGCGTGCTGGTTGCGAAGAATGAGTGGACCTTCAAGGCGCACGTAATCGTTGGAGTCGTTGAGTTGAAGCGGACATATTCCGAGGTGGCAAACAACTAGCGCCTGAGCTTGACCGTTGATTGGATTCGGTCTAACCGCCAACGCCGCTGCGCCGGGAACAGCGACTGCATGTATGCGGACATGGGCAGCAATTGTTGTGTGCGAACACAATGCGGTCCTCATGACGATCAGAACTCCTAACAAATTGAAAAAACCATGTACACTTAACAGTGCGTTGTAAGTTGTGAAGCTAGCTGCTCCCCTGCAGCTAGTGTGGCGCATCGATTGGTTTCGTCGTACATCGAGAATCCAAACCGACCCACCCGCACACATATGCAGCTTTTCGTTATTTCATATTACTGTCATTAAATTGATTATCATATTCTATATCTTGTTCCCAACGTTCCTTCGGGTTACGTAACATCCTTGCTTTTTGACAAATACTATACTTGCGCTGTTCCGCCCCGTTGATGCAGGCTTCGTTCTCAGTGGTGCACCTCCTGTAAAGGTCACTTAACATGATTTGATACCGCTTAAACATCACGCGAGGACCTGTGGCGACGGGCGCTGGGAGTATGATTAGAGATGATTAAGACTACAAGGATCCGAAACTTGCGTCACCGGCGCAAAGATAGAAGGAATGTAAAGGGGCTCAGCTTTCCCCTTGCATTACCTGTGCGTTGTATATGTCCACATGCATGTCCACATGCATGCCCTGTACCAGCACGGCCATCAACAGAGTTTGCTTCCGGATGTTACCGAAATCTTTGTCCGAGGAACACTCCTCGCCCTCCAGCGTCAAAGACAAGAGACACAATATCACAAGTGACATCAGACGTCCGTTCCATCCATTTGCTTCGTTATTCGGTCCCACATATGTCACTTCCCCGCTTGTCATCGTGACGCTTCTGCCGCTCGTCTCAAGCCCCGGACGAAACCCTGCGTACGAAACCCCCTCTCCTCTCCTCCCGTTCCCCCCCTCAAGGGACATTCAAAACACATCGGACTCCAGCCTATTCAATTGCCGCAACAACCAAGTAACTAATTAACAGCCAATCAGCCAAACATCCCTGCTGCAACACTCGCAAATGTTTCAACGCGTCCAGAAGCTGCGATTTGCAGCGCTGGCGCCGTCATGACCGCCAACTCCTTCTGCAACTGCCCCAACAGCCCCAGGTCATCGCGTCCTACCCACAGCCTCCCCGCACTTCCGCTTCTCACGCCAAGAGGCCCATCAGTTCCTCCGTCTTGGCAACGTCAACGGGCCGCTTGCCCTCGCGATTCTCCGCCGCCTGAGCAACAAAAGGCCAGAAACGGGTGGGCGGGGTCGCGCAAGGCTCAGATAAGCGGCGTGGCGCAGATTCCCCACCCAAACCCAAACAAGAAGAAAAGGATGAGAGGACGAGGAGGAGGAGCAGACGCCGCAAGAGCGGTAAATGCCCCGTCCTCCACTGAGAGGTCGACTGAAGGACCTCAGCACGAGGATCCCTTTCATCACCCCGCCCCGCCCCGCCCCGCCCCGCCCTGCCGTGCAATAGTGCTTTTCACAACAAGTTGAAGCTCTTCGGCACTCGTTTCCAGTCCAAGTGTGAGCCCAGCCCTCTCAACCCAGGCTCCAACCTCGCAACAAATCTTAGGCTAAGGCAAGGTGCTAAAAATGCGCCGTGCGCAGCCCCGGCGTCCTCTGCCCCACCCTCGTCATCTAAATCCACCCTCCCCCTTCCCCCTCCACCTCCCCCTGTACACACACTGACGACAACATTGGTACCCAAGTAAAACCCAGACCCGATGTTGTTTTGGGGTCACACAAAACCCGACTCCCCTTTTCCCCCCCCAGCCGGCTAACTCGCCAATGATATCCCAAGCTTCATAATTTGGTTGACACATATACACACATATACATACACACAGCTCTGGGACCTTCAATCGCAATGTTCCGTATTTCTCTTTTCCCTCTTTCCCTCCTACACACACAGATTCGTACCTTGTTCGCGCCCGCCTCCAGCAGCGCCCGCACCACCGCCACGTGTCCGTTGATCGCCGCCAGGTGCAGCGGCGTATTGCCATTAGGTATGGCCGCCCCAACGTCGGCCCCCGCCGCCAGCAACAACCCCACCTTATCCACTGCACCCCCACGGGCCGCTAGGTGCAGCGGCGTCCAGCCGTCATCCGACACTGCAGCACGCACGTCGGCGCGTCCCACCTGATCCAGCGCGGTAGGGTGCAAACACAGCGGGCGTGGAGACTGGATCAAGGGCCCACATGCGGCGAAGAGGGCGTCGTGGAACATGAGGACGAGGAGGAAACGCGTGTCACGGCATGTTGTTTATGTGTTTGTGAATTAGTGGTTTTCCCCCTCCCTGACACGAAGAATAAGCCGCAGAGGGAATGCTGTTGCACACGCGCGGTCTGGGGCACGCGCGCGTGCACACACAGTCAGACAGACAGACACATACAGACAGACAGACAGACAGACACATACAGACAGACAGACAGACAGACACAAGCACATACATACATACAGACACAAGCACATACAGACAGACAGACAGACACAAGCACAGATATAGACATAGACAGACAGACAGACAGACAGACAGAGACACAGACACGGACACACGGACAGACAGTGATTGATAGCTGCAAGGGATTAGCGGGCGAGGGTTAACGAGCTGGGGGGCTTCAGTGGCAGCTGCAAGGGACAGGCGAATACTCCTGAGGAACACTGAAGATGAAGCCATGAGGTGACAGACTGATTGATTGACTGGTGGATGAACAGACCAGCCCCTCGCCCCTTTGCGCGTTACCTCGATCAGTAATCGCAGCATAGAGAGCTTCCCCCGACTGGCTGCCAGGTGCAGGGGCGACCTGCGCGGCGAAGAGGGGCGCAATGCGGGGAGCCAGGGGAAGGGGGAAGTGGGGGCAGCTAGGATATGCGGTCTCGTCTCGCTCGGGCATATGGGTTAGCGAAATAAACAAGACGTAAAAAACATTTATAAATAGAAAATTCTTAATAAGACAAAAAGTAAAAATACAAAAATATATAATTATTGATAAAAACAAATAAACATAAAAATCGTGACGTTTTCATGGAAGTAGGAATGGCTGGACGAAGCTCATGAGATTTCCCTAGGTAGCTCTCAAGGATATCACCGACAACTGCATTAAGGTCTAATGACCTATCCGACTAAAGTGAGCGGATGGTATTAAAAGCTCTGGAATCCATGACATGAGGGGGGGGGCGGGAGAAGGGCCGAATGCACCAGACCCTGATTACGTAACCACCATCACCGCCCAGCCGGGCTAAGGGCCTAACCGGCCGACGCACTTGAAGTCCGGGTTGGGTTGGTCCGGGTTCGCCCCCGCCCGCAGAAGCAGCTCCCCCAGCTCCTCGTCCCCGGCGTCCAGGGCCACATGCAGCGGGGAGGATTTGTCAAAGTCCAGCAAGTTCACATTGCAGCGACCTGAGGCGGCCGGCCGACCCAAAGGGGGGCAAAGCGGGGTGAGGGGGCGAGGGAGGTACGGTGTCGAACTGTGAATGCGAAGGAAACCAAGAGACTAATATCTTTGGGGGCGGAAGACGAACATCGAAACGCTGATAATGATCGCTGACGAAGCCAGGACTAACCGTCAAGGATGACTGACTGTCGTCCTCGTCCAAGGCTGCTGCCAACGCGGAGACCCAGAACAACGTAAACTAGGTTGCCGCCAAGGCCGCAAAAAATGCAGGAAAATTTCAATCGAAACCGTCGTAAAGTATACTATCGGCCTCGCTGCTGGCGGCGAAGGAAAACCGCGGAAAAAAGAAAAAACTGAGCTGACCGCTGGTCGTTATCATGCGCGTGCTCCTCCCGACACCCCTGTATAGCAACAAACTAACGCGCCTTGGACCGACCGACCCACCAACCCGACCCGGGCCAGCACGACGAGACGACCGCGCGCGCGAACCAACCAAACGAAGCGCAGACTCACGCGGACTCACCTTTGGCGGCGGCAGCGGAACCGAAGCAAACAGCGAAGATGTGCACATGCATTCAGCAAGAAAGCGCGTCAGTAACAGAAATGCAAGGTTGCACAAAGCTACACGAGGTCGTGGCAGGAAGAACTAATGCACCCCAGGAAACTGTGCAGCTGAAGTTAAGAGGGGAAGTAAAAAAGAAGAAAGCGAAACACAAGATGGAAACAAAGAAAAGAGAAAGGAAGAATTTATAAAAAGGCGGAATAGTACGGCACAGAAATACGAGCAAGGGGTGGGGCAGCAGTGTTCCCATGGGAACCGCGCAACTCAAGTGGAGGGCAGGGGGAGGAGGAAGGACGTATATACACACACGCACTCTGTTGTCCCGTATGCCCACACTTTCCCGTACACATGACCCAAAACCACCACCATTCCTCCTCCCTTCATCTCCATAAGCCCTCCCTGGCCCCCCCAAACACACATGTTCACACACGTTACCCAAACACACAAGTACCCCGTGTCACTCGTTCTGCGCCGTTGTTGTCACCCGACACCCTTACCTGTCCCCAGCAGCAGCTTGACTGCCTCCACGTCCCCTTCTTCCACCGCCAAATGCAGGGGGGTCTTGTCGAAGGGCTCCAGAGTCTCGCCGCGGAGCATCCAGTTGCCTTGGGCGTACTCGCTGGCGTGCATGTTCTGAGATTGGGTGTGTGTGTGTGGGGGGGGGGAAGACGAATAAACGAGACATGGTTGGGGGTTTGGGGGGTTTGGGGGGTTGGAAATTAGGGGAGGGGATAAGGAGGGACTGAGGAACGGAAGCAAAAGAAGAGGAGCTGGAGACCGAGAGTGAGTTGAATGGCACTTCTCACGTTCGTCGTATGACCTATGCCTCACCCACCATCAGCATCATGCCGTACCATCAGCTTTGGAACTGTTAGGAAAGAACAAACACCCGTCTGACCCCCCAAAACCACTCCTGGTCTGACTGACGGCGCGTCTACGTGTCACACACACAGGCGACCACCTGAACCGCCCGTGTTCGACGACGCAGCTCGTACTTGGAAATACGATCACTTTATTGTGTACGGATGACCCTTCTCACCTGCACGTTCATCTCCGGTGGTGGCTGCCTGGACAGCAGGTACCTCAGCACGTCCAGGTTCCCCGCTTCGACAGCCGCGTGAAGGGGGGTGCTGCCGGACATGTCGGGGTAGTCGATCATGGCGGGGTCGTGCTCCAGGATTACCTAGAGGAAGGGGGAAGGGGGGAAGGGGGGCGGCCAGCGGGGTGGGAAGAGCGAGGGAGGAGCGCGGGGTTGAGGGAGAGGGAGGTTGGGAGGGAGGGGGGTTGAGGGACAGAGGTGAGAGGGAGAAAAGACAGGAGCTGTAGCTGAAGGCCCCAGAGCTGTAATATGCACCAACTAGGGCGGGTTGGGGTCTGAGTTGGGCTTGGGGAGGTGAGGTGAGGTGAGGTTTGGGGAGGTGGGGTGAGGTGCAGAGGGAAGTGTTGCGGGAGGCGGGGGTTATCGAGTTTAATGTCTGGGCAGCATTAGGTGCTGAGGAATTTTGAATAGCTCGAAAGGAATTGTAAACTGTGATTTGTTCCTTTTCAAAAGCATGAATTGGGGTGGATGGGGGAAGGGTTTGTGAGTACCTAATGGTGGTGCATGAAGGGCATTGAGCAGAAGAGAGGGGTTAGCGGGACGGACGGACGGACGGATGGATGCTCATGGTGCAAGCGTGTGTAGTGACCTCGTGCCAGTGGGGTTAGAAAGAGCGTATGCACCAGAAGCTGCCCCCACCTTGACAGTTTCTAGGCTCTCAGCGGCAATTGCCAGGTTGAGCGGCGTGGAGCCCTCATTGTCCACCACACGCAGACTGATGCCCTGTGTTGTGTGCACAAGGGGGGGGGGAAGTCGAATAAACGAGATATGATACCGCTATAGACGCTGCTGTAAAGCGTGACCAACCGCGATGGTGGAGGGGGAAGGGGGAAAGTGGGCGGGGGGGGCGTCCGGAGCGCGCGGATAGCGGAGCGGCGGCCCGCAGTGGCCAGTTTGTGTATGTGCGAGAAAACGTCGTACATAACAAAGGGAGCAAAAAATGTCAATGTTAAACTTCACGCATACATACGCATACATACGCATACATACGCATACACATAACTTCACCCTCCGCGCCCACCCTGGGCTGGTCGTCCCCCGCCTCTCCCCCTTCCGCTGCAGCTGCCTCCGCCAGCAGGGATCTGAGCGCCGCCGCATTGCCCTCCGTGGCGGATGTGAAGATCCTGTCAGTGGAGGAGGGAGGGGCCGGGATGAGAGGATGCGCGATGTCGACGAGGGGCCAGGGCCAGCTGTTTTCATTGGCAGTGATAACGTGATGTCTGGAGGGCAGAATACGGTGTGGTGCGGTGCGAAGAGTGAGAAGGAGAAGGGGAATACGACCAGCGCGAGGGATGGGGCCCCGGGGGGCTGCAGGGCCCCTGCGTCACCTGGCATCCGGCCCTCCCAGGAGTGATCGGACGTCCTCGTCATTCGCCATTTCGTACGGCTGTCGACCCATCAAGTCCACCGCCTGGCGGAGTGGGAGTGAGAGGGGGCGGCCGCTGACCACGTCACCCTTTCATTCGGGAAACATCGATAGTGGTACCGCATCGCAGCGGTGGCGTAGCTGAGACGGGACAAGTAGGAACTCATCTTTCCAAAGTCCTAAGGGCACCTGAGTCGATATCTGGAATCCTAAGCCCGTGTCGGTCCCCTGCCTCCCTTTTTGTGAAGCGCCTCATCAACCGCTATAGCAGCTTGTTCCCATTCTTTCCCTCTACCCCCCCCCCGGCCCTCTCGTCCCAATGGGTACTATTTACCTCTTGATAAATAGTACCCAGGCTCCCCCCCCCCAAGGACACCATTTCACCCGCCCCGACCTCAGTGTCCGCTCCGGCGTCTAGCAGCATCTGACAGACGGCCCGCGGCCGACGCTTGGAGCTGGCGGCGAAATGAAGCGGCGTAGAGCCCCTGGAGCGACGGAGGGAAGGCGGGAAGGCGAATAAACGAGGCATAATACCACTGTAGGCACTGCTGTAAAGCATGGCTAACCGCGATATGGTGGAGGACGACGAAGTGGGGGACGAGCGGTAGTGTCGCCACTATACTGTCTAACCAGTTATGGCACGCAGAAACCACTGTCGTGCTGTTACTTTGCCGAGCAATATGTTTCATTTCGTTGAGACCGGAGTTCAAAAACCCTCCGGCCGTGTACGGCAGAACAATAACAAGAACGATAACAGTAATGCGGTTTTGGATCAAAAGCGTTGGGGGGAGAGGTGAGCCGCGTACGGAGCTATAGCAGTACACGTGAAGGTGAAAGCAGTCCCGAAAGTTTAAGTTTTCTTTTCGGTGGAAAGAAAGGAGTTGGGAGTTGCTGGTGATGAAGGGAAGTCTCGTCCAGTGGTCCTACAGGGGATTACAGCGCATAACTCGTCCCGCCCCCCCTCCTCCTCCCCGTCCCCTTTCCCGTCCGACACAAAGACCAACACCTTGCGTTATCTCGTCCTAATCCCCGGTATAACCCCCCGATTCTACAGAATCCTACATGGGGATCTAAATCCATTAATTGCGGCTTACCTGCTGTTTGGCACATTGACGTCCGCCCCGAGCTCGATGAGCACCTCAATGGCCTCCAGGTTGCCCCATAACGACGCCACATGCAGCGCCGTTTGCCCAAACTGGATGCGAATGCATGGGCATATGGTATCATACGGTATCAGTGCACCGTGCGGCGCGGTTGATCAGGACGAACGGGTGCCATCCGTCGCACCTCGTTCGCGGCATCGACTGCCATTCCACCTTTGGTAACAAGACGACGTATATCGTCCGCCTTGTTGTCTCGTGCAAGTGCAAGAATTGCAAGAATTTCACTCATTTGGCTTCCAGTCGGAGCAGCTTATTAAAACATTAACTTTCTAGAAGATAATTGGCGCTATCGATAGCTGTGAGCTGATCTATACTGGTCGTCGACGAGCAAATCTGGTCTATATAAGCAAGCGAAAATTAATATATGGAGATGATATGCAATTATGCAGCTTTGTATGGTAGGTGCCGACCTAACTGTTGTACGGCGTTCCGGGCTCGTAGCAGTGTTCACTGTTCAGCGGCGCCGTGTCAAACTCGAGGAATCATAAATGTACTATTTATAACCTAATCAAATCATCCGATAATTATTTTAATATGTTGATTTCAAGCTCGCAAGAGCTCGTAAGCCCCATTCGAATCAGAAGGCTCAAGGGGCCACAAAGTAAAGCAAGTAGAACATGGGAAAGAATCAAAACAAAGATTAGTTAAGATTGGAGATCAGTTAATCGAAAAGGGAAGGACAAGTGTGATTGGGAGGAATCTGATTCGAAGTATCTACTCATGGTACGACGTGGTAAGTCCTATTTAACAGAGGAGGCACGGGTCGTCTCTTGAATGGATGGCTTTTGGGTTATCCTTTGCATGTGTCATCGGGGCAATCCACTAATTGTTGGCAGACCTAACCGCGTGACGAAAAAACGACAAGAAGCCGGTTTTCACAGGAGAACATAAAGCGAGTGTCCTGACACTCGCAGTGCGGTGCGCAGCGCCGTGCCACTGCTGGCTAGCACTGTATGGTACCCGGCAACACCGCATCCCGGTCTGTGCATGTCTGTGAGGCTCCGTATATGCCCCACGGGTAATTTACGACAATAGCAGCTTTTAGTCAGTTCAGGGAATATGCCTTCGCCTCCAGCCTCTATGCTCTTCCGATTTCAATGACCGCAACGACACCGAGTGCTAATCATGCAGCTTTCCATGACGGGGTGCATGAGCTCATGACGCGTGACTTAGCATGCGCCATGCACCTCGCTCTCGTATACACACCATCATGCGCTTTCTCAGCACACATGCACTGTGTGGCACAGGGGTCGAGCACATATTTGGGCGTAGTATTTGGGCAAAGGTAATCACATCTTCATAACTGACACTCGCAGCTTCACCGGATGAAGGAACACTTCTCGTGATCTGCCAGGGACCTGGACCTTCCTTGATAATGCCATCGTTTGGGATACGGTGTCTCGTCACAGAAAAATGAATTGGAAAGTACAGGTATATTTTGCATTCCAAGAGAGTGCGCCAATCTGAATTGACCCCTAGTCTCAATTTTCAAAGCTATTGTGAGAAGAACATCAACCGTAACATGATGAATGATTTCAAAGGATATTCCAAAATCGCTTGCTTCGGACACGTAACTGCCGCCATTTAAGGCCACCCAACGACAGCGACATCAACAATAAATTGTACACATATTCATTTTGAAGTGCTTGGGGGAGGACTATTCATTGGTTGATATACTAATCACTGAACGGAAATTCGGCGAGGTACGAGCGTAAATGGCGGTTTTCGTACTGCCTACATAGGAAGAAGAGGTGGTTCACCGAGACTGAAGCTGCACGGAATCCCTCCGCATTATGTGTGGGGCTCCTGCCCGCGTGCTTGCAGGGAGCCCATCGACGGTTCAACCCCTGACCGGTATACTTTTATAACAGCTGCAACACTGCTTCCTTCCGACATCTGCGCACGGAACCAGCGGCGTCAAATCATTCTTCCAGCCATCCGGTCGGGCCTTCAAAGTGCCGCTTCAAAGGGCCTATGCAACGCCAACGCAAAGCCTACAGCTGTTCGCCGCTGTGGACTGCTGGCCCGAACCGCATACAGACGCTCGTGGGATGACTCGTGCAGCTCCATCTCCGGCCGTTACCCCGTCTCTTTCTGGCTGCATGAGGATCTCCGCCCTTCTCGTAATCAGAAGCAGTGACAGCACCAATAGCGATAGCATCTTCGCTAGAAAATAGGAAGCAGCAGCATCGCCAGGTCGGAAAAGCGGTATGATGACATTTCTTGTCGCAAGGCCCCAGAGTGCAGCACGCCCCAGCACCGCGCGGATCTCCACCTGTGGTAGAACAGGCAGAAGCCAAACCAGATATTCACATGTACGGCTGTACATTTTCATGCACAACTGTACGACACATCTTTTACGCCATCCAGTAAGCGGGCTTGTCGAACAGTCAGCCCCACGATTCCGCAGCAGTAGCTTCATCGCCAAAAGAAATCGCAATTATTCAAATTCCTCATCAGGCGTCCACACGTGCTCCTTTTCGGGCGATTGCCCTCGGTCCCTCACGAATTGGGAAAGTCTCCCCAGTGGTGCGGAGCTGCCTCACCCCGCGACGCTGCAAGCTCGGATACGGGTTGCCGACCCACGGGACGCTGCGACGCTGGCGGCACTGGATGCAGCCTGTACATCGGACGGGTCGTCAGGCTGGAGCGAGGGTATCTACAAGGTGGGGTGGTCGGTGTCAGAGGGTTGCAGCTCAGTGGAGGGACATCGGAAGGAGAGTCTCCCAATCCGAATCTCCCTCTCCCTGAATATAAGAGGTCAAGTATAGTCCGCATCATGATGCCGTGATGAGATATAAAAGTGGCATCGGAGGTGGTGATGAAATGCGTTGTATGCTCAGTGGATCTTAAATGGATCTTCAATAGATCCAATGGATTCCAGTGCTGACCAATCCAGGGACAACGCAGGGGTTGGGAGTAGGGTTTGGTTATCATAGTGGGTCGCTCAAGAAGGCTCACAGAGCTGTGACACAAAATAAAACACATAAACGCGTGTTTGGGGGGGGGGGTTGCCAGGTCGTTTGAGCGGGGAGAAGCACCATGCGCGCATCCTCATGCAGTTACCTCCTTCCCACTCATACTCCCTCTCTTCCCCCTCTCTTTCCATCTCCCTCCCTTTCTCTCCCCCTCTCCCCCTCTCTCCCCCTCCTCCCCCCTCTCTTCCCATCTCCCTCTCTCCCCCCTTCTCTCCCCCTCTCCCCACTTCTCTCCCCCTCTCCCCCCATCTCTTCCCATCTCCCTTCCTCTCTCCCTCTCTCCCCTCTCCTCTCTCTCTCTCCCTCTCTCCCTCTCTCCCCTCTCTCGTGGCGCCTCAGGCGGACTTACAGCCGGGTGGGCCCAATTTGATTCTCCTTTGCGAACTGGTGCTTTCGCCCTTAAAGCCCTTCCAGCCGGATGGCGACTCACTTACTCTGACACAACCGCAATCACAAGCAATAGAGCTGGTGATGCGCTCCGAAACCAAGGCCTGGGAAACCCTGCAAGTCCCTAAGCCAATTGAATCCCTGATGCCTGCGGCAATAGCTTCGGAGCCAAAAGCTGAGGTGGTTGAACCGGCAATCATTAGTACGCCGCCGAAGACAGTACGACAGGCGGCAGCGATAGGCAACTGCGGCGATCCAAGACCACCGGCGGCAGAGGACCCGGTAGCGGCGGCACCACGACAGCGAGATTCAGCCGAGGCGGGGACACTACATTTGTCGGAGCTAGCCGCAGCAGCAGCATCCCAACAACCGACGGCGGCGGAGGCGGATCGCTTCTCCCAGATGGAAGTGGCGGGGCCAGTGGTGGCACTAGCGGCCGGCTGTGAGGTGGTTGGGGAGGTGTCTTTGACAAACCTGGCGGTAGCGGCGAGTATGCGCGGCATCGGGCTCGGCCGCCGCATAATGGTGGAGCTTCTCACACGCCTAGGGTAAGTGAGGAAACTGAGTGCGTAAGAAAACCCTTGTCCTCTCGCCCTCACATGCCTTGCTGTTCCCCGATCTCACACATATCGACCGAGCGCCCCCATGCTCTCGTCCTCTCCAGGTCCCCCCCCCTGACTGGAGTCCCGTTGTTGTGCTAGTATCGCCCAAAAGGTTGACGATAGCTAGGCAGATAGATAGCTGGGATGATGAAGAACACGAATATCATCGTACCTCACGGTATGTATATGCGTACGTTGTGGTACGACATCGAGGTATTACTGCATCAAGTGTGTGTTTTTGGGGGGAAGGAGGAACTGGGGGCTTCTTTGTAAAGTAGAGAAGAGTATTGGTGCTGTGAACGATCGACTGGATAGACCATTCCATCGCTCATTTAAGGTTGATGATGTTCTTTCAATTACCCGCACATCTTATCGACACAAAATCTTGTTGACTCAGTTGCCAATTCGTTACTTGGTTCCTACCAAACACCGGACAGCGCGGAGTGCTGCCCGGTGTTCCTGGAAGTACGGAAGGACAACACAGTAGCACAAGCGTTGTACGACAAGCTGGGTTTTACGACAGTCGGACTGCGGAAGCGATTTAACCCGGATGGCAGCGATTCCTTGGTGATGAAAAGGCAGCCAGGGCCGCTGCCAGCGGTGGCACCGAAACCACCGCGGCAGCCGCCCGATGTTACCCCTCGGGGCGTTCAGTAATTTGGACTTGCTCGGGGCGGGGTGTGTGTGGTCGGGGTGGCAGCATTAGCGCGGACAAGGAAAGATGGGGATGTCGGTGCTTAGGTTCTCCAAAGATCGTCTGCTCTGGGTTCCAAGCGTTTGTGCAGAAGCTCCCGAAGATTTTCTTAGTAATTCGACTCCCAATGGACGCGATCGTCCATCTGTGCGATTTGCAATCGGGAAAGGGGTTTTTGGGTTAAGCAGCTTCTGCGTCCTGCAATATATGCAATACAACCCAGTGATAGTCGTCGCTTTTGACTGCGGGAGCAGCTGTCCACGGCGATGGCATGATTTCTTCCACATGCTTGTTAAGGCAGTCATCAGATGGTTCTTACAACGTCTTGAAGCTTTATGTAAGCTTTTTTTGTGGTTTGGAAAGGAGGTGTTCCTTTTGTACGGCAAGGAGCGGTTTTGACTTGTCGCCAGCATGTATATAACCTTTATTTCTAAAGACTATAGTGGCTCCGACAAAATCTGCATTTTAGTTGTTCCATTGATTTTATTATGAATGTTGGTAATAAAGCTATCAGGATGAGTACTTGAAGCTATGTTACGGTAATGTGCGAAGCAACGTTTGCGCACAACTTGGCCCATCTGTACAGCAAAAGCTGCATATATTACAGCCACATTAAGATTCATTTAAATCACTTCACCAAACCTACGATGCCGCGCGGTGCGAAACGCGCCCACCCTGACCCTGCCGCAGCCCTTGAAGGCGCGCAAGGTCCTTTGCAGCAACAGCCCGTCAACAGCCCTCCTTGTACAGCCACGTCTCCTGTTGGGACTCCCACGTTTTCACCTTCTACACAACCTCCAAACTCCACCCTGCCTGAGTCCACGCTTGCACCCGCCCCCACGCCGACGCCGTCCAAAAAGAAACCCAAGTCGCTGCCTGCGGCTCCCAGCTTCCAACCTGCCATAGCCGACCAGCTCCGGGCCAAGGCTCTAAAAATCCAGCAACAGCTATCGGTGTTGTACCCTTCCCCGCCGATCCCGCTGCAGCACGGCAGCGCCTTTCAGTTGCTGGTGAGGCGGGGGATGGGGCCGGCGATGGCACAGTGCGTGCAGATAATGGCATGGAACTTGATGGGCCTTACACTGACCCCGAACGGGCCTACTATGAACCTCCTGCTTGCGGGAATATCCGGGTCGTCGAGTTCGTTTCTCTAGGGTTCAGGTCCGACGTCCATCAAGTGACCCAAGTGACTCACCTTGTGCCGGGGCCCTTTCCTCGGCTCTCCTCAACGGAATACGCGTGTCGAGAATTTCACGACTGTAAGACTGCACGACTGTACGACCGCATTCCTGGTTGGGTTCCATTGCACAGCCCTCACAGCCTTTGCGGTTTCGGGGCACCTCCGAAACCAGGGACGTACCCCATTGTATTCTCGCTCACGGGTGGCGGGAAGTCCCCTTGGTGGTGGATACGAAGCCGCGTAGGACACACACACGAAGTGGTTCTAGGGTTTTTTATTTCCGAAAATGTTACTCTGCCCCTTTTCTTTTTTCATTGCATATGCAGATGGTTTGTTACGTTTTCACATTGAGTCTCTCATCCAAATGGGTTGTTATCCGTGGCAGTCGTTTATGGCAGTCGTCTGAGCCCCGTACCCTGCTCCTGCGCCCAACCCTCAACCCCGCTTGCAATCTGCCCGCGGCATCCTGTCCTCCCCGCGGGTCGGCTGGTAAACCCACTGCGGACACGACGGGCGGTAAAATGTGACCGCGCAATTACCCCTTCGTACCGTACGGCGTTTCATACGGCCGAATTTTCTGCTTTCGTCCTGCATTTCATAATACATTATGCCGCGGTTTGTTTACCGACGAGCAGGTGGCAGTGATGCTCTCGGCTCAGAGCACGGATGCCAAGGTCAACATCGTGACCCCGGAGCTCTTCGGCAAGGGACCCGACGCAGCCGCCATGGCCGCTATGGAGGTACTTTCCGTACCTTAGCGACAAAGATGGTCGCTAAGATCCCTAAGATCCAGTGCCGTTGACAGAAAGACAAAAGAACTCTTGCCTTACGGGAGGGATAGATACATGGTTGCGAATGGCGGCGCCCGCAGTAGCAGTAGCAGTAGGAGCTGTAGGGAACGCAAACGTGCGGGTGCTACAGCTATAGAGGGCCATGCAAATCTGCAACCTTAAGGCGGCAGCTATCTTTCTTTTTTCCTTTTTGTAGGGTGTGAGTGTGCGCGCACGGTGGTAGGCCTGACAAGCAGCGTCGTCCTCTGCGCCCACTGCGGGCCTGTCTGTGTGCTCTGTCTGTCCGTCTGCCTTGGACTGAGGCTTGTTGAGGAAAGCTGCCCACCTGTCGCGGAGTGATGGCATCCTGTTGCTATGTCGTACAGGTTTCGGAGATTGAGCGCATCATCCGCGTGCTGGGACTGGCTCCAACCAAGGCCAGGAATATACAGCGAATGAGCCAGGTACGGCTCCCATTTGAGTTCTGGAATTAATTTGGATTCGCATTTCTGGCGATACGGACGCGATGCAAGGCCCCATGTTCTTCCGGCCCAGCTCGCTGCTTTCCAGCAATCGCCCCGCTCCTCTCCCTCCCCCTTCCCTGCGGGACAATCTGCCGGAAACCCGTACTGTGTCAAATATTCCCTCTTCCACTCTGCCTGGAACTATTGACTGTTGTACGGTCAGATCCTCGTGGAGCAGTACGGCGGGCAGGTTCCGGAGAGCTTCGCAGCGCTAGAGGATCTTCCCGGTGTTGGGCACAAAACCGCAAGTGTGGTCATGAGCCAGGCGTTCGGGTACGTGGGAATGGAAGGGGGGGAGCTTAGGGGCCCTCACTCCCTAGGGGTCTTCTTCTTCTTCGGTCAACCCACCAGTCCACACCCGTATCCGTATCCGTTTGCGTCTCCCTGTGTGTCCCCGGTGCGTAGACACGCGGCCTTTCCCGTTGATACGCACATCCACCGGCTGGCGCAGAGATGGAGGCTGTCCAACGGCAAGAGCGTCGAGCAGACGGTGGGGCTGGCGATGGTGATGATGACCACTGGGGGGATGAGTGACATGATTGACCAAAGAGAAGGGGCCGGTGAGGGAGAAAATAGGAGAGGAGGGGGAGAAGGTGACAGGGTGGGGGAAAATGAATAAACGAACCAGCTGGCGCTGGTGCTGGCGTTGGCGTTGGTGCTGGTGCTGAAGAGAAACAAGGACTAACCGTGAAGGCCGGGTGGGAGATGGACATGGGCTCTTGGTTCCCACGGAGTGCGACTGAATGATGCTTCCCACATCCGCTGGCCCGGAGGATCCAGCCGATTTCAACCAGTCGACGAGCTCTATGCTTTCTGGATCCGATTTGTCTCGTTGCTTTGCAGCCCTTCTCCCTTCCTCATACTGCGCCCCCCGGCCCCTTCCCGTCCAGGAACATGACCTTAAGGCCTTGCTGCCGGAGCTCACTTGGTATGTCGCAGCTGGGGTTTAGGGTGAACAACAAGACTCGGGCAACGGGCCTGATGGGCGCACTTTAATTGCCGCAGCTTGGGGTGTTTGACGTCTTATGAGAAATGCAGTAGCTATCGAAGTTTGGAGCTCATGGTAGTACCAACTCATGGGGTTCTTCAATGCAAATATGATATGTAACATCAGGATGACAAGATGCATTACACATACGTTACATGATAATATTACGTTATCGTACCAATATATATTATACTGATTATTAATTTTTGTATTATATCGAGTGTAGACAGGAATCTGTGAAGTTCTGTGTCTGTGGGAGGGATGGGGTGAGTGCTTCATGGCAGTTGAAAAGATGCTTTGAAGCACGGGTAAGCTTGGCTGTCACATAGCAGAGCTCCACTGCCACAGCTCTGGAAGTGGGAAGGACTGTATCCCATGTGCCTTCCAATCCAGCCATTGTGCATGGTTGTATGGCTCGCCACTAGGTTCACCGGCGTGCCCGCCTGCCGTCATCATTCTCCTCTGAGGTCTCCACCTTATGCAGCCCTCTCCCGTCTTGGCCTCCCAAACCTGAGCCAACCCCAATCCCGCCTGACCCATGTCTCCTTGCTCTCTCCGGCCCCCTCCCGGCATGTCGCGTGCGGCGGAATTACCCTGAGTCCTTAGGAGGGACATGCACCTGCAGATGATTTACTTTGGTCGGGAGCACTGCCCCGCGCAGAGGCACGATACGCGGGGTTGCCCCATCTGCAGCTGGGCCGCTGCGCCGACTGGCCAATCCGGTGACCGTGATGGCAATGGCGGCAGTGGTAGCGGCAGCAGGTGCGAGTACGTTCCCTTGTGAAGAAAAAGGTTGCACCCGAGTTGCGCCCTGTGCATAGTAAACATGGTAAACTACGCGCACACAGCCTGCACAGTCTTGATTATTACCTAATGCTGCTCAACCAGCAGCGTCTGCACTCCTCATCAATTGATCGAGCAAAATGGATATGGGTCATCCTCGCTTTCCCAGGTTTCCCTCAAGGGAACGGTATGGAGTCGGAAGAGGGCCCTTTCGCCGGGGCTCGCTTACCTAGTGCGGATTCCGTCCACTCCCTCTTCAAACCTTAGTTGTGATGTACCTTAGGGTTTGCTGGCATTATTTCCCAGAGGAAAGCGTGCATCGTTTTAAAGGGCTGTCTTACGCCATGCCCCACGCACTCCGCATGACTGACGCTCGCCGACAGTCCAAGCAAGATTGGTGTAATGGGCGCTGCGCTGCAAGGCAAGGCCATCCGCGGGCGGGCGGGGCGCAGCACACAGCAGTACCTTACCGCAGATCCGGAATCAGGTCACTGTCCTCTTCAAGACGTTAAGTTGAACGGGTCGAAATCGGCGGCAAAGCGGTCCAACCGGCCCTCAGCAGCTCCACGTGAGACCAGGGCGAAGTACCCTGTAGACACAGCTGCAGGTAAGGCGCCCACAACCACTACTGTGCCACCTGCCAATTGCACACATTCTGCTCCAGCCGCTGTTACACCTGGGCATTCCGGGGACGATTTTGCGAAGTCACGAGGACCATTTGACGTGTTCCGTGCCGGTGGCCATGTCGGCAACAGTCTACCAGCGCGGCCGAAGGGAATGATAACACGTCAGGCGTCTAGGCGGCTTGGCATTCTGGGCCGTAAAATTTAAGCATATAAACGTTGCTCTCAGAACTTGCTAAGTAGGATGACGAGATGTGTACGCTATTCTATATTTCCTTGAAAAGCTTTTGTAAAGTGTCATATCTTCCGTTCTTAACTCGGAATTTTCATCTTTAATTTAACCAGTGCAGATGCCGAGTCAAATCCTGCTGACAGCATGTTAACGCATAACCGCCCGAATCATGGTTTAGACATATGCTCATTGTGTGGGTTTTAAAAAATTTCAAGACGCCTCAACATTCAGCAAAGCCTCCAGATTGGCAGCTACACGTATGCAACTGTTCCACATTAGTCACCAGAGTAAGCCTATGGAAAACAATG